>OW796090.1:15473682-16673682 GCA_941860345.1 Chrysodeixis includens
AATACCCACGTCATGTTTATTGTGAGATTTTTGTTTATTGCTTTGACTTTATTGAGTGTTTCAAATGTCCTCAGATTAATTATGGGCAATTTATTCACTGTGCTAACAAATACTAATGTGTGTCTATTTAATACCAAGGAAATTGGCTACGAATATCACTTGAGGAAATTAACCTAGTTACAGATATTGTATAATTACGGGAGTAACGTTAGCTTATCAGACATCTTATCAAAGTCGGATGTTCTTAAGGTATTAATCGGTTAGAAATTAATTAAAGCAATATACTAATTACTATCTGCTGGGTTTCAAATTTCCAATTAGTGGGAATTATGAGCAGATTTTGTGTCGTGGTATAAACCGCCAAAAGCATTATAACCTACACTGCATCACGATGCTGGGCGTAAAAAAGTTACATTACCCCGAAAGCTAACACTGATCGAACCTTTCAAATATCTGTCCCAAAAATTTTACTGAAATGTCAAAGTCACGCCGCTTGACAGAAAAATCATTATATTTTAAAGTATCATCTTGTTTACTCTTTTAATATTAACGAAAAGCATAACATGTACTGTATAACGGATAACATAATATGTATTTTTCGTTTGAGGTGTCAACGTCAGCAGCTTGCTACGCCGGTCAGTGAAACTTAGTTGTGACGTCAAGCTTTTGAAGGTAAAACATGTTAGGCAGTTCGACACAATGGCAAAAGCGTTCATTTTTTTATTTACTTTATGACGCGGTGTTTGGCCTGCAAGTGACTTCCGCAGCTTGTAGGAAACTTTAGCTACAGTAGCATTATAAAGTGTTCATATTTTATTAAAAAATATCTGAAAAACAATTGGGGACTTGACCGACTTGGTTATATAAAAAAAATGCGTCAGGTATATGTTCAATCAATATTCAGCATTTTTGATTCGTTATGTCTTAAAAAAAATGATTTGATACATTTAAAATATCTATTCAATGTGTTTTTGGAAATTTATCTAACGGACTAACTAGATTTTTTTAGTTAGATTCCCAATTGAAACAAAAACGCGGTTGAAATCGTACTGTCTACTTTTTTCTGTATCTAAAAATAATGGTGTTCCATTTCTAAAAGATTACGTCACCTTTGTGTGGTGTAAAAGCTTTTTACTTTGCTATTATCTATGAACTATCATTTTGTCTATTGTCATTTGTCGTTCTATTTGTATAACAATTGTTGCGGTCTACTGAGTAAAGTTTAGCAGCTATACAATGATGATAGAAGTCGCTTAAATGCTTTTTAAACGGCCGACTCGACGAAATCCTATAATTTAAGATACGATTTTAAGGAACGGTTTATAAAAAAGTTACATGTAATTAAATAAAGAATGAGCAGGTAAATACAAATAATTTCCATCCACAATTCATTTATTTAGGATAAAAATCAAATTATATGGTTAACTCACAATAACACGTGTAACTCCCAATAGCTTAGAAGTTCGGAGTTGTTAGATCATCTTTGTCTACTCTTACGTTTTTAATATTCTAACTCATCAATTATTTAAAAAAGTTAACATTATTTACCTATTCAAAAAAAGAATCTTCTAAATCGGTAAAGAAACTAATATATAGGTAATTTTTGTGTAATGGTCGCCGCACTCGAAGCGCTTCGCGGCGGTAGGTATAAAAAGGCGGCGATCTGAGCGCGAGCTTCACACAATATTTGGCTATTCATATGCTATTCAAATAGACGTCCAGTTTGTTCAATCTTCTTGACAGACAATAATTGTTATTAACAAACCGTGCTTATCAGCGCAACTTTAAGTCTTTAAAAAGTTTTTAGATTTATTTTGTTGTTATTTCTTTTTTTGTTATAAGTTGTACGTACCTTCATATTTATTATGTAGCATAGTGCAATCCGGTCAGTTTACGGTGACATAACAAATGTATGAAATACTAGCTGTCCGCTCGCGGCTTTGCCCGCGTGTATATTTGGTTACTTTGGTTGATTTTTTTCAGTTTGTGTCCGAAAAATTCAAATATCTTACGGAACCCTATTTTTTTCCAAAATAAAATATAGTCTATGTTACTCGTGGATAATGTAGCTTTCGAGTGGTGAAAGAATTTTTAAAATCGGTCCAGTAGTTTTTGAGCCTATTTATTACTTGCAAACAAACAAAGTTTTTCTCTTTATAATATTAGTGTAGAAAGACAATTCTTGGCTATGCAACAGATCCATTTTAACAAGATTTGGTCGATGAACAAGAAGCAACTGATTACCCGACTAAATTTTATTCTTTAAATATTCCCGGACTTTCTTGTCATGAAATTTGTTTAAGGATTGGTATTCCGATTATTCTGCTCCAAAATCGAAGACCACCACAACTTTGAAATAGATCTCTGTGTCAGTTGTTTCTCACATGGACAGTTGTAAATTGCTCTTTTCCGGGTTAGCAGTTCTAGAAATCTTTGTTTTTACTTTCCATATAGTTTACCCAGAAGCTGTGCATCGAAGACTTTTTGTTCTATAGGTACTTAAGCCTCATATGAACGTGATTTAATCAATACAGTACTGGGTAAAGGCAAAGACGGCGCGCGCGGTGGTTCCGTGCGCTTCTTAATAAGCGCTGGGGAAACTGACTCCACGTCAATGAAGAAGTTCCCGTTGAAAAGAGGGGAGCTCTTTTCGCTCTGTCGGGGTTCGCGGTAGTTTACGATAGCGTTCCCATTACCCCCGACAATAGGAAACGGAGAAGCAATCCGGCGGTTTTAACCAGTAAGAGTCCGGCACACCTCTTCGCCTTCGCCTGTTTTCAAGTCCTTCAACACAAATTGTTAAATCAGTGCAAGATAGTGGCCTCAGCATAAATATAATACGACCTTTCATCATGTGAATGTTGGACTAACTTTAAAAACTAGCAGTGTTAACAGTCAAATGTGTTGTAAGACTAAAGGTTATGAGTAGAAAGTCAGAAATAACTTTAATTCTAAATGAAATGAAATGGAACAGAAATGGATTAAGAGACTTGCATTAAACATTACTTAGCTTTACTTTTTGTACAGCACTGCAGATCTTCAATGCCACGCAGACAAAATCGCGGCCAAAGTTAGTATTTAATAAATATTGACATGTAAAAGTACTAAAAAATATCATAATTGCAGAATAAACTATTTCATTTCATTGTATTACATGTATTTTACAGGATGGATACGCAAAAGTTCCGCAAAGTTAACCACTTCGAAAATAGCCAGTCAACTTCATGGGAACCCTAAATTTGCCCTTACTTTCACCGGAGTTGTAGCTCAGTTGGTAGAGCGTTCGCCTAGCAAGCGAAAGGACCCGAGATCGATACTTGGTGACTCCAAACTGCTGAGTCTTTCGTGCTTTTTGTATTTTTTTTTATACTTTTTGTTCAATTTGTAGCTTCTTTCTGCTTGAAAATAATCGGGGATAATTAAGTAAGAAACTTAAAAAGCTATTTTAGCCCAGTCAAATTAGGGTTTCACCTCGGAATGTAAGATAATAAGCTGAAAATTGGTGAGAACCTTTGTTTGGTCGTCCCTAAATATTGTCTCAAAAGTCACAAGTTCTATCGTGTCCGCGTTTTAAGATATTCAAGGTCAAAGGTCACGAAAAACAATTTTTCGCAAATATTTCGGTTCCTATTGCTCAAATGATATTTTCACTAATATAAAAGTTGTAGAGTATAAAATTCTCTACAACTTTTGTCTAAACTTTTTTTTTATCCGATCAATCGTTTTTGAGGGTAGAGCGCGACGAGGTGCGCAGCGTACAGTCATATAATATATGAGGTAATGCAGGGTCAAGCGTGAGTTTCGGATATCAGTACGTTGTATAAAGTCAATTATTGACAAAAAAAATATAATTATTAAGCAATGCCCATTATTTCTGCACATAATAGGTCGGGGAAAAAGTCTTTTCGCATTATAGTATGTATGAACTTGTGATATTTTTTTTTTTGGCTATAGCATTTGTGTGTGGCTGGTTTTGGTTCAATTAAAAGTTAAAATTTAGAAAAACATAATTCCAAATTCTAATTTTATTAGAGAGAGAAAGATTTTATTATAAGTTCATACATACTATAATGCGAAAAGACTTTTTTCCCGACCTATTATGTACAGAAATAATAGGCATTGCTTAATAATTATATTTTTTTTTTGTCAATAATTGATTTTATACAATGTACTGACAACCGAAACTCACGCTTGACCCTGCATTACCTCATATATTATGTGACCATACGCTGCGCACTCGTCGCGCTCTACCTCAAAAACGGTTTGATCGTATAAAAAAAAAGTTTTGACAAAAGTTGTAGAGAATTTTTATACTCTACAACTTTGATATTGGTCTGAAAAAATATCATTTAAGCAATAGGATCCGAGATATTCGCAAAAAATGTTTTTTCGTGACCTTTGACCTTGAATATCTTAAGACGCGGACACGATAGAACTTGTGACTTTTGAGACAATATTTAGGGCGACCAAACAAAGGTTCTCACCAATTTTCAGCTTATTATCTTTCATTCCGAGGTTGACCCCTTATTTTACCTAATTTGACTGGGCTATTTCTAATCGAATGAAAATTTTCGGCAAGAAAGTAAGAGATATCCGATAAACACTACAATATCTTCAAAAACATCAGTTTATGTTGTAATGGGTCATATTGGACATGTGTTTAAGGCAAAATGTATTTAGGATAAGGATTAATGCCGTATTGCATAAATCCGTTTCGTAAATAAGCAATTATTTCTCACAAAAAGTAAAAGATATGAATGGTTATAAAAAATAGAATGTATATACATATATATATATATTGAGATAAATAAAAAATATCACTGTGGACTTTATGTAAATCTATTTCAAGAGTTTTGTACACTGTATTACATTATTTTGATTTGTTACTCCAGTATGTGCGCAATACTCTGGTGCACTCTCTTAATAATGAGGTGCATAATAAGCCCAACACAAACCAAATTAAGAAAACGATCTTATAAATGGGTTACTAGGTTTTGATTGGGCAACTGATACCTTCGTTTGTAATACAAGTATTCTCTTTTAAGTGCTAAAATAATAATTATAATCTTTAGCGAACTTACCTCATAAGTAGGTATCATTAAAGAAATGAGACATAATTTTCACATTTTTTTTGTTAGCGAAACGAAGTTTGCGGGGCACACAACTAGGTCATCAATAAAACTGATCATTAATATTAAGAAACACTGTGGTAGGCTCTAAACGAAAGAGCGTGCTGAATTCGATTCCTTTTCAAAACAATTGACAGCGAACTAGCCCAGGGCTGCCACAGTTGGAAAAAGGAGGGAAAGTTCTAGACCAGCAGGGGAACGATCAGGATGAAAATATAACAACAATCCCTAATAGAAACCTACTTAGTACTTTCACTTTTAGGTATCCAATTTATATTCTACGTGTATTTACGTGTATTAATACAAAAGCAGGTAGACCGGAAAGTTTAGCGTAAAACTTTCTTATTGTTTAGAGAATCCGACTTAAAGTAAGATTGAACGAGTGGAGTGAAAGAAAAAGATTATTTTATCAGATTCCAAATTGAAAGAATAACAAAATACACGTTTCCTTTGTTATCCTTGACTTTTCGAGTTGTTTGAACGAGGTCAAGGACTTAATGTTTTTTTATCGCTCATTATAATAGGTACACTTGCATGGAGGTTTAGACAAATCTGAGATCTTTGATTAGATATTTGTGACCAACATCAAGTCAGTTTCACGGCTATTTATTATTGTAAATTTTAACGTTTCGAGTTAATGAAGTTTTCCAGTAATTGATGATGGAGCAATCATCCATGAATATTAACATCATAGTTTAATTATAAACCGTTATCCTAAGCCGATAGCTCTCGGCGATGCATTAAGACTATTACACTGAATTAATTACAGGCCAATCTAGAGTCAATTATGTAGCGGTTAGCTTTCGTATTACCCGCAGATTGTGGAAAGGTATTTAGCAATATGCAAGGAGGTATTACTGTAGAGGTTTCTACCAGTCTCTCAGTCTGGATCCATAGAAAATTACAAAAAAAAAAAATATTTACTCAAATTTAATAATTTATTTACAAGACTTGTTAATTTTTAATTTACTGATCTAAACACTCAAGTGTATTGTAATGACAGGATAAGTAGTGACTTATCCTGTTGTCCACGACACTTGTTGAAGAGAACTGACATTCTCATACATACGTGCAATTTGTTTAGCGCTAACGCTTTTACAAATGTAACTGGTCTAGGGGCCTTTTCAACTACTAATTGAAGTCCGAAACGTACTTTTTCTGACCTTCCATAAAATTTTATGCGCGCAATTGTGAAAGGTTTTTAGAGTGGCGATATGTAAGCGATTGTGAATGTTCACGTTTTTCATTAACCTCGTTTGTTCAGAGTTATAGTTAAAAGTAATTTGTTAAACAGTTTTTTTTACCAAGCACATATTTTACTAATTTTACAACATTTTTTTCTAGTCTTCGTCTATATGCAAAATGGCTTTTAAGAGGAACAATATTTTTTTTTCAAATAAAAACATCCAGTACAAATCACAGTATGGACTCATTATGAATCAATTCGAACGGAACTACATGCATCAGCATCTCAAAAAATATTGTTCAGTATTAAGAAATTTCTTCCTTCCAAGACTCTCATAAAACTAGAGGTGCTTATTATAAAGTTGTCCAAGAAAATTACAGTCAACAAACATTCCAACGACTTTTCTATTATCATATTAATGAGCTCATTGACGTGAAAATAAGCTGGCACTTTTTCATCAATTTTGTCTAAGTTATATAAGAAGTGATCGGCTCATAAGATTTAGGTATTCTCATATCAAGTGACAAGTCTAGTGTCTTCATCATCATTCACAATTTTTATCTTCATACATCCACGAGTCATTTTTTACTACTTCTGTCGTGAGCCAATCTACAGCGCTCGACCCGAAACTTTTTTATCACATTCTAGTTTAATAACAAATAATTTTGCGGTCTGCTAGTTTTATGAATTCCCTACAACTCGATTCGTCTGATCTCGTTATTGCTTCTCATCCAAACTTAATAGAATGTGAATATCCTGTTCGGGGATCTACACGCACTTCAGTGATTTTATGATTCGATTTCAAGCGTCCTATTTTCTCTTTCTTCTTTTTAATACGCGCCAGCTTTCCACCTACGATTGTATTATTTTCAGCCAAGTTCAATAAAAGCGTGTCGGATAATTCACGTTAATATAATAATAGTATATTTATAGTTGAAGAGTATTTAAATGTCATGGATTGTTTGAACATTGAAAGCATTTATTACATGCAAGCTGAACTGGAAAGAAGTTTTATTTTACTAAATCGTTTTCAAAACGTAACCGTAGTCTGAGCTTTATAGTGTCTAAAATGATACTCTGATCATGTATACTAATGTTTAATGTGATCGAACATCACTACAAAATAAGCTGCCTATAATTCTAGCAAACTGTTAATTTCTAATGCAGAGCGGACGTCCACTTTACTCTCCACTACATAACAAAAGTTACATCATAGAGGTCTGTCTACACCTTATGGGGATAGGCGTGATGGTGTTCATACATAATTCTGGGCTCGGCTAAAAGCCGTGCGGTCTGCAACGAGATGCCGACTATTACAGTTTATGAATCAGTAATTCTGTTTGATCAGTGCGCAATAGTCGGTGGTCATTTACCATGTAATGCAGCTTTATCTAGTGCTGGCAGTGTGCGGAGTCCATTAGTGGAATGTAATAAGTTGTTCGAGTGCGCTGTGTTCCGAAAATTTTAACTGTAGCGTTTGCTTTTTAGTTGATTGTTGGCATTGTGATTTATGAAATTCGATTTCGGTTTTAATGGTTTTAGAATTATTTTTTAATCTTTGTATTATTTACCTATGAGTGTATTATTAAGATATTCTTCTTGTTACTTACCTACTACATTTCAAAATTACCTACAACTTTGTATACAATAAAGGGATAAAACTTCGATTGTCTATTGTTTCTTCTTTTTCTAGGAAACCGAAGTTCTCAAAGTTTGGACTCAATTAATCCTTCGAGCTTCGAGACGTGTACTTATTCAAATTTGAAAGCTCAAGTACTGGCTAATATGGTCTGTTTAACATTCAATCAAGCGAGAAAGCCTCGTATGACGTAGCATGACGTGCCATGATGAGGCTCAGCGAAAATTAACCCTTCCCGGGTCGGGACGGGTACGCGGGTACATCCTTCACTAAATTGTTTAACAAGGCATGAAGCGGAAGAAAACTGTTATATATCAAAAATCATATTATGTAAATGTCAAGACCTAGATAAACCCTACCTTCTGTAGGTTAAGCTGAAGAGTTTTTATTTAAACACCAATCACGAAAAAACGTAAAAAAAAACTTTTTGTGTATACCTATCTAGCTTCACCTAATTGATGACAATAAATATTTTATTTCATTTTTAAGTGCAGTCTTTCAACCAGAATCTAATAAAATAAAGCGAGGGTAAATAATATAGATTGTCGAACCTAATAAAGAACTTAATTGGTAGTCGTAGAATTTTAATGCAGTCTTCCTGAAACGAGGCGATGACCTGTCGGTAAATCAATAGTCTTTTCCTATTTATATAGCTTAAAGAAGCCTTTGTTCGGCTGTCACAGTCAATTGAAACGGATTTTTATGCACGAGCTTGCTATCCAGTCGGGATCCAGTAAATACTAATAAAACTTCTAAATTAGACGTTAGTTATTCTCTTTATAACTCGAAGTCACTGCTTGGATACATTTTCTATAAAGTAATTATAATTATTTTTCGTTTACCTATAGTTTACAAAGATTGAATGTTCTAAATAATGGATTAAACTAAGGAATACTTCTTTAAATCTGAATAGCCTCTACCCAGCTGTCATTTTTTTTAAACTGCTATTCTAGCATGGTAATATCGTAAAACGAGGTGATTTTTATGAATTAATCAAATTTGTTAGGGCTTAATACCAGAAACTGTCTTTTTACTTATTTTACACTATTTGAACTGTAATTTGACATTTTATTTAACCTTTAAGTCCATTCCCACAACATATTGGTATTTTCATTAGCAAAACAATTCAAACTGCGGCAAATGATTCCCAATTCAAAAAAGGACCTAACTTCCTTCTTGAATACGTTTATTAAAAGATATCCTTGTTCATACTGAGCCTTTTATTTAATCTTATTTGGCATGAGTTAAGAGCGCCAGTGAGGTGTAATCGAGCTTGCCGTATTTGTGAGGGACAAGGACCGTCGCTTCCGCCTATTTAAATATTCAACATAACTGTACGCCTCCTTGCATCGTAATAAAGTAAATCAACTTACAAACATTGACCAGAAAAAGGGTTTATTTTGTTATTTGTTTAATAAGATAAAAAAAGGTAAAATGCTTGCGTCAATAATCACGAAAGTCGGAAGTTTGATATTTTGTGATTTTTGGGCCTCAAAAGATTAGAAATAACCTTGTTTAAGAATACTAGTTTTATTTTCTATTTTCCAGAGCTTAAAGGAAATACCTAGACAATATAAAGCATTATTTATTTTTGGCGTCATACATATAAATAACGATTTCATAGTAATACATACCCATACGTGGTTCAGACAAAATATTTATAAGTTTATAAGAATTAATGATAGTAAATAACTCGAAATAGTTATATTCCCGTTTTGTTTTTACGATATCTTGTTAAAAGTAGCTTAAATCTCTAAGAAAAGCTAAATTCACTTAACACTCACATACTTGGCTCTACATAAATAAAAACTAAATGATATCTGTGATATATCACTATACTAATATAAATAGTATCTGTGATCAGAAGCTAAGAAATCCAGTTATCTTTTTTAAAGGCGAGTCCTATCAAAGGTCACGGGTTCTGTATTACTGTATTAAGTAACATTTAAAAGCTTTTTTTCCATTATACTAATAAAATAAAACCAAAGAAGGTTTTACTCACATAGCACTAGAAGAATTTTAACTTAAACTAACTACCTGCTAATGTTAACTATTATGAGTAACGAGTTGACCACTTCAATAATATAATATTTAAATATTTTCCGAATTTATTGAAATTTATTTTGATTAAATTTAAATAAAAGGAAAAAAAGTAAATGCAAGCCTATTAAAAACCTGTATGCTTTCTAAACCAATCTTATCTCAAAATTAAATTATTGTCAATGTCCATATAAAGTCTAAGGCTTCTATTCATAGTATCCAACTTACAAAGACCTGTTCTACATCATCTTCAGGCCTGCAAGGAGGTTCAGCGTATATTGGTTTTTATAAGCAGATCTCTTTGACTGGTAGTAATTGCAGTGTATTCTTACGTACGGAAAACTAATCAGGCCAGGAGCTGTAAGCCCCTGTTCAATTTTACATTATAGGGAGGAAATTCAATAAGATTAAGTACAACTTATTAAGGCTACTTGGGAACATGATATTTAAAGATATTAAACTTAAATGAGTTTTGGTAAACTGTAGTTGTAGTTATGTTGAGTATTTATAATGATACACTTCGCCAATAACTGATGCATTTGGCTTGGTTGGTGTCATCGGCTACTAACGTTCTAAGCACCCAAATTTGTTATCTTTAATTTAGTATAATTGTAATTATCTAGGAAGGAAGTTTTTTGCCGTTTTTTAAAAAAAGACATGTTTTTTTTATAGTGTAATTGGCCGGATATAAACATTTATACTTTACTTGCGTAAAATCAATAACTATAAATCATCGTGTCGATTGATTTTATTTAAATATTTCTTTAAATCTAGAAAGTTGTGAATTGAAAAAGAGCAACTTTCATATTCAACGTTTTAAATCGCAGCAGCTCTCTATATTCGAGTAAAAGTTTCAGGTATTGCAAACGTTGATTTTACGAACGTGGGAGTTTGACTCGATACCATATTCCGCCGGTTGGATTCGAATCGATAGCAATCATAAACAGTTGAAGACGTATAGTGGGAATTCATTTTAGGAGTTCACAAATTAAAGTTATGATTCGAATCTCGCTAGTTATTGCTATATAAGTGGAATGTGTCATGATGTGTGATACATCGGAACGTAGAAAATTATTTCATAAACTGGATTATTTGTTATACGTTGCCGACTCAAATTTACGACGTAATGTAGTTTAATATAATCTATAATACTAAAAACTAATTTTAAAATCCATAATTGATGACAACGTACCTATTCGATACGATACGCAAGTAATATTGCTGTAAGTTAACACAACGTTTGGAAATGACCTTTCTCTCCATAATTTGATTTTTATCGATAGATTATAGCAATTTAATTGGCAATTGCAGGTATTATGATTGTTGCGTTGAAGACTGCTACGAGTATTTTGTGTTTTTTTTTTCATATAAAAAGCGTTTAAAAGCAGACATTGTATAGCTACCCTTGCTAAGTGTTCGACCCTTACCACCAAGTTGATGTGACGAAACAGGTGCGGGTAAAAACTCTAAAAAGCCCTATTTCAATTTAAAGAGGAACAAGAAAACACGACTTTTTTACCGGTCTTCTTAATGCTGTTTTAGGGCTACTTTATGTTTTAATACAGAATGTTTACACCTGCATTTTTTTGGGTGTTTTATACATAATAAAATATTTCCGTGAAAATTGTGCGGTTTAGTTATTAGGGCACTGAATGCCATCTTAACGGGATCAAAATCACAAGCTTTATCACAGATTTAAGGGATAAGATAAATATATCATCAACATAACAAAAGTTTTTCTAGGTAAAGTAGAAGCTGAAACATAGATCACTGAAGTGTTTCTGCTTTTGGACATAAATCTAACTATACGCTGGCCGTTTACACAAAATTACTGCGTAATTACCTATAATAATATAAATTTCCTTTAGTGTTTCCATGCCAACTGGTTGAGCAACATCTCTCACAAATGCAAATTAATTACGCGTCTTCTCATTTAAAACCAAGATAAAGTTAGCCATAACGTCGAAACTTGTGTGGACTTTAACTTATCAAAACTGGCAATTGATGCTTGTATTTAATTCGTATCTTAAGTACATCTGTATTGTATAATTAAATTAACAGTGCTAACGGTAACGAACCGCTAAGCTTTAAACAGAATATTCAGATTCATTTCAACCATCTTGAATCTGTTTAAATAAATATTTGAATGCGGCAAGATATGAAATGGGAACTCTCAAACTATGCCGGGGAACAAAGTAATACTAATGTCGAATAAACCGCAATACAATGTTGACGTTCTCGGCGGAAGGTCCCCTCCGAAAGGGCGTCACAATCATACATTAATGTTCGCATTAAGTTCAAAGAGTCGCCGTAAAAGGACCTTGCTTTGAACTCGACTCGCTTTCGAGTATTTCATTTTCCGAGTTCTGCTTTTACAGCTATGTGACCTTCAAGATCGGTAAAATAACAAAAGATTACACTCCTATTTATATCGACTGTCCCGCGAGAAGAGTATTTTAATAGGAACGCCGTGATCCTAAAAGCTTTGTACTTAACTGTAATAACACGAAGCAAATACATTTGTCGACATCTACGTAATTATTAAGTAAACGCTCCTTAACTGTGTTTAGTTCTAATTTATGAATACTCAAGTATTCGGTTGGGAGCTTTAGTATACTTATTTGAAACGAGGGAATTCCGTAAAATTCAAAATGTATTCTTCATCATTTGTATAGGCCAAAATTTAAGTCCGAAGCTAAACGACCACGCTGCAATTTTTATTTGTTTTTAGCAGCGTGAGCGTTATAATGACTGTCGTTAATTTCGAGCTCCGCAATCCCAACGATTTTGTTAGATCTCGGTTTTTATTATATTTGCGGAGAGCGGGCGCTATGTGCGAAACCTGTTATTGTTCTATTTTAATTTACGCCATGAAACGTTTATAGATTTATCTACAGTTATGTTATTCTGATTTCCGCTTTCCCCGAAGCGAAGTTTTCATCTTTTCATCTTCTGTTTGCGATCAAAGAGAATTTAGTGGTCCGTGCCTTCAAAAATAATAATGAAACTGTTTTTATTTGCTGCTTCAAGATTTTCGAGGCAGTCGTAGCGAACGGAGACTTTAATAATTATTATTGTCGGCTCGGCTTTCTGCAGCATGTCTAGCGCGGGCATTGTTTGTGTACGAGCAGCGTGGTTTCAGAGAGAAACTCCGCAACGGGGATTAACGATTGCATTTGACAGAAAGCTCCGCAGACGACGAGTTTGTTTTATCTAGCGTAAGCTAATGCCAAAAGCAGCTTCTGCAAGTATATTGGTCATTTAATTAATTGTTTTAAACTGTATTTTATATTTATTAATGAGTTTGGGAATTATCGTTTTATCAAACAAAGGGGTAATCATAAGGCAACCCAAAGGCCGGTCCTTTGTTTGTCAATGCTTAACAATGGTTACACAAGAAGGCTGAAGCGCAGTGCAAGCGAGACATTTTATTGGTAACATCGGACTTAAACAAAATGGGCTAAATCCAATTACGTTTATGTCAGCCTTTCGGATAAGCAAACAAAAAATATTATTTTTGATAATGTGACCTGGGCACGCAATACTGAATATTTGATAAAAATATTTTTGATGTCATGCAAACGATTTAAGAAGTATTTTCGTGTATTGGTTCTGTAATGACTATTTCATTTTTTATAAATTAATGATTTATTTATAGGCTTTCGATAAATTACTTATTGATTTGCAGTCGTTTCGAACCGTATTGTAAGTTCATCTAATTGACTTTCGATGTTGTGGTACTCCTTTGTGACTTTTTACGTAACTGACAAACTAATAATGGCAGACATGAATGTTCAGTGTTCCCAGTTTACTAGTTTATACTAGGTATGTTGTTTTGTAATCCCGCAGGAATGTTAATAGGAATACTCCAACATTTCAACCAATAATTGAAGGTGTCTGTAATTTTAGTCATACATTACGGTATAAACTTAGGTATATGCAGGCAAGCCGCAACATTGGGTCTGTAAAACTGTATTTTTTTCCTTAAGCATAACATTGCTTTGCCATCGTACTTGAGTCGTACAGTCGCGACATGAGGTAACGGTATCGTGCATGACAAGCATTAGTTTTCTATAGTTTACAAGACGTACCAAATATGAGCGACATTCCGATGATAAACGCGACGTTGACATGTCGTGACGTCAATAAATACTCTTCATCTGAGACGTCATTCTTGTCACGTCACGTCAGTCCGCGTCATGCCTCGTCATGCGCTACACGCGTTGTTGACTTGCCAAAATTGCCTTGTTGTGATGAGCCCTTCACTTTTTAATGTAAGCCCATTTTCTTCTTAGGAATCTCTTTTATCCGGCTTGGCTTTGACGTGGCCGCTTTTGTTGCATAGTTGCGATGTCGCGAGGTCCGGTTATATCCACTATAAGGTATTCAAATTCATTTGATATCCGCTGAAAAAATTTTTACTATCGTTTGTCATTGTCAACGCTATTTTCATTTTCTTTTCCGTAACCAAAACTATTCCACTTTCAAACAGGAATTTTCTCCGTTACGCGTCTTTCATAAAATATTTTTAAAGAAAATTTTAAATTGAACACAAAATTTGCCAATACATGAACGGTATACGAGGAGTTATTTAATTTAACCATTCCCCGTGTCCCGTATTCTGTATCTAGTTGTATCACATCGAGTATGCCAGTCAACAGAATTTTTCATATAATATTCATTGCTATTGAAGATGCGCTAGTAAATATTAGAACGTGCATCGTCTTCGACTCGGCGCAACTCACCTTCAAATCTGATACATATGTTTTGAATTGAACCTAAGCCAATATTTGCAAGGAAACGGATCTTTCAAATGATCGAAAATTTTGCATTTTATATGAATGTTCGTCGATTTGTGATTCATGTTTGTATTATATCTGGTTTTCAAGTAAATACGGAAATGTTTTGGCATAACGTCTCCTTGTTAAACTGTTAACATTATTTACCGACTTGATTACGCTCGGTAATGTGTATATTATTGTGTTTGTATTAATCAAAGCTTGCCAAACGTAATAGAGGTGAACTAATTGCCCTGTATTAGTCACTATCTTCTGTATAATTGCTGTTAGTTAGTCCCACTAGTATCTTGAATTAGACTGAACCGATTTGTTTAATGTAGTTTTATATATATAAGCCTATTTTTTATACATAGGTGGCAAAATATTTTTTTTTGTATTTTAAGTAATTAGTCCTTTTTCCGGCTCTTACGTAATGTGATTACAAACTTTATTTGCGTAATCTGTTACCAAAATGTCATTTGCTATAGAGAAAACCGGCTAGAAGCTCCATAAGTCACTTACTGGACGTCGGAGGAACGACAATGTAGTCGAGATCTTCCTCGGCAAAGTTAGTAAGTCGATCTTGTCTGGTATGCGGGTATGTTTAGACACAAAGCAAAAATCCTTGAAAGAGTCAGGTTATAAAGAAAATGGCGGAGGCTTTTGATAAAGGGTTTTATAAACTATTTTGAATGCCTAGTTAGTTTAAATTTTACATTACTGAAGCACCATAATACAAAATATTTCATATTTAAAGCCGTTTGCGATTATCTTGAGGATTAAAAAGCTTGAGGTAGAATTTCAAAACTGCAGCGAGAGCTCTTAATTCCCGTATTCGATAAAACATACTGGATTTTGGAAATTAATGTGTTTTAGCATGTGCACTTTGTAATGCCGGTTTAAGATTTTCCTGATATAAATTATAAAAAGCGCAATGGGCTCTACATAGTCCCTAATAGTCGTATATTTTAAATTACAGTCACATTTCCAAAACACTAGGGGGTCCTGTTGTGATAAAGGCGAAGAATTGGCCGAATGTTCAGACGTGTTCCATTACAAACTTCATCTGTTTTCGTCCGGTCGGTTCGGTTCCGATCGAAGTTTATTTTGACGTCTGCTATATCGTAAATCTTAGGCACTTAAAGCCCAATAAAATGCTCTAGTTACTGTGTTTAGGTGTATTATAAATGCTTATTATAATTTGTTAAAGCATTTTTAAAAGCATGCTCGTTGATGTTGTAAATTGTAAACCTATTACTGGCCTTAGAGAGGATCTTCGCATAAAAATGTATCATAATATCTACGTTATATTATTTACCTAAGGGCAGGCTGCAAGTAAAATTATATTACGATCGCATCTGCCTTCCTGTGACAAAGTTTGCGTGGGTGGAAGTTTATTATAGAAAATGTCGTTACTTTAGTGCGTTGAAGTGCAACGCATAATGAAAGAGGAGTTTTCTACTTGTAAGGCAATATTCAATGTACCATGAAATAGTTGGAAATCTGATTATAAGCTTCTATTTTGAAATATGATGTTTTCCGACTAGAAAGATAAACTTAGCTTTTTATGTTAAATTAGACATAATTATTATAATAGGTAGGAGTTAGGTGTAATAAAATGGTTTTTGCTTTATCAATTTTAAGCATCTGACTAAAAAACAACATATAACTGGATTGGATTTGGATTTAAAAAAAATGCGTCAGCTCATGAGACGTCACAATATAAAACATTCACATTTTCTCACGTCGTGGTTGATTTAAACACAAAAATTGCCAGGCAATTTTCAGTTACCTTTGCTAGTACAATCTAAAGTCACTTAGCTCGTATCTGGGTATCTGTCGGGTGCAATGCGAGCTTCTGACGGCAGGTTGGTATGACGGACGGGATGATGACGCGAGACAGGCGTGTGCACGCTGCGGCAGACGTTTGGTTTGCACTCGGCAAAAATCCTTCATGCTAAGTCTAAACACCCAAGCGCTGGCTGCCGATTTTTCAATTATCTCCCACTTTTATCTCGAAAAACAAAATGCACTTTGTTATACCCTGTATTTGATGCAACCCGATTTGATGTCGTGGTTCTGGTCTTGTCTAGTCACTTTCATACACTTGTTCATACATTTTTCAACTATAAATCTTGCAGAAAACCTGTCTTTTAGGACGTTCTTGTTTAATTTTAATTAATTAAACGCAACGTCAAGTTTAAGCTACTTACGAAATAAAAAAGAAAGTCGTATTCACGCCTTTGTTAAGAATTTACATTTCTTCTGAGCCTTAAAAAGACGCAGAGCCATGACTTACCAGAGAAAATTTAAGAGCCATAAATCTTATGAAAAATAAAGTTATACAACATACTCCCGTAAAAAGCTGTCTTTTGCATGAAGGTCGCATAATGTAAGCCAAGAGTTACATCTAGCGGTCGTTTTCAATAATTTATCTACCCCGCATTTGGTGGCTACCGATCTATAGATGTATTTGATGCGCATATCTATCGGCAGAACTTGTAGTTACGAAGTTTAACTAAGTTATACATCGGTGGAGAGATTATAACGTTATGGATGTACAGATCTATAGATGGCAGTTAGTAGGCGTCCGTGACCTATTTGTCAATATCTATCGGTGGTCTTCCTGCCGAGCTATCGGGGTTAATTTACTTGAGCAGGCTGTTATGGCCAACTTGTATCCGTGGTCTGTATCAATATTTACCGATGCTAACAACCCGCGACGAAGCTTACATTTATTGATAGGCAAATTGTAATAAAATTAGTTTTTACATGTATTTTGATCATTATGTATTATGCATGCACATTTAAATTAATAACGCACTAAGTTTGTTATAATTACATTTCGGTAGGTGAAAAAAAATATATTCTGTTTTAAACAGTTTCGTGTAATAATTTTATATTCCACAGGATACGAAACGAGGTTATTCTTCACAGTACTGTGTTAATAATACTATTGTTAAGAACTTAATTAATAAAGGATTCATCACGTTTTCTTTTGAACAATCCAGCTTTAAATCAAAGCCACTTGACACATGACATGCAAATTATAATTCGCGTTGATGCGGTCGCAATCCTAAGCGAAGGGATTTACGAACAAGAAGAAGAAAAATGGCGAGTCATTTGAACGATTTCTCACAAAAACGACGACAAATTCTACGTGGGTAGTCTTGTTAGACGGTCTGTTTGAATCAATCTCATCGCAAAACAATAGGAACTAGAGATACTTGACTTTGCTTTAAATACTCCCATGTAGGTACTTCTGTAATCTTTTAAAATGTTAGCGAAAAAATATATATCCTTTTCTCGTAATATGAAAATTATAGCATAAAATGTCAGAGCAAGTTTTCTTAAACATCTTTCTCCCTTTTTTCACAGCTTCTCACTAAGACAATCTACAATGTTACACCGACTTACTTTATATAATTAATTGCAATATTAAATCAATGTCAAACACAATTTATACAAGGAATCCCCATTACTATAAATTAACGCACAAACACCGTTATCTACAAAAACAGGAGTAACATTTCGTAAAATCACCAACAAATCACGGAACGGCAAAAACGTCGGCAAAAAACCGTGGATTACTTACTCCACAAACCGCGCGTAGAAGACAAATAAATTTGTGTATACTTAAAAAGTAGAGTGCGCGAGTCATCTTCCTCGGAAAACGGCCCTCGCATGATTTATCTCTTTTCTTTTACCGAAAATTAAAGGTTTAACAATTTCCAAGTCACAAACTGTCAGTTCCCGAGCCGAACTCCATAAAAGGTCACAGATGAGTAAAGACCAAGCTTTAAAAATGCCCAGAAAATGCTGAGTGTTTAAAATTCAACTTAAAATGCAAACGATAAATCTATTAAGTAGTCTTATGAAACTTTTATTTATGAGTTACTTTAGCTTTATGTGCACAGGTGGCACGAAAATGACATAGTGGTTGTATTCCGGCTGCTTAACGACTTAGTTTCGGGATTAAAGGCTGGTTTTGAATAACTAGAATCGTTAACTATTCCTGCCAGTGTAATTATATTAGTTGCGTAATTGTTCGTGGATAACATGGAGCGGGATATTGGCATTTATCGTAAATTGAGACAAATGCCTATCGCTTTGACAACCTCGTAATTGGCTTAGAGGTTCCCAGTATGGTATGCTTCCCGTACGCACTAACTATTCGCGTGCTAGCCGGAATTGGTCAAAACAATACCTTTGACATTTCACTAGTTCCGAAATTTCATTATTTGAATGTACACGGTTGTCAAGTTAAACAAGGTTACTTTGGAATCCGGTATCGGCAATACAATTATTTCGTCAGCGGACTCTGTTTGTTTGTGTTCCCAGCGGAATAGAATATGTGTAATAATGAACTGTAATTTGATACGCAGTAGCTTCGTTGAGTTGAAATGTAAATAACTGCGCATATTTTTGCATTTTTGATCAATCCTCCATATGTGCAAATAATAGCTTTTGTACATTCCGAACTTGACTACGAAATTGAAGCGATAATTAGTTTAAACATTGAATGTTGTCTGCCATAGTCTCACGTAATTTAATTACGCTTTCGTCGCATTTAAATATAACTCGAATATTTCCGAGAGTGACGGTATGTAAATTTTCTCCGGGAACGGTTACTAAAAATGTTGGAAAAACTTAAATATTCTTCAAACTTAATTCACATTTTTCGGTTCGTACGTGTTAAAAACACATTTCACACATCATTGCGTTTTATGCGCGCGATATCTAGATTATATTGTTATAATACGGCATCAAATTAGGTTTTATGTAGATACATATCGTGTTACACTCTGTCTTCTAGAACTGAACTCTCGCATGTTAAGATTATCTGACAGACTAGTGCTCGATAGACAGGCTTTAAATATTAAATATCTTATTACAGATGGAAACAGAACAATCAGATTGTAACGAACCAAGTTTTTTGAATCGTAAAATAATGAAAATGCAAAAGTCTGTCAGTTATATCCATAACAAAATGTGTCATTGTGAACCACCAGACTGTTACAGAGCCTTTTGTTCAGGCTTCCTAATTAATCGGTTCCCTGAACTATTTAAACAATACCGCGGCAGAAATTGTGGTAGAAATTGATAAACATTAACAGGCCTATTAAAAGAGTCAGAGAGACTCGATGGGTCTTATTTAATTAAGGGTAATGGCGTAATAAAGGTAACGAGGAATAATCAGTTGTTAAGACATATCTAGCAACAGTTACACAAGTATTTACATTTACAAAGGTATAACAGGTATTTGGTAATTAGAAATCTGGCAATGTTGGGGTTTGCGGCCGAGGCTAACGTGTACTTTATACGAGTACCAAACACAATACTAGAATGTTTGATTCCCTGCTTCACAAGCTATTTGACCAGATTTGTTCCGATCAAGAGCACACGCTTCATGTGTTACGAATATTTAGTTCCGCAAAATGTGAACACCAAAACACTGCTCCCGAATACAGTTTGATCGTTGAATGTACAAACAATAATACTGCGAGCACACATTCTGTCGAAGTAGCAGTTTCCATAGAAAATTCTATTTGTTAGAGCCGTGAAAGGTTTGATAATGGCTGCCATTAATTTAACGTCGCCAATCCGACGCTTTTGTCTGTTAGCGACATTTCTTATTCGCATTCCTTCAAATGCAGGCAATAAGAATTATAATATAAAATCCTTTATGGATAACAGGGGCTCATCGCTCGACCTTTTGTTCAAACAATATATTCTAGCTCGATGCCTGAATAGAAACAAATTTTATTCATTTTTCACGGTTGCGAGCCTCCCACACAGCGAGCGGGTTACTGATTTCTTTGATTGAGAAGTCACAACACGTACGAATGTGCATAAACACTGCAACCCACACCTACGCAACTAAAACTACTTATGTGCTGTAGTGCCGTTTAAGAGCAAATTTTCGTGGTGACATTTGATACTCTACTTCCTGATAAAATGTAGGAATGTTGTAGCTGAATTTATTGCAGATATTTGAATTTTGTTTAGTGGTGAGTAACTTTTTTCAAACAGCTACAGAGACCTCCTCGTTAAAGACTTGATAAAGTAGTGTAATTAATATATTTAAGTAAGTTAGGATATGCTGTTATATTCGAAATGAAGTAATAAGGAACTTGGCTCATGCATAGAAGCGAATTTAGCAGATAATAGAATAGGCGGCTACGACAAAATTGGAATAAATAAGAAAGATCCAAAGACTAGTTAATATATTATACAAACCCTAGCCAATCTGTGTGACAAAATAATCTATGTGCAGCTTATCTAAAACACTTGTTAACCGATCCTGGAAAATTCGCATGCTAGCGAGTATTGAAGGATAGAACACAACAATGTGTGCGGTGCGCTGACAGCTGCGTTACCGGGTGGTAATTGAAATGCCTCTACGAAAACAAACCAACACTGCCAGTGACAATACTCGCCGCACGTTCAATAGAAAATTGACATGGCGGTTAGTCATGGAAATAATGGCTGAAAATTATGAAACGAACGTTTCAAGCGACCGCACAAATTGTGGCTTTAAAATTGACTATCAAAATACCAATTAAAATTTTGACAAAACATTTAATAACTTCAGGAATGTTCCGCTTTATTCATAAGCACTCGCGTGTAATGGAAAAATTACTTATATACAGCCAAACCTAATTTCGCCCATCGAAAGCACAACACCACGAAAGTTATTCAAAACATTTCGATTAAACTCCGATTACATTTGAATATTAGCTTGTTCCCAACCATTTCCACGTAATAAAGGCACTAAGGGAGCGTTAAACTCGAAAAAATAAAACGTGCGATTCCAAAAAATGACTTATCGTAACAGCGAACGATTGAAATTCAAATTGTAGTTGCGCAAGTATGGCTGCCATATTAAAATGTGCATGCATCTGAATAAATTTATCGCCGCGGTGCGAGGTCCGAGATGGGCCGTAATGAACCTGCGAGCCCTCCCCTCCCCCCCGCCCTGTCGCACCCTCACCGCGCAGGCCGGCCGCCGCTAATCAGCGGCTTCCTAAGACAATTCATGCTACATAAATATCACGGAGACATTTGGACACTGTTTAATGACAATTTATTACTTCGCTGTCGCACATTTTAATATCTTTACAATTAAGTGTCGGTATGAATTAGGGATGCGGATGGACTTGGACAATATAAAAAGTAGATATAATAGCACGGATGTTTAGAATAACAGATACTATAATCGAGTAAGCAAAAATGAAAAATATGTAACCATTTTAGCTCACAATCTGCAGGTTAGACAATAGAGTTTCAAAGAGTTGTGTTCTTTTTTGGACGATGTATGATAATGATCATTCCCCTTTCCGTTTTCCAACAAATGTCGCCCGGTACCGATTTGTTACCATACGAAATTCGCAGACAGACAGGTATGCGACCTTTCTCCCCTACCCGTAAGTTTGCCGACGTTTGATACCCCGCATTTGATGCAGCGACTACCTGAAAATGTCACTTATCTAAGGATAGCCAAACAAACCCGACGGACGTATTTATCTTGTTTATTCCGCAGTCTGGCCCGAAATAAGTGCATTTCCCAATGTTCTTATACAGGCACTGATCTGGAATTAAATATCGACGAGGACACAGTTGACAGTTTTGTAAATCTATTTTTGTCTGTACTTTTATTAAAGATTCACGTGAAGAGCAATCCTGGTCGGATTTTATAGGGGTTAGCTTTGTCGTTTTGTGTCAGTGTGTATTTTTGTTTGTGTCCCGAGAGTGCATTAAGGTATTTTTATTAGGATTTTGCGTTAAAAGTACACCTACATCACCTATTGTGTGCAGAGGTGTAATAAAGGGACTGTGCGGCGGGTTACAATATCTGTCTAATTCCTTATACGTTTTGTTCCTGTACATATATTCGATGAAAGTGAATTTTAAGCCTTGCTTTAAGACGGTATCGGCTGACCGCATCTCAAGCTAAAGGGGTATTATTGTGGAGCTGTCAGAGTCACATAAATCTAAGCATGCCTAAGTTTCAAGAGGTCAGGATTAACCCTAACTCTGAGTTTTCAACAGCTTAGCAAAACTTTACTAGGCTTTAAACAGTAGATACTAAAGTAACTACTTTTTGTGAAAACAACTTCTACTTGTATGCTTGCCAACAAGTTGTTTTTAAAAATAGTTACTTAGCTATTTTAAAAGTGTGTGGCTGTTAGACACTTACTATCTTTTAATTGCTATATTTTTGTACTAAAAATTGTTAACGAAAATTTGATTAAGCATTTTGTTTTATTGTATTTTATTATTTACTCACATGTCAATTACAAAGGCGCGTATTCATTTCGAAATAGATCATCAATCAATGTTGATTTTGAGTGTCTGTTTCCACACGTTTTCACAACGCTTAGGACTCTGCATTCAATATTTAAATATCATAGATTATACTTTACCCAATATTGCGAAAACATATATTATTTTGGAGTCATTTGCCTTCGAGTTTACGCTCCTTCATCAAAGCTATAATCCCAGGACACAGCTAAATTATTCACAGACAAGAAAAACGCCATTCTTGGCTTAATCCCGGCATTTCGTGCAATGGTAAACGAATTGAATGGATTTTGTAAATTCATGTAAAACCAATAACTTACCTACCTATGCATAATTCCTCCCGAAAAATGAAAATAACTGGTAATTTCGGTATGCTTTCGGTTTACGTGTGAGGGTGGATTAAAAATATTGTACTTCCAAGTCTTATCGGCAAAGGATTAAACGAGTATGGGTTTTCTTGTGTTTTACAGATTATTGAATACAGTCGTTTTCGTCTGGTGTTACTTGTTCAAAGATGTCTTATACACGGTGAGCAGATTATTGGGGTCCTGTCACAACCTCTTGAAGTAAGACTGTCGCAGTTCTGGAAGCGAGACGGAGCTCTTCACAGTGTAGAGCCCTGTCTTACTTCTACTATGTTACTTTATAAGGTGATGTTGGGACTACTGATGTCTAAATGGTAGATGATCGCACGGTATGCTACCGAATGGCCTACATCGGTTTCTGCTTAGGTTGACTATACTTTAGCAAAAATATAAAGCGATAGTTTATTAATTTGAACAACGTACAGCAGTATATTATACATGAGTAACTTGATTTTTATTTGAACTATATCCTATTGTTTTATAATTGAATGCGGCAAACAGGCAACGCTATAAACTGCGTAGAGGTGCAGGTTGTAAAATAAAAACAATAGCAATTAACCTGAATAACTACTGTACACTATAAATTCGAAATAAAAGGAATAATGCATTTAAAAACAGTAATATTGGGACTAGCCTAATAATAAAGCTGACAGCAAAATTGTTAGTACAGCCGTAAATCTTTAATAGTGAGGAGGCTATAGGTAGGAAATTACTGGTTTAACTCAGGTTCGCAAAATGGATTGCTATAATAAAGCAGAAATTTCACAGGCGTCCATCAAAAGTGAAAACGAATGGCCACCATAAGAAGGCTGACCATTTATCACGTTTATCTAGATTTCGCACCGGACCGCATCATTTACCGAGCAGAAAACCTATAGCGGACACATTTCAAATACGATTAAATAAGTGATATATACGGACACACATTTTATTACCACTGTCAACCTTTCAGCGGGGTTAATAAACCGGAATTTATATTCGCGGTTGAAACTAATCTCTGCTACATGTAGCTCATAATGTTGCACGTTCACTTGGTGTTAATGTTTCACTGGCTTGCCCACTTCAAACTAAATAAGTTCGTGAGGAAAATATTAATACGAATTTAACTTAACGAAAAACGTAGACAAGTATAAAAAAGGCCTTAAAAGCCTTATAAAAGGGTGATAAACTTTTATGATCCTAAAGAAGTCTTTAAAATATTCAAATATGTTTTTAACAACCCGAGGACTGCATGCATATTACAGATTTAGGTAAGTATAGCTTTTGATCGTGAGATCTTTTTTATTGTTATATGGCAGCGCGATGTCATTTAATAGATTTATAGCATCTTACATTTCCCTAGCAGCTCCGTTAAGGTAAATGATGGTAACTTGTGAAAAGGTTGAAAGTAGTGAGCGAGCTAAGCCGTAATGACTTTTCTGAACTACGGCACAACAGATGCCGCTATCTCCATCGTCGACTGATTCGGAATTCAAAGTGCGTATACTTTTGATGAGTGGAAAAAATGTTCGCCTGGCCACACGACGCTGCCAACAGTTCGGTTGAGTTTTGCGTGGCCGCACCACAATGAATTATAGCATAATTTGTTCTGCTTGGCTCCTACACAATAAGGATACAAGCCGAGGTGAGAACCCCGAGATGTGTTGCTGTGGGATGTAAATTGATGACATGACATTTGTCACGATTTGACAATGTCAAAATCTCACCTTGTTATCTTCTCAAAATAATTAATTCATCTCATTGAAGTAACAAAAAATGCAATGTTCTGAAAAACTTCGAGGTTTATGGAATGAGGCAGGAAATAAGAGGTACTTATTCATTTTACTACTTAATTAACCCGGGGTTACACGTTCACGGCAAGAATAAAATAAGTTTAATCTCATTAAAAGAGAATCAGTCTTCTAAGCCGATTGAAAAGATTGCATTCTTATGCCTTTGACATCGCATATTACACGTTACATATTGATAAGCCTGTTAGAGTAGGAAACCCTTGTAATATTAATGCACAAGAACTTCATAATTGTGAATAAATTAAAATATGTTAATATAAGTACATAATCTAGTTAGCAAGTAATGCTACGAGCAAGTAGAATAGGTAAAGAGACGGTACCCGCAGATGAAGTTTTACTGCATCTACTGCACGAATTTATTGTTTTAGTGTATCGTAGAAGCGTTTTGGAATGAAGTTGTGACAAATTTGTGAGGCGGTGAGCCGGCTCTACCTACATAACGCTGTCGCAACTAGACGGAGAAATTTAAAAGTAGTACGAAAAACTTTTAGAGACGTTTTGGCAAACAAGTAACTTGTAGGGGGAAGTAGGGCGGCATTGTATCGGGCGCGTCTGAGCGGTGGGTAACGAGCACAGCGACCCAGGCCGGGAGGTGCCCGCGTGTGTCTGCACCGGCCTACTGCCTGCAGTCAGCCCGTTCCTCACCTAACGGTAATTAAATATACCTATTTTGTACTTCTGAAGCTTCCTTCATTCCTGTTATTGTAAGTGAAGCGGTATCACTCCGCCGGATATTGCAACAGCGCGGAGGTTTACCGGCTTTCAATGAAAATATGGAGACAATATTGATCGTTAACAAAGGTAGGCCTTTTTCGTTTAGATTAAGATTTTATTTTTTGTCGTAGAAATGGCAAGACTTACAAACTTTCGGTCTTTTACCTGTTAATAAGTAAATTTGAAAATATAATTCACTTTATAATTACTTAATTATATATTGAATCAAAGCACAATCATGCATTCATTACAATGACATGTCATCAACGTAACATAATACAAACACTAATGAAGTCATATTATTGCGTAATTATCTCAATTACAGATAACAATAGACGGTTGTCAGAAGCTGTCTCGTGCAGTGCAAGTTCTGACACTTAATCTAAGGAATCAATTACGGCAGCGTCTCGGTCCGCTCATTGATTCGAGTCGCAACTGACGCGTGGACACCAGCGGATCTTTAATTACATTCTGCATACGGTTCTACAGAACAGAACTTGGCAAGCTAGAAGTTTATTAGAAACAGAAGAGCGTGGGAACAAAAGTTTCTGAATATTTGAAACCATTTGTACCGATTTTTGAGATGTGTTGTGGAATTGTTATAGAAGTCTGTATTTAGGTGTCATTGTAATATTTAGGATTTATAGACGTTCAATCGAACATCAAAGGCTTCGTTTTGCTGGATAGACATGCAGAGCTCGAGAAGCCAGCTACCTTTTCCTGACGAATGATTATTACAATGGTAGAAAGGGATCGCCTCTCTACATGGTACATGGCTCCGCATCGCTTGAACAACTCCACCAGTATTATAATAGGAGGTGGTGGCAGACCCCCGGCTCGGTTGATGGTATTGCATCAAAGGCACGTTTCAAATATCGATGCATACGACGTACGTGAATTTCTGGAAAAGCGACAGATGTCTCCCGTTAAGTCAATATTCTACAGATACGAGAATGAAAATCACTCGTGCCTAAATATTCTAAACACAAAGACAATGATAACTGTTAGTTTACCAATAACAAGGGTACGTATTTGTTGTGTGATATTACCGAGCTACCTAAATTATTTTAATGAAGACCTCTGAGTACTATTGAAACTGTTTGCTCTTTGCTAAAGCGCCTGGGTACATATTGTCCATTGTGCCATGCACTTTACAAGAATAACATGATATCAGTATACGTGATTAAAGACGACAGTTAAGAAGTAAAATATTAAACTTGCTGCAGCATGGCAAAACAAAAAAGACTAATCAAATTAGGAATCCTTTAATAAATACGTAAGATCACGAGGCAGTTTTCATAAATATTCGTATCCAGTTGTTCAAAAAGTTAATATTAAGTTTTGTGAGTTAGCGAGCCGCGTCATGGCTGCGTTCATAATAATTTAACACTCGCTGAATATAAAAGTAACTTTTCCAAACGGATTAACAGGATATTGAATATTTCAAGAGATTGTCAGATTGGGTGTACCCATGCGTACAGGTGAGCGCGGCATAGGAACATACCTACCAACATACACGCCTGCAATTACGTACAACCGTGTTATTTAAAAATAGAAGGCCGTGGCCGGTTTCGGTACAAAGTAGGAGTTAGCGTTAATAGTGTTTTAGCTTTGTTAAAGCGCTTTGTCGCGAATATTCACGCGGAGTTAACCACACAATAGTTCATATAAACTGAAACCACTGTAAATAGAACGATAAATAAAATTGATTTTCCTTTTAATTCTAAGGTGATCCTTTTAAGATTTACCGAGTGACTGGTTACGGTAATAGCCATGCGAAAGCGTCGTAATCAATCATCGATGACTATCGACTAGAGGGGAGGCCAGAGTCGTTTTGCCATTACTGAAAAATGAGGAAAATACACGCTCTCGAAGACGATAATGTTCACCGAAGTCAACAAGACGCGGAGATAACTCAGTTATTAACGACGACGGGGTAACGATCTTGCAAATTGGAAGTGTATTATAAATTAATTAGGAATGAAAACTGTGCGACTGAAAGTAACATTTTCTTTAACCAACCGGCGCTTTTATTTTTGTTAATAATATTAAAAGTAGCTTCAGTTTTCTGCATTCAAATATACAAAGTTGTATCTACTTACTTTCTCGTTTCAAGATTGAATTGCACAATGACTTGCAGCTGTCCACTTAAATAAAATCAACTAAATATTTTTGAAAACTTTCTGTACTTTAATTCACTTTGCGAAAAATGAGATTACAAAGTTTGTAACGCGAGATACAATCACGTAGAGAGTCGGCAGTGCTTCTAAATTATAACGTTACAATGAAGGTAAAATATAGGTTTAAAATGACGCCGTTTTTGCGAGTGCATTCCGTGGCTCGGAAATGCAGGGGCCGGCTTCGGGCTCGCGAGAGATAAAAGCCTTCCCGCTTCACAGGTGCCGTTTATCAGTAAACCACTTAAAGCAGCGCTTCCCGCTGTTAAACTATTTTCACTCGGAAGAATACTTCTTAAAGACTCCTTTTTGTGTAAAAGACACGGATAAGAGAGCAACTTAAGTTTTAAAATTTTCTATTATGATTTTCTGAGATTTTGGTTTTATAGTTATTTGAAGTAAGTTTTTCGAGAAGTTTATGTACTTTAGTAATTTTATTAGTACAGTATGCAAATTATGATAGACCAGGATAACTTGAAAAATGTATTCGGATAAGAAAAAAGTGATGCCATTAATATATAAAAAGGGGGTTGTCTCTAGTAAGTATATATTTTGTGTCCTAATGTCATGTTGGAAAAAATTGATGACGTCCGCTGCTTTGTGGTTTATATTAAAAACTTTCTAAAGGCTAAGAGAGATTTTTGTCGGAATTCGTAAACATGAACCGTATATTTCAACAAAAATCTCATTTTGGTTTACTCATATGAGAGTATATTTTGTATTTATTTTGATATTGAAGAAAATAGTTTCAGAAGACTTTTGTTTCAGATCTATTATACTTTACACTTAACGTTCGAATAAAAAGCTCATTATTTTGGAACTACCTCTTTAACTCTTACAAACACTTAATTTTAAGACTTCCTTAAGTATTTCACCTTAATGAGATCTATTTACTGCGTTTAGAACCCCTCACATGTTTATACAAAACTGTAGGTAACATATAGAGGTACATTTTTACCCGACTGCCAAGGAAGGGTTATGTTTTTCGCGCGTATCTTGTATGTATGTATGTATGTATGTATGTATGTATGAGCATAATATTCTTTATTACCTCATATCTTCGAAACGGCCTTGATGGATTTCGACAATCAGGGCATCGTTGGATTCGTCTTAATTACCCAAGTGTTCTTAGATATGTGACGTCAAACAAAAACCAACATGGCGGCCGTGAGGCGCCGTAGATAGAAGTAAAAAAAAAAAAAAAATATTTGCTACAATATGGGTATCAAATTAAAGAGCTCATCATGAGGATTCCAAAATGGTATATCACTGATATATAGAAAAAACATACTATGTGCAATTGTTTCTTTATTATCCAAACTAAATACTCGTACATTATGCGACGCGGTTGACTAGCGGTTTCTGAACTTAAAAGTGAAAAGTGATAATAAAAGTACGTCTAAACTAAATTACTAAATTATTTACAATGAATTTATTTTTCTAATTCCTTTACTCTCTTTGTGTTACGCAATCAATCTAAAATAACTGGATCGACGTGTGTTACTTTTTTATTATCTTGGTATTGGAAGTAGTTCTCTCGTGTCGCGGGTGAAATCTTGAGAAACACATAGCCGTATTATAACTAACTAAAAAGTGTTAAATAAAAATAAATAAATTAAAAAATTAAAAAACCCGACTGCATAAAAAACACTTTAAATAAAAACTGAAAAGTAAAAAACAAGCTTAGTCTAAAAGTGTAGATAGCAATGCTATTACCACAAAGTTAAATAATTTCATAATCAATACACAAAAAATAATAATCTTATGCGAAACATAATTGAGTATAACAGTCGGGACCCATATTGAATGATTTTAGTCTAGTTTATTTAATGGGTCCCGACTGTTATACTCAATTATGTTTCGCATAAGATTATTATTTTTTGTGTATTGATTATGAAATTATTTAACTTTGTGGTAATAGCATTGCTATCTACACTTTTTAGACTAAGCTTGTTTTTTACTTTTTCAGTTTTTATTTAAAGTGTTTTTATGCAGTCGGGTTTTTTTAATTTTTTAATTTATTTATTTTTTTTATTATGTGTCGTTTAGCATCCTTATTCAAAGGGTACCGGGTTACGCTGTCTGTCCGTCTGTTCAATTATTATCGACGGGGTCCTACGTATACTGGTGTAACCCGCAAAATACCAAAATACGTTTTTTTGCACCAAAAGCCTTAAAATTACCTTAACTTTATACCCTGTAAAAATTATATTAATTTATCCAGTAATTTCAGAGATACAAACTTGTAAACTAATACAAGTGACATGATTTTCGGCCACACTACCATCTACACTGATGTAATGTCACTTGCACCAGTGAGGTAGTCGCGTGCGCCGCCGTCACGTACGCGCAAGTGCCATTTACTCCAGTATGCGCGCTGCGACGGAGTCGGGAGCACGTTAACACTGGTATAACTGCGTTAATTGCTAACGTATTCTTCTGTATCAAAACTATTTCGTAACCTTGTTTTTTAGGGGTTGTGTTACTCTTTTTACATATTTAACAAGTTTTGTTTGCTTTGAGTAAGTAGGTGGTGAGAATTCACAACAATTAAGGGCTCACGAGGTCAATTATTAATAAATTTTATGCGTTAAAAAATGAGAAACAAATTGCTAAGTTGACAGTACTAATATTTCTACAAAAGGGTTTAATTAATGTTCACCTAATGCAAGATACAGATTGTACTGCTTGAAGATTTGTTTTGTGCCGCCTGCATTATTTTTTTACGTATAAATTATATAATGTAGACGCACGGGTGTACTGCTACTCTTCACACTAAATTATACAGTTGGTTTTTCCCCTTTTTAGTTAGTGGTTGTTTTTTTACAGTCGGGTTTTTTTGGTTTTTTTTTTTTTTATTATTACTTTATTCTTTCAATAAATTTTACACTTATGTCAGTAGGAATACAAAGTAGTAGTATACAAAGTCACATGTAACTTTGTTTTATTTTCTTGATATTGTTATCTGACGTAACCTACATTATTTTAATAATAATATTTATTTACTAATAAAATAAATAGTGATACTACTTTTAATACATTTTTTGCAGCAATTAACGTAAGAAGTTACCAAATTTTGCTACTTGGTAACTGACGAGACAATTTTTTTTTATGTACCCAAGTACATCATTTTTAAAGGTGTATTCCAGAGGTAAACAATATAACAATATTCGCAACCTCAGTTTATTTTGGTAAAGTTGTAGTATTGAAAAAACAATTAAGTATAGTGATACAAAAGACATTCAAATTAAACTTATAAAGGACTTAGTGGTCGCCCGCAACTTCGACCGCACGAGTGTCGGTTATAACTAGAAAACATTGCCCTCCTCTGACGCAGTCGGTTAAAAAGTCTATGTTTTAATCCAGGTTGTCAGCTAACTCCATACGAAATTTCTTCAAAATTGGTTAAGTCGTTTGAGCGTCAAAGAGTAACAAACATCCAATCCATACTTATGCAACTTTCGCGTTAACTATATTAGTAGGATATTTTTAAATGTATAAAATGCATATTTAAACAAGTATGACGAGTGTGGTGATGTGATGAGGCATTCGTATGAAGGGTGTCACAAAGCACCATTTAATACAGGTTGTAAAAATGTAATGAATTTTCCATCATCTGATTTAGACTCTAAGGTCTCATTGCCCTGTTTTTAGAGGTTGTGTTACTTTTTTATACATTTAACAAGTTATGTACACAACTATACACTTAATAGAAGCACATAGTTCGAAAAGAGTTGCAAAAAGGTTATACTAATTTCTTTAAAATACCTTTTCTAGCGGATCTGCAAAGGGAGAAATAAATTAGAAACATCAACGTACAAAAACTAGTGGACGTAACTGAACAGACGTAACGTACGTAACTGAAAAAAAATAGTGGAAATGCTATTTATAAGAAAAATGACATGAAATTCAAGACAAGCTAGTCTTAAAAATAAAAAATAAAACAATTAGGTATTATCGTAAGAAAACCTCTTTAAAAATCAAACCTTTTTTTTACTTAAAATAAGAAGATTACATTTTTTTGTTTTATTATTTTTAAGATTGCAAGGCCAATGATTTTATTTTTCAGTATTAAGAATGCTACTATCTAATAATAAAGTGTTATTTTGCATTTTAAATGTTTTATTTAACTTCTTGCCGCACTAATTTAAATATTCACAGTTAATAATAATACAGCAAACTGTTGCAAGTAGCTTTCCAGTACTGAGTAAACTGTTGTAAGTGTTAAAAAGTCGATAAAAGTAGATAAAAGTAGGTATTATTTTTAATATTATAACCTCATATTGGTCAATAACACGGAAATACTATGTTTAAAGAGTAAAATTCTTCAGATTTGCTTTATGATGAAGCACACTGTTAAGTACTATACGCAAAGACGTACTCCTGTCTATGCCTGTTTCTTGGACCTCAGCAAAGCCTTTGATCTAGTATCATATAACGTCCTGTGGCAAAAATTATCGGCGACAGGGGTGCCACCGGAGTTGGCTGCACTACTAAGATATTGGTATCTCAATCAAGAGAACCGTGTAAGATGGGCAGGCGAGCTCTCGGATGCAGGCAGGTTGGAGTGCGGGGTGAGACAGGGGGGGTTAAGCTCGCCCTTGCTCTTCAACCTGTATGTAAATGGCCTGATTGAGAGGCTCAGCAACATGCATGTCGGATGCTATGTTGACGGTGTTTGCTGCAACAACTTTAGCTACGCGGATGATATGGTGCTGCTGGCCCCCTCAATCGGAGCTCTTCGAAAGCTTCTCGCAGTGTGTGAGTCCTATGCGGCTTCACACGGTCTTACGTATAATGTTAATAAGTCTGTATTCATGGCGTTTAAATCGGGTCCCAAGAGTCCACCGGTACAACCTATTACACTAAACGGGGAGTCACTAAGGAGGGTAAATAATTTCAAATATCTAGGACATTGGGTAACCGACGACTTGAAAGATGACATGGATATGGAGAGGGAACGCAGAGCACTATCAGTTCGGGCGAATATGTTAGCGCGCAGATTCTCCCGTTGTACAGATGCGGTCAAAATTACCTTATTTAAGGCATATTGTACCTCACTGTACACGGGAAGTCTGTGGGTCGACCATACTCAAAGAGCTTATAGTGCTGTGCGGGTCCAGTATAATAATGCGTTCAGGGCGCTGTTGCGGCTTCCACGTTACTGCAGTGCATCAGGCATGTTTGCTGAAGCACACACTGATGGTTTTGCTGCACTCTGGCGTAAAAAGACCGCATCGCTAGTCAGTCGGCTGCGTGGAAGTCGCCACAGCATCCTGGCCGCCATAGCTACTAAGTACGACTGTCCCATTATGTATAAATTACTACAGCGGACTAAGTCACTTTTAAGCATTGTATATTAATTTAATTTATTTGTTTTGTTTCGTGCACTTTTTGTAATATTGTTTTGTTTTATTTTGTATGGATCCTTGTTGTCCGAATAAAGAAATTTTATTATTATTATTATTTATTATAAGTATAAGCAAGTACACTATATACTGGTATAAGTGGCCACTTGTATCAGTTTACAGGTTCTACTGTAGTAAAAAAAACAAGCTACATCAATGCAAGTCAACCTATTTTCCAAAGTATAAAAAAAGAAGAAAAACCAATAATGCAGTCTTATTTCTTAAATATCAAAATATAACATACTAAAATTTCAAGTGTTTTTATTGATTTACGACAAAGTTACAAGCTTTTGAACCTTTAAACCGCTCTCTTGAAAAGTTGCATTTTTGCACTTGTACTAGTCTACGTAGGACCCGTCGATATCATGTACTGTGATAGTACTGTTATAATTTGTGACTACATAAACTACAAAATAAATAGAATTGCAATTTGAAACTTTTTAGTATTACATAAACAATATTTACCACTCTTTAAAATCAATGGTCAATTTTAGATAATATTATTCTCATACGCAACAAGTGCATCAGATATTGAATTACAAATAGCAGTATTTTGTACTGAATTGGTTGCAGCGCACTGACTGTGAACTCGGGAATACAACTGTTGGCGTTGTGAAAGCGAGATAGCAAACTGCTCTGCGTAGCGACGTCTTATTTCCACAATGATATTAGATTTGCTAACAAATGTCGCAGTACAGAGTAGTACAAACCCAGGTCACTCGGTTACTGCACGAGTTCAGATTGTCGCGACACTGCTATGAATTGTAATTCAACATCCACTTATTGTCGAATGGGAGTTGAATGTTGATTTCACCATTATACGGAATTTTAGAAGGTGCTTCTTAGAAACTTTTCTGGTACGACTTATAACTGTACGAATCCCTGTCGAGGATCAGATTTCTATGTTATTAGCATAATTACTATATGCCATTCAGCGTGCTAATGCCGCCAGTCTCCTGGGCATGTTGAGATGAGGATATATTTTTCGACGCTTTGTAAATAATATGTTATTTTATAGTTACATAAGTTTAGTTATAAATGTAGAAATTTCTTGTTCAGTATAGTTTCTGTTCAATAAAGAATTTATTACTATAATTCTAAATTTTTGACTCAAGTTTAATTTTAGATAGGTGTATTCGAATATCGATCTGGTAATACAACAGGTGTGCATAAACCGATTTACTTAGAGTTTGTATATATTATAAATCAGGCCACAACAGGCGAAGCTAAGCTTGAGCCGGTTTAGCTTATTCCAGAGTGGACGTTCGCAGCTCTAAGTGCAAACCACTCAAATAGCACTTAAACTACTCAAGCGACATTAAGTAAAGCCTATGATTCTAGAGATACATAAATGTTTAGAGTTGCTTCAGGTGGTGAAAATCGAAAATCCTATCGGAAAAATAAACGCTAATCACTAGCGTCAGGAAAAATTACACCTGAAAGTAGAGCAACTTTTCCTGGCGTTGATGATTCAATCGCTGCAATGTATTGAACGTGTATTGAACTGACGAATCAAAGTCATGTTACTTGTCAAAACGAAATGTCATTCCCATACATTTGAAGTCTTATATCTTGCTCTACTGTAAGTATTTTTTTACATTATCCGACCTGATATCGTCGTCTGACGACGATCCGATATCGGAGAAAGTAAAATGTATGAAATATGTATCTGTCTTTCACATTGTCCGACTTGATATCGTATATCAAAGATACATGTTTTATACAATTTACTTAACACGATATTGTATCATCTTCCTATACTGACATCGGATTGGAGAATGTGATAACGCACAATACGATGTAAACGTCTAGGTTCTTAGTTAAATTTGATAGTTTTGCAATCTGTGCCTACACAGATGTTGTTCGAAATATATATTTCGGCACGTAGTGATCAAAGTTGGGCGAACATCTTAAGCCGGTACGTCAGCGCGGTGTCACTGCCGCTGAACTACGATATGTGCACATAATTGCTAATCTTTGTCACTGCAGAGACGTGACAGTGTGCATCAAACTAGTACGTAACTTTAAAGGCGTGTTACCTCTTGTTAAATGAAGTTTTAAACCAGTACGTGATCTCTAACCAATCTCCTGGCTATCGCCTTTAAAATTATCCTTCTTCATATTGTTGCTTGAGATAACGCTTACTAAAGAAGATTATTAATATTTGCGATACATAATTCTATGCACTCCTTTTCATACTCTTTAACAATTTTTATTTTTCCTGAGAAAGCTACGCCTACAAGTTGTAGTACAAATGAACAAAAACTTTATGTAGCTTACTTTCTTTTCAAAGTATTTCACACTCGCACCAACAAGTCAGACTAAAGTAAAAGAGCATAGTTAGGGCAACTAACTTTGTAATAAGTTGATGCAACATCTTTCTACTGACGAAAGTTTTCGTGGAAACGAACTCTTCTTTCATACAGCAGAAGTCGAGGGCGAATTATTAAGTTGGTGTGTAACGAAAGCTAATAAGAATGGAAATTTGTGTCACAGCAGTAAAACGGGCGATAGGCACTCGTTTCTTCCTAGAGACGTAATATAGTCTTACCTTCCTGCGAAATAACTATTACCAGAAAGTGCGAACAAATTGTGTGAGGGAAAAAGAAAATATTTGTGGTTCTCAGTGGCGCTCATCTCGGGAGTGGATACGATGGGTCCGCGCCCGCTGTTTATATTCCCAGTTTCACTTATTTGACTTACATAAGAAAAATAAACCTACGAATTGTGACATTGATCGTCTGGAGACCTATGAGTTTGCAGTATAATATTTTCGTTGCAAGATCAAAGCGGTTTGGCCTCGGTACGTTTTATGACCTTAGGATTGTAAATATCCAAACTCTTGATACACTCGATGATATAAATATATCTGCGTATATTATTCAACAGTTATAGCAAAACTGTCTTGTTATTAATTTGTCTCCTTGCTACAATACGAGGTGTCGGAATTTATCCTAAATTTATCCGATTTGCTCAGACTCCCAGATAATATTAAACGACTGGACAGGATTACAAATTTACAGTAATTTGTTATGGACTAAACCGAGCAATCATGTCCGACTTTACTAAAAACGTAGTTCAACATTATTATTACTAACCCTTTAAAATGTTACATTATTAAGTGGTAATATTAATACATAATCCTGGTCTGTTTTTATAAAGGTCATTGGGCACCTAAGTATGGAAACTATACCCACGGCCTACAGAAAAAAAAATAGGTAGTATGTTTAGATAAACGTCTCTAGTTTACTAATATATATGTCGCATTAACGCAGACAATGGGAAAAATACAGAAACCTAAAAAATAAAAATACAATAATAAGGTTAATTATAACAAGGCTTAGTACATTTTTATTGGTTTCTTGATAGTAAACATGATTTTAAAAATAAAATAAGTAAAATAAAACAAGTATAGAAGAGTTTATAAGTTTTATTCGACATGATCAATGTCTATAGCAATAATTGTGTCGTCTAAAAACGCCGCAAGCGCATCAATTTGATTTTGATATCGGGCCCAAGACAAAAAATATACTATGCTGGCTATATGCGCACAGCATCCAATAGTGCGGCGACCGTGGCTACATGAAACACAACTATTTTGTCTTTCCATATTATCAACTAAATCCAGAATTCAAAATCCAAATGCAAACTAATAATCCAATAAACACGCCAAAGTAATCGATAAACACAATAAAAACCTAAGAAACACACAGATCGCAACGACAATAAATGACGAACGACTGCGACCTGGCCGGGTCGCGCGACGCGAGCGCATCGTCAAAATCGGTTTTTACTCTTTAGTGCGAGTGAAACGACATATTATTATGCATGCCACTAATCGCGCACTCAACGTTTATTTTGTTTATTTATTTAACAGAATACTTCACTGGAATTGTTATATAAATACATTTATTACCAATTTTTTATTTACTTATAACATTTTATTCCCATGGTTTAAAAAAAAAATAACTATCTAAATTTTAATGTAGGTTAATACTTAACAATTTAAAACTAATTTGGTTTCTGTAGGAACACTTTCGTTAACTGGGTCGGATTTCGCCCAATGACCTTTAATAGCTAAAAACATAATTCCATTGCTTAATTACATTTACTTATTGACATTTATAAATGCTGTATTCAAAATGTATATTTATTTGATTTCAACATTTATTAGTTTTCATATTGTTTTTCCTGAGACAAAACATTTTTTTTGTTTAAATTAAAACATAAAAATAATGTAGTTGTAGACACACGCAAACAAAATATTAAATTTTAAAAAAAATACAAATCATATAGATGTTCAGAAGTAGTGACGCGTAAAGTCAATAGCAAATATTTCTGCTCTACCTGAAATATTTCAAAACGAAATGTAAAATAATTGACTTTTAGCAACAATAATTAATTAAGTGTGGCAATAAGGCAACCCTCAATCCCAATATCCCTTTTTCAATTCGTTTATTTTTTCGTATGGTACCTCCGATTTCATCATGGCGCGCACCTGATATTTCAATGGCTCCTCAATTTTCGAACCAATTAAAATAAGTGGAATACAGAACTGTCTGGGGTTAATTATAGCTTCCGTAAAGAAAAAATATGGCAGTTTTATTTTAGACCTTGCAGTATATGTAACCAGAATTTTGGTCTTGGTGCTAGCAGTTGAATTAAATATAATCAATATCAATGTTATTTGTTATAACAATACAATGATAAACTTAAACTATATTTCATAGACAATTTTATTAGGTTATAGGCCTTGTAGATTAAACTACGTCCTTATAGTTAGGACTCAAGGGAGGTGTTGTGGCTAAAAGTTAGCCACGGTATTTAGGGGCTGCCTAACAGATGTAAAATGGCATAGAATAATATAAATATTATAAGTATGGTCTGAGAATGAATGTCATTTACGTATTGTACGTGTACGTATACATATACCTGTTATTGAATTTAAATTACTTTAAAATGGTATGTAAGTATTCTTAATACTATACAAGCCAATTAAGTAAATCTTTTTTCTAGCGCTAAAAGTATTTACCCAAGCGGAAAAAAAACTCGAAAAAAGCCAGTATTTTTATAAAGCTATTTCCTAAAATTCAAAACAAATCGGTTTACTTAAATTAAAATACATTATAGTATATAAGAAATGTTTGCTAATTGACCAGGGTTTTAAAAGACTGGAATTTAAAACAAAAAACAGCTCCAATACAGAGTTCTCATTAATACTACTTAAATAGTAAAGAAGCGTTTCCCAAGTGATATCATAATAGGTGCAAACTTCGAGCTGAATCGTGATAATAACAAAGTTCTACATAGGATAATGTACAGACGGGAAAACACTACAGAATATCAACAGTTTTACGTTCAGACTTCAATTGATTTACAAAAATCAACCTTATGAAAGTCGACACTTTAAGGTTGGTTTTTGTAAATCATTATTTTAAAATCCAACTATGCGTCAACAGATGATAGATTTACAATAATCAACCTTAAAACGATCATTATTTTAAGGTTGATTTTTGTAAATCAGTCATCTAGCAAAGCGTGGAGTACAATGGCCGGAGTTGTTATCGCTAAACGTGAGCCTACACTCCCGATAACCAGTGCGGTCGTAGCCGCGTCAGCAACCGATCCGGACAACCACGTAATGGTCACATTTTGTTGTATTTTTCGCTCCGTCTGACAAAAATAAATCTAAATCGCGCCCGTATTTGTAATCTGTCAGAACAAGCTTTACATCCGTTTATCCTCATAGTATTGATAACGTGACAGTTTGTTACGAAAGATACATATTTTTTTGCTCTTGCACTAAAAGTATTTTGCATATTTAGAGCACTTAAGCGATTTAACACAGTAAGACGGACCAACCTAGATTAAAATAAATTTTGTAATTATACCTTTACATTTTTATTAATAAACTGCAGTAGTACTGTCAGCCAGTACTCCAATTAATTCATTTTCTAGATATTAAACGACATCGGAATAATTCAGCAGACAGAATTCTAGAATAAACAATTTATTAATATTCTGCATTTCCAATACTGAAGATGGAGCTGGAGTAGTCGTTACCTGTTCTTATTATCTATTCATAAACAAAACTACGTAGATAAAATTAGAATATTGGAACGTCCGCCTTCGGGTAAATTCTCAGAGCAACGTTGGGTCTTAACTTTAATAGGTACTGAATAATTCCAACTGCTAGAAATGATAGACTAGTTAATATCAATATTTTGCTGAAAGCCGACACTGCAACGGTTTGGTGAGCGCAGTAAAACGACACTTGCTCCCAATTCGGCAACCCACTGGGGCATAAGACTTTCAAGACTAGTTCTAGTTTTTGGTAACGGTTTTCTAGTTAATTTGGACTCACTAAACATATTTTATCATTTAAAACTACCTTTGTCTGAATAGATACATTTGAGTTAAATTAATATTTAAATGAGACATTTCAAACTACATAGTACAGTTTGAATAAACATAATTTCATCCCTGTATTGCAAAACCATATGGTTGAGTGCCTCAGGCTGCCTAAAATACTCTCCCACCCACGCTTAATCCCACCACAGTTATTCCCTTCCATTTAATTATCGCACATTTTTGTAAAATTGTGTACACCTCTGTTTTTAATTATTAAGTGTAGTGCTTAATTATAATCCCCCGCTGACGATTATTTTTAAACATTACTATTAAAAATCGTGTACTAGATCTATGACTACATTTAAACGCACGAGGTTGCAGGTACGAACCTGATGCTAGCAATAACCAATATGACTTTTTCAAAGTTATGTGAACTTTTCTCAATTATTTAAAAAAAAAGCATAATTATAGGAATTTTGGCTAAATCATATTATGACATCTTATTTTTCGTTTAAACCCCTTTTATCTCTTTAATGTGTTATAGATGCTACTGGCTGGTTATATTACTGAAGCACGTAGTAGGTCGTTAAGGGTAAATTAGAATCGAGTTCAAATAGGCCTAAACGAAATAAAGCACTCAGTAACAATCGTAACTCACCGTAATCCCACCGAGTTAATCACTGTAAAGTTATACAAACATAGTTTATGAGGGGCCCCAGAAACGTGTGAAAATGTGAGGTGAAAACGTCTGGGGCCCTTTATAGATTGTTTGGAAGCGTTTTGTCTCCGTGCAGGATCGGTGTCACGTGACGCATGGTGTACAGGCTCTCCACTCCACCTTTCACCCCACTATTTATCAAAACGTAGCGCGGTTACAAAATTGTCTTTCCGTACAAGTGGCTCGGCTATTCAACGGCGAAATGGAAACTATTCTCTTTCATTCACTACGTTACTCCATAACGTTTGTTCGTGATCTTTGTTCGATATTATGTACTATCTTTTTGAATAAACTCTAGAATATTCTTCTAAAAATACGTGATAGATTTTTGCATATTACTGAATAAAAAACGAAATATTTGCTAGCAATCAACCATATGCACACCACCGTACAATTTTATATTTTTGAGAGTAATAGCAATACGATAATAAATTTAATTGTGAGCCAATTAAAGTGCGAGTATCGTTATCCTCGTTCCGTACATACTGATATATCAATAACGGACCACTGCGCCGTGTTTTCATATATGAGCGGTTCTAGTTATTAGAGATGTTTATAGTCTGCTTGCTACTAAAAATTGTGTATGTTGCAAATATGTTTAAGAAACATCTCAATAAGAATAAGTATTTCTAAGGCATGGTATTGTTAAAATATTTGGTGCCGCTCTCTTTTTAGATATAGTGTTTAGTACTTTGGCATTTGAGGTATTAGAATAAAGTATTACAAATATTTATTGATTGGAGCAATTTTATGGCATAAAGCTCAATAAATTACACTTGCTTTTTTGAATAAAACAACATTATAAGCTCCTGTTAACGGGGCACTTAACAGATTTAATGCTACTGCTATTCGCGAGTCGGGGCGTAATATCCCTAATTATTTAGGCATTACTTTGAATATTATAAAAAATATGTTTTTGCTTGTATATTTATTCGTATCGTATTGGCATATAACGATATTGTGTAGGTAAGAGCAGCTGAGCGTGCGTACTGCTCCAATATTGTTTCATTTCTGTTCTCAAAAGAAGTGATAAGGAAAAATATGGTTGGAGGCGAGACAACAAAAGACTTATGTAGGCGCACATATATAAAGGAAGATCTGAGAATGTCTGAACGGGGAGCAAGTATTTCTTAAAGAACTAAGATGTTATTTTGCTGGGCTAGCCTACGCTGAGCCGCTGAGTTTGCGATGCTGGACACGCCTTTATAATATTGAATAGGTGTGCTCTGCGAGCTATTATGTCGTAACGGTGTGAAAAACGTTTCGGCGACTGCGGTTAATATCTTTGTAGCGAGAGCTTTTTATTCAATTATTAAATAGGTAATAAAATACTAGGTACCTACTTATATCACAATACATGGTATGCAGGTAGTTTTGCTTTAAAATAGACGTGAAGTTCCTAGCTAGTTACAGTTTCACCAATTAGCAAATTTTTGGCAAATTAAGCTACCAGAAAACAGAACAACAGTTATTCAAATGAAAATAAATAACTTTCTGTGACAGTTTCCCACGCAAACAAATAACGATCACCTATAGTTTACGCGAAGCTAACTTTTAACGAATAGGAGTATCAGTTTTAGAAGCTGCGGGTGGTACACCGAGGCTTGTTAGTGTACTTTACTGCTTTTTTGAAACTCTACTTTTTGGAACAAATACAGTCACTAAATTGCAAACATACGGAATTGAAAATGTCTTTTATTTATACACCACACAACAACATTTTATTTTCAGGGTTTATTTTTATTTATTTAGAAATACCACAGTTATGTTTTTAGATTTTATTTAACTAGTTATAAAGAATTGTTTGCACTAACGTTGAATGATAAATAGTCAAACAGCAGAATTCATACGTAATCAAATTATTTCCATAAAAAAGTAGATGATACATTTTAGAAAAAAAAAACACTTTTTTCTAAAACTGTGAAAGTCAAACATTATTGTATTGTTAATAGTCATTTTCCTCTCATTAAATTTTAACTAAAACTGCTGAGTTGAAACTGGCAATCAGCAGAAAAAAGGTACTGTTTGAAAACTACGTGTGTACTGATTGCTCTCATATTCCGATACTGCAGACTGATCGAGCAAAAGAGGTCAGGCGCAGCGCCCATGATTAGCGTACAATGTGGATGAAAATAATGATTTGAAAAAAAAAACAGTTTTCAATTGATAGTAGTTCTCCTAAGCAGAAAGTGTGGAAAGTCTCTCTTTGTGCTTTCAACGTACCTACAAATACAAAGGAAAGTCCCAGAATCCTAGGTCTTATTAGTTCCCATTTGGCTCATTCAGACGGTATTTCTCCACAAAATTAGAGAGGACCTTCCAATAAACAGTGTTAAATAAACGTTGTTAAGTCCAAAAGTCCAATCGCTCTTGATTTTAAATTAGAGATAAGAAACTCGATACTCTATCTGTAGGCAGGAGGCGCAGTGCGACGCATCGCGTAGTTGTGTGACCTGTGCGCTTACTATGAGCAGCTCTGCAGGATTTGCTGACATTGTGGAAGCCAGACAAAACCCTACGCATTGCATAGCGCTGTCTCTTTTCCTCAGCGTAGGCAGTTTCTTTTTTAAGATACAGTGGTAGGTACTAGGTGCCAACAACTCCCAGCTCCAACAACTAACGCAGTTAGCTCCGGAGCTCTATCTCAACTATTGATAAGTAAACTTTCTTGAGATTGAGATTTAGTTCGGTGCTTCTCACGCGGGTGCAACTTGTCGACTAGATCAAGAACAATGTATTTTAAACTTCCTAATTAGGAAGGCGTTCAACTGTTCACCCGCCTAATTAAGCCTTTGATATAATAAAATTTAACTTTGTGTGTTAAACTGAACTTTAATTACGAAGGTTAAATTTTGCTATTTTGCTGAGCCGCGGATTCAATTGACATTTTAAGTGATAGTATTTCATTTCCAATATACATCATAAAAAATAGATGTCACATATTTTAATAAAAGTTAGGTTTGTAGAAACTCCGATTTAGTAAATCTCAATAAAACTATTTCGTTGCACTTAAACTTACCATAAGCTTTCACAATAACTATTTGTTGAGTTTATAACTACAAAGTATCCAGTCTCATCTTAAGAAAGCGCTCGTTTAATATCAAGTTATTTACTTACTTCCTCATAACAATGATAAGCGAACAACTGAATGAACTTACGTTTACAACTTCTTCAAGTTGCTTTGCAAAATAATAATACAAACAGCAAGAACTGTAACCAAAGTAGCGTACAAGTAGTTTGCCAAACTCAAAGGTTTGTACGTAACATTTTGCCGAAATGTTATAAGTTTTTAGCCAACAAAACAATATATTCCCGGCAAAGCCATAGAGCGACAATAAAAATAAGTTTATCTGATTTCAATATCGGGCGCTCGGGAAGTTTCCAATGCTGCCTCTAAGTGGTCGACTTGTAAAGTACCTACGTCTCGAACTACTACTAGCCTTTTATTTTATGCCGTTTTTACTCAAATTTAAGCATTCAACTTTGTCGAACGTGATATTCGGATTCAATGTTCTCTCAATACGGGCTATTGATGTTATGGGTGTGACGGACTGAATGCTGCCTATATGTATGCAAAACGTTGTCCGTAGAACAGTATATTCGACGAGGTTAATGAAAAAGGGAACAAAGTCCTGGCGTTTGATAGAATAGGCCGTGTGTGAGAGCTTCGTGAAAACAAAGGCGTAGGTCCAGCGACAGCTGGCGAACGCAAGCCAAACTTCATGACAGCCTCTAGCGTCGAGTGCTTGGCGTAACTACACGTGCCGCTCGCCGAACCGCAGTCTTTTGTAAACGAGCATTCACCTCGGATGCCAGGAAAAATTTGGAGAATATTTGTCACAGAACCTTTCAATGTATCTCATCTTAGTGATAAAATTACGTACGTTATGTCAACTCACACTGAGCTGCTCTAATGGATAATCAATAATTGAAACGACCCACCGGTTAAAGTGCAATCCATTTGCCAATAAGGATTAAATCTAATTAATTAATTTTTGCTCCTATTGGTAAAGATGTAATTAGTCTAGACTACAGATGTGTAAGGATAGATTTTTATAGGTACCAAGTTGTGGGAGAGATAAATTATGAAATAAATGAAAATAATTTTGAAGTTTTATTATACCTACTAAATGATAATGTACGCTTTTTTTTCAATAATTTGCTGTAGCCTTTTATAATGGCTTGTATCAAACTATGGTCAGTGGTTTATAAAAAAATGTGTTAGTACAAGTTAAGTTCATCGTTAAAAGCAAACAAGAAAGCCGGCAGGTTGGTTCAGGAATGCTTGAACTGTTAAACATGCAGTTAAAAAGTTTGTGAACAAAACTTGGCAAAGTTAACAAACGAAGCTAAACGCTACAAGAAAACTAAAAGAGCCGCACACCACACTATCGATTAAGACTTTAGAAAGCACTCTTTTCTAAGAGCAAACCACAAAATAACATATATTTTTGCCAAAGAATCGTTCCAGCTTTTTACGAACTTGATGAAAACAATTTAGCAATTTATTCCTAATAAATAAAGGTTTCATTTGAATTATACAAGCAAATCAAAACTCAACACGTAAATCTATGCCGTTAATAAAATTTATTCCTCTTTGTTGAATGAATCCATTGTTTTTAACAATGCTGAATAAAAAAATATTACATGGCTCCCTAAGAGCCCTTAGATGTCCACTGATGAGTAATGGTTCGCAGCAATAATTGTGATGGAGCTGTGCGAAGTACAAATCATCACGCTCCGTATTGATCTGGAACAATGCGGCGGTTTATAAAAATGGAAAAAGTATCACGAATACGAAGACAAGTAATTGATTGAGATCCTGAAACCCTAAGCTACAAATAACTGAGAAAGACTTCTAAATTCCCTAAACCAATCATGATGATTTTGGTATCACTGGTACCTTAAATTACGAATAGCAACCCGGAATAAAGGCGACATCGATCCTACGAGGGTAAGCTTTGCCGACCGGTTCGAAAGTTACCGATAAAATAAAACCAGTTCGCTTGTAGAACATAGGATAAGTTCGTACACAAATTTTACCAATTAAATAAACGTATAAAGTTACGGAGCTCGATTTATATAACATTTATTTAGTTCAAGTGCACGTCGTGTTTTAATTAAATAGATGTTAGTGGTTGAGGAGAAATGACTTCTTTATTTCTTGTGGGTAGTGTAACGGAGTAACTGCAGTTTCATTTGAGAGGAACGTTTCCCGGGTATATGAGGCAGAGTAATGCCGTCAGAGTCCGAGCTCAGAAGCCTGCATAATGCATGCCTAAAGCATACAGCATCGTTACAAGGACACGTACGGGGGACTATGTCTGATACAGGGCTTAAACTTTAAGGTGGACCGATGACACGGGCCGGGTATCTATCTGAAATTAAGAGAGACTTACGGGTATTTAGAGATTTTGATGTTGTGTAATGTTACTAGCTGTACCTCGCAATTTTTACTTTCCTTGCTTTTCGCTAAAAGTTAACTCGAAGTTAATAATAAGCCATAAAATCTGAGTACAAGAGATTATAGTATTTGAACAAAGAAACTGTTTTTTTAATAAAAGTATAATATAAGAAGGTACAAAACAATCTAATCCTGACTTCACAATTCCCTAGATGTATAGTATCCTTTCAAAGTCAGAAAATAGAATTACATATTCCACGAGTCGCGTTGGTTTGTTTGAAACGTCAGGAGTTAGAATAATGTTGAATATTGAGCACGTGCCCTAGCACCAATAAAACTACTTGTTTCCAATGTCCATCGTATCCACCGCAGTCGGTAGCTAACCTCCTTTTTAGATTTATACAGCGCATGCAGTTGTAATATTTGTTCTCTTACAAAATTTTATTAAAGTTCAATATTACTTATAATATAAAACTACGGATTAAAAAACCTCTATTAAATTCATTTGTTAGATATGAAGTGAAACACAATAATTATATTATTACCTTACATGAAATACAATTTATAAAATCCTGACGTTTGAGTTCAATTATTTCTAGTTTGTGTAGTTTTGCTATTACAGAAACAGAGGTGCGAAAGGGGTACCTTTAAGTTATTAATTCAAGTGAAGTACTTAGTTAAGTTTATGTACACACAAAGCAAACAAGACTTTTTATTAAAGTGGTGTACTTCTACTCTAAGCCGAATAATTTTGAATGTGTAAAAGGCTAATAAAAACATCACATGGAGCGGAAGACGTTTAAAATCCAAATAAATTCGTTTAGGAAGCGTTATTGGAATGAGATAGTAATACCCGACGCGACGTCTTGCTTAGGCATACATGAAATAGGTATATTTCTACGGCTGCGTTCAATATACGGACAAAATAACATATGTACGGCGTCCAGGGGAGATTCGAATACATAAAGAGGAAGTATCGTGTTTGCATTTTGCAGAAACTCATAGGAATATTTTTATTAGGGATTCAGACGTCTAGGTACAGCTTATTTGGAACTCACAAAACGATTTCTATTTCACTTTTTATTATGGACGCCAGGAATAAAAATACAGCTGTTAAACTAAGAAATGCTTTGCACTTTCTTGTAAACAGAATAATTAAACTGTTATAACAAGCGAAACGATGCATTTTGCATTCTATCAGTCTTTGTAAGTGTTTTTCTTTTTGATGTGTACCTACTCTTAATTGCGTCGATATCAGATGTGTAAATTAAAATGCTATTAAATATTGTAAAAAAGAACCAGTCTCGCAATTCAGTTCCTTTTACATTAAAAAGTGCTGAGACCTAGGTGTGTCAGGTCGGTCGATTGTATCATTATTTTTGCCAAAACTAATTTAATATCATATTGATAAGATATATAATACAAAATTAATATTTTTAATACGCCACATTGCGAGGAAAGAGATAGTAATATAATCTATTTTAAGAGTAAAAGAGACTTTTCAAAAAGACATCAACGCAAGATAATATACCTTTTAAAAAGTCAGTATAATAGAAACTTGAGTTTTATGGATATTGCTAATTTAACTCATAGGTGGTCGGTCTGAACGACTACATCGCCTTTACACCAGGTCAAATACACTTATGTTTAGGACGCGTAAGTTGTCTTCTGTGGATTGTCGGTGAGTGTGTAGAATTCAGTAGAATACTCTGTGATTGGTCCGCCAATATTGATTGTTCGTCTTACTGTCGAGACTTTTGTCTTGGTTACCACCGGCCCATTAGCTCAGTTGGTTAGAGCGTCGTGCTAATAACGCGAAGGTCGCGGGTTCGATCCCCTCATGGGCCACTCTGAATCATAAAATAGTTTTTGCAAAATTTCCTAATTTTCTCCATTATTTTTTTTTTATATAAATAGGAAGAATTCAATAACAGTAAACCTATAATATGAATTTACAATTTGTTATTATTACTGTTGCACTATTAATCATTTTGATGTTACTGAAATGAGGAATATTTAGTGGAGTGCCTCCTTGAACTTCCGTAGCTGTTGACAAATTAAAATAAAATAAATGAAATATCTATCAAATATTATCTTCCACTAAATTTATTCTTATTTATTAATTGAGTTTTAATTATGAATTATTATAATTAGTAGTAATTACATAAAGGATTTCAAGCAAGGACACGTAATGTTCTTGTATACGCCCGTCCAAATAATATGTGATCAATGGTATTTCCAGCATATTATATGGTAAAAACCTAGTACTATTATCTATAATAGAAAATCATGTCTGTTGTAGGTATACTATTTTTTAGCCTGTTTACGTTACCTGTTACGTTTGTTCTTTGGGAATTATTAAATGGTAAAACAAAAACATCAAAACTATGGGCATTTATTAATATTTTTTTTTACATCCGATTCTAGATCCAAAAGTGTCATTTTTTTTCTTTTTCAAATAAATAAACAGTAATAAACAAACTAAAAGCACAATAAAAATGTTAGTAAACTCAACAAAAATAAAGTTCTTTCGCAACCAAAAACATTCATTCACTGCAACCATAACCCAAGCTCCTGGTCTCTCCTGGTAGCTGCTTCAGAGTGGATGGATTAAAAAGTACAATGGTTTAAAAATTCAAGTATTCAAAAATATCTTAGAAGAGTTCGTAACAACATTGTACGGATAAATAAACGAGAATGATTTTGTTCAGTGATGAAGAGAGTTTATAAAAGAAATCAAAAAGGACGCCTGTAAAACGATTCTACCGGAAAATTGTGTATCACGGAGGATATGCTCATATAAAAGTTTGAATAACGTTTTATGCAATCACTTTTATTGCAACTTTTATGTACAGAAACGCAGATTTAAGTGTTGTTAATATAAAACAAATTGGGACGTCTTTACGTTACGATGTTCGTATTAAATAAGAAAGTATTGGTGGAATACCGGAAATATTATGAAAAATTCTCCCAAAAAGTTGATATTCACATATCAACGCCAAAAATAAGTTTTACATGTCAGCTTAAGTTCGTACATAAATGGAAAAAACTTTTTGTTGTGATTCGTAATATCGTGGCGCGTCGGCGTGTCGTGGTGGGGGGAGGTGGGGGGGCCGTCGTGTCTTCGTCCACATTGCAGACGTTTGCGTTACAACACCATTATCGGCAGCTGGTTTCTTGTTGCGACGATTTCCTTGAGCTATAACAACAAGTGCGTCTTACACCTAAGTGCACAAGATTGTGGGAGGTTTCACATACAAATACTGTGAAAGATATTAGGCACTTGAGTACTTAACTACGATTCATCCAAATAAATATTAAGCTTTATTGTGCGTAATTTAGTTTCATTTTCTTAGAAAACTAAAAACATAATATATCTCTGTCATATGTCGTAATAGATCAGACACGAAAATTATAAATGTACTGAAACTTATGTAGAGGAAAAGTTAGACAGTATATCAATAGTTTGAAGGAAAAAAACTTATACATTAAATAATACATATGTAGTTCCATAAATCTGACATACTTTAATTTTGTACGCACTTAAACATGATCTAAGCCGATTTGGATACTTATACGACTGCTTGTGGATAATCTGTATTAAGGATTTACGGCTTACGTAGAACTGAGAGATTTCTTGTGAGAAAAGGGGGCGGTCTGTTAATGGAGCTGCGTGGGGTGGCGGAGCTATAAACCTACCTCAACTGTTCGACAAACACAATCACGTTTTAACTATGATCTCATCGTGACTACTTCAACAAGAAAACGTTTAATTGACATAATACTTGGAACAAGCCTACATTTTGAGAGTAATTAGACCCGATTCAGTTTGCGAATTAGGTTTTGTTTTAATGGAAAATTTTGGAGGTCACTGACCCTTGCGCCATTGCACTGACCACGTTGACTCTAAGCACTGAAGATCCAGTCTGTCTCGAGGGAAATCAGGGATCAAGATGAACCCACAATAAGTTTCTTTGACCAAAAGATATGCTTGCGGCCAGAAAATAAAGCAGCAGTGTAGTTTTTACGTATACACTTGCTCACGTATGTCGTAAACAAAGTACTGTACGCGCACAATTACGTTTATGTAGATTTCCCTTCTTAGGGCATTCGCCTTAACTGTATGTATCCGTATTATTATTCCACCAGGATACGCAAGATAATATACTCGTGTAACTTTATAAAGAACATTCAATTGATCTCAGTACACATTTTGTCTCGACTTTCCTTAAAAATAATTGTTATGATAACTCTTTTGGCAAAGTTAGCATCGAGGTTGTTGCAAAAATATTTGCCTCAAAACTTATTTACGTAGACGCACACTTTTGTTCAGGCTTGAAGTAATTGGAAAAAGTATTATTTGAAAGCAGGGAGAAAGATTAAAAGCTGCAATATGACCGGTATGGATATACTTGTAGGTCTTGCTGCGGCATATTAATATCTGAAATGGCACTGAAATAAAACAACTTTATTCGGTTCTTTTATATCTTTTCAGTTTTCTATACAAAACATTTGTAATGAGTACTGTAATAGTTTTTCCTTATATTTCCCTGTCAAAGGTAGAAAATTTACATGATAAATCATAAGAAACTGGGTCAGATTTGGGAAGGTCGTCAAAAATGCGTGCGGAATAATGCGATAATAACATAGGGAGGTGGTATTAGCTCGATAAGTATTTAGACAAATGCTTGAGTTGAGTGTTAATGCGAGCCTGATTTCGGTTTTACTTCACCATTTAGAATGAAACGATTGAGCGGATATTATCCGTTTGGGATCCCAGATTATGTGCTCAGAATAACGTGCGAGACACTCGTGAGGACAGGCGTATTTAACGACTGTTGGTCCTCCAATGAGATTAATAAGATTGATTACCCAATAAACCAATTTGTAAACCATTATTGAAGTGAGTTGCTAAATTAATTTATCATATTGTAGGCCCTAATCAATTCACTTTGAAGATTGTCTGCGCGTGGCTTCCAGACTGTACGTTATTTGACAAGAGACAATGTTTAGGTTCATAAATAGAAACACACAAAGGGGCTTGCACTAGACGTGGAAGAACGGAGATAAGTCTGCACTGCGCACAATGCCTTTATAAAGGAAATGTAGGAACAATTAGGGGCTTCACTATCACAGAAATGAGCTCCTAAAGCGTATTAGGAGGAAAAATCTTTCGAGGTGAAACGTGTATTAGGCCTTCTGTATACAACGGCTCACTTAGGTCACACTTAAGGGCCCATCCCTCAATCGTCAACAAGGGTCAGCCTAAGTGTTAAGGTGTGTTTAGACTGCTCACTGCATACGGACCACACACACGTATGACCTAGTGTCTTTGTTTCGAAGCCTGGAGTTTAAAAGGTTTATTTTTTTTATTACGCAAAGACTAAATTGCACTGCATGAAAGAAAATATTTTACGCAGATGTAGTATGTTTTATTTATCAAAAACTAGGTGACCCAGGCGCATTTCGTTGGACGGTAAACATATTTACTTGAATATATAGGCTATGACACTCATAAATAACATAGCTTTATATTGGTAAAAGAACTTTCCGAATCGGTTCAGTAGATCCAAAGATTACCTCTACTATCTTACCAACTTTACCTCTTTATTATTTTAGGATAGATGTCATATGATTTAAATAGAACAATATCAACTGAAATATATTTCAGGACGTTAAAAAGATATCCATGTCCAAAAATTAAAACATTTTTTTCGACAAGTTCGTGGACTTTGTAAGCTCATAAAATAGATCTAAAAGCGCCTTAACTTGTCGAGAGCGGGCAGTGTTAGCCATTGTGTACAGAAAGCATTACATAATGAAAACGTAGACAGACTCACTGCATAGTCTGCATACACGGAATTCATTTAACAAAACTAAAGAGTTTTACTGTAAAAGTTCATTACAGCATAAATTAAAATAATATAGTTTTTTTTACAACGTTTTCTCTTTTATGTAAATGGGTCCCTTTTCAAGGAATTTAATTCTTGAGTAGCGGTCTTCACAAACGATGATATCAAAGGAACAATAATGTAAATGTATAAAAATAGTCTCGTTACGAAGAGTATTCAAACTGTTTACTCATTAACTTTAACAAAAGAGTTTCTATATCATCTATTTTTACAGTATAAGTTATTTTATAATTCACAATTTTAACCCAGAAATACATTATTAATTAGTATTGTCTTAATAAAATATTTAATAATTGCAAACCGACCGACACGTTACAACGTAAGATGATCAATAGTTCCGGTACACCTTACCAGAATGGCGAGTTATTTTATAAATGTATTATATTATTGAATTTCATAACACACGCGATTAACAAATCGCCAGCATAATTGCATACTTTCGAAAGCAGAGCAAAACCAATGGACCGCTAAATGAAAATTTAATTATTAGTTTACAAAATATTCGTAATATTTGATAGCAACTTTTTTTTATTTGTTGTTAGTACAGCGATCCGCTCTCTCTTTGTTTGTTAAATACGTAATGTATGTTTGTCATCTCGTTATTTTTTAATTAAGGGATAGAGTAGTATACATCATGCTTTAAATCACAATCGACTGCACCTAATATAAATGCTTACCGGAGGCTTTGCACCACATGTAAAAGTAAAACAGTAGCAGCTGTTAAAGCGAGACAGACTCTGCACAATGTAGAGCGACATCTTACTTCCACAACTGCACTAGTCTTACTCTAAGAGGTGCGAATACCCCCTTAGTGTTGTGTAACCTGTCATAGTTTGGCATTAATTACGAGTAGGGTCCTCAAAGGGGCCAAATACACTGGTACCCTTGACAAGGGACCCTAATAATAGACGTTTTGAAAGTTTCATTCAATGTCGGTCGGTTTGCAATTATTAAATATTTTATTAAGACAATACTAATTAATAATGTATTTCTGGGTTAAAATTGTGAATTATAAAATAACTTATACTGTAAAAATAGATGATATAGAAACTCTTTTGTTAAAGTTAATGAGTAAACAGTTTGAATACTCTTCGTAACGAGACTATTTTTATACATTTACATTATTGTTCCTTTGATATCATCGTTTGTGAAGACCGCTACTCAAGAATTAAATTCCTTGAAAAGGGACCCATTTACATAAAAGAGAAAACGTTGTAAAAAAAACTATATTATTTTAATTTATGCTGTAATGAACTTTTACAGTAAAACTCTTTAGTTTTGTTAAATGAATTCCGTGTATGCAGACTATGCAGTGAGTCTGTCTACGTTTTCATTATGTAATGCTTTCTGTACACAATGGCTAACACTGCCCGCTCTCGACAAGTTAAGGCGCTTTTAGATCTATTTTATGAGCTTACAAAGTCCACGAACTTGTCGAAAAAAATGTTTTAATTTTTGGACATGGATATCTTTTTAACGTCCTGAAATATATTTCAGTTGATATTGTTCTATTTAAATCATATGACATCTATCCTAAAATAATAAAGAGGTAAAGTTGGTAAGATAGTAGAGGTAATCTTTGGATCTACTGAACCGATTCGGAAAGTTCTTTTACCAATATAAAGCTATGTTATTTATGAGTGTCATAGCCTATATATTCAAGTAAATATGTTTACCGTCCAACGAAATGCGCCTGGGTCACCTAGTTTTTGATAAATAAAACATACTACATCTGCGTAAAATATTTTCTTTCATGCAGTGCAATTTAGTCTTTGCGTAATAAAAAAAATAAACCTTTTAAACTCCAGGCTTCGAAACAAAGACACTAGGTCATACGTGTGTGTGGTCCGTATGCAGTGAGCAGTCTAAACACACCTTAACACTTAGGCTGACCCTGAAATCAAATTAACATAGTGGAAAGTTTTTCGGAACTTACCCTTTTCGGATAAAGTACGAGTAGGTAGCTAGGTATTGAGTAAATATATTTACAAGTCTTGCTTGTACACGACATTAACTGTTGCTGGAGAGTGGCCAACACATTACATGCATCATTTACACAGGAGACAATAACACAATTGACCAAAGATAAAAGATAAGGGGGATGAAGTCGACGGCAGGAATACATAGTGATGAAACAATTGAGCATCAACTGTAGGGAAATTAACAGCGTTTGTTAGATCATAGCTACATAGAAATGTTTTCGTGTAGTAGCTTCAAAGTAGTGAATTAATAAGTCTCAAGATTTCTTTAATATTTAAATAATATTTATCGAATTTGCGCGATTTGATCAGTGCTAACACTTACAAGTGACTTGTTTGTATTACACTACTGCTTTTAATAAATAAAAGTTGTGATAAGTTATCAATTCAACAAGGTATCAAAAAGTTTTAAATATGTATTTTTTTCGTTAAATGGCGGTTACCGTTTATTTTAAATTTTATTGATTAAGTTAATCGCAGAGAAAACCGGAATATTAATTGTCAGAAAATTTAATATACATTTACCTACTAGAATTTTCCAGCAGTAAAAGGCCCGACTCCAATACTTTAAATCAGTTGATCTTTTCAATTTCTTGTGTTCAGATGAGAGAAAATTACGTGTGATATTTTTTAATTAATTATCTAATGGACTCATTAGATTTTTTTCTTTTCGTACCATGTCGTCATCCCAGTTTAGCTGTGAGTGTGTGTTCCAGTGTATCTCAGTATACAAACACATGTATGGCTATCTTTCCAGTATTACATTATAATCCGTTTTGTAATTCTGATACGACGTGTGAATAATCGAGAGACACATTCAAAACCTATTTATACGTTCCCATTGTACGATGTATTTAAATTACTGAATTATGTTGTGACAGATTTATTAAATGAACAGATTTATAACAGAGGGTATACCCATGTTGATAATTATTTTTCCGAGTTTGTTAGGCTTATTTGTTATGATTTGTGTTTGGTGTCAGTTACAAGTGTTGATTTGACAGTGTAATAATAATATACTAGAAGCATGTAATCAAGCTTTTGCCCGCCTGTTACTTTTTTTAATATAACTTAATTGATTGACTGCTTCTGAAATGAAGAATGAAAATATAAGAATAAAATGAGTTTCCATCATAGTTATGGTTTCGTAGATTTTGGACATGCCACATAAACTGTATGGCCATGAAGAAAATATAGCGTATGGGCTATTCGGGCAGTCAATAAATTATATTTCGATTTTAACGTACCAGTGCGAAACAGTATCAAACACCCAATTACCAAAATAGACTTTCACATTAATGATATTGGTAAGAGTCTTATTCAATTACTACATGGTATTAAGCGGAGTCGGTCCCCCCTTACTGAAGATTTATGTCCTACATCAGTGTTGCACTCGTCCGAAGTTGAGGTGGGTCACTAGTCTCCAATAGATATTTGTTCATTAATGTACCAAATGGGTAGGGCTAACAGAATAATCTCTCTCTCTCTTCAACCGATTTCGGTGACGGCAACCTATTCAATAGAATAACAGCGTGTCATTAATTACCCAAGAATTGATATCTTATTTAAGGTATCATATTAATCTGTACTAATTGCGAAATAACATATTAATATGTGAGCTTCCCGCTAAACTTGGGTTAATTGGATGAAGTGTCAAATTTCAGAACGGGGACGGGGATTACACAAATGTTATCTCACAACAATAATAAAAGTTGTCGTGTAATAAACAATAGTTATCATCGAATGATTTTGTATTATTTACTTCACTAAGCCGAGAATCTAATCAAGCTTAAACGAAAAAGTGCTTTATTTTCTTAAATTTATTTACAATCCAATAGTGTTCGTCCATGTACCGGATCGACCCTCCACGGGATTGAAACCACCAAAACGTACCAGCTTTGGTTAGAAAATAAAAGTAAAACTTGGCTCAATATAAAATCTTTATATCTTAAAAGTCGCTGCACGACTCAAAGGAAATAGTCGAGAAGACAGGTGAGCTGATGAACAACCGCTTCGGAATCTAAAACAAAGTGCTAAGTGCCAAGCTCGAGCGCAATTTTAGGAGCACCAATACAGTCACTTTTACTGAATGAGGTTAAGCGCGGCCCGTGAGGCGTTCGAAAGAAATTGAGTCTGACCTGTTCCGATTAAGGAAAAAATGACGACAACAAAGCCCCTTTGACACAAAACCAATTTGTTGGTTAAATGTCAGGAGAATATGCCGTGTAAGATGCGATCGTTGTCGCTTTAGACGGTGGTAATGGGAAAATTGTTGCTGATGCGTTAATTCGACGTAAATGTAACCGTTGATTCCTTTGCAAACAAAATATATCAATGGATATTGATATCGTTTAATTAATGTAGACTTACGTAAAACTAAATTTAAAAATCAAAATGAATCTTTAATAGCCTTAGCTCTTCTCTTTACTGAACTTATTTCAAGAGCACTACATAGTAGATTTGCAAAAAGCAGAACCATTTTAATACGATATCAATTCTACATTTTCATCGGAATTTAATTTTCCTCTTTAGAGTTGACTATTAACTAGACTATTTCTGCGACTAAGACTGAACTTAAAAGGATTTCTTTATTTTCAGTCTTTTTCAATTTTATCTTCGTAAATTTTCGATATCGAAGCTCTAAATTAGGTTTACGAGATTTCAAATTGCGGAAACGATACCCAATCTCAATTCAAGAAATGACAACTCATTCTCATATATATTATATTAACACAACTAGCTCGTAAACTAGCACATAACATAGCTTATAACAGAATCGTTTATCACGAACTAACGCGCTAATGCACGCTCATGCAGGTAAACCATTTTTTAAATTAAAATATTAAAGTAATTGATTAATCATATCTCGTTATTAATAGCAGACAGCCTACCGAAGTGAATTAAGTGTAATTGTCATAAGCTCGACGTCACTCCGGCAGCGTGCCAATCATGATCTGTAACAATTAGCCGATTGAGTTATACATATGAAGTCAATCAGCTTAATAGTTCGATAACTATTTGGCTGATTGCTTCAATTGCGTATATTTTGGCACGGCAACAGATATGTCAATAAACTCTCGTTATGTGCAATCCGATTGATGGTAACATGTTGGTAAAGTACGTGATTTTTCACAAATTTTATATTTATTTTGCTTTCATTTGTAAAGTCTCGTGTCATTTTCTTTATGAAAAATAAGTTTCCAGGTAAATTGGATAGAATAATCTGTTTGCGTTTGGATTTTCTCATACTAATCACTTCAACACTTCGGCACATGAAACATCATTTAATGTTTATGTTACTGTTAATCACTCAAATAAGTAATGATGCTAGTTTTTAAGGAGGGGATATTTAATTCAGGTAGAGGAACAATCGCATATCTTATTGGATAAAATACGCCTTAATGGTCTTAGATTTTACACTGATACATGTGGATACATCAAATTACACCTTTGATTGAACCTTTGATTGATATCGATTTTGTGACTTATGAACATTGTACTGTTATTGCGAATAGTTTCGAATAAACTGTAATTAAAACTACAGGGAAACGCATTGCCGCTATTAAAGTCGACATGCCGTGGCATGCGATCAATTTTGCTTTGATTACAACAATAAATGATGATCATATCAGACTGTCCAAATGGCTATTCGCCAATTCAATGTTAACAACTGTATCCCTATTATATAACATGCATTTCCGCTTGCACATATTAATTGCCAGCATTCTATTTAACATCATCCATGTTTTGAAAATGAGAAGAAATATTATAATACTTAGATAATGATAGCGAAAAAAGATTTCTCAATTCTGTGGGAAACTTAACCGAGCAAAAAAAAATACAATTTTAGAAGCGTAATTTAAATTGTATGAATCGAATACTAATAGGTTTGTCGGACTGAAAGTAATGTAGTAGTGACGCGTTGTGGGACTGAAAATAATACACAGTGAAGTGTTAAGTTGGCGGGCCTGTTGGTCTAGTGGTTAGTGACCCTGACTGCTAAGCCGGAGGTCGTGGGTTCGATTCCCACCCAGGACAAATGTTTGTGTGATGAGCACGATCATTTGTTCTGTGTCTGGGTGTGATTTATCTATAATATGTATGTATTTAGAAATATATAAGTATGTTTATCAGCTGTCTGATTACCATAACACAAGCTCTGCTTAGCTTGGAATCAGATGGCCGTGTGTGGATCTTGTCCCAAGATATTTATTTATTTATTTATTTAAGTACACATTGAAATACACACATAGTTGGCTTACCTGTAACCGTTGTGGCAGACAACGGATAGGCGTTAACGATAATAAATATCACCGTAATATAATGGATATTGCATTTTAATTAATCACGTGACTTTGGTCCCTACCATACATTTGAGTTTCCTCAGCGGTCGCGCTTCTATAAATGTGGGTAACTATTTGTTTGCTAGTAATATCTACAGGACTAGGGTAACATCAGAAGTTTCACTCGATATATTTATGCAATAAAGCTCGGTTACTTCAGCTTGACTAATTCAGCTCTCGGTTCCTCGTTTCGGTAAATATTAGTACAGTCATCGATAGGTCGACATTCACAGTTCAGATATCAGGCACCAAAGAGATCGATGTTCGTAACTTTAACAATATTCAAGAGTCAAGCAAGTGACCCCACGGAACTGCGGGTTTACTACCACCTCCTGGGGCAATATTAGTGTCAGTGTGAAAGCAAGATGGTGCACTTTACGGCGCATAGCGGCATCTCTCTTCCACACCAGAAATAATATTAGTTTAAGAGGTGATGGTAGGTCCTCTGAGCAAAGTTTGCTAAGAGTAGCTCCCAAACTTACAAGAGTACGTCTAGACTCCATGTTAAGTCTGAAATTTGTCTTTGGTTCATTTTATATTGAAGGCCCACTGATATTCCTGCAATTGTATATGGAAATGATATTTATGTTAGGAAAGATTTTAGATTTTGTGTGGTTTGATCCTTTTTGAATAATATTTTAAAAAACCTTCATTTTTTATTGTGCTCTATAACACATTTTACGTTGTTTCACCGGAAAATAATACGTTAATTTGTAACCACAGACACTGGCCGTAGGTACAATATGATAAAAAAATTACCGGTCTATTATTCTTTATTCAACCAGACAGATTTTCAATGAAAGTAGAAAACATCCCAATTGATGCAAGCGGATATCCGAATGGTATACCACTACGCCAATCATAAGTTGTACGACATCCCGCGAACTCAATATTCATATGGGATAAATATTATTTTAATTCAATAATGGCTGTCAGAATTGAAGATATCCTATTGCATGGAAAATTGGGAAACCTTTACACGACTGTGTATAGAATGACCATTGCAGCCACAAAAGCTTTTCCATTTTAAATATATATTTTTTCTCTACTATTTTGTGAGACTAAACTGTTATTAACCTTTATAACATAATAATGTTAAGTATATTTGTTTGTAAGAGTTTCGGTTACTTGTACAAAAAATGTTATAAAACTTTTCAAATTAAAGACAGAAAGTTCTCCAATATCCCGTGTCCGAGCACGGAAGCTAATATTAAATACATATAGCTATTTGTTTTTCACATGTACTCGTGACAAGATTGGTAAAACTTGAGGACATTTTTAGTTTTCCGGGGTGAAACGCTAATGAGTTCAACCCACGCCGAGGGCACGGCGTGCGGGTATGTCGGATTCCTACCTACTAAAAACACCTCAGGCTCTTTCTACTATCTAGGCCAATTGCTAGCGCATGCTCTATATGAGTCAAGTTGTCTAGGATATAGTTAATCACACAAATGACGACATTCGAAATATTGACTGACTTTATCATAAATTTCTGAAAATTGCTGCAGGGGTTAAGTGGAATTTTTGTGTTATTGCACGTTATAAAATCCAGAACTCAATATTAATATTTTAATATCAACGCAGACAGAGTGGACAAGTAAATAAACTTTGCGCTTGGACGATTACAAAATACGATTTTGCTTACGGCTATGCCCGTATCCAGCTTTTTCTGGATAATGATATTTTTTATTTTGGTATGAAGTTTTATTTAAACAGATTTTTAAAAGTAACGAATTTTTATTTATATTTTTTTTTACCAATGTTACTTCTTATAAAATTTAAGTAAGCAAAATAGGTAGAATTTTTTTTTAAGATTCGTTTCACATATCAGTACAAATACATATGAAAAACAATTGTAATTTCGAGACAAAATTCAACAGAGACATAACTTTCAAACGATGTACATCGAAATTAAATTAGTTAAATCTCTACAAATGGTCGTTCTACAGCGAATGCAGGCAAAACATACATATCAAAGTAACATTCATAGATACGTAGTCTTCCGCACGGTTTAACAATTGAGTTCCACTTGGGACAGACAATTTGTAGCTCAATCGGTACTCAGATAGCTATATAGACGTGCAATACAGCTAGACATTGACAATCGACCGACCCTGTATTACGTACCTAGCAATTTTTAAGCAATAGTAACTTATTGCAAAAGCACAATTAATACTGTCAACAGTTAAACATGAAATACATAATAATAATTGGAGAGCAGAGGGAGATAAGAGAGTGATAGGTAATTGAGGAGAAATTATTGTGCGATATTTGCTGTCGAATTGCTCGTATGTGATATGTAATATCTACTACTGCTGAACATCGAGTTTCGCTTTCAGTAGACTAAAAGTCTTTCAGTAATTGGCTTCTTTAAACAAGTGCACCCATTAAAAATGTCTTACTGTGTACAATGTTTTTATAAAAGAAAATTAGACACTTTTTTGTAATAAAAGAGAACAAAATGTAATGTATGGTTTTTTTTCTTTCAGGAAAGAAATGTACTTTGGTATACTATCTACGTTCTATATGATTATCTACTTTTTGGTTAACAATATAAATTCAGATAAATTGATGACAAAATTTATTTAGTTTATTTTGATTTGTTCGTCTCAGATGTCCGTGGGTAAACTGTTGAGTGTGTATGGAATACGTTTCCTTAAGGTCCTATCTCCATACAGATAAGTTACCATAGGAACAATTAATTTACCCGAGGTCATCGCCCTCGTATTATAATTATTGCTAACATTTGCATGTGACATATTCTCTCGATTGCAATGGTTGTTTGTTGCAAGCCTGTATGTGTGTTTTAGTTTAACTGGTATAATTTACATACTTTACGAAGTTTATTATAGTTGTTTTATGTTTGTATCTTGTTTTGTTAACAATTAAAGTATTAAATCTGATTTGTACATTTTCGATTTTTCTATACATGATTTAAATGTTAGACCATAACTATCAAGGGCTTAATCAAAGATGGGTTCTACTAGTCTATTACATTCTTTTCATTTTTTAGAGACACCATAACTTAAGTGGTAAAATTTACCTAGTTTTGCTCTAACCTTATTGCATATGAGATCAATGTATTCAGCCTAAGAGAACTGCTCATCCTCTTTCATGCCTAAGTAGGTAACACACTTTTCTCTTTGTATCGGTCTGCAGCGACATCTAGCGAGGTTATTGTGAAAGACTGGTTTACTTTTCTTTTAAAGTTCTTTCAATTATATTCACAGTTTTAGTACTTACTTAAAATGACCGGATTTAAGTTGCATTGTACTGTATATGAATGAAATTTCATTAACACATACACAAGTAATTTTTTGTGAAACAGACAATTTTCTTTTTAGTCTGATAGTGTATCTCCTTTCTCTAAACGCTTGCTGTGCGGGCGATATCTCGTAACACAAGTAACATGAGAAGTAAATCTCTATTCACGATCACGAACCCTTTGGATTTTTTTTATATCCTGCAACCCTCCGCTTGTAATATGCACCGCCATTCCACAAAAAGGCTAAAGAGAAAAGAAACATACTGGAAATGTAAGAGACATTTTGTTTTCACTGATTTCTAATTAGTGTAGCATGCAGATCTGTTTGTAAAAAGTATACCTACGTAATTGTGATTTAGGTATATAATTTGTTTTGATGCAGAAGGAACCGATTGAATGAGGATGTAACAATCTGAGATTTCTTGCACTTTTATGCAAGATATCTATCTCTTTTTTGTTCGTTTGTCTGTTTGTCAAGACTCTTTTTTATTTCAGTGATGCCTGATGGTACCAAGTTGTAGTTCAAACTGTATACTTAGGCTTATGGTCCCATGAAGTTTAGCGAAATTGGTAAAAAAAAACAGTTTTTGCAAAAACTCATCTCGACTTATATTTTTTTTCCATAATAACAAAAACAAACAATATTAAAAGTAAAAATTATTTCGATATATTAAATCAATTAAAAAAAACCAGCAAATACCTTAAATTGAATCGATTTCGTATTTTTCGTCACTTTATGGGCTATTTAACAACCTATGGCAAATCTCTTAGACTGGACAGAGAATCTTGCCAGATTCAGACATCCCATATCTTACTTCGTCGTCATCATATCTTATATCATCCAGAACCACAAAAAAAATCATGGGAAATATTTAACAAATTCGTATATTTTCCAAACGTATAATTTACATATATCGACTTGATTCCTTGCTGCTCATGTAGTATTCATGATTATTTAGCCATTTGACAGCAAAAACCTCTTAAATCCCACGATTAGAATCTGATAAAATCTTGAACTATTTGCAATGGAATGCACGAAACTCTCGGTATGCGAATTCAACTCGAACTTGTCCGGTTTTTTATCTTTTTGGAGGCTTATCACGATTTTTAAAGTAAAACTTGCAAATGCAGAAACGAGACGCATTTTACGCAAAGTGGAGCCTCACTACTTAATACTCTAGTATAGTCTGAAAATTAATTACTCTTAATAAGGTAGGAAAATCAGTTTAAATAAAACGAAAAGTTTATTTATGTTAAAAGCGTCAGTATTACAGTCCTTAATTAAAATAACGTTATCGTCAACGGTGTGTGTGCTCTTGTCGGCGAATGTATAAAATCGACCGACGCACTCATTGTTCCGTGTTGAATATTTATTTTGCGGAATCATTCCGTCACTCCTGTAGTTAAACTTTCAAAAGTGAGATACATGGAACAATACGCGGTTTAATTGTACTTTTGTTTACCTACGTATATCTGGCTACGCAGCTACGTAGCTACGCAGCTACAGAGCTACGGATCTACGGAGTTACGGAAAAGCGTGACAGCTGCAAGCAGCATTCGTGTTTAATCTTTTCATAATTAATACCCTGTCAATTAACTTTTGAAAGTATAAAAAGCCGCTTGCCCAATGGAATTGTTCTGTGGCAAGGAAAATACATTTTTAATACAAATTAAGTGGTATTTTAATTAAGTTTTGTTCTGTTTGCTCACGGAATTAGTATTCTTAGTGTGAATTTTTATTATGTAAGTCAAATAGAGTATTATTTTTTCTTCTTTTTTGCTAACCACGAACATAATGGTTTATATATTATGATATAATAATGATTAAAACTTCGTGTTAGAGGAACATTAAATAATTACAAAGCAAATGAACTCGAACCTCTTTTAAAATAATGAGGCGTTGCTGTACACACCTATCGAAAGGGAATGATGAATATACCTACATTAATTCAATCTTACGATAATGTTATTCAAAGCTTGGAATTGACGCTTTCTGTTGCTGATCAAATTCGATTTAAGAGTCAAGTATTACACGCGATAAAAGTGGTTGTAGCGTGGATACATCCGTGGGTGTCGTCGTGATAAAGCTAAAAAAATACATAGCTACTGACTACCCCAATAGCCAGTAGCTTTGTAGTTACTTAATACCTTCTAAGGTATGGCAACAAACATTTAAATACCATTTAAAGCATTCTAATAAGCACTATAAGTGGAATCAATTAGTTTCTACTTTAATACCTATTTTAAGCTATCTAAATCTATCAGTTTCAACAAAACTTTGACGGCATCAGATTTAATTTGTAAGCCGCTTAAATTGTGTTACTTTCTAGCTCTACAAATATAGTTGAAGCAAAGAGTCGTGCAATCATGTCAAGACCAACTAGTGTAAACTTATGTAAGCCATTAAGCCAGTGACTCCGAAGCCGAATTTGATCATGGATTAACTTTTGCGTTCAGAGAAGGAAACTCTAATCTCCTAAGCAAATTTCTTAGTTCGTAATGCAGTTTTCAACACCCTGTGTCAAATTCAATCAGGGAACTGCAGTTTTGTGTCAAATCCAGTTTGACACGAAACTGCAGTTTTTCAGTGCCGTATATGAGTGTGCAGTATATGAACATCCTTGCGTTAAAGGTTTAAATAGTTATATTTTAAGCAATTAATAATAATTATTATTACAGGTATAAGCTTACATTCACCAAATTGTGTGAAAACGTAAAATATTTACAATATTACGTTATTTTGCAAATATTTTCAATAATACCGATTATATTTTTGGTAATATTATAATGTGGAATAGCCGTATTTATTTATGCCGAAAATAACGGAAAATTGATATCATCTCATAACAACATTATTCGAGGAAATTATTTTATAAACGTACTGCACCGAAATTTAAACTATTCTAGGAAAACCGTGGGTTTCAGGAGGTTAATAATAAATAAGCTTTTAAAAAATCTGACCGTAATTTATTGCCTTCCTTCGAGGTACTTTGTACAGTTTTAATTGACCTCTTTTTGTGTAAGAGTACCTTTTACAAAGAGGTCAAGCTGTATCTCCGGTTCTACTTGATCGATTTTCATCAAACACCGACTAAATCAGTACCTACGGGCACTGGCGCTTACGTGACTTACGTGACGCGAGACTAAATAAATGAAAACCCAAACTAAATACGTGTTCCGTAACTATAAATAGGAAATGATAAGGTGATTGTGTTTTTTTTTCTTGTAGAGTGCGTTATTTTCGAAGTTAAAAAATTCACTTGAATTTCATGAACACACACATGCACACAACCTCAGGCAGTGGTTGTAAATGCTTATTGTATTTATTTTAATTTATTTTTTCTTTAACTTATTTGTTTTCCGAGCTTCGAAGCCTACTGCACTGAAATTCGAAAACAAAGGTCCGGAAATTTTAAACTAGATTACCAAAATTTAAGATAGCAAGAGTCCAGTTTTCCAAGCCCTTGAAAATCACAAAAAAACACAAATCAAAAAATATTTTTTTTCTTAAAGAAAATGCTTAATTCCGAATTGCCAAAATCAGTCAAAACTATAACATTTAACCTAAACCATACAACATAATCGGAATCATGTGTAAAACGTTTTAACGGCTCGGGCTTCCCTAGTGTTCACACACGTTCTGTGTACATGTGTGTTACGCCGGCGATGGATCGAACAACAAACGACACCGTGACTCGGCACGTCAGCAAACAATTTATGATCTCCGGAGCAATTATGTTCAAGAGAATCTTCACGTTATGTATTTGCGCTGTTATGTGGTTGTAAACTTGCTTACAATTTGGAAGAGGGTTTTTAAAGGAACGTTTTTAGCGTTTTGATTTATAGTATTGTAAAGATCTGTTTAACTTATAGTTAAAGAAAATTGGTGGTCGTTACATCCTTATTATATTGATTTTTGATAATCTAGTTACTTCTAAGGGATAAATTGCGCAAGAAATGTTCTTTTGGTCACTGTCCATTATAATCAGTTTAATCTATAGGTTTTATCTATAAAATTTTATGTTGTTTATTGAATCCGTGTTATGTCGATCGGTACAGGTATTTTTTTAGCTTCAAAGATCTTTCTCTGATTAAAAATTGTCACGATGAATACCATTCAAAAGGAATCCTTAACGTGCGAGTGAGAACCGCACTTGTCTGGTTTTTAATATAAACCGACGTTAATTTCACGTCTGTATATTTATTTTATGTCCTGTTCAATTCAAACTGTGTAATTTATTCTGTTTGGTCCCTATAAGCAAATAACTCAAGTCGTCATTTCCAGTTTCGTAAATTATTCTACACAAAAGTTACAACACTTGACCTAACAATATCAAATAATTACATCAATAAACTAAGTCTTCACAAACATTATCTTAAAAATCTTCCCGGGTTATAGAAGAACAGGAAAATTTAGTGTCGTAAAAGAAAATGCGACTGAGTTTATGTCTGTAAATTTTACGACTAAGACCCAAATTGCAGCAGGCCCTGCTCTCATACAAGATACAATAATATAAGCGACAATGTGACATCTACTGTTTTCATCATTAATAAAACATTGGAGAACGGCAGTTCCTCAGGATTATGTGTTAGTAATAAAGACATATATTTTACAATATAACAGGGAAATCGTAACTTGAAACAAACAAGATATGATAACTTTATTGTAATGTAGTTTTGTTAACCTTTGGCTAATGTACGTGTTATAATTTATTATAATGCATCTCATTTTAACCTACAAATATCCATATAATTTAAAGACTTCATTTATTATGTAGAAAGTGTATCTATTTTTGTTGATTTCTAATATAATTGATGTCACATTTTTACTATTTACCTATGCGGATAAACATGATTTAGAGTCAGAATGAGGTTAAATTTGATTCTTTGATATATCTTAACAAGCAAAACCGGTAAAATATTACTTTTTTATAAGTTCCTTTAGTATTTTGAAGTGCACTCAAAACCCTCACATATCATAGCCATGAAAAAGACATTTGGTGAGTTGCTTGCCTTATTGTTTGTGTCGTACGACATTGTTCATGGGGAGGAAGTTATAACCTCGCTTTTCATCTAACAATGCGGTGACAAAGTAAATAATCGAGTGTCGCGAAGGACGCGACAGTCTCCTCTTGTCGTGTCACCGTCATACAACACACAACCCACTACAAACATGTACTGAGTTAAGTATACATACACATCATTCGTTAAAAACACTACAAATCGAATATTACACGAACAGTCACGTTATTGGATTTTTGCCCGGAATCAAACGCTTATTCAATGACGAAGTATGTAGACAAAGGATATCCGCTTACAGTAACTAACTAGGAGCAAAAAGAAAGTCGTGTTTTATCGCTAAATATTGGAAAGTCTACACCAATTGGGTGTTATAGTTTTGTACGAACGCCGGTCAATGACCCTATATTACTGTATTGATGTAGTATTCGTAAAGAATCTCAATGAGTAAGGAGATTTTAATATAATCCATAGGAATCAAAACACAATAGACAATGTGACGAGTAAAATACAATGTTCTGATGAAGGCGGTAAAAAAAGGAGCTCATCCTTTTTTTTATAACCCGGTGGAAATCCTCATGGACTTCCATCGCCTTGGGGAAGACAAAGGGGTGTGCCGGACTCTTACCGGCTAAAACCACCTGAGTGCTTCTCCGTTCCCTACTGTCAGGGATCACGGGAACGCTTTCGCAAACTACCGCGAATGGAAGCTAATGCAACATGTAAAAAAATATAAAACTACTAAAATTTATTTGAAAATTTTATATACTAAGATTTGCCGTAGAAGCAAATGTGTTTGAATTTATAACAAAATAGCAAAGTAATATAAAGATACCACTAAGTCCGTCCTTCTTGAAGACATTAAACATATAATATACGCAAAAGGGTGAAGGGTTACGTTTTGAAGGTTCCTTGCTTTTGTTACAATTTAGATGCGACTTTTACTATCCGGTAATAAAACATGTCGTTAGTACATCTATTCACTGTCATATAACTTTAACGAGACCATATATATTTTGGAATTGAAAAGACTGTTAAAAGATAACACGTTTCATTTTAATATTGAAAACAGTAGTTATATGGAGCTTTATTGAACATAATATTGCGTCGATTTTTTTTATTACAATATCTAGTACTTATGGTAAGCTACTAGAACATGCATTTTAACTATTTTAAATAAATTAGGTTATGACCTCATTACCGTTTGTATAACTTTGACGTTCTAAATGATTTTACGATAAACTCTCGTGTATAACTACATAACTATGTTAAGTAATAATCTAAATACCTTCCCTAAAACCATAAAATTCTTTTAGCGTCAAATCTAAGTGCTCTATCACTCAGCCGTTTCTCCAGCGTAGGCGTTCAATAAGCGTATACGCCATGACAAAGCCACACTGAGTTCACGTTCAGTTTACTGCGGAGAAAACGCAGAGCACACGACGCCTTACTTAACACGACACATCATTCTCTTCAAACGCTGGAGAAACGTGTTAAGGATCAATAAGAATTAAGAACGTCACATTACAATTTAAAAACTCAATACCAGTTCCAAAAAATAAGTTATCACAAAAATCTCGGCACGTATCTGTATGTGTGTCAGTAAATCTGTCAGTATGCAACAGCAATTATTTATTGCGGCCAGTCGAGAATGTCCCACGACGCTATATCTCCGCTTAACTTTCCAAATGATTTATTTTCATATGTCTGAATAACAGAACTGTTAAAGTTTTAACGCTTTCAAGGTTTTTCTTGTGCATTATTAATCGGTCTGCAACGGAACAATTTGTTACGTGCAACTTTTCAGAATATAGTGTCTACTCGTTCATATTGATGAACTGACAGCTTTCAAACGTGTTTAAAACTAGTTCATTAGCATCATCTTGTATTTTAGACACTAACCTAAGAAGCTAGGAATATTTTAATTCTTTTCATAGATAATACACTCATAGACCGTTTTAAAACCAAAAAAATGCATTGATAAAAACGGTAAAAATGTTAAAAGTCTGGTAGAATCCAAAAAATATCAGTTCTCAAATCGAGTTAGGCCGTCAAAAGAGTTTGACGGTTTTATATTCAATCAAGCCTGCGCTTGATGTGTAGTTTTACGCGAGTCGCCATGACAGTAACTTCATTACTTGTGCAATTAAGAGGCACTACGAACTTCCAACAAATATGAGCATGCGAAATATTTTACTTTGTTGAAGTACATTTTATCAAATATAATTTTAAGTACGCAGCACTTGTCTTTTTAATCGAATTTTATTGCTATTATAATAAAGTGCTGAGCCAATTATGATCCATTGTTGATAATAATACCTGAATATTAATATGAATCTACAATCGCAGTAACTAGTGGTGACTGCGACTTTTTCACTTCTATCTTCTCAATCAATGGACTAATACATATTTTTTTTCGAGCTTCCACACGTTCTGAGACGAGTTCAACCAAACTAATCCCCCAGCTTGATATTATTAACATTTAACTACTAGAAATTGCCAACTCTAATCGTCTATAGGAATATATCGAACGAGCACACAGGACACATACCCTAATGAGTACAGCCTTTGTTGGAGATCCATAAACAAATGAATCTCAGATGATCAAACAAAAAATATCCCTCAAATGTGTGCATGAAAGTATTTGTACTAAATATAGTTATCCTAAAAAAACTAATACTGTATAACTCTGTACGTAATACTTCTGCTTGATTCCTATTATCCGTTTGTGTCCCATCTTCATTTGATATTCCTTTTGTATCATCTTCCTTTACTTTATCTACAATGCATAATACGTTTTACCTTTTAGTGAAAATGTCCAGTCGTTTGTTTTCGAAAAGATTTTCCTTAAACACCTTTATAAATTGAAAATTACCACTTAGAGGTGTTTATATTTTGTCTTCCTAAATTATAATGAAGAATATTACAAATAATAAATATACTCGTATGTATTCCGTTTATTATTCACGATTTCTGGAAAATTCGTAATTTTAATTAAATTGTTATCTCACCGTTGAGTTTAAGCAATAATGAAGGTTAATTACTTGTTATATCATCATCACCATCATCAGTTCTATTAAATTATTAACAATTATTACCAGTGTTTTATATATCCAGAATTATGCGATTCGCACCGGTTAAATAAATTAAATTTCTTTCAAACTTAGTTTTTTCTCTGTTCTAGAATCTAAAGTTTCTTTAGTTTTAATCATGTTACAGTGCTTTCAGCTCATCATAGTTTCTTAATTTCTATATTACACAAATGTTTGTTCTGTGAGATCTAAAGTTACAGACTTACAGTTTCCTTTTAAAAACTGTTTTATCAGCAAGGTAATAGAAGAAAAATGCAAGGAAAAATGTTATTTTCATTCAGAAAATATCAGCATCATCTCTTTCTTAAACTTTGTCTTCTATAAATTTTATCCGTTTTGCTAACTGAAGTCTTTTACTTAAAGGTTTATTCATATTTCAGGCACAATTTTTTAAAACGGTAGTGAATATATAGAATTCATCGATTACAAATGTGTTCAATATAGCAACACAAGAAATTGATAAAATACCATTTAATTTGTACGTTGTTGTAAAATTAATTAACTATTTATTTACAACAACGTACAAACGAGGGGCGATGTCAATGTACATTATTATTATGATCATGGTCCTATATTTTTCCATTGTTGAGCAAAGTCTAGCCTTTCAATTTCTCTTTTATAAAGTATATTAAAAGGTAATTTAAAAAGCTGGTTCCAACCCGCTTTAAGTTACGTTATATTTTTTGTAATTAAAACTCCCAAGATTGACAATCTGTCGACGCTTTGTACTTTGGCATTACCTTTTTTTCCAGTGCACTGTACAAGCACTGTCTTTTAATACTTGTTGTTGGCCTATAATAGCTACTCAATACGACAAATTTTGAATAAAATGGTTAACAAATACAGTACCATTTTTAATTGGGATTTTCCGCCAAAGTAAACGAGAACCAACTGTGAAATGAAAATCAAGTATTTATGTAAAATCAGTCGACTTTTCCACCGTCGCGGCTGTTTAAGCCATCTTTAAGTTCCATGCTGTCTTAGTTAATTTAAGGAGATATAGCGGCTTTTAGACAATTAAGTAGCGTTTCACTATTTGGGATCCGAAAACCAATCTTTTTGTGAACAACACTAAAGCCATTACTCTTTAGTCATATAATTAGGTCAGTGGAGGTAGTATCATTTTTATATTCCAGGTACATTCAGTTCACATATCCTGACCCCGCCATAATACTAGAAATAAACAAAACAATGCTAAGCCAGGTTTATATCTTAGCCATTTCCACGCGAGCGAGAAATGTCTGTACAAAGAATGCATCAGCTTTTATAATGCTCTCCTCGCCAGGGAGTTCCGAGTTATATGTCTGTTCTGTCTAAAGGCAATTTTACTTGAACGGAGAGGCTAAAAAGTAAGAGTACACTACAAAATAACAGCGACGGGTAAAATGGATAGGTTAAGTACACAACAAAATCCTCAGATCCGACGTCTCCGCTGTTATTATTTTGCGAAAGCTCAGAACACAAACCTTTATAAGCATTACCTCTGCTCCTTTACTTTTTCCACTTTGTTTGATCGCTGTTCACGCATCATTTCTTGTTGGCGACCAATATCAACATATTAAACATAACTATGAATGTTAGCAACTTTATCTCGTAAAAATGTCTCGTAACTGGTAAAAGTGGCCAACTTCTAGAAACTTCTCCGGCTGGATGTGAGTCACAATTTATGACCTACAGTTTATCTATTAACGCTTAAGTTTCTCCATGCGCACATTAAGGGGTTAAGGAACTCTAAGTACATGATTCAATTTAACAACCATTTTATATTCTGAAAATAATTAAACTAATCTTAAACTTAAACACAGGGACAATCACTTTACATTTGTAATTAGACAGACTAAAAAGAATATATGTATTTGGAGGGTTTTATTCACATTATGAACTACCAGAACGACTAGCCAACAAAAAATTAATTCTTATATTAAAATAAGCTTAAATTAATTTTGTGACAGCAAAATCTTTATCACGCGGAAGAACATAAATTAAATTGGAAGCGGGAGGCGCTTAGCTGATCGCTTCTACAAATTATGAAGACATTTTTTCCTTTCATACAAACTGCACTCAGGTTGAATGTAGGGGGCGATGGTAACTGGCACATCGCCATACTTATCAGGCATTTGTTCGTAGTCGAGCATATAATAGTCAGGTCACGTCCACTAAATCTATACTTCTCACGAAACATGAATGTAAGCAAGTTTTAAGAACATCTGCCTGCTTACCGTCCTTTGCAAAATTGAAATGATATAAAACCAGTAGCGGGACCACGCATAAAACATAACAATATAAGAGACGTAACAACGTGATTGTATCGAACAAATGTAACAATCTTATTCATTGCTACACCCAGCTTCGCACAAATACAATCACTTGCGCTCAACATGTAAAGAAATTGTTTAAAGTTTTTAGCTCGTTTTCTTATCCGTTCTTTTATGGTCCCGTGAGCCTTCCGAGTCGCATTTCTGCATGACTTTCAATTGAAAAGAGATTTATTCAGCGTAATTCGATTTTATAAACACTTTTTAAATTGAATTTGACTGGCGTACCTGTAAAATCGTTTGTACCGAAAATAAGTTTTGAAACTGCTTGGTATTGCTAGGGTTCTTGAAACGAAAAAGGAACGCTTATCAAACCTATTTGTTTCTCTGTTTGACGTGAAGAACAAATTGAGTCAGAAGCAACATTTTGTAGCTCAAGTACTTACTACCACATGGAAAAATATGAAAATCTCACATTCTATTTCCGACTCGTTCTTGCCCGGATTTGCTATACAATTTTAGATGTAAGACAATTAATTTACTTAATTCATACGCTAATAACAGTGCTCAACGAAGCTAATTGCACGGCAAAAAGTTAAAGCCCGCGGTTTAAGACTGAGGAACTAAATAGGCAATTAGTCTGAGAGACTCGTTATTGGTTAGAATATCTGTGTAAGTGTAAAAACGAAAAACGGCGCCACAACCTTTAGCCCAGTCCTTTAAAAAGAAACAATAATGCGCCTCGTTAGTGAGTACAGAGCAGAGATATTACTTCGTAAAAGTTTATTTTTTTTATGTTTATTTACTTTTTCTTATCTTCGGTTAAGTATTGACTCAGAAATGTTTTGTCGAAATAGTGACTAAAGTTCGAATCCATCATATCACTGAATTTGTAAATTATTTGTTCATGCTATACGAATAAAACATTAGATAAAAACTTCCTACTGCAATCACAAGGCTATTTCAATTTTAATTTAAGAGGTATCCTCTTTTTTAATTCATCCGATATCCAGAAACAATAATGACTACTGAACTAAAATAAAACAACCTGAACGAATAAAATTTCCCGAACGAACGAAGGAAATACTAATTCCAATAACAGATAGGTCAACAAGGAGAATGCTGATTGCTCGATAATGCTGAAATTCAAAGCAAAATGTATTCCGGGATTCAATATCAAGCGTACTATGATTGGATGTAACAAAACAATATCGACCTGCGAAAGTCCTGGAACTGCAATTTCCTTTTACGTTTCCATCTTTTTTTTTGACAAAAATAGAGCAATCGGAAACATACAGTGTATATAAATTAATATGTCTTTAAGGATCTATAACTAACTGAAATCTGTATCTAATGTAGCGTTTGGCCACCATGATACTTTTTTATTTAGGCTGGTCTAACGTCAAGCCACCTCAGAATTATTAAATTCAATCTAATCGGGTCTTTATGATACTCATTTATCTTGATTTAAGTAATACACACTTAAATCAAATCAAAAACCATAAACACTTTAATAGCATATCAGATTCACGACAGATTCCGTATTGAATTCGAGCTATGAAACTCGAACATTTTAATAACACCTCATATATCGGTAAATCCTCGTCGAGCACATTCGCAAATTACCCTAGACCTCTTCACTTGATCGAACGAGTGTTGGAGTGCTAATGTTGTCTGATGTCAATATACCAGGCGTAATCGAATCGGTAATCTGTACGCCCACCTACAAATACCATAGCTACCGGCAATTTAATTCCTTCCCTCTAGATTCTCCTATAATCGTTAACGCTCATGGTATGTCTCGAATGTGTAAGTGATGAGTCACGTGACATTCTAACCGAACAGCTTATAATAAAATAAGTAATTTTTAACAGAGATAGGTAATTGTTTACTTTAATAATAAAAAGGTAAATTTTCAAGTAGGTCGCTGCGTGTTAGACAGACTCAAAAATTAGCGTTATTCTTTTAGAGTTCTCCCATGAATGATATAAACGTGAATAATAAAATGAAACATTTAATTTTATTTACTAAGTATTGTGCGGAGGAAACTCTTACTGTACACATTGGCAGCCGCGGAAACGTTAAAAATAATAATTTCATATAAAATAATTCTCGAACTTTAACACTTTATTTACTAAGAGACAATTCTTAGAAGCGCTACGATTGTTATTTTTATATCAATCTATTTAAAGAGAATAAGAGCGGATATTGCTTTAAAAAGAAATTCAACTTTATTTGCTACAAGACTTGCATTTTCGAAGATGAGACAGCTTAATACACGGTATAGCGGCGTCTCTCTTTCACAGCTCCAACAATCTAACGTCTGTAGTACTTCGACAGGTTATATGTGCTAGAGCACCTGCATTGATTCCCACTAATTAAAATAATGGGCGTTAGTACAGAACGGAAATACTTATGAATCTGCTAGCTGACACGGCAGACTTTGTACTGCCCCAATCGAAGTTACAATTGTCTCTAAATATTATGTAGAAAACGTTTACATGGGAAAAGAAAAGGGCTGTTTTTAGGTTTAGGCCAGCAATTATTCGATTTTTTCTAACTAACCCTAGACCTCCATACATGTCCATGAACATATCAAGACCAAGATAAGATAAATCCGTTCAGCCGTTCTCGAGTTTTAGCGAGACTAACGAACAGCAATAAGTTTTTATATATATAGATTTTGAGTGATACAAAATGTAATACCCCGGCTATATTGAAATGTATAAACCCGCCACGATTTGCGCAAATTATGTTCGCTCGTAGAAGTGCAGCGTTTTGTGTTAACAGCACTGTTTTGACATAGTTTTCATTAGTTTGAGCGAAACGCTCGTAAAACGTATATGTACAGTAAAGCGTAGAGTTGAGAATAGTTCTAGGTGTTGCGAGCAAATAAGCCGAATTTCAATGGCTTTGTCATGCCAGTTAATAGAAGTGTGTTCGCGTGGCATCAAACGTTAATTAAAACATGTTGAACTCTGCTTCTAAAATGTAGCGTTATTTATTTTTATTGCATTGTCAGTTGCCAGTAATTTAATTGCTATAAAATAATACTTGTAGCTGACCTTTCGAATGGCCACACAAAGTTGCAATAACATGTGTTTCAATAAAATAAACAAGATTAATAAAACACGACCCTAAAACTGATTACCCACACTTCGAACGTTAAGCGCGATAAGGGGAAAATATAAAGAATTTCGTCTATCGGACAAGAAGTTGTTTTCTATTCACGCCGCAAGGGAAATAACAACGAACGCGATTTTAGAAAATTATCACACATCTGGCGAGGCGGGGCGGAGGCGTTACACTAACAATACTCACGAGATCCTCACACTATATTCAATTCATTTACCAATGCTGGTACCACGACCTCCAGAATCATATCTGCTATCATTGAAAAACGGAGACAGCGAATACGGCGGCGTATGGTGGCATCTCGCTCTCACAACGGCAAGTATAGCTTCAAGAGCGTCATAGTAATCACGTAGTTTTCTCATGTACCCTCTCAGGTTGTGTACAGCTTCCGCTCTAGAGCACTGCTCAATTACTGTGGTTAGGAAGCGCTCCCTTTGGTCAACGCTTGTCGTGAGCACACATTAGCATAATATTCTTGCAGCCAAGTTCCTCTATATAAACCAGCGAATCAATGTTTGGGCTCCCGAAACTTACTGAGATAGGAGTATTAGTAAGTCAAACTACGATATTAAGAGCTAATATAATAGTGGTTTGATTAAACCTGTTGAAAGCTATAGAATCTTTGATTAAACCTAAGTTGCACAGGTTTAGATAATAATAGATCATCATTCCAATTTATTAACATATTGCGCGATATGTTGCTGGTTTTTTCCCGGATATCATAAGATTCTTCTTAATATGCTTATAAAAAATAAAAATAAAATAGATAAAAAGAATAGAAATAAATTAATCAAGTAAACTCGACGAAAGCATCCTTCAATTATAATCACTTAATTAAACAAGATACGCAAATTACAAACATTTAAAAAGAGGTTAAGCGTTTAATATTGGAAAAGGTTGTAATTAAATAGGTCTTGTGTCGATTTACTCCGTTTTAATTTGATTTTGATTCGCTAAAAGCTCATTCGGCCAATGCAGCAATAGTACTGGCCAGGACATCCTTTAGGTCAGTAGCTTTTAGAACTATTAAATGTTTAAAATTCGAGCACTTAAGAAGTTAGGAGCATCTGGCAATTTACTGGACTCGAGTTTTAAATCGTGACATTCTTTTTTCGAATCAATTGTTATTTATTTGTTTATGTTAATGTTGCCTTTTTAACAAGATTTTTCTAAATGCATTTTTCTCCCATACTATGAGGGTAGATACTCGGTGATATTTTAGATTAAAATTCTACAATGCCTCTGCGCGTTGGACATGTGAGTCCATGTAAGCCTTTAAAAATTGAAAAAGTTTTTTTTTCCTTAAAGTAATTCCGTGAATACAAATAATATATTTTTTTTATATATTTAGACAGCCAGCCTAATGAGCTAAAACGAACAAAGAAAGAAGAAGAAAAAAGAGATCTTATTTGCATACACCGATGGTTTGATTCCTCTCTTAACAAGGAAAGCATCGCGATTACCGTGATTAGCAGACAGCTTTTTTGGAAGAAAGCCAATTTTAAGTTGAAGAAAATCTTAAAATTATTTCAATCGTAATTTTTACTGACATGCAAAATTTATGTCCTTACAAAAAGGTGTTGTCGCTAAACCAGTAAAGATAAAGCAATCTTTAAATGATTAATAAGATTAGAATATTTCAAACTGTTACTGCTTAATGCATGCGTGCTAAATGAAACCGAAACGACCCAATCAGTTGAAGCACTAAGATTAGTTCCAGAAATTCGAGTGTATTGAATTAGCAGTAATTGACAAGTCTCGATTTGTTTGCAGCGAGTATTGTTGCCGAAGCAGACGTCTGGTTAATTAATATTGAGCGCAGTTTTCCTCAAATAGTTGAAGCAGTTGCATTCAACTATATGTCTGGAACAACGTTCTTGCGGAGCAAGCTCTACATACGGAACTTGATTAACGAACACTTTACCTAATACTACTAGAATATTAAAATATTGGTGCTCATTTGTTTCATAAAATGAAACGTGGTATGTTTTGTACGTTGTTGTAGAGATGAATAAAAAATACTGCACCGATCCGTGTACAAGGCAGAGCGAAGAAAATAAGGAAATAGTATTTTTTTAATAGTCCGTACCATCGTTTATTTGCATAAAGAGAAGTATCTAGCACAAATACTACAAACATCTCAACAACTTTAATTGGCGAAACGCTTGAAAATTCCCTCCTGCAAAATTCAAGATGGCAACTAAAAGTAATAAAAGGAAACAGTAAGGGTGTAATGGAATCATTTAGCGGACTTATATTATAGTGAATTTTGTAGAAAACGGTCCACAAAATGCATGGTGAAACGTACATTTCGTAGAAAACCTCATTCACGCATTTATAACTTAACCACAATTTTGTACGTGACACCCATCATTAAAATGAAATTGATAATTTTAAAGTTATATTCAAGTTCATGTTAGTAATGTTAGATTGCGCATTAAACTCCGCTTTGCACTGCTCAAAGTTATCAAGAGTTTTGTATGTAGGTCTCTTAGTTAAGTTAGTTGCACAAACTTTTCTAATCTTAATTAGACTCTTTTCAAGTTCTTAGAATTTAAAGTTTAGAAAATTCTCATTCTGCACCCTTACTAAGAGCTCTTGACACAAGACTGTTAGTGTTGTGGGAGGGAGATATATAATCGCACAGTAGTGCGCCACCTCTCTCAAATAACAGCAATCGTTTTGTTTTGAGTGCTTTTAGTAAAGGATCTGAGACTCCCCGTTCTAGTACTGTCATGCGCTATGTTTAATTAGCAGACTATTACAGTGTCGTTTTATCAGAGTAAACTATCATTAAGATTGAGCGTTACGGAGGGAAGAAAACTTTCTCTCTTACGATTTTCTTTTCTCTTTGTCGTCCACCCGTACCTCGGTCTGTGACGGCGGCACGTAAAACGTTCTTACCAAACCGCGCAATCTCGCATCAATAAATTATGCGATAAACTTTGATTTCCGTTCCCTGCTACGCGAACCCGTACACAAACCTTATGTATTATGCTTCGAACGTGTGAAAAATTGTGTATGGTGGTGTCGGGAAAGGAAATGAACACGTTCTTAAAATATTAATTCCCTTTAAGCCGTTTGTTTCTGCTGTCATCCTTTAACCTATAACAGACAAGAGAAACATTTTTGATAACCCTCGTTTTATCGAACAAAGAATTGTGAAAGACTGGCAGTCCATATAAAACGCAAACATGCAAATAAAGCTCGAGAGAGGTTGAATCCAAAAATTTTTCATTGAATCGTCCGATATTTTTCCGAACTACATTACACACACATGTACACGTACATGTTTGAAGTTAATCAAGTCAGAGATTGGGTAGCAGTCTGAACAAATCTGTTTTATGTCTCGTTTAAATCTATTAATTAAGATGCAGCTAACGGAAAACAAAAGGCCAAAACAGGTATATCCCGTAACATACAGGAAACAAGAACGTCAATTATGTTATTGACAAGCAAACGTCCGCTTTCAGTATTCCCCGTTAGAATGTAATTACGGGAATCCTACGAGACCGACAGACAATGGACTCGAATAACACCACAGGTATTATCAGAGATCTGAATGTTCTATTAGAATTCAAGTTTAACTCGATGAATACCTTTTATAGAATTTCGACACGCTGATCAGGTAGATAGATATTCAGGTATTCGATTACATATTATATTTTACAGAAACATTTGTGTAAAGACTTTGGGTGTTGCTTGCGAGATGACGTCGGATAGGAATGTATGGAAGAAGAAGACGTGCTGCGCCGACCCCAAGTAAAAATTGGGATAAGGGCAGGGGTATGATGATTTGTGTAAAGACTTTGTTCTCGAGAGCGACTTGTTGACACTTCTCTTGACCCAAAGGCCGACTTTTACCTCGCACAGGGGATAAGCATTACCATCCAACGTCCAATGGCGCCAGCCTTTTGGGTACACTCCTGGTCGGCAATGATGCGGACGAATTTTATGACGCTACTTTTTAACCTTTTGTATATAATATATATACATTGTTAATATATGATTGTTAAGATATGAGTGCAGTAGAAGGGGATCAAATGGAATCCTATGGAATCCTATGTACTCGAGTATCAATGGCGACTGTCCTCTTATTGTTTCATGTAATAGCTATTGTTTGTCGACAGATTAGCCTATACCTTGTGTTAAGAGTTAGACCTTTACCAGTTAAATTTAAAGCGTGATTGTTTAGTATTTTAGTAATTCAAATTATTAAGTGTTCGGTTTTTGCATAAGTTCATTAAATTTATCTTTGCACTGGGTGCAGAAATATCTCTTCTGATCTGGTTTCTAAGAAAAATATGTAAGTTTCAATTTTTTTTTCTTTATGGTATAATCATAACTATGAATTTGTCTATTCTATTTTTTTTAGAGCAGCAGTTATCTCCGTTTTTGATGTCGGTAAAACGAGATTTAAGTGAGTTTTTCAATAACAATTCGCCGCCTTCACGAAATAAACGTAAATAGGAGTCCCACCACAAAGCAAACATAATTAACCAGAGCTAATACAACAATACAAAGCTATCCGTATGTATATTTGGACTCTCTGGCAATACCTATTTTACTTACTGCTAGGACCGGGAGCCGAAGTTAGTTATTACGGCTTAATGCAAACTGAAGCGATGGAAACACTGCAGCTGTTTGATGTTTAATCATATTTTCTCCGTACAATAAACCTTCATTTGAAATGAAAATGACAATCTCCATTATGCAACGTTTTTCTTATTTATTCGAAACTTGTTTATAAAGGGGAATGGTGCCACTTGCCGTAAGTAGCTTATTTCTGTAGGATTTTCGTTATTGTGCTATCATTTTCAATAGCTTGGCAAGGTGCTATAGAAATGAATGGTTTTAAGCTGCCCGTATTTTTTCTTCTTTCAATCGGGTCAGTACTTCAAACGTGACGGGTACTTCAAAAATAGACGTAAGCTCGAACATGCAGCCGACGGACGGACCGACAATTCAATTTCAATCGAACCTAGCAAAAGTCGAAATAGAAAAACCGGTCAAGTATCCAGCAGTCGCCAAATGTGTGACTTATTAAAAGCGGTGAGTGGTATTTCCGACTCAATCAAAGTCTCCGTTTTTCCTCACCCCTCCTCTCTCTAAAAGACCTACTAGCGTTAACGCTGATAGAATTACTCAAATGTAAGTTACAGATAAATTTTATCTGTTGGTCTAGTAGTTAGTGGCCCTGACTGCTGTACTGAAAGTCGTGGATTCGATTGCCACCTAGGACAAATGTTTGTTTGGTGAGCACGATTATTTCTTTTGTGTCTGGGTGTAATTAATCTATAGGTATAGGATGTATGTATTTGGAAGTATATAAGTATGTTTACCAGTTATCTTATACTCATAATTCAAGCTTTGCCTAGTTTGTGACTAGGTAAATGGCATGGTGTGAAAATATAGTATTTCCATGCACCGATTTCTACCATCGATACCACTTTAAAACATATTTTTCACAACGCACGAGAAAAGTATTCTTTATACCAATGGAAATAAAAGTTTGTTCGTATGGAAGCTTACGCGGTGCCCCGGGCCTAGAGGCGGACAGGTGAAATGGAATAACAGTTGAGTGTTTTAGATCCTCAATTGTTTGTTTTGAACACAATAAAATGGTAAACACTTTTAACCGTCTGCAAGTGTTGCAATGTTTGTAAACGACGTTTTATGAGTGCTTTCTTTAGTCTTTTATGTGAGTATAAGTGAATTCGTTTTCACATTTAAAGAAATATGGAACATTTGTTACAATAATGTGATTGTTCTTTGTTTCTAAAGCATCAAATAAAAAATTGAATCAGTCTATTTTCAAATTCAAAACCTGATGTTTTCTGCAAATAAAAATCACAGGACAATAAAATAATAAGTTGTATGAAAACTGAATAGAAAATAGTTCCGCCAAGCTACGAGCACAAAGTATGTTCATTTCTTGGACTGTAAGTCAATATTCAGACACTTCAATAGACGTTGATTGCATACCAAATCCGCATTTGTCAGACGTCGTAATCATAGCAGTGAACATAGGATACATTCGCAGCGCCAAACACTACCACGACGTCTTGAAGTGATATTATTGCAGTTGTAGAATCCGGATAGCGCACTTTCGACGTAGAGTGTGTGTCTCTCTTTCACACCTGCGAAATTACTTTAAGATTGTGGAAGACCCTTTAGCGTCAACTATATACCGATGAAGGAAAACGGAAAATTTACAACTTATGATTCTTGCTAGAAGTCTGCATTTTACTTTGATAGAAGGTTTTTTTACTCTAACTAGATTTTTTTTTATAAAAAAACAAAAGAAGCTTAAAGCATGGCAGAAAATGTAGTAGAATTGAAAACTACAATTTAAAACTAGCCGTAAATATAAAACAAACCTTGCATTGTACTGAAAAGGAATTGGCAACTGGAAAATGTCTTAAAAGAAAAATAATGATATATCTGAAAATATTCAGTAGGTACTCAATCTACTTTTTTAGACGTAGGTAATGGAAATTGATCCTCATTCGAAAGAAGAGGAATGCAGTACAAAGGACGTCTACGATAATCAATGTATTTTTGTTGTTTAAAAAAACTTGGACTTTGAGTACAACGGTAACATGATCCAAAAATGTTAAAACCCCATGTATTTTTGCACACGGTTTTGCATAAATAATGCTATAATAGGCTTAAATTCTCATGTTAACGTAAAAGCAATTAGGTAATTCATGAATCCTTTCAGCGTACTAAAATATCAAACAGCATAGTTAAGAAGCTTATATGTATGTTGAAAGGACATTTTTTTTTGTCAAAATTTGGTGAAATGGTTGTTATCGAATGTTTTACTTTTCATTCCATTAAAATATTATTGGAAATGTTTCATGCCGTCATATTTGATAAGCTTATACTCATTTTTTAAAAGTTTAATATTTGTAATTTTCAACATTTAACCACTTAGTCCATAAAATCTAATCATTTGTTGTTATTTCAATCAATTATATTCTGTAATTTATTAAAAAGAAATTGACCACAAAAAGCATGTATGTCAAATGGCTTACATGTATTTTGTGACACGACAAAAGACAATCCATAAGAGTTTTTCTCACCTCATAAACCAAGATAAAGCGTTGCGCGTCGGTATCGCCTTTCAAACTTCTTTGATAGTCCTTAAGATATTTTTAAGATCGAAGATCTAGATTAGTTTCATTTGTATGACGCTAACTCGGAACGAATCGTTTAAATGTATTAAAATGACAGATAAAAGTCACGTGACTAAGCAACGAAGAATGTCATTTCCATACATTTTCGTGATTCCGTCGACACTGACTCACTTGTCTATTACGGGTTTATGTTGTGGACTTGAAAGAAGCATTATTTTCCAAAAACTAATTATCCGAAAAGACTGGAAACCGACCAAGGCAAGAGTGCTTTGCGAAAAGGCCAGACCTTGCGCCACAACCTTTAACCATTAGAACTTAAATGCAAGTTGCAGTTAATCCTCGTCGTCAGTTAATTGTATATAAAAAGGTTGTTCTTGCTCCCCTAATCTCCGCAAATGCCACTTAAAGCAATTCTCGCGCAAAGCTCACCGAGATTCGGCTTAATTGGATACTCAGGTGATTTATTATTTACGCTATCGTTGAATTAAATGCAAACTATTCTATACTTACGAGGAGTGCATTTACTTGCCTACAAAATGTATTAAACATATTGCTGAACATAAGCAATATTGAATACGTGTTGGATTATGTGTGGCGCTTTTACAAACGTACTAAATCGTTTCATTAAAATGTAAGCTTTTCAAATGCATTCATTAACTACTAAAATGTTGTGATGATTTCTACCGAATATTTTAATAAACTAGTGCGGCTATATGACAAAACCAACACAACGAAATACATTTCAATTGCACAACCTGCATTCCAATTATTTAGAGTGAACATTGAACAAGCGTAGTCATTTATTTTCAACCCAAATCAACTGTGGAACGTTTAATATCTGGTTTTTTATGACCTCGGCATTGCATGACTTACGGTTAGCTTGTGAATAAATATTAATGTTAACACTTTATTATAATTACACCGCATACAATATCGTGTGATGGTATGTAAGTAGTGAAGGGATAGTACGTGCCGCGAATGCCTCGCGAGGGAATCAATTTTGTCCATCTAGCAGGATGCAGGCGCCAAACCGAGCGTTCATAACTCGAATAAATTACAGACAGAGCTCGTTACTGGTGATATAATATCATTAAAAACGTACTGCAATCGCCTTATATGTGGACAATCCTTATTTGTGAATAGGAACAGAACAGTTATATTAATAGACGAAGTCGTTTATAAATTATTTTATGACTATAAGGCCTTATAGGCCTTAAAAAACGTGTTACTAAAAATGGTAGCGACGGGAAAGGTTATTGGTGGGAAACAAAAGCAGAGGTTTGAAAAGGATACCGGACCGAAGGTCTAAACAGCTGGAGTAGCCCGACGGTCCGGCGAAAGCCGTCTGACCGTATCGTTACAGACAGACTATCGACCGACTAAGTCACACCCTCAACGATGGGGAAACGATTGAACGAAGAATTAAAGGTACATTTTATGGCACCCGTCATAAAATATGCAGAATAACAATGTGAGAAATATTGCAAAGTATAATCGCAAACCACAAATGACTAGTGTTTAGTTCTAATCTATACCATAAGGGACCAATAATGAGTCATACAAAGACCGATTATTTTTAGTTACTTATAATAACAAGCATAATTTAGAACAGTCATAATTTGGATCATTTAAAATCGTAGATTCTATACTTAACACATTAAAAGCATTTTAAGGATAAATAATATTGTTTTCTACCTTTAATGCATTTCAAAAAACCCACCGTACAAAACGTTCAGTGTATATGTAGATAAGTAGTGCATACACTTAACGAATCATTCGGTAGACTAAGTTGAATGTCAGATGCAAGTAAAGCTGGATTCACGTTGAGCCTTTGTGCTGCGAGTCTCAATCAGCTGGCGGCCGAGCGAGTCCTCTGCGCTATCAACTTTATAAATATATACGTCTTGTACATTGGAAATGTCTAGTAAAATAATACTAACATGCATATCGTGTTGTGTTCACTTTAAATTGGATATTGAGGACGAGGACAGGCTTTAAAATATGTATGATTTAAAACTTCAATAATGACTGAGAATTTCTTTTTAATATTAGAAGATAAACGTAAAATCACTTAACAAAATAGAACCCCCTAAATAATTAAATCACCACCATAAATAACGTAATTATTATTTCTATCGTTCGAGACAGAAGTGGTTGTTGGTGCGAATAATTTTATTCGGGCTGCGTTTCACTCAAACGGGTACAAACGAAGCAAAAACCAGTAGTATAAAGTAAACGAATTGAATTTTCCGACTCATCTCTGTTTCAGGGTAAACATCCAACAATTTTCACCACTCAGGGGGCCTACTACTACCCCCGAAAAAAGTATACTGCTATTGTGGAAGCGTAACAGCGCTATACGACATAGAGCGGTGTCTCTTTCCCACACCTTCAGTAATATTACAAGGATGATGGTACGCCCTCAGTTCTTCTCGGTTTGCTTGTTTCGGGCTAAGTGAAAACACAACCTTATTATACCTTAGATTATTTATGTTTAGATACCGCAGTACCTTTTCGACGTACAAGAAAACGGAACTTTTGTTTTGTTTATGTGTTTCATTGCTCGTATTTAAGCATTAGTATAGACCGCTGTTATTTTATATTATTTGAAATATAAAGAAACTGTTACACCGAAAACATCTTGTAGTTTTCATTGTATTGTTTCAAGAATTTATTTACTCTGTTTTTGAAAATCATAAATAAATTATTAAATATAATCTGAGACGTTATTGATTTAAAACATCTATCTGACGATGTTTCACTATGGCACATCAAAACTTAACAGCAACTTCAATATAATTTTCCATTAAGTATTCAATCATTAAATATATACGTTCCCAACGTAAAATGGTACCATAAGCTTGCATAAAATATAATGGAACGTTACCGTAAAGTGCACCTTTAGTGTACATTTCAGATCATTTTAGTTCCGAGAGCCGGCTCAATATCCCCAAGTTTAAATCACACCGCCAGGCGCTCCATTATTTTTCTTAAAGCTTTCAAAACTTTACACGCCGTGGCTTATGGAAGAGAGGAAATCTTGTAAATACATGATTTATCTGAAACTATCCGATATATTTATAGGGCAATAACCTAAGATCGTGAGGGACCTGGATTGCTAACTCGAACTTATTTCGAGGTTTTCCTTTCTCAATACAGAAATTGACCTCTACCACGCAATTCGTCATTTACTGGCCGGTACTATGGAAACTTGGATTTCAAAATCAAGATAATAATATGATACAATAAGTACATGTATGCATGTAAATTATTAATTACCATACATTTTAATCGTGTAAAGCAATTATTTAACTAATTATAAATACACGGCCGGGTTTAATTGTAAAATTACGGTGATGTTTGACATAACAATAATAAATAATTGATTTTAAATGCATACTTACTTTGGACATATTGTTGTAATACCTTGTTATGCGGGATTCATTTCACAACCACAATTATAATTAGTACAAATTATTTATTATTACATAAACTTGCAACAACTTGTGACAAATTATATTTATGTTTTAATCACAAGTTGAGTCGCCTAATACATATCTGTTAGACAAAGGCGACAGAATTGTGAGAAGGATAATAAAAGTGTTTTAGCCCAGAAATGCATACCTAAACATTTTAATAAATAGCATTTCGATAAATTAACTTTTCATACTTGTTTCTGTTTTATACTCACCGTAGAAATTGGATGTTCTGCTAGTGTATAAGCAATCTTCAAAATCTTTATATTTAACTTTAGTGCTAACTCTATACCAAATTTAATTTAAATAAGTTAAATCCTCCAGAGCTACGACCAGACAAGTAATCATTCACATCGATAACGTCAGAATTGAACATTTCTTTTTTTAAGGAAAAGGCTGGCTGTAAGAATAATTCCCCGTCTATCATAAAAATTCCTTATAGGTTCGTTAATTATTCATTGGCGGGCAAAGTCAAACAATTTACCTATAATATCCCTCCATTATTTAAGTGGCGGGCACTTGTTGGCAGCGATCGTCTTTTTCGAGCTCCTACCATTTGCGTCACGACTCCTTTCTTTATGTATTTTCAGAGGTTTTAAAAAGAGCTGGAACGTTGGAATCCATGGTTTTCTTTTAAAAAAAACTGTCAATATTAAGTGGTATGATAATGATTAAAATATTTAATTATTAATATTTTGATTATTAAAATTTATTTATAGCTTAATTTTGCAGCACGTTGCATTTAATTTTTCTTTTTATGTTTTATGTTGTCAATCAAAAGTAAAAAGATACCTAAGTATTGTATTATTATTAACGTAATATTTCTATATTGTATCTATTTGCAACACACAGAAATCTTTGACAAAGATGTTTAATCTAATTTCGGTAATGCGTATCGAAGGGTCGAAGTGGTATTCTGTACAAAATTATAGAAAGTAATTTCGTACGTCCGATATCCGCACAATTGAACGTGGAAAGGACCTATGAAATTAGAAAATAATTTAATTAATGGAAAAGTTTAAGAGAAATTAAATAATAATAATATTTATTTACCAGACAACATAGACCTTGTTAGTTTTACAATATGCATATAACTATGTTAGCAATTTGGACAATATTTAAAAAAAAATTAAAGATACCTTCAAAATTATGATTTATTATTTACCTATGGAGTCTCATAGTTTTCAAATACCTTCACAATTCTATTTCGCGTAACCCCAAACCATCTCTCGCCCAGGTATTCGTAAAATGGATTCCATCAGCGCTTCCTGGGAATAATTATAATTAATTAAATATTAATATTGTAATTATTTATACCGTATTATGATATTTGATATCAACTCAATCAATATTATAGTAGGTACATACACAAAAAGCGCAATCAACGTAATTCAAGGAATATTTGCAGATAAAGTTTTCTACGCGGTATGAATATCAGTCGTTCTGCTAATGAGGAAAATCTTGGTATTACAAGTAGAGGGAGGAATACGAATAATAAATACTCGATAACGATACCGATCGTGGAGCAAGAATACTTAGGTAGGTACTAGGTGTTCCTAGAAGTTAGAATAAGGCTATTGTGGATGAGAGTCGGCGTTTTTTTTTTAAAAGAGTAACTTATAGAGTTTCTTGACAGAAATAATCTTCATAAGAACAACATTTTGGAACCGCGCAACTAGAGTCAGTAACGTTTTGAAAGTGCCTGAGAAGGCCTACTCGAAATAAAAACCTTTTGATTTGGATTCTATACCGCGTAGAGTGGTATCTTGCTTCCATAACTCCTAGTTTGAGGGTTTGTGGTAAACACAAATTCAGTGTTTAACATTTCGCAACGAGAAAATTAGTTTGATAGAACTCTCGAAGCTTATTGATTTCCTACCAAGAATCTATGTATAAACTATAGATACAGATTATTAATTGGTAGTCTAGTTATAGTAAGTTTGGAGCTCAACAAGCGAACCAGCCGCTAGTGCAAGGTTTACAGGAATAATATTCCTTATTTCAAAGAAGATGTACGTACATGGCGTTTTCTTTGAAAATACTAACAACTAGTGTAACACGACACGAAATTGAGTCTTGAGATCTTTGGTGAGAGGTCAATGCCCGCTCTGTAGGATGGATAAAGACTTGATATTACATCGCGTAAAGGAGTTTCACTTTACTATTGCAGTTTCACGACTTAGGTGTTGAATAATTAACATAAACACTAACAGCTGGAAATTATACACCTAGTTTATAATTTTCAACTGTTTAATCTTTTTGTTATTTTGAACTACTTTCGCTACTCAGTTTTACTAGTGGTTTATAATAATTACTACCCTTGTCTTACCCCAAGCCTATTTTTAAGTTAGTTTGCTACCTGGTTTTTTATGCGTTTGAGCAAATGAACAAATAATTACGTAAAACTTTATTTTTTTAATCTCAGTGGAATAAACCTGTTACTTGCAGGTCGCATCTTATTATGAAACACTGAAAACTATACCACCCGCAAGGCAACTGCGTGTAAATGAGGGCGAGTGATGACTTGTTGTAAATTGGGTTTAGAGTCTTATGAAAGACTCTAGAAATATTTTGTAACTAAACTCAACATTTTACTTTCTAAGTGAGAACACAATTCTTATTGATGTTTACGTTTGTTTTCATTCAGGCAAATCACAGATTACTACCGATTTCAACAAAGAACGAAGCTATTTGTCCTAGTGCGAGTGATCAAAAACAAAGAAGGAAGCTATAATTATGTCCTAGTGTGATGTGATAGTCTGTATGGATTTCCTTTCTCTTGTGAACAGCAGTGTGAAATTTATAGATCGATGTAATTATTACAGATTCCACTGCAAGTTAACTAATTGTGTATCGATTATAGATTTTGAAAAAAAAAATTAGTAGTCTTTGGTGAAGCTGAGACAAAATTTTCTCAAAGTGGGGGAGCTGAAGCGTCACACCGATACCTATACAGCATCGAGCGGTTTGCTGGTCTGCCAAAGATTTTTAATTAATGTTCAAAGCAGGAGGCGATATTTTGTAGCATCGAATACAGATAATTCTCACAGTAATAGAGAGTTTAGTGCTTTCGATCTTGTGGTATGCTTTACTTGATGTAATAATAACGAAAAAATAAGCTATAAATTTTTATTTTTAAAGTGATTATTAAAGGATTGTACCCGAAACGATATTTCAGGGATGTCCGGACTCTGTTTAAACAAGTTTTATGTACCTACATACATATTTTTCATTTTATACTGGCACATCAGCAAGAATTTTACTTTGTTTTCCTGTAATAATAATACACCTATGGTACCTACACCAGAGTACACCAGTTGTTTACAGGTCACTAAAAAAACGTAAAATATTATAAGTGAATACCCTTTTTTTTTACTCGGGGGAATTCTCATGGACACGCTTTTCTTCGGGGACGGAAGTGGGTAGAGTCAGAGTCTTAACTGACTAAACATGAACCGCTACATGTATTACAAGGCTGAAAAACTGGAAATCAACAAATACTTTATTGTATTTCATTTAAGTCCCAAGGTTTTAAGTGCATAAAACTGAAAGTCAAAATTTTCAAATTCATCGTTCAACAGCATACAATACCTGCTAGACCTGACCACTTCAATATAATGTATTCTGAACTCCGGTCCAGTCCACGGCGAGCCATAATATACGCGTATCGATCAATCATACCTAGCCGTCGACAGTACACTAGCAATTTTACATTGACAACGCCATTATTTCGTACGACCATGGTTAATTTTGGTCATTCATGTGACGAAATTTAAGAATAGCTTTATAGGAATATAATTTCTTAAATATTGCAGAAGGGTTTGGGAAGAAAGGAAATGTATGGACTTAGTATCACAATTGATCCAAAAAGTTTGTTAATGCACATCGATATTTTTATCTCACAAACCTTATTTATTTATTAATCTGGATATCCAACAAAGGATACACTTTTTTTTTTTTTTATAATAACTTTCGTGAGAATGATTCATATTTAAGAGATATATAACGGTTTACTCACGCGTATTTATCGGGATAGCCCGACTAGTTTCGGACCCAACCGGGGTCGCGGTTCGACTCGCGACCCCGCCGCCGCGTCAGCTCATGATTAAGGACTCCGGTTGGGTCCGAAACTAGTCGGGCTATCCCGATAAATACGCGTGAGTAAACCGTTATATATCTCTTAAAAAGGATACACTTGACTTGTTACGTGTATATATATATCAAACTTCTTTTTATCTTATATCATAAGAATAAAGTATCTCAAGCAAATACAACAACGTACTACTTACGTGCAACTATTTATAAAAAGAATTCTGCATATTTAAATTTTTAAAAAGCAGACTTGCAAAAAAAATGTTTATTTGAATTTTAATAAAAAAAAAAACAAAAAAGTCGAAACCAGACTCAAATCTTAGGCGATGACTAGAAAGCGGTAATAGAAAGTAAAAACAAATGCCAAGCAAAGTTAAATTTAGTATTCCCTGTAAAATATAAATAAAGACAGTGAAATACAGAAAGATGTTCGGTATTTAATTTGAACGGATTACTAATGCCCTGTTATCTCTCGTAGCCCCCAATGTTTTATTTTACCTCCGCTGCCTTCCTCAGGCCGTGTCAGAGTCAAGTGTAAACCATTTGTACGTCATTTGTATTATTTTGTGTAACAAGAGGCACTTGTTTCAAATAAACAAACAATTGAAACAGATAGTAACTAATTGGTTTTGTTTTATATGAGCGTTTCGAGTTATTGTGTATTTCTCTGGAAAAGTCCTCGACACAGTTATATTGCCTTCTGCGAATATTTATTCTAGGAACTACCTATAACATAAAGTTAGGATTTATTTTGATGATGCTTGTAGTTTGTTTTGTTCAGTTATATCTTACAATCCTTATTATTAAATCGAGAAAAGTACTAATGAACATTAATATTAATATCTTGGCATATTAACATTAATATTATAATACAAAAAGCTTAAAATAACAACATTATATATTTAATCTTACTGTTAGTTAGTTTTTGTAAAAAGTATCTACTTGGTGACTTGTTCGGAAAGAATACTTTAATGCGAAGTAAGAATTTTTATCATTTAACGACCACCTGTTAAAACTAGCACTGAAACCGGACGTTACTATAGCATTGAAACGTTTTTGATACAGTTCTTTTTACTCGCTGCTCTTTGGATAAAATCCTTTTTATGAAATAAAAACCGGACAAGTGCGAGTCGGACTCAAATTGCTTTCGTAGGTATACAGCCAATAATTTTAAAGTTTGGTAACTAATAAGTATATAGTTTTGCCAAATTTCTAACGTCTTGATTCCATTGAGACTGTCGAAATGTGCTTTCAATGTCAACTTCATGGGACCCTAAACCTCGGTGGTAAAATTTCAACTTGATATCTTTAAGTATTCCCAAAATAAAGGCTCTTTACAGCTGGATAAAATAACGGCTTCGATTCTGCGGTGCGGAATCTTAAGAATAAAACGTCAGTCAAATCATTTCCCAACTAGGTAAGATTGTGTTCCAGTCTAACCGGATGCAGGTAAGTACCAGCGTTTTGCACGGAGCGACTTCCTATCTGACTTCCTCAACCCAGTTACCTTAACACCATGATACTCCTTGGTGAAACAAGCATTCAGACATTCTGTATTCTGTCTATATTGCTATAAAGACGTTTTAGCACGCGGCCGAAATTAGAACGAATGCCGTCATGTCTGAAAAACCGAAAGAAACACTTTTGAGAAACCGTTGAGTCGATTCAACTCAACAAATTTTAACGCCATGTTAAAGTCATCCACGTGCCAAAAGATCCTTGTAACACTATACCCATAACTCTTCCCATAGACATAACGTAACAATGGCAGCAAAATGAAACAGAATACAAATAAATATGGAGGGTACATTCGTAAAAAGTACTCTCGATATTGTATATGTTAATCCCAGATACATTACAGCAGCACTCAATTTAATTCAGATCCATTTAGCTGTTACAGTGATGGAGTATACTCCATCAATATCACCAAACTGCAAAATTTGAAATGAAAGGGGGCAGGATTTTGAATTTATATTTTCGTAACGCTTTTGTATTTATTTATATCTTAACAATTATTATAAATTCAAGTTTTCTAAGTCGTATCAATCATTTATAGTTGAAAGTTATCGTACGACGTACTTTTTTTTTACATTGCAGGTAAATTTAATGAGTGTGAACTTATTAAGACTCTACGTTTTGTTGAATAGTTTTTCAAATCTACAAATAAATAAGGAGTAAAAATAATTGTAATAAACTCTCTCACTGTAATAAGCTTCAATATTCGTATTTAAAAAATTAAAGTAGTAATACATCGTAAAAATCATCTTTCTAAGCTTATTTGATAGTCTAAGATTTGAAAGTTCGTTACATAGCACTCAGATTAATTTAATTTAGAAGAAAGTTCTAGTTGATTGTTTAGTGTATTCACGTCCGAATTTCACAAACGCTTGAAATTGAATACAAAGAGACTTTCAGCAGTTGATCATAAAAAGACCAAAACGTATAACGTTAAGCCGCTAACTATTGAAAGTGGATTTTATTTTGCTATCGGATGAATGCATCAAATTTACTTTGTCACGGCAAGCAATCCGTAAAATTGCATTTTGCCCGAGCACCGAAAAAGTACGAAAAATAGAGTACTCTAATGAAAATTTGTAGTTTTTCTCTACCTTTTGTGCAGTTTTTCATCTCTTTGACAGTCTCTGGCTGGGCTGCTAATCACATGCTATTGGAATTCTGTCAAAGATTTTTTGGGTTTGGAAATCCTCGCTTTATTTAATCGTTTCCCGTCCGGAGTATCATAACTATCTACATATTCGCAATGCCCGAGGGATGTGACAGTGCACCCGTACTGTACCTACGTACCAGTATTGCTGACACGGGCATTCCATCAAAACCGCATGTTTTTCCTCTCCCATCCGGCGAATTTGATTAAAACGATATTTCGGTATTTGATACAACGTACAAAGTTTTCGGATGAATAGAATTTGAACAAAATAAATACATTTTTCTCGCTAGCTATGTTCAATTGTCAACAATGAATATTTTCGTAACGTGACTACTGAATACAATGCAAAAGTAGTATGAAAATATAAAAGAAACACATCAAAATGCAAAATTTTCCTAAGCCATAGATAAATTATTTACCTGGCATTAAATTATTAGCCTCCGCTCACAAAAATTGCACGTAAAAAACAACATTAAAAAGCCATTTACGTACGTCTGTTTCTTCAGACCACTAAATCTAAGTGCAATATAATAACTGGGGTTAAACGTTTTAAGCTCACATTCGTGGCAATCCAACATTTAAAACTATGCTCTTTTCCAGTTTGAATAATATTTTTGCATGATTTACACTTCGTGTTCGTAGATTCAATTCATGCATACTGTATGCAATCCATCGCCGAGTTCTATTAAAAATATCACATAAAATGTAAAATTTAGAGAAAGTTTTACTTTTAAAATACTCGTTTTTAATTTTATTTTATTAAACATAAAACTTCTTTCTTCTCAACTATAAAACAGTCAAGTTTATACAGTTATGGTAATACGGGCTGCATTTTATTTTACCAACAGTTCTTTGTTAGGCCTAATAACTTTTTTAAATTTATGAAGGTAGAATTTTATTCAGCCCGTACTGTTATACTGTCTGTATATAGATTTAATTTAGAACATCCAATGGTAAGCATTTGTTAAATATTGGAAGGGCCATTATCTTCGACAAAAGAGGTCGTCAGTTTAAATAATAACCTTTGACTGCAGTTATCGCCTAATAGTGTCGGCGTGACAAGTTTAATTGAAGAGGTTAACTGCCGATACAATTTCACAATTTGAAATTACTGTTCGTTTGTTAATTTATATTTATTGTGATTTAAATATCTATTGCTGTACAAAGTGCATGTTATGCATTATTATAGTGTTTACTTACGGGATTATATTACGTATTTGCACTCATAATTCTGCCTTATTCGGAGTTATTTGATTCAGAAACTCCAAGTAGACATTAAAAATTTATAAGATAGTTATTTTCTGTCACAGTCTGTTGAATAGATCAAGGACGCATGAAAAATACTAACATTGAATTGAATAATAGTCAATTAGAAAATACTATTTTTATCACTTAACTTTATAAATCTCTGTCCTAAACACCAATCTAAATGTAAACCACTAACATTTGTTTGAAAGTTCCAGCCTTTTCGCTGTGCTTTCCGCAGTCCGTCCGTAGTCAGGGTTCGCGATAAATTGGATTATCTAGAACCGATGACATGATGGGTGGAGGTAGCGAGTTGCCCCGACAATGGCTAAGTTGCTTCATGCCTAAATACGTTCGTTGAGGTAAGAGCGCTGCCAGTAATCTGGAATTAAAACGGTTTTGTTGTGAAAACGAGACGGTAAGAGCTGTGGAGTCTGCTTTCTCACTCCGATAATAAGTCCTCTTTTAAAGATGTTGGTACAATCATAAGCCTAGTAGGTTGTATTGATGAAAAACAGATTTGCGTTCAAGTTCAATGGCCGTATTATCCAAACAAGGTAAAGCTCCTTTGAGGCTCGAAAAGCATTCTCATTGCGCTAATGCTTAAATTAAGTTTTAGTGTAAAGCGTAAATACGGGTAATTGTTTGTTAACACGTCCGTTAAATGATTTGTTTTGAAACATACACCTAATTATGACACTCAATTAAAACACTGTGGCTTTAAATACCGTTGCTCATTTTACAATAACCTTTAAATTGTACATTTTCGTAGTTTCTCTGTTGGTTGCATATTACGAAAGGAAAATAATAGCGCGCCGAAAGACACAACATAATAGCCTTATCACACAGCAAGCCTTGCCTTTGAAGAATAGTGCATCGTTAGCCTTTCACCGAGGGTATTCTTCACAGTACACTTTATACTGAATATTGTTTACGACACGAAAAGCGGAAAAATAGTATGACGATCTCTGGAATTAATAGAAAATGTACGACATTTTAATGCAACGATTGTCGACTCCAGTCGGTGCTCGAGCTGTTATCAAATTAAGGAACTCGCCCACTGTCGAGCTCGTACTAAGATTTATCTAGGTAAAGTTGAGAAGCCACGGCGCCCACTTTGTCGTCTCATCTATATTGACTGCGGCGGTGAAAGTCGGCTCGAGCCCCAACTATTTCTGCCAGCGGCCATATTCACTGCATTTTAGAATTCAATTGAGCTGACTTCGTGAGTTTTCTCTTTAATTCGATCCGACCATCTTGTTACACGAACTGAAACCGGCAAACTTTCCTTCCCACATTTCCAATAAAAAGATCTGAATACTTACATTTTTATTTTGCGTCCAGGTAATTACAGTGAGTTAAAAACCACATTAAAGTTAAAATAATAGCGGTTTTAAAACTTCCATGTACAAAATGTAATTAGATTCAGCAGTAACAACGTGCCGTAATGGAACTATTGAGCCACATAATGTTTGTCGGCCAAATAAAGATTCTTTGTTGTGTTATGTTTGGTTTCATAATAACTACACCAACATAATTACAAATAAAACAATTGTAAACGAAACCAAACGTATAAATGATCATTTAAACGTTTGTTTTCTGTGAAAGTTTCACAACCATTTCATAGTTGAATGAGAAAAAAGTAATTGAAGCTTAATTCTGTTAATCGAGCACATTAAATGCCGGTATCACGACACTGCCGCCGCTGGCCCTAATGGCCTTTTACCAACGCATTTACCTAACGAATGACCTAGGACGGCGCGCGTCCTGCCTGTCTGGCATCAGCAAGTTGCTACAATTTAAAACCCAATATACGAGTCCCGGGAGCACTCCACTGTGCAAACCCCAACTCGCTGATAATAATTTCAAAAGCAAAATTGAGCAGCTTGTTCGATATCGCTGCCAGCGCATGGTGTGTCAAAACGTTGCATGTAAACCAAACGATCAGCTTATTCGTTGCTTACGAAACGGGAGTGAGCGCGTTTATTCTTAAAACTCTACAAAGCTCACAATCATTCCACGCACTCACTCACTGCGTCACGCAATCGGCAGTTGAACAATATATTACCGGTATACTCACACACGTTCTGCGCCGAACACTTTATAAAAGGGAACACTGATTTGATTACGCATTAGCGCAACCTAAACACAATTAATCAAAGTTCGAGTCACAACATTGATGAATCACGGAACAATAAAACCTAACGATAGCAATAAATTATACAATTCAGTACTAGAAATAGTTCGAATAGTTCAAAACTAAATTACGAACATTTCAGTTTTGAACACTGATTTAGTTACGCTAAATTATATAGTTTTGGTAAATTACACTCTCGGAACTAGATCGTTAAGAATCCGGATGCACATTAGCAAACAATGCAGTAACAGAGGTTCAATAATTCTAAGTAAGGCTGAATTAATGACTAAGTATCAGGAACTAAATTGACTTCAAATTTCTTGAATGTCTAAAGTTCAAATCAACTTTTGGGATGAAGTTTGTGTGAAAATACTTTCAGACTAATTAATATACCAGTGGTTTAACTTTGCCGCTTAACTCAAATCTTAATTATGTTTTATCGGGTTTAGATACTTAAATCTTTGAACATTATGTCCGAATAAAAACGTATTTTAAAAACGTCGATATCTATCCGATATTATTTTGTTCGTGATTACATCTCTTTGGTCTTTGTCTTTTAGCCACCAAATATAAATGTAAAGTAACGATAAAATTTTAAAACAAGTAAGAAAGATCAACATTGTAGTCTGAGAATCGGCCAACATCATTTTTTATAATTTTTCTTAGCAAACGAAGTCGCGAGCAACAGCTAGTACCTGTTATAAAATTTACCGACCACTATCACGTATTTTACATACACGGGTCACTTGCTTAATCATTGTAATTAAATTCAGTTTTTTTCTTTCTATCAGTCGACTACCGATGTTCTATTTATGCTTCAATCAATATTACAATCATAATTATAAATAGTCTTAAAATAATAGTTAATTTCTACATCAAACAGTTACAAATTGTTTCTCATTGCAAATAAATAAAACTAACAATTTGTTTCATTTACCATAACTGCGAAAGCTGAACATTCTGAATTATTTTACTCGATTTCGAAAAGCTAATTACTTTTAGTGAGTCATGGCAAGCTTGTATTTTCAAAGAGTTTTATAGCACTAACAAATTATCTATACTTTACTACAGTTATTACTATATTAAGTGCATCAAGTAGCAGCATGCATCTGCACATGCGGAAATAAAAGCAAGCAGTTTATGTTTCTTCATCGATATTCTTACCTATCTAACGGCGAGTCTGCGCCGGTATCAGGATGGACCATTATTACGTGGGTGATTGGACGAGGTTTAAGAAATAAGCGTAGTTCACAATCACAATCAAGACTATAATTGGCCTTTGAAAATACAAAATGTGGCTAGACGATCCGTCGTTGGCGTCCGCTCGGGGCCGTTGCTCGTTCTTCCTCTGCCACTCGCAACTAGGCCACCCAACGAACTGACGTTCCTTCAGAGCACCACTTTACCAAATTGATCATTTTTATTGGTCATTCGAAAAACCCAAATTCTGAGATCCTCAACATTTTTTAATTCGATTTAAATAGCCTCTTACAACACAACCCCCCGAATATTGTAAAGCATTACAGAAAATCTAAAAATTAATCAAAATTAATTTTATAAAAAAATACCAATTTTTTGTATTTTTTTAACAAAAGACCAGTATCGGAGGACTACTGGGAGACGCCGAGTATCGATCTCGGTTCATTGCTATAACACTACAATATGTTATAACAATTATCGTCGTTACGTAATCTCATTTAACAAAGGATTGGTACAATTTCATTCCTGACGGCAGTATGCTATTGTAAAGTTTTATTTTTGTACAATTATTAACCTTGAAACTTCTTGTTTTGAATCAGAGTCGAAACTTTATTCCATACCTAAATCATATTCCAAACAAAATAAGATAATTGTTGCCAAAATGTAATTTTAATGTTAGTAACTTTTGAAAAGCAATTGTTCAACTTTATTTTAGAACTTTGTTAATTGCTTTTTGTGATCTACAGTCAGTTATAAGTTTTGTAAGGATTTCATAAGGCCTGTTTGTTGTTATAAATATTTTAGTGTGAACATTACGTGATTATGTCTTTTACTTTTAACTGTAAGACTTTAGAACTGTTGCTTTTGTGAATTCTTCATGTAAGGAAATTAATTAACTCGTTTGAGAACTAATGTATTCTGTATGGCATTGTTCAGACGAAACAAAGTCGGAGCGCGATGTCGTGCAATGCAATTGTCGTGTGTCGCTAGACCGTGCTTAGGAAATGTTTTAAATGAAGTTATAATTTAAAAAAGATGCAAGCCTTTTCATTAACTAGACTGTCTTAAAAACTATTATAATAAATAATGAGATGAGATTTAAGATTTAATGTTCCACAATAACAGTGATGTAATATTTCTATTCGGTAAGCCTACCTACTTATTCAAAAAGAAAAAATACATTTTAACCGTTTCACTACTGGGTGAAAGCGTTTCCTCATAAACGGAAGGAACCTGTTAAGTTTCCTATTGGAAAATGCAAGGTTAATTCTATTGGCCTCGTGACCTAGGACCTAACTGGGTGATATTTGTTGACTTATTTCAGCCTAGCTTTTTCGCAAGCTATGGGAGTGAGCTATCTCTGAGAAAACAGCCTTACAGGTTTTAGTTAAATATTTTTTTTTATATGGATTGTATGCCAATCTGACCTCTAAACTCACCTTAATATGTAACGAAATACTCTTCCAGTAAGGCTGGCTGTCAAAATTGTAATGACTTAATGACTGCGAAAGGTCAATGTCAGCACCAACGGGTTTACGTGCTTCGCCTGGCACAGGGGCGTAAACACGCCACCAAACTTCCCGAATTCGAGGTCTACTAAGTACTTGTTAACAAGAAAACGTAATTACTTCTGATTCAAAACTAAACCATCATGATTGGTATCCACGCTTGCGGCAGACCATCGAGATAGTCAAACTAATAATAGTAGAGGTCGTGGAGTTTCAAGCACAATACTTGCCATGTACATAATGAACGCATTTCTCAGAAACGGCAGCCGTCAAAGAGCTAGAATAGTTAAGTCTTCCTTTAGTGTCTGACGAGACGCCTTTATGGAATCATTAACATAATTACATTTGCAAGAATTAGGAACGAAAATTAGTAAGAACGACTGAATAAACAAGGAGTATATTAATTCATTACCTAGCCAGACAGCGTAGTACTATAGTAGCAGCTATACTATAGACTCGTAACACTGAACTATAATTTTTGGAGAAGCGAGACGGTGCAATAAACTTAAAGTAGCAGCGTCTCCTTCACACATCAGAACAAGTTTTATGCGCATACTTCATATTAATTTGATATTTTTAACGGCGCCAATTTATAAAAGTAAATGTATTGGCCTACTTCGGTAAAATATACGATCGAGGTAACTGTCACCTTGGATTAACACATATGTTACTCTTTTGCTACGATAACTGAACTTCACGGACGTAGCCACAGTCCAAAGCTAGCAATATAACTTATGTTATTGAAAGTTTTCTTTGCCTATTTCGGACTTCATTTCCAAAAATTGTCCAGTTTAAAGTGGTTTTTCACTTGAAGGGTATTTAACTGACGTCAAAATAATACCTCACACTGTAACTTAAAACCTTAAATAGTATTTACGTTCAGGTTAATTAACTCGTTAATAGCGGCTTGGTAATAAGAGTAAACCATATTACATCATAAAAATATTGAAGTTGACATTTTGCAGCTCAACATTCTCTTTTTTAACGTTTCGTCAATTTCTAACACGAATTATGTTCAAACTTCTTTATTAAATAAATCTCATTTCATTACACAATCAACATTACTAATAAGATATTAAAATATCTATTACAACATTATTGCAATTCAATAATAATTTAAGTTTTAAACATAATTGTAATGAATATAATCATATGAAATTAATTCCAACAAAAATTAGCGGTACAAATGGTTGTCTCTGATATTACTAACGATTTCGGGCTCCCAGCGGTCTCCATTGGTGAGTAGCTTGTCTTTGTTATAAATGAGTTCTTCTCGGGTTTCAGTGCTGTATTCGAAGTTGGGTCCTTCTACTATGGCGTCGACGGGGCAGGCTTCCTGGCAGTAGCCGCAGAAGATGCACTTGGAGAGGTCGATGTCGTAGCGCAGCGCGCGCCGGGACCCGTCACAGCGCTCCTCCGCGTCGATGGTGATCGCCTGCGCAGGACACATCGCCTCGCACAGCTTGCAGGCTATGCACCGCTCCTCCCCCGTCGGATACCTCCGCAACGCATGCTCCCCCCTAAACCGAGGCGACAAAGGCCCCTTCTCAAATGGATAGTTGATCGTAGCCGGCTCCATAAAAATATGCGATAATGTTACAGCAAAACCTGCAACACAAAACAATCCATTAACAACTCATACAATTCAAGCTCTAATTGAAGTTAAGAATGCCATTTTATAACAAAGCCGTTTTGCAATTAAGTACGGAACCGCGCCACGAAATGAAACTAGAGAGCCCTGCTAAGCGCATAGTCAAGTTGTGTTTGTCATAGTGCAATTAACAAATAAACATCATTAAATACTCGTGACTAAGAGTTAAAGCTTATGGTTGCTTTGCTTGTAGCATAATCAAGAAATAATTCCTCTGGTACAACAGTAATATTATTAGGATACTAAAACAAAGATCAAATAGTGATTTTGCAATGTGGCGGCTCCGAGTTAATGGTTTTGAATATTCAGTAGCAGTTACAATATTGTTGCTACATTCGAATAATTGAAGCGCAGTAGGTACTGAAACTGCAATCTCATTTAACAAATATGACGGCGTATCGTCGGCGCGCTTGTCTGAGTCGATGTGATTCTGTTACTGAAGTTGATGGACTGCGGTCGATAGTTGAGTATGATTGTCTGAGCAAAGCGTGTAACTGGCATGCAAAGCGAATCAATGTGTAATAATTTATATAATCCCCAATCGAGCCTAATTTTTGGCAACATTTCTGACTCAGTAATATCCCCAAATCACGACGTAAAATGCAATTGATAACTCACACAACCCTTTTCTGAGAAGCGCTGAGCCTCTTTTGGGAGAGGTTTATACGACAAGAAACAAGTCAGAGAAATGGCTTGTATTCCTAACAAAGAAATGGCTTGTTATAGTACTTTAGTAGTTTTGTGTACCGTAATAAAGAACAGAAGTGCGAACCTCGGATTATCTCCGTCCAAAATAGAGTTTGCGATATTCGTTCTGCGAAGTCCTTCATCGTTGTAGTTGGTGGTACGTTGTTAACGTACATGAAATTAGTATCGTATTTGGATCTTGGACAGCAGTAGAAGGGAGGGTATAACAGTGGGGGCAAGCAAGAAGGTTGGCTCGGGTGCTGGGGCGGTGGACACGGCGGGCATGGCGGCCAGGGCGGGCACGCCGGGGGCATGTAACCCTGCTGGTACCGCACGTGGTCCATGACGTTCAAAGCTCTAAAACTACTCGGTCCTCTCATACGGTTAATAACGAACATGATTACTTTTCAACAAGAACTTACAATGACATAACAAATTAACAACGTTTGACAGCTAAATAAATAGCAATGATGAATTGTCAAAGTTGAAACATGAACAGCTAAATAGGTTTATGATCTAATGAGTTGTGTTATAAATAAAAAATCTTAAATTATTGATGCAATGTTAGCAAAGAAATTCGGTGATCTGTAGCTGTTCTTTTTATTTATATTCTCATTTTAACAGGCATTGTTATTACTTTTTTTAAACTTACTAGCGAATAAAATGACTCTACTTTTTTTAAGTCGCTGCAAATGATAGAGAACTATTCTTTAATATCTATATTGTTAGTTCAGAATGTTAAAAGATTATGATTAATGCCTTATCATCTTTTATTCAACGACTGTTCTCTGAATTTTTCTACAACTGTTTTCTTAATGTGATGAACGTAATTATTTATATATTAATGTAAATGATACTCTACAAAAGCTACTAGTTAAAAGTTCCAGTAGGTACGTTATACGCAAGGCTATTGACTTTTGTAATAATCCGATGTGCATAATACAAGTTGATTTTCACTCACAAATGTCAAGAACTGTGCTCATTTCACAGCCAACTCAGTTCTTCGCATGTTATTACATGGATTCCTTTAAAATTTGAACCGAAGTCGTTGGAACTCTTTGAAGTATATGCATAAGATACCAGCATAAGATTTAAAATTGAATACGGTCTTTTTTTAATCTAGTTCAAAATGCAGTTTCCTCTTAATTGAAATACATACAGCAATTATGTTTTGAATGTTTAACATAACAAAATGCTATATAAAATAATACTTTGCGCAGGATTAATGCCAAAGGTTGTAATTTGACGGGTCAATTGGTCTAGTGGCTAGGGACCCTGACTGCTATACCGGAGGACGTGGGTTCGATCCCCACCCTGGACAAATATTTGTGTGATGCGCATGATCATTAGTTCTGTGTTTGGGTGTAATTTATCTAAAATCTGTAAGTTTTTAGAAATATGTACGCATATCAGTTGTCTAGTACTCGTAACACAAGCTACTTTAGTATGCTAACTTGAGACTTGACGGCGTTGTGTGAATGTGGTAGAATATTATATTAAAACCACAGTAAACAACATTGATGAAAATTATTCAACTAGTCCATTCGTCAATAAATTATTTTGTGGTTTTATACATTGTAGCGCATAATTCGAAATTTTGGTTGTTAATTAATTTTCAGTCACATCCAGTCACATCACATTCCAGGATAAAATAAATGACATTATTTCCGCGAATTTGAGGTGGACAAATATCTGCAACTGGTCAACGTACATTTAGGCATGTTTACCCATATACAGTTGTATTTTCAATAGGTGTTATTAATTTTAATTACGTGAGAGTTGAGGAGTCAATGCGGAAAATTTAATCCATCCACATTGTGCAAATATTAATTAGAACAGGGTTTTAGCAGCTATTCAATTTTAGTCGAAATTTCACCTGAAATTTGAAATTTCCAAAGTCATATTTGCTGTTAATATTGGTTGTTTATTAAGAGAACTATGACCATTTACTGTAAATTTAATAAGTAAACATGCCTTTTAATTAGCAAACATCTTTAGTGAAAATAGCGCAGCTATTTTTATCTCTATACGTAGGTATTTACTTTCTCGTTCACTCCTAACCTTTAACACGCTGCGTGTTATCGCTGGCAAAAAAAAACGGTACAATTTCACTTTACACTGCACTTGGTGAATGAGTTTTATTTTCCATGATAAACGCTTTTTAAATAACATATAATTAAGATGATTTAATTAACGAATACAATTTACAACTCTACACTAAAATCAAATGATCACCACTTTAGTTAAATAAACGGTTCAAGTGCCAAGTGTTACTTATCGGACTGGTCAATAGATAATTAAATTAATCAATTTATTGGAGTGAGGTCCATTCAAAGAGCGCCATTAGCTGCAGGGAAGTGCTCCGAGCAACGAAACTTAGTCAGAAGTGTCCTGTAGGAGAACAGCAACAAGTTTGTAGTGAAAATACTTTATAGACGTAGATCAAAAGATAATTAAATAAAAACAATTTTAGATAACTTATAAATAATAAATATTCAACGACTTTCACACAACGCCTTCTAGTCTCAAACTAAGCAGAGCTTATATTATGATTACTAGCCAACTGATAAACATACTAATATACGTTTAAATACATACATAGTAGGTATAGATAATTCGCACCCAGACACAGATCAAATGATCGTGCTTATCACACAAATATTTGTCGTGGGTGGGATTTGAACCCACAACTTTTAGTATAGCAGTCAGGGTCACTAACCACTAGACCAAGAGGTTAGTCAATATCATATCTGTGACGAGTTACTTTTAAAGTTAATACATGAAAATGTCCTGCGATTCGCTTTAATAGTTGATATTAACTAGAAGGCATTTTGATTCAGTATGCACTAGTAGTACCTACAAAGGTTCTATATGCTTTTGTGCATATTCAAACAGTGGCGCTACCTTATAAATGTAGTAATTTTGATGCGTAAAGACTTTAAACATCTTGTGAGCAATGGTTGGCGTAGTTTGTAATTTGGCCGTGAAAAAGCAGACTATAAATAATTTTAACAAAAAAATAAATACCGACTTCAACAACAACGGCCCTAAAAACTAAAAAAAAAACAATACTATCATATCAGCTAGATACTGATTGAAGTTCTGCCAAACTAGCAAGTAGAATTCCCATGTGAATGTTTATTCTCTAAAGGTTGTTTAGGTTTTTTGACTTAGTAAGCCAAAATCTGTCTCAGTAGCTTAAAAATTTACGAAAATTAAACACTCATATTTCATTCCACTGACCATTTGTTTGCCAAAAAATCAAGCACTCAAAAAGCAACAATTAACATAAAGTATTTAAATAGTTGGCAATGGCTCTGTCTTGTTAGTTAATTCCTGCTAACAACGTTGCGGTTTGCTCTGGCTGGCCGCACGTACTCGCTGCGGTGTATCTGCCTCAGCGTGTATGTCACTTGTTTAACTACCTATAATCAAAACGAGCGTTTTAGCTTCAAACTTGAAGAAACCACGTAATTAATAAGGGAATAACTATTTATAAGTTTGGTAGCGGGCGACAAGTTTCCTGACGTTAAGCTTCAAATTCAAGAGCCTTAAGTCGCGGAACTTTCCGAGTTTGACGTTCATGACGAGAAATCCTGGCTGTGATTATACCTTCGTCGTTTTTCGTTGTTTCAATGTTTGAGACACCAAACAGATTAGATTTAATTAAGAGAATTTAGCATTATACAGTGCCGAGATAATGCATTAAAAACACTAGAATAGAAATTGTCACACGTGGCTCGCACAACCCCTTATATAATTCCCAGCACGTTTTTTATATCGAATTGAAAATAGAGAGAAAGGCCTTCCAGGCAACCCCTTGGCACTGCATGACCTAGATTAGAACAAAAATAAGTGATACCTACAGTGTCGCAACTTTATTTCTTAAACTCTGTTTGAGTGTAAGTTTTCGGCACGACGGCATTCCGCTAAATGATATAATACTGGTGTATTATATAGGTGTTTGCGAGGCTGTGATTACTAGCCATAGCTCGGCGTATATTACCGAAGTAAGTTTGATCACGTGTGCGCTTCCCGTGCCTGTGTCGTTAACTGGTCGTTATGCTAATAGCTGTGTGACGCCTCCTCACCGCGCCATCCGATTACATGTGTTTTATCTTCTCCCGCGCTACTGAAACGAACCTGCATTCACCGTCAAGCGTCACAACGTAAACCTTTAACTCCGCGTTCATTTTTCACTTAGTATTATCTCCATTATTCTCATGCAGCTCATAAATTTCATATTTTCTACTAAATTTACAGTCCTTCAGAACTAATACGTTGTGTTTTGTAAACGGTATTTAATGTGTACCTAAATAAACGAATCAAAAATATAGGATTTGAATGTAATCCGGACTAAATAACGTGCAAAAATAAGCATGTAAATCGGTAACTAGATTACATTTCATATCTGGCTAATCTACCGCGATCCAAAGGTCATGTCAATTATTCAGAGGTCTGCGAGAGGAAAACATATGTAGCGCATATGGATTTAACATTTGGTTCTTAGTGTTGTACAGGCAGACATTTGAACCATTCCCCTAATTACGTAATAGATGGGCAATTTATCTTATGCAATTAACGAGCCTATCCTGACAATGTTAAATGCTATCGCTAATAGGCTTCCATTTGATCAATGTCGTGAGATATACATTATATGGTTATATTGCGTGTGATTACAACGAAGCATTATCTACTTATCCTTTATACCTACAAATAAGTATTATACCAGTCCATCTATTGTAATACTGTCTTTGAAAGTGTGTTAATAAAATTTGAACATCAAAAACAGAATACATGCCCATTCACTGTCGCGCGTCCCGTTTGATTTATGAGTTTTTATACTGGATTTTAACAAACATGTTTTAGTTTTATTAATTTGCAAAAGCACTTAATATTGTTCTTTCAGGGTTTTTACTAAACATACTTACCACAAACCACTGGGCACTGCTCCTGCGTTAGATGTTTACACTCTCAATGAGGTTAACAGTTTCTTCGATGTCAACTATGTAAACAAACAGACATCTTCAAAATCACGTTGATTACTCGGTTCCCTTACAGTACATAGGGGAAGATGTCTATAAAGGGTAAGTAACAATCAAGTCATTTGTTACCACAGGTACTTGTCACAGCCACTAATGGTGAGCATTATCTCGCTACCTCAAGTAGCATTAGATACAACTGTCACATTTACTATACCATCCCTATGCCAATATGTTAAGGAACTTTCAGAATAATGTGGTGTCAACAATTTGGCGTCTTTTGTTTCGAAAATACTAGTTAAAAGGCATGAATCTTTATAGGCACATATTTACAGTACTACAAGGTTTTTTTCGTTTCAATTTAATACTTATGTATACTTTTTATTACAAGCTTGTGTTTAGATTGAAAGTGTTGTGGTCTAATCTTGCAAACTACATTTAAACCATTTAGTGCGGTCCACTTAAGATGTGATTTTGTGTACTAATTGCATTCGGTGGCAGTGGAATGTTTTGATAATTTTTGTCTCTAAGTTGAATTATTTAATAAATACGGCCAAAAGGTGGATAAATTATGTAGTAGTGTGAGTGTAGTGTAAGTGATTTAAAAGCTTGTTTTCAAAACAACTTATTCTCGTATAGGTTATTAATATTGGGCGGTCGTCAATATTACCATTGAAGTGCCTCTATCATTCATATCGCTTGACCTTTCCCCAACATAATTCTTAGGATTGGCAATAACACAAATCATACGAAGGAATTTCTTTATTAGTTCATTAAATAGGACAGAACATACAGCGTTACATTTAGTTCAGTGCGCGGAAGGTATACTATGACATAAACATAATTACTGTGGTCGAATACAAGGTTGTTATTTTTGGTTTATCGGACATCAAACATGTAATACATCGAAAACATTTTCCAAACATTTAATTATCGATTACAATATTATCCAGACATTAATAAAATGTAGTCTTATTCATTCCTAGATTATATGTTTTACAAGCTAAAGATATTTAATTCTACTGCCGTCTAGGGACGGACATCAAGTCTTTACACCTACCGGGTTCTTTTTTTGTGTTTTTATTGTTTTGTTGATAATGGGGTAAACATTTATTAAACAGCAATGATAGCGAAATCCCTCCTGGTACGGCTACAGAAATATGTCTTACTGATCTTCCATCATACAGTTGTAGATTAAAATTTAAAAGCGTCATCTCCATTATGCAAACGCTATCACTTAGTCCAGTCATACTTGAGGCGGCGCAAGTTTCAGATGCAGGCTTCTCCTATGTACTACGTTGCTTAAGTTTGAATGTAATGTACGTACGTCCTCCGAATTTGGATACTAAAATCGTTGGGTCTCGGAGACTTGCGCCATCTCGTGTACGGACAGACTGACCCTTATCCACCTAAATTTTTACTGTACGTTATTCATAGATTCCCATCTAATAGGGGGCATGCATTATTGCCATATTCCCGGCACAATTCCTTGGGTGAACTAATCCCCAGTCGCTCTGCACAAATTTAATAACACTAGTCATATTTTATACTCATAAATAAACCCTAAACCGCTTGACCAATCGTTGGTTTGACAAAATGTTTAATTTTATATTTTCCGGATAAAAGTTACTTAAGGGACGTTATACCACGAGATAAAGATTTTAAACAGATAGTATTACTCTTTCCAATTTGACTCTTTCTAAGTTGATTGACATTAACTGCAAAACAGTTATTGTTAACATTTTTCCTCGTGAACGAGATGTATATTTTGTATAAATTGATTAGATTTTACAAATACCTACTGGTCGCTGGATAGTCGGCAACCGGAATGCGTAAGAACGGTTATGATTTCAAATCACAACGCGATGGTATCAAAGTAGTTGTTGGTTTCGTTTCCTTCATTTTAGTCATATACGAAAACCTCGTTTTTCAACGTCCCGAACTTTTAAATAGAGCATTTATTCAGTAATTTTTCAATTTACAGCATTGTTAACGTAATTTAATTTAGTTAATAAGTATTTGATTTAAAAGGCAACCGCTATGTACTATTGTTATTTTATTATCTGCTATTCGTTGTAACGAAAAATGTAACTTGTAATGACAGGAGGCTTTGACCTTAATCTTTGTTTTCGCAACTTGTGTTGGCCTGGGTCTTCACGATAATCTAATAACTTTCACTCATATAAGCTGTTGCAAAAGGACCTTGCGATACCTGGAAGGGACATATTTTGAACATTCTTATTACAGTTTTGTCGTTACGATCTCAATAAACGGGTTATTTATATACTTGTTATTATAGTTTCCAGTCACCTTCATTAATTCTAACTACTTTTTATGTTATACCTTAAAACAATCGGGAAAGTGTGCGATTTATATTAATCAAATAAAGCTTCTTTGTGAACTTTCGCAAACAAACAAAACTTTACTTTTTTGTCTTTAATTATTTTTCTACTCCACTTGTGATTGGTTACGGTTCGTCTGATAATCGTTTACAGCTGTCCAAAGTTGGTAGAAATTAATTAAAAAGGTTAAATGCCTGAAATTACGTGACAACCTTATAATTGTTCGATGAAGATGAGATCGTCGCCGCGATAAATTGTTGAGTGTCGTTGACATAGCTCCGGCGTTTACCGCGGGCGCACTGGAATGCGTGCAGCGAGCGCGGCGCGGCGACGTGCGGCGCGGCGCGGGTGCACCGCAAAAACCGACAGCGGAGAGATCAGGGCGAGCTACGCCCCATCAATGAATTATGTCCCGAATCTGAGCACTACTAGCATTTGCATGCTCGGTTTCCCTCTAATGTGTGTTCAAAGTCACGTAAACGCTTTGTATCGCATCGTCTCCTCTCAATAATTCCTTCATAAATTCGTAATAAATCTATGATGCCATTACAAGCTACATTGTACCAACAACTGACTGGTTTTACGGTTATAGCAATTACATTTTAGAGCAAATATAAAAATTAATAAAATAAATTAAAACTACCAATTAAACGAATTACGAAATACGAATTAAAAAAACTAAATTCTAAACATAAATTTAAAAAAGAAAAACCTAATTTAACAAAAACACATACACTGTACGATGGAAGATTAGCCGACAGCAGTAGTGTAGTTAGTGTAAGACAATATTTATGATTAATCTTCTACGAATTATTCTTCTATTACACACATGGTTACATAATTATAATTGAACATCAAATTGTATATACGCATAATTTAAAAGGGAAGGTTAATTAACACGTCACTGCGACTGGTTTTTAAAAGCTAGTGATGTACTTGAGCCGAGCTCGGAGCTCGTTAGATTTCAAAGCAATCATTTTTCATGATTACACCGTAGCCAGTTCCAGAGAAGAAAATGCAACCACCGTGACATGTCACTCGACCTTTGTGTTACAATCTATTGGTATATATGTATGTACGAGTATTATGTATCTTAAAATTATTTTCCTACACACTAAGACATTAAGATTATTATTATTATACGAGTAAGTTGATTAAATTCGGATCAAATACTAGTTACAGTAAGAAATCAGCTCTATACACGTATCTTCGATCGATATCAAGATTTCGAGATTTCAATAGCCGAACAGATATGTAGATTTATCACGAGATACCTAGTTGATTACGATAGCGAACGCAATGTGAAATTCCAAATTGTTGAATATAATTTTTTGATTGCCAGACAAAGAATCTATAAAGCTTTTGAATTCTACAGACACATATATAATAAACATCAAACATGTAATACATTTATCAACACAGACATATAATTTATAATTCATAAACAATTAACTTTCAGTCAAATCATTCTTATATGTACAACCATCTCAGTATAATTTCGTTTCGAACGTTCTGACAATAAGACAATTAAATGCTACAATAAATATGACTTACAACTACAAAACACCGTATATTGGTATAGGTGTGGTTTCTAATACTAAGCCTTATGATTACACATCATAAGTTATACAGATTTCGCTCAATCCTAGAGATGTTCAGGAGCCCCGAAATCGTAACTGAAACTATCCGACTATCCAAAAATATCCGGAGCCATAACCAATACAAACGTGAGGAATGATATTGGTTACAGAACAACACTGTAACAAGTTCTGTAGGAAAACCGGCAAATTCCCAAAACACTTATACGAAATGATTTCATATCCGAAACTGTGACCGAAACCGGTGTCAAGTTATTCATAAATCCGTATCCGAATATTCGAGATTTCATTACGTCTACAACCCTATTCCACATGACGCGCAAACTTTACTGCTTCCAAACCTTTGTCAGATATATTATTACTACCTTCCGCTCGCGACTTCGTCCGCGCGGTTAGTGGTCTCGTCCCCTTCTAACTTGAATAACCAAAAATCCTTTCTTGGTACTCCATACGAGTTTATATAGCAGTTGATGTGAATTTGAAATTTATCGCCGCTTTGCGAAGTGAAACAAACTTGATGTATTGTATCGGTTTTTTTGATAAAGTTTAATAAGCTTTTGAGGTTGTTTTACGATGGAGTACAGATGTAAAATAGACTTTTCTGGGCTCACGGTCTTTGATGTGTTATTCCTCAGTATGATCTAAATGAGTATGGAATAAGGCCGTATACTGGGCGACGTGGTGTAATACGGCCACACTGGCCATGCCATAGCTGAACTGGATTTCGTTATTATTTTAGAAAGCACTTAATTTCAGTCACGATAGATCGCTGCAAGGCTGTCAAACGATGATTGATAGAGCCCCGCTATGTTTGTAACGGTACTTTCACATGTAGTTTAGGTTATACTAAAACATAAAATGGAAGCACCTACAAAATCTGTATATACTTATGGACCTTATAAATTACTTATAAATAACTAGCCTATGAGTATTTTAATTATAGATAGGTTTTAATCGCTTAACTGTTCTCTGTAACTAAAGACGTTGAAAAACAACTACGATTTTGAATTTTCACTCTGTTTTTTTTTTGCATTTTTTTGTTTTTTGTTTTTTAAATTAATTTAGAAAAAATATTTGATCCAAATTACTTTTGCCAGTGGGTTACTATTGAATCAGAAAACTATAAAAGACCTATGCTATGTTTCTTAACGTTATTAATTTCTTAATGCTAACACAGAGAATAGTTGAGCGAACAGAGTATTTCCGTACTGTCTATATACGATTCTCAATCAAACCATGTTCTTGAATCAAGTCATCCATCCATCCATCCATCCATCCATGTTGTCGAAATAATAGCGAACGATAAAGTGACACTCTTTGTGGCTTTGTTCTCCGGTGTAAAGTCGACGTCCCTTCCGTGTTAAACATACAAACTGATACGACACTGGCGACTCATAATAAGGGTCCCCGAGGCAAACAAACACCCTTATGATGAGTCACCGGTAAGGAACCAAACACAGCTTTTCTAACCGATCTTTTCAAAATAACTCCCCTGTCGTAACTTATACTAAGTACAACTAATATAATAATCTCCTTACACAGAAAAATATATTATGTATTTGTTTGTTATGATTACCTTAAACCTAAAATTGGTGTTTTATCCTTACAAAGGCAGCAATGCTTCTTCGCACGCTGCCCAGAACAAACTAAAAACCCTTAACTTATATGATACATCGTTTTATAAAACTGAAACTTATGAACTAATCTTTTTTTGTGAGTTTTTTTGTTTTGTTGACTTATCAGCTGCTAAGATTATGTCATCGTATCGGCTACCTAAGCCTGGCGACACAATGACATAAAATTGTCTTATTTGGTAGGATATAATAATTACCAAATCAATAATTATTATTTTATAATCGTCGCTTTTCTGAGTGTCGTAATTATAATCCTCAAAGATCTTTGAATTAATTCCCTAAACATAATTATTGCTTCGATAAACCTCAATTACTAGTAACACGCAATAAATGCTAGTCACACATACTATTGATATTTCTTACTTACTTTGGTAAATTCATTTTCCAGTACAAAGGGAACTTCGGTCAAATAATTTCGTCAGGTGTTTTTCGTTAATTGCCTTATTGCATGTAAGTGCCAATCGAAGGGACCGAAAGAGATCGTATGGTATACCTACACTAATGATCCTCGCATTCTTCCACACTTAAACTCTGATCTACTTTACTTAGACAGCGAAACTACCTAGTTGTTTAAACCTACGATTGATGAGTTCAACGAATAAGGTTCAAGATATGTATTACTGCCCTTACAATACATTTTGGTTCTTCTTAAGTTGGAATGTAATTGGAATGTTAAGTTTTGTAACAGAACCCACTCGTGATTATTTAAAAGAGCTGATGGTATGCTTCTTTGAGTACTCTATGATGGCTCTTGCATTGTGACTGCAAGTGAGAAGAAATTCGATGTTTTTTTTGAATTGTCAACATTAAGATTTTAATTTTGTCATTATAATATTTTTTCACGTGTCGGTTGTATGAAATTAGTTAAGGCAGGTTAGCTCGCCCTTATTCGATAAAACCACCATGTAACTTATTTTAAAACGTATTCTAACTTATTTTAAAACGTATTCTATCTTATTCTAAAACGTATCCTAAAACTTAAATTACTTATTTTCCGATGGGCCACGCCAAGGAAAACATCATAAGAATGTCGCAGTGCAAATAATTATGTTCATTTAAAACTATTGATTACATGCACTATGCACATTCACGCTAAACTCAAACAAGCAAAGGAATAATAACTAACTAACCATAAAATCAAATGGAGTAATAATAATAAAATGGAATTAATATCTAAACAATTATCAATAAATTAATACTTGAAAATTAACACGATTTGATGAGCGTCAAATATTAATAATCTGGCACATTGACCGAATGTTACGTATTTCAAACAATCATTAAACTAGCCGAGAGTTGAATCTGCTTATGCATGGCTATCGTCTGTTCTTCGACAATTACATCCGAAGTTTAAGTCCAAACGGCACGAATGCAAAGTTGTAAGTATGAATACCATACATTGCGAAATACAGCTCATTCTTAAACTCATAATCCGGGGAAACGTACCGACCAAGCTGTGGGTGGCACGGTTTGTGCACTAAGCAATTATCCGCAGCCGCTTTTAAGTGATACACTTTTCCGATATTAACTGGCCCGATAACCCTTCCCCACACGAGTTCATAAAACATATCTACTATGTTTACACTCGATATGAAATTTCAAATAAAAGACAAGCTAAATTCTGCACTGGGCCTATTCTAAATATTAGGTCAAAAGCCTTTAAGGTTATTACAATTTTGTTTTCAGATACACCCTACTATTTTATCCTTTACATTAATTTACAAAGGTATCCGTTGTTTTACTACTGGTTTTTGGACTTGGTAATTATTGGTGGCATGGATGTTGGCTATTTTGGGTTTTATTATACGTTGTTAAGCTGTGCTAGCTGATGACAGATTGCCATAAGATTTTTTCTAAGTGTTTGCTAGCACAAAAACCCGGTTCCTTCAGTCGCCTTTTACGACTTGCGCAGGATGAGAAGCAGCTAACCCTTCTATGTTTTTCTATCACTCCCAGGTCAGCATGGAAGGAAATGCCTAATATTTTACAGACTATTTTGAAATTTCGTACCGTATTTTTTCGTAATTCTATTTTAAGTTTCAGTAGTTTATTTAAGCCAGTTTATTATTAACATAAACCAGAGGTTAATTGATTTTACAATCGGTTTATAAGTATTTAAGAAATATGCAGTAAGTGCCAGATTAAATAATATTTGTCAATAATACTTAAAAAATTCGTACTATTCATTATAATTTTTGAAAAAATCAATTAATAAATAAAGAGAATGCGTAAGGTTTTCCTATATTTACTTACATGACACATGAGACGTTATTTTATTGTGTGGAGACACGACCCGCGACGGGGTTGGTGTGCCGTGAGTAATGTTCACACAGTCATGTTTGCTAACCTACATATTTTACACTATTATTATACATGTTGCAGTGAAAACTAGGAGCTTCGAACTAGTTTAAGCCGGGTGTCTTTAATGTGGAACTTTTTTAAGAGTTGTTAACAGCTAAAGTTTGGCTGAGAACACTAGTTTTCACTAAAACATGAGTATTCTATTTTATTTATTAATATTTAGGTTAATTATTTAAATTACGATCAATATATTATTTTAATTGTTATAACTTATTTCAATTGTATGACCTAACTAGGTGTTGGCTTAAAAGTTTTACCTTTATGACAAATTGTTTTAAGACTCGCCAATTACATTGTCTTTAAAATTTTTAACTTTTTTTTTTCCTGTTTATACATATAAATTTTTACTTTTAATTTAAGATCACATAGTTTTCTTTACGTACTATCCAAATGAGCAATGCTTTTATACCGCACAACTTCAGTTTAATTTAAAAGAATTATGATAATTTTATTATCTAAACGTTTAGATCTAAAGTTTATGGTGGGTGTGCCTACCAAGTGTTTCAATTGTGTTTTGATGTAAACAATAAAGTTGCAATGGCGTCTTCTGTCCCTGATGATTTCTCATCTGTGTGTTACATTTCTTTATCGGCCAAGGAAACAATTGCGTCACAGCCGAATTGCTTGATCAGGGATACAACGAAAAGTTAACCTTTGGAAAAATGTACGCGTTCTGTTTTGTTTTGCTTGTATTTCAGAATGAGAAAAGGTTAATGATAGACCTGAAGCAGCACTTTTTAACATGTCCATAAGTTACTTCTTGCAATCTGTACGTACTATGCAAAGTCTTGTCATAGCTCAATCTTGCGACGTTTCGATAAAATTCAATTTTCAGTTTAACGGTAAATTTGAATACAGATAACTCAATTCCGATAATCATCTAAATTCTGCCGGCTTATACTTTGGACATTTAATGGGTCTTGAAGTTTTAGGTGCCAGAACAAAAGTCTTTGAACACCTTTAGTCTAACATTAATTTCAATATATATGGAAATCGAACTCTCTCTTTTAAGAAGTTAGGACCTGGAACAGAGATTCGATAAAAAAAAAGATTCGAAAAAGCAATTCGACTGTCACCAAGAAGATAAATAGTACTTATGAATAAATCTATGTACAAAATAGTTGGTTGTTTAACTTTCACGAAGTTGAGACCAATCAGATCTTAACTAATGTACACAATAGTCTTAAGTCTGAAACATTATCTTTACCTTTGGTTTCTAACTATATCAATAGGCCTGTTGCAGGCAATTTTGATAAACCTACAAAAATTTAGGTCGTATAAAAATATCTTTTGGTTATTACAGTCAAAGCTTACCTCGTTAAAATACGTTTTTTACGTCTTAAGAACCTTATTTCATAGTATGTACACTTCACAGATAGTCTCTTTGGCTTTACACAAGGTCGTCTTCATACTCGTATCAGATATCGTCGTTGCCGAACATGGGCGGGGGTGGAGGCGCGGGGGTCGGCGGGTAGTAGCGATGGGAGTGGTTGTCGCAGCCGTAGGCGGACACGGTGGCCAGCGGCAGCGGCAGGTCGAGCGGCGCGCAGTGCGGCGCGTGGCGGCGCGGCGGCGGCGGCGAGCGGGCTCGGCGTTAGCTGCCCTTGGACACGAGGTGGTAGGGCGCGTGGATGGTGGCCACGCTGCCCAGCTCCGTGTGCCCCAGCAGCTCGTCCGGGTGCTCGTGCTCGTGCTCGCGCCGCTTCTCCTCGTTCGTGTAGTAGTGCGCGGCGCGCCGGCGTGTGCAGCAGAGCGCGGCCGCCACAGCCGCCAGCACCGCCACACACACCAGCATTAGCCCAGCTATCACACTCATCTGAGCCTCGTGCGTAGTTGGGCATGGGTCGAGCCGGTCGAAAGTCATATCAGAAAAATTCACTCCCCGCAATCGCATTGGTGAATAGCACTTAAGGTGGCGGAGAGTTGAATTTAGCACGGTCGTTGTCATATACACCAGCATGGTACCTGCTGCGCACTGATCGCATCTCCAATTGTTCTTTATCAAATTAACTTGAGCAATCGCTTCAAGTCTTTGCAAATCTAGTTCACTCAGCGTTTGTAACTTGTTATGCGATATATCGAATCTCTGTAAAAACTTTGTCTTCGCTAGTAGTTTGTATGGAAAGTTTGCAAACTTATTCCAAGAAATATCTAAAGCTACTAGGTGTTCATTGTAAGTGAAAAAATTTAGTGGAATATCAGTAAGTGACAAGTTTGCCAAGCCCACGCCGTGAATTTCTGGTAAGATCTGAAGTACAATCGCAATTTCATTCAGGACTAAATTGTTTCCACTGAAATTAATGGTTTTCAAAGAATCGACAACTGGTGCGAAAGTTTGTAGATGAAATCGATCAATTTTGTTGTGACTTATATCCAAGTGCGCCAGGTTGGTGAGGTTGGCGAGTGCGGCGGGCGCCAGCAGGGCGAGGCGGTTGCGTGCCAGGGACAGCACGCGCAGCTCGCGGTTGCGCCCGAACATGTTGTCTACGATCACCGACAGTTGATTGCCGTCCAGTTTCAACTTCTTCAGCTTTTTTAAGCTTATAAATTCGTCCGATGTTAAATATTTAAACTGATTCTCGCCCAAATCCAGTTCTTCTAAGTTGGCTACCAAATGATATATTTGGGTATTGACACGTCTCAGAGTACACCTTCTACATTTAAAAATTCTCAAATGTTGAATGTCCTTGAAAACTTCTGGATTCAGTTCAGTGAGCGGATTATCGCTCAGATCCAAGTAGAATAACTTAGCCAACATCCTAAATAGTCTGGGTACCAGCGTTGAAATTTCGTTGTTAGACAGACTCAAGGTTCTTAGGGAAGTTAAATGTCTGAAGGTTTCACTTGGCATCTGTTCTATATTATTGTGATCGAGGTGCAAGTCGGTGAGATTAATAAGACCTCTGAAGTTATCCGCTCCAATGCTGGTAAGATTGTTGTAGGTGAGGTTTATCAACCTTAAATTTTGAAGTCCCCAAAACGAGTATTGACCTATAGAAGGCACGTTGGAGTTAACGATGTGGAGTTCTCGTAGATTAACGAATGGTGCGGGTTGTGTGAAAATCGGGCCGATTGTGAGTGAGTTTTGTCGTTCGTCGGGGGCGGATATGATTATTACATGAGCATTTCGGTCGATGTAGTCCACGGGTATGACGCGCATGCCGCCCCGCGTGCACGCCACGCGCACGGCCGCGCCGTCCTCGGGGTCGAACGTGGTGCGGCATCTGCACTCCTCCGGGCACGTCATCTCCACGCCCTGGCAGCCGACAATGACGGCGCTGGTCGACCATATCAGAAGAAGCAATTGACATCTTGTATTTCTGAAACAATAATAACCTCTTTTAAAACGTTTCGCAGAATACAAAACGAACTTACAATAAACACATTCGCATGTGGAAAATTACTTAGAAAGACGAAACTTTAAACGTATTTAGTTACCTATTGGAAACAAAAAATTACAAAATTATTTGTTATAAGCACGCTTGGCAAACTAGTCGTATAATTAAAAGTAGTAACGTACTAGTTAACTAACGAATGGTTAAATATATGGCTGGAATACCCTCGCTTAATCACACTGCGAAAACTTACAAGATTTTTGCAAACAACAATATTAGGTAGGTATTACAATGATATAGGTACTTGAACATATTTCGGATTTTTTTTTTATTGGTGCTAATTAATTTGATTTATCTAATCATTACAATAGGGATGACGAGTACGACAACGTGACATCATTGTTTCGTATAAAAGGCGAATTCGATCACATGCCCCTTATCCTAAACTAAAAGCTCCTTATACTAAAATAGAAAATAAGCTGGTTTAAGCTTGTCTTTGTGGTTTTTATTCTTGAAATTTAGATATATAGAATACGTGTATCATTATTTTTAATTACCTATCTGACGGAGTAATTAGTTTTTTAATTTTCGTACCCGGTCATCATCCTTATTAAAAGTAAATTAGGGCAAAGGATGAGAAAAAATGCAAATGCTAAATTTAATTTTCATGAATTATGCATATGTATGTATTCAAATACAAATTAACGTTGTTTTAAGATAACTTATGAGTACAGTTAACTCCGGTACGGACAAATCAAGAATAAAAACAATTAATATTACTCTTATTAATTGTTTTTAAATTGCAAATAAATCTTTATGATTATGAAGTTCAAATGATGCTATTTTATGTAATATTCCTGGATCAAGTAAGTTCACTGAGAGCTTAGTTTCACGGCTATAATAAATGGTTTCCGTTTAAAGGGAGAGGGCATGTTGAGCGATCCAAGCCTTGGAATGTGCCCTTAATTACCGTCCGTAATTTATAGACGATAAAACTATGTTAAGGTCGTAACAGGTAAAAATATTGTTAATCCACCCATTAACAGTGTAAGTGTAAAAAACCTCGAGTCCTGTGAACTAGGAACGAGATTACGGTCTTGTGAAATATGTGCCTCGCTTTGTCCGCGGAATCCAAACCCCTGAAAAATAACGCGGAGATAACAAAAGGCTTTTTGACGCGCCGACTAAGCGGCATCCATTACGCGAATTCCGAAATATTTATTCGCACCTTAATGAAAAAAACGAAATTATTTTCTTAGTTCCATCACAACCGCATAGCATTTTTAATATAAATTTGAATTTGCATAACAAAAAACGATCTTAACTAAAAGGGTTCATGCTGACTTACGGAGACCGGATTAAGCATTTTTCCTGTATTTCAATGGCAACTCAAGATTAAACAGTAATGTGGTAACAAATATGTTTTTATTCAATGTTATTCAATCATCAAATAATATATACCAGATGAAATAATTACATAAGTTATAAAAGCTGTCTACTATGGTAACGCGATGTTATAAACATTAACATCATTTTCTCATAAAACGGCAAAAGGAAAAACAAGAGCTACGAGTAACTCTAGATATTATTTTGTCATATTCGTCAAAATTCTAATGACCAACATTTGAATTTCATATCATGTTACCTGACAAACAAAGCTACTAAATTCTTACGTAATATTAAATGTAATTAATAAGGCTACGTTTATTTATCCCTTTTGTAACTATAAATTATTTCTTCTCAGCACGTTTCTTAAGAGTCTTAGATATCTCCCTGCTCACCGCTCTCGACTAAATAGCGAATCGTTTGCATTTAGTACAGACGGGCAAAAATATAATCAAGCGTTAATTCCAGACAGCTAACTGAGTTGCATCTCAAATTAACCAGCAGCAACAGTGTTAAATTGTTCGGACATGATCAGAAATATTAATGTCATTGACTTTTAGAATGTCTAGAGTAAATTAATGAATACAAAATATTCCAGCTTTTGGTAAACATTGCAACCCAAATTTCGAGATGGCATCTGAAATGACCAAGCGTGGTGATTATTGCTTATTGTTTTTCGGTACGGGATGAGGCTATTCATCGTAAATAACAAGCCTGTATTATATCATTAAACTTATAAATATAAAAAGTAGTCTATCATATTTTTCAGCCTGTTTTATTGAAATCAAAATGGTCATATTGTACTTTATCAAAACCATAAATTAATATTATTAGCCTTCAGCGACATTGTTACCCGACTCTACATTGAATGCTTACCCATATTTATCAATACACCTACGGTACCACCAGCTAATAATAATGTAATAAGCATGTCTGGCGGCAGTTTCCCTACAAGATAAATTGAAAATATAAATCCAGTTTCTCCTTTTAAAAATAGGTCCCATTCAATGCGAATAAAAGATCATAATATTCTCGCAAATGACGCCGTATAAGTCGCATTAAGAGGGTTATTGAGAATATCCATTGAAATGAATTCAATTTTGTTCATTTGATACACCTGAATAGATAAGGAAATATATTTATATTGCAGACTAAGCAGTGACCACTGTGTGAATGAATGTTAAATTAAATGAACATTGCTATTTCTATTCACAACTATAACATTAAAGTTTTTTAGATGATTCACATGATTACTAGGAAAAATATTTGATGCTACACACAAATAACACGAAACTAAAACAGCATGTTTTCTTACAGTTGCGCCTGATTAAAATAACATGAGGATAGCAGCGAACCATTCCATAATTAAAAGAGCTAACTAACCTATTGTAGACAGAGCCCGTCCGGTCTCCGGAACGTCTCCTGAATATGGATCAAGTATTTAAAACACCAGGTCATTGCCACTATGTTGTTAAACAATTGAATAAACTCCAACATTCACTGACGAAAGGCTTAAACGGGTTATCGTAGGCCCTTTGAATTTCGTTATAGGCTTATCGTTATTACAATGTCGGTTTTTGAAATTCAAATTTAGACATTACCTACCCTCGTTTTTATGTCGGTAAAACCACTTTTTCATAACTCTTATTAAATCCATAATGTTTTTTGATCACTGAAGTTTGTTTTATGCTAATCCGTGTTGAAGAGAAGCAGAATGTTTGCTGCTTAATATGCTGAGAAAGCTTCGTTTGACGTACACCGCCATCGGGACACTTTGAAGACGTAACCAATATTAAATAACGTGCGAACTAACATTATAAAAAGAATACATCATGCGTTTTAAATTTCGGAATAGATTTAGTTCATTATCGCGGTTTCAGTTAGCGTTGAATGGTGCAATTGTATGAGCTGAGTAACGGCGGGTGGTCTGCCGCCTGATTGCTATCAACCTGTCACGTGAGTCACGTCCCTGATTCACCAAAAGTCACGTCCTCACCAATGGTAAGTAATGATACTAGTTATTCGATCTGATTTAGATATTTGCTCCGTGGTTACTGACTGAAAGGCGGGCTTTGCTCGTTATTTGACCTGACGTGCCTATCTATACTATTCCAGCTATTCAATATTAAAATTGTTATTTCTTTTCAGCAAAATAACTTCAGACCTAACGAGTAATTGAACTGTAAGATACATAATTAAAATAAACACCTGGAGATAATAAGCTAAAGGTAATTTTATTCCGACTTATTTATACTATATTTTATTTCATTTGTGTTGTAAGAGGTAAATGTTATAAATGTATAAGACAACTTTAAATTCACACGACATCAACAGTTTAGTTAGTTTACATGTCTAACAAAATAATAAATCAAATCAAAAAGGGATTAATTAGAGCCTAATTTGAACAAGTAAGTCCATTATTTTCTAATTATAATCGTGGATCATTAGTTAAATAGTTTGAAAAGAAACGCCAAACCCCCGCCGAGTGCGTGTCGGGCTAGCATGAACACAGCGCGTCGTAGATTATAACATTTTATGTACCTCGTTCTTTAAATCAGGCCTTATTATAACATGGACCACACAATATAAACTGTGCTAAATTACTACAACTATTGTGGAAAAGAAATAAAAACAATATTCTGATTATCAAGTTTAATACGCCTATTGTATGAAAGAAAATTTTAAAATCACCTTGTTTTTTAGAACTACTTTTAGGTAACAGCTGTCTAGGTAAAGGTAAGCTTTTTTTACGTTCACGTCTTGAAATATACATATTTAAAACCTCATCTAAAAATTCCTTGTAGACAATATCGCTAACTTTGGTACCTATATTTTACCCTACAAGAACATCACTTTAACAACCAATGCTATAGTATATACTACAACAATACAACTATATATAATACTGTTCTATTGCAGATAACAATGAAAATTATACAATACTTGAAATGAATTAGCTAAGTCTTCAAGCTTCACTGACTGTCTACTATCGCTGACGCATATAATAGAGCTCTCTCGTCCCACAGTAACTGCATAAGTAATGTACTGATGCATGTACAGTCAGCAATACAAGTTTATAATATACCCTAACAAGTATTACTAAGTAGGCCTTAGAGATTTCAGTCTAAAGATTTGTTTTAAGGCTATTTGGTACCTCGATTTCATCAACTAATAAATGCAATTTATGTCTTTTTGTGTTTTGTAAATCTGTGTGAGAAACTTTTGATGTTGACGGTACATTAACGCACCATTTAACTGTGATTGTGATTCCGCAACGGGTACCTAGCGATATATGTTACTGCTACGTTTGTAAACGTACGCAGGTGTCAAATAGGTATTACATAGAGTATGGATTGTTTCGAATTGAGTGTAAATTAAGGGTCCTCGCAGTACAAAGGAATTCACAATGTTTAGATTTGCACATCATTTCTGTAAGTAGTGTAGAGTGTGAGTAAATACCTTTTCATTAAGTATGGCAAGTTAGTATTTTCGTTCTTCAATTTAATAAATGTGCTAAAAATAACAATCAACAATCATGACGCCACCCCGACCAATACTTTGTCACCACTCCGCCGACAGAACCGACAGACTGGCTGAAAGTTTGTATTTAATTTATGAATGAAAAAAACTCCTAACTTTTCTCATTATCTTCGCCTTGTTACTAAATTATTTTATTAACTATTTAAAGTTTTGATTAGGATTCGCCTAGGATGCCAAAGAATATCATTGCGTTGCTAATAGCATAAAACAAGTTTTGCTTTTCCCGCGAGGTTTTAATCAGCGCGAACCTGCCGGCACATTTTATTTCACACAGTTTTATGCCACTATAAAACGTCACGATTGAACTAAAAGCGAAATAGTAAAAAAGCTGTGGATTATAGAGGCAACTCAGACAGTCGTATCGCTAGTGTATATCGAAGCTTATATTGAAAAGTATGCTTCGTACGTATTGTGTACATAACATGTGTGCATGGAACAAGTCAACGAATTACGTATGTCTATAATTTTTCCAGGCTGAGGTCACGTAGTCACGCAGCGCTCGCTTCGTCCCACTGTCACGTACTAACTCAGTACCCAGCGCCCATAAAGTCGAGAAATCGCTGCCCAAGCCACGGCCATTGTCGTCACTTTTATGGATAACGGGAACAGGATACGTAATTATACACGTAGATTTATTTTATTGACAATTGGTGAACAAATCTAATTTCGCTTTATTTGGTCGGTGACGTGAGTTGGCTTAATTAAACAGTTGTTGGTGTTACGTAGCATAAAGCATCTGAATTATTGAGCTTAAGCGCTAAGTACCGAAATTGCGGTTGAAGAATTCGGCCGCGTTATGCCGGCTGCCCACGCGTGTGAAATGAAATGTCAGAGCGATGCGAATTATTGAAGGCTGTTTTGTGTGAACAGATAAGTATAAACGCAAATCATCCAAAAAATCTAGAGCTTATGTGAGGGACAGTTGAACAGGCCATTACTCCTACTCGTATTATCAGAAGCGCCAACAAAGGATACAACGACACCGACAATAGCTAAAGCTCGTCCAAATTCTATTCACATTTGCTTTGAACTTTGTTCCACTGTTGAGATATAAAGAGAGTCCCTGTCTCAGTTGGTTAAATAAGCACTTAGGTGGAAAAATCATTGCAGATATAATGCCTCAAAATAGGTCCTAACATAAAGAGATGTTCATAAAATAATAAATAAATATTTTATGTTATTTTAAAAGGTTTGAAATGTTAGGGCGTAAAATTTATGGTTTATGGTGACGGTATAACGTAGTCAATTGCCGTACTCGCTAATAAACAAGAACATAAAATTATATTCGACCGTACAGCCGAGTGTGGCCTTTTTAAATTATACGAGTAAAGCGTACGATGCATACTTATATCATAAACTTCACTAATTAAATATTCCTTCAATATATTGGCTTGAACGTTACACGAATAGCAATATCTACTTCATAGCTAGCGTGATATTGGAACAGTTTTATGTATCTGTTTTTTTTTTTTATTTATAAGATGGGTAGGATTTCGATTTTAAAATCATTAGGAAATATATTTACGTAATGAAATGAAGTCTCAGAGGCATACAATGACTGAGTTATCTAAGTCAGTTGGAAACGTTAAAATGAGTAGTTCAATTACTATTGATTAACGATCCGATGGTGATGTGGCTAAACTTCACGATAAAGCTTAGATTGCTAATGAAATTCGACGACCTTAAATCCAGGTACATTAAACATTGATAAATTGTTAAAGGTACTTATAGTCAATGCTAATTAATTCTACTTGTATCCTATACTCCTTTTCCATAAGTCCCTTTCATAGGGGTTTTGAAATATGTTGTTAATGTATTATTAAAACTAAATTTCAATCAGCTGTTGCAAATGCTCGTTTTAATTAATAACTGGAACGAACAAATTATACCAACAAGGAAGTTTTTCGAACTTACTTCAAAAAGTAACAAGACAGAAAATAGAATTGTGTGGTCAACTGTGATAAAGGCGGTGGAGAAATCTATTTATACTAATACTGTTAGACTGGAGTTCAGTTTTACGTTCAGACCTCTAATCGTCTGTGACTTTATATCGGGTAAGTTGATAATAGAATTTGTCCCGACTACAAGACAGCAGGTAAGGGAAATAGATACCTTAGATCCTGATCCCACTGAGATTTTCTCGACGTCTTCAAGAATTAATATAAAAAGGTAAAACTCGCACAGCCATAGCAAACAATGTTGAAAATGATTAAGGTCACAAACCAAGAAACTCGAGAAGTTTATTTCAATTATTTCAAACGAAGGAGTTTATGTTACTTGTTTGTTAAATCGAACGTATTTCTATTGTTAGTACAATTTTCCTCAGTGGCGACTGAAAAGTAAACCACGAAGAAACAGCGATAGCTTTTCACGTCGTTAACTACGGCAAATAATAACGTGCAAGGCAAAACCAACCACAAAGGAGATCTTTACCTTGAATACACAAAACGCGGCTAACTAATAAAATACTGAGGTCATATAAAAAGTGTTCCGTAACCACACTGTACCAGAACTTAAAAGAAATATTGTGTCTGTTAAAAGAATCAGTAAATTACAGAACACTCGAAAATTTGTGATTTGTCACGCAATAACTGGCAAGGACATGCCTAAAAATTTTAGTGCCAAAATATAAGAATAATGCACTCCAGACATTCATTGGAGTATTATGTTAATTCTGTAGATATAAGAAAGAAAAGCTTGTGGAAAGACAAATGTTCTCATAAAAGACAAAAGTGGTGTGTCGTAAGAACTGTTCAATCTAAATTGTGGTGAGTGTCACCGCGTCCCCGGAGCCCGTGCGTGATCAAAGTGGACACGGCAACGGGTTTGGATATCAGTTCACACGATTTCAATTCAATCATGGAAATATTTTCCAACCGCCTGCACACATATCTCGCTGTTTTATTATACTTTTCCATCAAACAGATATATGCGAACAGAGGTTAGAACTTGTTATTGGTTAAGATTGAATACCTACACGAGAACATTGTGATGAAATGTGTTATCATACTCAACATGTCGCCAAATTTCATGTGGTTTCGTTCTTATTGAATACAATTTAATACATTGTCATACCTTGGTTATGTTTTCGACATATTCCATTTTATCGAGGTCTTCAATTCGCTGTTTTCCTATTCCACTATCGTGATTATGTTTAGAAAGCGAAAAAAAAATCTTAGCAATCTTTGTAATTTCATAGAAATGGAAATCATGTGATGGGGTTAGGCGAAGTAATATCGAGTGTATCGGCCGTAAGCGAAAGGTATTACAGTACTAAATGGGATTGTTATTTATGTCGGTACCTATCATCGGGACTCATCCTACAAGTTCGATTCTACAAATAACAAAGGCCTCCAATGGTCTTTTTTGTGTGCGGCTTGAGTACAATGAGATAAGGCGTTATATAAAGAATCTTGTCCGTGGGTCAAATCGAGGGACTTTATCGTTATTATTTATCTCCGAAACACATTTGTAGAAGCTTCTCTTTATATCCCTTTATTTTACATGACGACGAAGCGGCACAAATTGATTTCTCGGCAGTCCCTCTGGATATGGGTCCAATGGAAAACACGTAGTCATAGCCTAATGATATTGTCTAACATCTAAGTTGTCCTTTCATTTTATTGAATTATTTGAGACTTGACCGCTTTGTAGAGAAATAAACTTAGAAACGTCGCTACATCGAACGTCGAATTGAATAGCGACATTTTGTTTAAAAATATCAATTCAATTCCGTAGCTTGAAATTTTGTTGGCAGTCTGAAGTCACTTGATATGACGTGCAGTTTTCTTTAAACAAAAATACGTGAAGTGGTTGTATGTTTGTTTTAAATAAATTGGACCGTTATATATCTATAAACATATTATATTTGTTAGAAAGCTGTTTCTTTTAAAATTTTTGTGACTTAGCAATAACACGTTGGTATATTTATCTGGTACATTAGGCGGTGGCGCATTATGTGAGTATCTTGTAGAATTTGTTACCTACAGTAGCATTTCCTTAACAGCCCCTATTCCGTGTTAAATCAGTATCATCATTCTCCGGCCCTTATCAATCTTTATCCTTATCCTTATCTATTTCCTTGGGAAAATATGGACCTTTATATTGCTCACTTGTTTGACTCTTCTACTATGACACGCTTACATACATATCGGTTATCTCAAATTAATAATATAAAGAGCCATCAAACAGATTTGTAAGTAAAAAAACATAATAAATTAATAATAGCCACTGAGAAGATATGTATAATAGAATTTAACATTGAGACAGTCTTTTGTAAAGAACTAAGACGAAAAACGAAGTATATTAAAATACTGGCTTTCAAAACAGGCCGACGTCAATTATGACGGCGTTTTTAGCAGTTTTTATTATGCAAATTACAGCGTAGCGGCCATGAATACTTGTTATATCTCTTTGTGTGAACGGTTCACCCCAAGAATGATATCCAGTTTGGCTCAATCAAAAGCAACAATCTGTACAGCACAGCTGCCCCGAGGGTAGAGTATCACAGAACAAATTGCGTCGTAGTAGACGTACATACCTATACATTGATGTACCTTCAGACATAACAGAACACGCACAACGTTGCTACGCAGTTTCACCATCATGTAATCCCTCAACAAAAGTACCGCGAATATCTGAATAGCTATTATATTTATCCGGTTTAAGAATACGTTTTGCACTAAAATTAGGGACAACAAACAATAATTCAAAGGAATGGATTGAACGATAGCAATAGGATTCCATTCGCGCCCATTCAAGAATGAGATCATATTATGGAGGGTGACATACACGTGTGAGCTTTAGTAGGTAATATTTTTCTTTTGTCATAAAGAGTTATAGGCATTAAAAACGCTTTCGTTGTCGACCGCAATATTTTTTGCGGCACTTGAACAGGGAGAAAGCCTGTAGATGATGACACTGAGAGTAATAATCATTGTTTGTGCATTTTCACTGATATACGACGAATAACGAAAGTTTTGCTGACTATAATATACATAACTAATACTTATTTGGCCTTGTTCTACCTAGAGAGGACCTCAACAGATACAAACAAATGTATAAAATAGATTAGAAGAAGGGAAGAAAAACACAAAAGCATATACACATGGGTATATGGGTAATAAAAATGTCAAAAGCGTTGAAAGAGGATGATGTCATACGGTAGTTAATGTTCTTGTTGGTATTAGGAACTAGGCATTTTATAAGGCCAGCTAGCCATTAATATTCAAAGAGAGATTTTAAATAGAATAAAGTTCTTATTATGCGTGTGTGCGGGGGTCGCGGAGGCCGCGGCCGCGACGGGCGAGCGTTTGAGCGAAGCTCCCCCTAATAAGAATACCGTTAAGGGTAATAGGGTAGGATTTGGTACATGGAGAAAAGATTACGCACCCGCCAGAGACCTTTTCACTAACCACTGCGTCGTTTGTGTGCGCCGCCACTGCTTTCTGACAATTCGCCTAAATTACAATTCTAACGGAACAAACAAGATACAGAACCCAACGAATTAAATGACTGTTTATTTTCTTCAAATAATGAAAAGGCTTTATTCCGAAAATTACTTGAATGGGTACCCCATTTAAGTAACGTAGGAAATTCATCAATTGCTAAAGCAATTGTTTTAAATAATTTGGGTATCTACATGTTGACTGGTGAAAATGAAAATAAAACGTTTTCATTTATATTACGGAAGGATTTCAATTAATTTAAACCACTTGCTGCAAATTAAACACTAAATTACACGTAAGCTAATGCATACATTGTTTTGCCGGTCCTGACATGCAAATGTGTTTGTTCCATACGATTGTGTACCGGAATTATTGCATTATCAGATGAAGTAAACTTGTCATTATTCAATTATATGGTAAATTGATTAAAATTAATATTACACAGAGTACCTATCCACTGCTGAGTGTTTGTATAGAATATTAGAGTAGATGAAAATAAAAAATAAATACTGTAAAAATGTTAAAAGATCCACTTAAACTTTCTCAGAAATGTTGTTACTTCGAAAAACTAATTAATCGTTGCAAATTTTAATGACTAGTAAATTAAAAAAACATGATGAAAGTATACTTTTTTACATTTTCCATGGGTTAACTTAATTTTGACACGATAAATATCTCTTTACAATGTCATAAAAATTGACTTAACATAAACACAATTACAAAAATGTATTTTAAATAAAATTTAAAACGTCACATTGATGGGTAGTCGAAGTTTCAAAGCTTTTCTAAGAGAGTTAACAGCAATCCCTTACCGAACAGAGACGGCGCAATACACTGCGTGTAGTTGCGTCTCGTTTGCACAATGTCAAAAGTCTTTCTTGTACTCATAGTAGACGCGCTGAATACTAAATAATTAGGGTGGGTTTTTCCAGAACGGACCAGAGTGACGTGTTGTAATTACCTTAAATACCAATTTGAAACTTTTTGTGCTCTCGCTTATTTCGCCTTTTATCGGGCCTTTGACCTCTATGCGCTAATCAACTTTATCGATATAGAATTTGATTGCAATAAGCATTTAGCCGTAGTTATTAAATTCCTATAAAATATTTTTATTATTACTAGCCTGAGATGTCCCACTGCTGGGCAAAGGCCTCCCTACTCTTCTTCCACTTGTCCCTCTCAAGAGCCACAAATAATTTTACTTGTCATATTTTACAACCTAACCATATCACCGTCATTTTTAATAAATAACTTAATAAGAATCTGTTAATGAATCAATCACAATTAAATAATGATGTATAAACCATTTTTGAAACAAATGCAAGTGGGAAGAATGTCTTGTAACAGAAACACTGAAAAGTGGGACTTAATCGCGTAAAAATGTTACAGTCTACCGTGAGTACGGTTTCTCTATTCACAAATGGCGAGATCTCGGGCTACACAAGAGATGTCTTATCTAGTAGACGTTTTTAACAATGTTCAGATTTAGTAGAGTTACTTTATTTTTTAGAAGGATTCAAATCGCGCTACTTGGATATCATTACACTATTTGGATATTAGTGTGAGTTAGATAAAAAAATCCTGTAAAAGGGAATCGAAAACGACAGTGTTGTCGTTATTACACACTACCCTAAGAAATTTATTGTAATACAAAATATCTCTTCCCGAACGAACTACAAAAAAACAGAAATGTTATTAACTCTCATTAAGTTTAAATGTAATAAAAGCTAGTTACCTACCAGGTCAATTGATACTATAGCGATTTCATAATGCATACTATTTGAGAACATTATTCATGTCATACATTTTCGATTGATTTGAAATGATATTTGCCTGAAGGTAACCTACACCTAGATCCACACGCCCTAGGGCCTTGACTCTATACATTTGAAGTTACAATGCTGCTAATTAATGTTCGACAAAGCTAACAGAATATTGTTACAAAGGCAAGCTGTATCATTGAATTATGAATAAATACTCCCACATCAAAACGTATCAAATACTGAACGTAGTCAAATGGCAGACATAACAATACCCAATATTGTTTTAATGTACATACAGTGAGAGTCCATAAACTACAGATTTACAAAATACCTCAACTTATGGAATTTTGTAAGTTAATATTGGAACTAGGAAAAAACAACATAAGATATCTTTTGAAAGACGCCGACTACCAATATTGTTGATATCACTGAACATTTTTGGCAGATTCCAGAAATCGGATTACTTTTCGACTTTTGTTGTCGACCGTACTTACCTCTTGGACAATATTTTCGTATATTGTGTATAAGAGGATCATACTTCAAAGAACACACATAATCTTGGTAAAGCCGTAAAAATACCCAGTGTTTAGTTTAAGCACCGTTAAATACGATTACAAACCTACGACAGCACCTGTTTAAAATCTGCGCAGTTAGTAACTAAATATTTATTAACCATTGTTGGAAACTGAATAATTTACATCTAGTTTGTTATTTTATCTATGACAAACGCAAATAGCTTTTATTTGCGAAATTCTAATTAGCCAATCAAATATTAAATAGGGCTTTATAGAGCTCAATCATTAATAGAGGTGCCTCAAATAATTTCGGTTTTGATAAGAATTCCGAAATGTAATTAAAATTGTGGAGTTTACTTTGACTGTAAACTGCCTTTTGATTTATATATTTGATAGTATTTATTTTATTTTTTGTTGAACTTTGCTTCCAATTAATTGCCCACTGCGCGGATTATGTGTATGATCATTTGCTTATTTACTAAGTAAATTGTACGGTATGTGTGTTAAAATGTTTATTTTTACAAAAACGTTATGCTGTCGTATAATTTGTTATTCGTGCATTTTTATGTCTATTTTTAAAAGACCTATAACTGGTTTAATGTCATAGATTCAATATTTTAGAACTACATAGCTACATAAAGTGACTAAAGAGGTTTGCTTCTACGGCTTGCTATTCGACTTTTAATTTTAACAATTCCTACTTAACCATGTATATTAAGTCACAGTGAACTTGTGACACCCGCAGCCAATTTCTCTCAATATAATATAGGTACGTTTAGTTTCTTCTAAAATAACAGAACTTGAATCGTTCACGAAGTTTCGAACGACGTTATCACTCTGTTTATTGCCTCGGGATCTACAAGGTATTCGAATGTATTGGCATTTGATGTTCTCAAAGCCACCGAGTGGATCCTACGAGGTTTTATCGCCAGTTCGACCTGAAGTTTATCATACAAATATGTCAAAAATATCTGTAGAAGAAATATATTCACTTGCTATTCAGGTAACATTTTATTTTAAAGTTAAAGATTAGTACTACCTCGAAATTCATTCAAAAGCTCAATAACAGAATTTTAACACATTTTATACCTACCATTTGCTTCTTTACGTAAGGCGACAATGACAACAAAACTAAAGGTGTAATAAGAAAATAGTAACATATTAAAAATGTATCTACAAGTGCCTTACAAGACCGAAAGCAATTGATATCTACTAAGATTAATTAAAAACTTGATCTTTGATCTTATGAATATAATAGTCTTGATGTGTTTCGAGTGCTCGGGCTCACATACAGATGTCAAGGCATAACAGAAATAGAAGAGTTACATCAACTTGGATCGTGTTGCTCAAGTGTACTGCGGTTCGTCTGCGGCTACGGGTATTATTCCGTTTTCAAAGGATTTAAATATGTCTCTCTGTATATTACATATTAGTACTTAATATTTAATGTTCACTTTGAACTTTCGCGTCAACCTGCCTTCATATTCTTTATCGGCTTTAAGCGACCCGACTAAATATTGTGTACCTTCTGATGTTGATGTTTAAATACCTACAGGTTATTAAAATCCTTAACAACAACAGACACGATATATTTTGCTGGTTTAATAAAGGCAAGCATTAATTACGACAATTTATCCGTAGATTTGGTTACTTATTTCGATAGTTTGTGGGCCTACATTACAAATGACTGGGTTTTTAAAGAGATTTTGTTAAAAACTTCAATGACTGTGCATTTAAAAGTTATTATATCGATTTAAAACTCTCGTTCCTAGAATCAAAGCTTTATACACATTTTATAGACCCATTTGGACCGTCTTGAATGTGGTTACTTTATTCATATGTAGAATCACTATTCTAACAAGGGGGACTATTGTTAAAGAATATTTAAGTAGTTACTATTGGTATACAATTGGGGGCCTTTGCGCATGTGATTTGAATATTTGTAAGCTGTAGATCCCTTAGATACACGAAGATCAGATTATGTCAGTTGTACAGACGACAGACGTACAACAGTATTAATCTAAGACGTTGGCACACAGACAATGTTCTTGGCAAGCAAAACTTCGCATTAAACTTACACTAAACTGCTGCTACTACTACCTTATACATCGTGTTTCATAAGTACATTAATTAATTCTGCCTAAAAGCAAGTTAAGTATTGCAATACATAACTTCTTGTAAGTATAATCAGAGCAGAATAATCCACCGCTTATCAAAGCAATAGTTTCGAAAATCTTTTTATACACGGAATTCTAAGACTTTTTGTTAATTGTATTTATTACACTGTACAAATGAGACGAAAATAACAACTTTGCCCAAGTGAGGCAATATTGTCACCCGAAAACGGGCATAATACCTGGCTTATATTAAAACGGGTTGTATCTTTAATCCTATAATCCATTAATAAAGTCGGTAGGAGAAATTTGTCACGGAGGCGGACGAACAGACTCGCCGATAACTAACAAAGAGCTCGAAATCCACTCTGTTATAGGCCAAATGAATGGATCTTCGCAGAGGAATCTCTACATTTAACTTAATCCTACTGTAAGAGGGACAAAGCTAGCCAGACAAGTCTTAAGGTTTAACCTGCCGATCTGAAAAGATTCATTTATAAGTCAGATCTAGTCCTCATAAGCTCTACTAGCCAATACAGTAAAAACTATCGTATGTAGTAAAAAACTAGTAAAAATCTTAACTAGGTTAGGTTTAGTAAAAACATGTGTGAATGAAACTCACGCGAATCCCTTAGGTTACAAATAGCTAAAGACATTATTGAATCTCATACATCACACCGTCAACGCCGACTTGCAGCCGCGAGACTCAATTTAAACGTGAAGGGTACAACTGTAGCGACGTTACTGTGACAGCGTGAAGACGAAGCTGGCGCGGCACTATCATCAGGTGTGTGGGAAGCAATTTAGCGTGCCTACTCGATTATCGAGAAACAAACCACTTAAACGCCATGTAAAAGTGATTTTCAGGAGCTATCTACGTTATTAGTGTTATAAGTAAAAGTCCCATTACTTAACATATCGTAACCGAGCAGGCCGCTGTTCCTCGCAGCCACGCGACCGACATTAACACCGCACGGGATCCCAAACGGTTGTTTTATTCTCCTTTTTCTTTACAAATGGGAAATCGGACCCACATTATTACATGTCTGTAGAGGCGTAGATATACAGAGAACTTCTAAGACTACTTCTGTTCGAGATTTATGTAAGGAAGAAAATGCTTTCTAAGATAATACTGCAGATTCTTGGATCTGTTTACAAGGTTAAAAGTGGGCTAAAGTTTATGTTGTTTTTTACCTGCCTAGCCATGATGCTAAATGTAGAGTAAAATAAAAAGTTAACCTTTACATCGTACAAAAAAAAATATCTCTGTTACTTTTGCCTTATACCATTATATTAATCAATTAATATTAAGATATTAAATTAGAACTCTAAATTAGAAGTTGTTTGAAACGAAATACGAAAATGAGACAGCAAGCGGAAAACATTACTTTAACAACTTGTCCTTCTTTTTATTTGCAGAAGGAGCATCCAGACTTATCCATTTTATAATTAAAGCGTATCCAACTTGTTTTAGTGTTTACTTAAGTTTCTCGTAGCTATAACTCTCGTATGCAATTAAATTTCGAGCGTTTTTGCTTCAAATACAAATAGAAGAAATAGTAAACTTTAATAATTAAACCAGTATCTGCAACCTAACATTAGCACGAATAATTTCTGCTCAAAGCAGTTTCACGATAGTTCGAGTCAATTGTTTCAACTGATAATCACCAAATTTGAGATCCATTCCCTTGGCCGGTCGAATTTAAACTGGTCACCGCAAAATGTAGTCCTATTGACCTACATCTACTTCAAAGGAGAGACAAAGTTAATTTGTTACCCTTGTCCAATTGTTCCACCTCCCCGAGCCAGAGAGATTAGTCAAAGATGTTTTCACGTAATAGCTAAACAGTGTACGTAAATAGTCACGTCACCGTCAGGGCCCATATAAATAAACATTAGTACCATTATAAGATGGGTGAGTAATCATTATTGTAAACTTCACTGGTACCGGAGGAAGTCGCTTGTAAAAGTAACTCAGCTTGAAATACTAACGGGCTTTATCGACGACAGATGTTGACGCGCGGACTGGCCTTCTGTTTAATCTGAATATTCGATAAAAACTAACACGAGACACCGGCTGAAACGAGGTACCATTCTGCGGCTCAGAGCCTTAATTTCGTATGTCATCCGGTTGACTTTGTTTGTCAACTATAGTTCCCAACGACGATACCAATAATAAAATTAATATCTACCATCGTATAAAACGTGTTCTAGTCTAGCAACAGTTTGCTCTATTTTGCATCAACAAATGTTCTCGAATATTAACTATGCTTGCACTATAAAGTTTGGTAAATCAATGTCCATGTTATATCCTGATAAGGCCACTAAATATTCATAATCTATTCACAAGTGTCGCCACTACGGCTGAATAGGCTTTGATAGTTTAAATTAGGTAGTGCAATAATCAAATACCTACACCAAATAATGTTTTATTACTTTAGTAAGTACCGACATATTATTATCAATTTATATCAGTACTTGAGAAAAAAATATCTCGTCGACCTTTTTAATCTAACAACGCGTGTTCGCGTATAGGGTGGTAATTTTATTGAAATCATTTACACTCTCCTTAATAATGAATATGCGATTGTCGACATTCAATGCGATCTTTATAAAATAATCTTCCGCATGAATTCACCCGACCGGTGAGCGTCGGTTCGGCAAACTGCTTTCTGAGTTTTGTTGTGCATTAGAACTCACACGAATAAACAGCGTCGACCAGTTGCAAACTTAGTCCTTTAACGTGTACGAGATGCTTGATCGTTAGCTGATTGCATTTAGAGTGCTGTAGTACTTCTTAGCAGGTTATCCCGGTTAAACGCCTTGTAGGTCCCTCTAAACTTAAGTAATCGCAACTCCCTAGAGAACTGAACGAAAGACGACCTGCAGCAAACTTAGGAGTTTGTGCTGCTTCCTGCGTTGTTATAGACTAAGCGACTAAACGTCCATTTAAACTAACTATTGAACTACTTTTCGAAACTTTATAAAGTAATATTTGGTGCCACGTGTCAACCATGTTGCCTCGATGTTTTCATTCGATTTTTATAAAAAAAAGGCTTCCTGTTTGAAATCGTAATTTCAGACACGTTTTAAATAAATTTCAGGTATTTCTAACGCGCTATGTTGAAACAATTTCACACTTGTTTAACTTTAACGATGGTATTTAAAAAATCGTCCTTTTTGTTAAATGAAATTGTTCTACAACACCTGTAATGGTTCGTGAATTTAGAAAAGATAGTTAGGAATCCGTAGTAGACGCAACAAAGGCAACTGCACTTGAAGGTTGGTTTAAAACAGAAAAAGTTGAAGTTGTAAGTCTAACACAACAAACACGAGTGAATAATGTAAGAACAAAGAATAAGTATCAGCATCTTAGGAAATGGTAATCCAAAGACTACAAACATCTTTTAGAAACAGGTGTGAACTTGTGTTTCCCTACGTTTTAAACTCGCAGTTCCTAGATCTACAAACATAGAGTTACCGGTGCAGAGTTACTTTTACAAATCTCGTCTTTGATAGTTCCTATGAAAAGAAGAAAAGAATACACGAGTTTATCTCAAAAAGTTTCAATTTCTGGTAATGTAAATCTCTTTATTCTGCAAAAATTTCAGACGGCTGGCTATCTCAGTGGGTTGCGGCTTCTGTTATTTAACTCAAAGGCGTACCAGTTTAAGTAAGTTGAGGCGCTTGGCCATTAGAACATCTATACAAGACTCACAACAAACACGACTGTGTGAACACTGCTTATGTGTTTACTGTAAAATGAACAAATTGTTAATACTATTTTAAGAGGGAGTTTTTATATTGAATCACTAGACTGGCCCACATTGACAGTAAGAATTCAAAGTTCTTACTCCCCCGTATTTATCTGCCCTCTTTGTTTTATTTTCCTTTCACTCGGTTGGAAGAAAACCCGCTGTTCTTCAACGATCTTATAAATGAAATAGCTCATAAACTGCTTAAGATCATTTGAATAATTTGATTAGAGTTTGAAGAGCTCATATCTGTTTCAAAAATCTAAAATACCGATTTCGCTCGAGTAACTTACAACTTATTTAACAATCTTAAAACAAAAGTTTCTTAATTGAGATTTTTACAAAGTACGAGTGTCGCAAGGTACATTTACTTTTACAATATCTTGATCTAAGTAAAAATTATATAACAATGAAATGTGTACCATTGTTAAAATGTAGCCTAATTAGTAATTTTTAATTTTGAACATTGGCTTTTACAACTCTGACCACTTTTTTATTTTGTTACCTTTTTACAATTAAGTGTACAACAGAAATATAACGATAAAGTTCCCCGAAGGATTAAACAAAGCTATTCACAACCTCTGATCGACATTTGAGGTTAGACCGAAGTATTTATGAACTTTTTTGTTATTTACCGCACATTTTGCAAATTTGAGACCACATAGATGTGTTAAACTGATTCTACTTTTGTTTATTTATTATAGAAAACCAGAAAAAAGAATATGAAACTTAAGCGTCATGATTACTTCGAATTTAATACCAAGCTCAATTTTGAATGCTAGATAGTTTGGCGAGAACATTACCCTTCATACATGGTATGCTTTGATTGGGACCCTGTGGACATGGGGTGCGCATATTGAAGGGTGGAATAACAGGGGTCCTTCTGTAATTCCCCTCTTTGTGAATCATCACAGGCGACACTGATCAATATTTTTAAAACAGGTTCTCAGTTGTGAATGCATTTTCGAATTGCGATTTGTTTGTTAAATTGTCTTGTAAGTCTTCTAGTGCTAACTATTGGTATTCATCTTTAACGTCTAAGCATTATATCTTAGATACAAATAGGAAAAGAAGAGCTTGCATTTATATAATCTTGAACACAAAACAATTAAATCCCTCATCCAAGCTGTGAAAAGGACGCTTGAGATAGAAGCTAGATCTCCCAACCTAATGACTGTAAAGAGCCGAATAACTGTATACACTCACAGTATTCCATTTAAAGCCTGCCCGTTACTCCAAAAACAGTTCTAAAAACCTTTATTTTATCTTGTCCCTTTTTTACTTTTAAGTTGCATTAAGGTCAATTAGGGCATTCCATTAGTAATATTGAATTCAATTAAAAGCTTACAGTATTAGTGATGTACTGCTTTTACTTGTAAATATTGCCCTCGCGATTTCAAATTTATGTTCTAATGTAGATTAGTTTTCTGCTCTGCGCTCCTTGTGGGTAATAAGGCCATGTTTGCTTAATAGGTATGATTGGATAAAAAGTTTCTTTCTAATAAACGGGATTAAGAGAAAGAAATTTAACTTACAAGTCATACACATGAAAGTAAACAATAATGTCATCAGTAAGAACCAAATTATCAAATCTTTAAATTTAGTTACTTTTCAGGGTTTGTAATTAAAACAAGACAAATATACTACTTTACTTTGTCAATTTGAAAACTTCATTGTAAAAGTAGAGCTCAGAATTTAAATCTGTACAATTTCGCAAACTCGTCGAAATTCAAAAAACTTTACGCAGAATTAATGATTGGTATAATGTCAAATTATGGTTATACGGAACTATAACAAGCGAAGGCAGTCCAAGAAGTTAAGCCAGGCCAATTATGAAATATAAATTAGGCAGTTGCTAACTTCCCTTTGAATTTATAAACGATGAACGAAGTACTTTATGCACGTTCGTCCGGTCTGCAACTAGAGCTAAATGGTTTACAAATTGGTGTTAAAAAATGCATAGTGTTTTATCGCTTCGAACCGTCGTATGTGCTCCATTTCGGCTTCGATAACGCCGTCACATCACAGTATGTAGATTGAAACTGACTAGGTTTTCTGGAACATAGAGATACTAAAATATGAAGGTAAATTGCCTTCTATGAGCCCGGGCACTGTAGTGTCGAAACAATAAAGCCAATTTGAAAAGGCCGGAGGTAAAGCTGGACAGCGATAAGTGGTGTCATAACAGAAGCGTAACTACGCCGACCCGGAATCTACCTTTTTGTTAAACTATACGCAAAAATTTAAGCACTTTCTGTAACCAGTTTTAGTAAAATGGTTACACTTTATGTTTTTAGGATGACAGGGTTTTAAACCTAGAAATAGGTATCTAATATTCTATTCGCTCACCGTGCTGTGCATACCAAAATGTGTCGCCACACATGTGCCGATGCCGACGCTGCGTTTAAATTCAATTTAACTGAAGTTGACCCATCTTGTCACTTCGAGCAATACATATTTTATAGCAAAGTGTCGATAGCTGGCACTTGAATATTTAGAGACCGCATCCAATCCTCACATAATCGATAGAGGCTGACATACCAACCCTTCACAGATATCAAATGTGAAAGTAATTATTATATACCCATCCCTATATATAACTAATAAATTCGTCTACAGATCAGTCTGGTGCAGATTGTTTTTAAGCTACATATTTATTAAGAATGGATAATCCATATAAGATATTTCATTTATTTCTTGTGTGGTGGATAGGTTATTAAATTATCAAACTGTGCAATTTAATATGCATACACCGACTAATAATAAATGATCAACGACAATTCATAGCAACTCGCTTTGCGCATTCATTAGTGGAGTACAATACGTTTTGGTTGAGTTCCTAGTAAACCGCAGACCAAGTGTGTGTTCCGAGTTCACTGGTCACTGCACCACCGCCGCGCGACTAGAAATCACTTGAGGAAGTATTACCTTATAAAGTTAGTATTGATTTTAGTACCACAGCGAAACCGACGTCTCGTATTACTTTGCCTTGGTTTAGACTTGATCCCTAAAAATAACTAAGTAAATATAAGTAGACAATGGTACATTCACAGCAAAAGTTACCAATGATGAAAATCCTACAGAAAAAACAAAAGAACCCTTGAGAAATAAAAAATAAGAACAGCAATGAATCTGTAAAAGCCGGTAACAAGGTCCAAACTAAGTAACTAGAGCAGTCTTGATAATAAACAACGAGGCACAAAAGTTTCTTGGGTCCTTAACATCATTTCGTAAAATCATCTTGCTTATACCTTATTTTATTAGAATTAGAAATTCGAAGCCCAGCAATGTAACTCGTAACATTGTAACAACTTGTATAATTCTTTCGTCCTTATATTAAATTGTTTGAAATTGTGTAAAATTCTTGTGTTGCGAACTTTGTTGTGATAAAGACTCGGCGGAGGAGTGCGCAGCGTCGTATCTGTTGTTTCTAGCGAAGGTAACATTGTTTGGTTGATCGCTAAAGCCCGCCGGGTGGTAACATATTCAACAATGTAGTAATGCGCTTACGTGCTCCGACTGCCTTGCACGGCGCATGGCGCGCGGTGCACTCGCAGCTGGGCGCAGTAGGAACAGTGGTACACCCTGAGAATATATACTGCCACAATGTTTCACTTCACTGATGTACCTATTTCCGACGCGCTCCACGTCACCGTACCGAGCTCACTATCGTGCTGTCTATTCATTGTTGCATATTAAAATTCAGCCCATGTTGTTTCGTGAACAGGAAATTAAAACTCTGTGTTAGATAGGCAAACTGATATTTGGCATGTGTGCTTTTGATACACTTCAATATGATATGTAAATTTTTAATCTTACGTTTTCGACCTAACTATGAGTGATTTCAATATGATTAAAAGCATTTATGACCAAATTGATAAAGATCTCATAAAGTAAATCAAATGACGGTCATGCTTCATTGATTGCTGTATTAGTATACTCCTGGGAACTCAAACCTAGTTATTCCTAACACTATAGCTCCGTTAGGCTTTAAGGCAGGAACACGCATGCATGACATATTGCACTATGAATAATGCATTCATCCGCAAACGCACTATCGGCATCGGTTCCATCAGGCAAAGTAAACTGAGCAAAGGTAAGCACTCAAGAACATCCAGATATGAAAAATAATTCATCGAACATGGTGTGCACCTGTAGTAATAATTGCAAACTGTTCATTTGAAACGAAGAAATGGTATTGTCTATACTCTGAACTAAGAGTAAAGCAACAATGATAAACTGTAAAGTAGGTACACCCTTAAGTCATAATTCATTCTGCTAAACCTCCAAATCTCCAAAGATATTGAGAGAAAATGAGAATTACTTTTCGAAAATTTAAAGTAATGTTTATTCTCAATCGCTATTTCAAAGCGTAACGTGCTACTTCAAGCAAAGACAATATGGATAATAATGAAAAAGGTACCCTAAGTAGAACTAATAAAAGCAGATTAAATTGGTGCGCCTCGTACGGACATAATATAAGTTTTGATGTCATGATTAAATATGGTTAATTACGTCACGAATGTTGATAGTGACGACGCCGACGGTTGGAGGAGTAAGGACCCGTGTAAGTACATTAAAATCCCTCATTTTACCCCTTCACTGGTAGATTTATCAAAAACTTTATATGACATTTGTTGTAGGTACTGGTTGTACGTGATTTACTTACTCAAAGTAGAACATTTATGAATCTGTGTTGTAAATTACTTAAAAAAAAAACAGTTTTTTTAAAAGATTTTTGTTTTATTTGTCCATATTAAGAAAACAAAAACCGGCCAAGTGCGAGTCGGATTCGCTCACGAAGAATTCCGGACTATCATCTACAAGGGAAAACCACGTTTGTTATACATAGGTATACTAATTATAAATTATTAGTATGTTAATCTACCTGTTTATCAAGATTGAGTAGAAATTGCTTAAAAATTACATTTGTTGGACCCCCTTAATATTTTTTTTATTTTAAGTATTTGTTGTTATAGCGGCAACGGAAATACATCATTTGTAAAAATTTCAGCTTTCTAGCTATCACAGTTTATGAGATACAGCCTGGAGATAGACAGACAGACAGCGGAAGCTTAGTAATTGTGTTCCGTTTTACCCTTTGGGTACGGAACCCTAAAAAAAGACAGTGGCATAGGATCCAATCTTTTCAGAATAATTTACTAATCTAATTTAGAACATTTTTTTAATTTGCGACATATAGTTTAGTGAACAATATTGGATAAGTATTTTTTATTTTGCCACGCAAACCCAAATTGACCAAAGTAGGTACAGTCAATGAAACTTACGCGTGACTTAACTTTTTCGTATAAATGTAGCGAATGCGTTACGTCACAAGCCCCCTCTCTTAAACTTAACGTTTTACATTGTTCAGATAAACGCAAAATACTTGACTAATATTTTGTAATTATCTATCTGACGGGCTAATTAGATTTTTAACTAACTCTAAGATCGTCACCAACAAACATCGTCATTTAAAGTTTCAAGTTTTATAATGTACCTACATAAATACATACTAAAATGTAGTTCTAGAAAAGAACATTACAAAAATTGATTTCAACATTTCCATTTTCGCTATTTCAAGGCTACATAGGCTTTGCTTTGATGAGGCGAACAGATTTAGTATCAAAATAATTGCGTAGCTACAGATACTCAAAGTTTACTTAATAACATAAACTTAAATTAAAATCATAATTAAAACTGTGTCGTACCGTTCATTGGTTTACATAAACTTCCCTCATAGACTTCAAACGGTTTTATTTTACTTTAATCAATGAAATATCGAGAAATCCTTAGCACGGGTTTATACTAACAAGAGTTTCGTAAAACAACTCTACAAGTACCGTATCGATTTAGAAGTTGGGAGTACCTACTGACATACCGAGACAGAAGTTTTTAATCAATCGTTCCCTTCTTCCCCTCTTCCTTATTTTTATTTTATTTAATCTTGGAGGAATAAATATATTAGGTATTCACAATAAATTACGTACCAGATATATCTTCCGAGGAATAATTTTCTTTCTTTTGAAGTTGTACTTACTCGTATAAAACTCTTGGAAATTTTATGTCAGAAAACCTACTTCCATTTTACAATCATATTTTTTTTTATTGTTTCTTGGTACGTTTTAGATATTGGTGTTTGATCACTATATAGCTAAGTTGTAACAAAATTATTACGGATAAACCCAAGATGAAATTACTTTATTGGATGTAAAATAGACCAGGTAAAATACCTGCATAAATAACGATAAACAGCGCCAAAGGGAAACTCAAAAACCTGTAGTTAAAAATATTGTTTGAATCACGGTATAATAGAAAGGTTTCCCTCAACGCGGCGAAAAGGGAAATTCTTAGGGATATTATTTTACCAAGCGGGAAGACTGCCAAACGTATAGGCTCACAGACAAAGGAGGGTTGCCAATCAATCACTTTTATTCTATTTAATACAAAGACTTCATATTCTTATTGTAGGCATGTAATTACAGGATCAACGTCCCTTAAATACAGGTGTAACGTAAAACCGAAGCTGTATTATTAAAGCTATTGCGACTAAAGATCACAATCATTACACATTATCCCCCAAACGTTCAATTAAACTAATATATTTGTTATACGCTAACTATTGCACAAATTGCATCTGAAATCGTTCATTAACAATTGGTATGCTTTGTTTTGTTGTACGCCCAACCAACTAGTCTCAATAGTGTTTGCTTGCATATTCAAAGTGAACCGCAATTCGTCTTCGATTTAAAAATAAATCTAGTGCCGAAATAAAACGTCTTGCAAAACCGAATCGCTTCATCGTCAGAGTTTTACTACCTTCCTTTTGTCATATAACTAAATAAAATAAATGTGAAGAGCCGACGGATATAAGAGAGAGCCGAGGTAGCACACCTAGTTTCTAAAACGCCTTCAAAAGATAATAAAACTCCAAATACCTACTTAATCTGTTCCACTGACCAAACCGTTGGTCATACGTATTCATTTATTGGAACCTTAACCTAACTGGAATTATATTGCGCAATCGATATGCAATTTGACAAACGGAGGAACTGCAAGCAAGCTGCAATTATCTTCCATGCGCTTTTATTAGGAAGTATTTACAAAAGTCAAAGCCATAATGCAAAAATCATCTGAGTATATCAATTTTCAACTCCTCTTCTTTCCGTCCGTAAAGAAATAATGAGTATCAAAAACTATTTCATTCATTTCAACAATCACAATCAAAAAGCTACATTTTGTAGACTTGATTGGATTCTACATCTAACTGTAGGGTTCCTGTTAAGAAGAAGTAAATCAACAGAACATGAACTCTAGAAAAGCCTACAGTATTTTTTTGTACCAATATATTTTTTTGTGGAATTTTAAAGTCAACTTCTATTTTTTAATATACTTTTCTAATGTAAATCTCAATGGTAGGAAAATAGGTAACCGCTTAACGCTGAAGATTACCAAACCTTAAATAGCATCTTTTTAGGAAAGTTTACTTCCGGATCTGATAAGAACTCTTTTGTATCTAACCTCTCAATTTTTTTACTATCCCCAATATTTACGCAACATTGTGAAGAAATAAGTCGAACTATTATGTTACCTCATTTCTAGCAGCGGTTCTTATAATGTAAATACTATACAAGTTAATTAACCATTTAAGACGTTCTTAAGTTTGGCGTTCGTGGTTTCCATAATTGCCTGGGTTAACTATCAAGAATCGGAGTACTTGGGTAGGTACTAAAAGCCTGCGGTAAGACCAACAATTTATTACCCAGAACTTAAAGAAACCTCTTGCGATTCTTAACAACTTTGTGTGGCTATTCGGTAGCCTCTTGCAACAATATCGAGCTCTACTTCTAACAAAAGTTTGAACAAATTTGGCGGAACATCCTCATTATTTCCGTAAAACTAGTTCAAAATGAACGACTTCTTTATAAATTTTAATACGAGAAAGTCAGCAAACGTGCAAAACAACGAAAAAAAAAACAGTCGCACAAAGAAATATGACATAAATTTAACTTTTCATATCCTTCCGCGTCCATGATATAACATCCCAGGCTTTGGAAGCCACTATAAAAATCAGTAGATTAAAGCGTAGGTCGTAAAAAGTTTTGTTTTCCTCCTATTATGGGCTCTGTCGTTATATTACTATGATCGTTCCATTTTATTTAGTAAATAAGTTGTGAGAATACTTTATTCAAGACATTATTTTTATAGACCTCCCTCAAACTTCTTTAAAATTTTATTAAATAAAACTTCTTAATAAAATTGTTCTCGAAATGAATTAGATACATTTGTTTAGGAATATGCGTTTAGAAATATATAATTTCCTATTTTTGTAATTGCTCAGCAAACAAACAGTCACGTCGCGGGGCAATACCAATAAAAAATTCGCAAACAGTAAATTTCCCACGTGCGAAGGCGAAACTAATTTAAAATTATTTAAATCTCTAAAATATATTTTTAACTCGAATAATACAAATCTTACCTAGAGAAACAGCCTTCTGCTCTCCCGCTAGGCCAATTTTCTTTCTTCATTTTGCACTGTAAATTTATTTAAGGTCTGAATAAACTTTGTCCGAACACATGGCAAGCGCGGTTCGCTGTAGCCAACGAGCGCTAACAGAGCGTGGCAGCGGCGCGGCGTCGCGTTCGTAACTGAAGCTATCGCGACTAGCGGCAGCGAGCGGCGGGCTGAGCGGACAGGGTGGCTGGCGGCATCCCCCGCCCCGCGCCGCACCCCCGCCGCTGCCTGCCGCCCTCGCCTAGCAAGCGTCTCCCCTCTAAGGCATTATTCTACGCCGGACACTACGCTTTTAACAAAAAATAAATCCTTACATGGGCTTTTATATCCCCGAAAAATGACTACAATTATACGATTAAATCGTATCATTTCACATGACATAATTCGCCAAAAAATTATATTGTTTACCTGATTGGTGGGTACAATAAAAGAGAGTAGGTTTATGTAATGTAAAAACGTGGTAAATCATAAAAAAGAAAAGATATACTGATAATACAGAAAACAAGATAATTTGATGCAGATCCGTGTCTGTATAAATCTGGAAATTGGGATCGGCAATATTTCTCAGGTATCAACGGAAGTGGGTTATATATAAAAGGAAAATATTTAGGGAATACCTATTTTGTTGATATAATTCATGTTTTCCTCATTCAATCAAAAGCCCCTCTTAACTCATAAGACGAGAAAGAGAACAGGAACATAACACGTTTTCGTATGGTAGCTACTCGTACTTTTCAAACGAGGCGGAATACACAAAACTTCGGTACCTAAAAAAACATCTACAAAAATTACTACTTCATACTAAGTTTGAATTGAATAAATTTTGTTAAATAAAATGAACCGGGACCAACTCGTGGTCGTAATCCTAAGCTTTAGCAGATAATAAATGGACAGTAGCCGGTAACGAATATTTAGTGTATTTTTCATATTTAATAACTGGCATAACATGTAGGCATCCACCATATGGGTCACGGATTCATAATGAATAAGTGTAACAATACAATAGGTAACTAGTTTCATGGCTGATTTGGCATATTCAATGGATGTGTCAACGCGTCCCTGTTTATCAGGAGATCGGTGTTTACTGTCTTATATGAATAAAATATACAGTAATATAGAAAACGGAACCCACAGCTGTTCAACGTTCATGGGATATAATAGGGTGGGGTGAACATATTACCATAATTACAAATCTTAACAATGAGAATCTACTTTTTTAATTCTAAGACATGTGAGAACAAGATTAAAATGATGTAGAGTCCATTATGTCATTATTAAAATAAAAAAAGCATTTTATCTTAACCGCCACACAAGAGATTCCTCAGGAATCGCACGGCGATGCATGCAATATTTTAGTTTTCTCTTGACAAATTAAGTCAAATGGTCGCCAGTACACAACGCCACAATCCAAGTAAGTACTAGCATAATTTACTTAAAGATTTATAATCCTTAATTCATTGTGTAGTATAGGGTACAGACCCAAACCCATCTCCGAATTCATGTCAACCCGTTAAACTGTACATACACGTGCTTTATAGGCCTACGTCTTAGCCACTCAGGATAATGTCCTAATACCACTTTGTTTACAGCTACCGCCCCGAGTAATACAACCCTTTAGTCTTTAATCTGGACCCAAAGTTTATTGCTGATCTGTGTCGCAAAAAGTTCCGCTAGGATAAATTACAAAATGAATGTCGGTGATACACTACGTTTGGAATGCACGCATTTCGCATTTTACGCCTTTTAATTCCCCTGCTTTCCTCGATTGTTCGTAGTTTTCATGCAAAGTATATTTATACCTTCATTAAAAGCGCGAACGTTAATTGCAATCAGAAATTTATTGTAAGCAGCTTATTGAGTATTGTACACTTCTTGTTGATAGTTGCTTAAATATTCTGAACTGTTAATGAACAACTACAGGATAAACTTCACTCTTCCACACTAAATATTTAAAAATCATTGTAAAACTCGCTACATGATTTGATAAATAATTGTTTCATAATTTCATAAAAAATAAATATTAGCAAACTGTTTTACTCGTCGCCTCTTAGGTAAAATATTTTATAGTCAAGAGTAAAAAATGTGAAGTGTTATTGTCTGAGCTGTCTATGCCTAAATATAATCTTATACAAGTGTAAAAATAATTAATTTCTTATAGAGGAAGGCTAATATTATATAATAAAAGCTTTTGATAATACGAAACCTTTGGCGTCATAGCGCTAATCCAGTAGGTACGTTAAAAGGCCACTTTCCGACTTAGTCTTGTTGTCATTTCCCGTCTCGGACATTCTGAACGGCCAGTTATTGTCTAATATCGGCTTTCACAGCTAGCCAACGCTCCTAAGGCCTTTAGCACATTTTACACGTAGGTATCGCTCAGGGAAGGTTTCCTTTTTACTTTTCCTCCTTACGCAGTCGGCATAAAGTTAAAAGGGAACGCAAATAAAATACGTGTATATTTTTGTACTAAGACAATAGCCCTAATACTCTTAAAAGCTCATTACCGCTTTTCATAGTACTGATAGCATGCAAAAAGCCTTGAATAATACTGGCTAAGTAAGTTTTATTATAATTATCTTACCTATAATTATTAGTTAACCCCGATATGCGGCTGACCTCTACCCGTTACCGCGCAAAATAGGCTCAGTAACAAGATCAAAGACACTGACCTATAACGGGTGATCATATTACTGTTAATCGAGTAAATTTAATTTTAATCTTTATTTTTCTACTCAAGTTTAAGTAAATAACAATAAATAAATATTATTTTTAGCTTTGTTCTCAGTTTTACTTAATACGTAGATGTTCGATACCACGTCAAACCTGTGCGTTCTCTTGTCATGTTTTGTCCAAACAGTCTAAACGATTTGAGCGCTGTTAATTTCTCATTAACAATACCTATAAGTACTATAAATAACCTATTGACAAAATATGTTTCTATTAAACCGCATTTATATCTCCGTCATTATAAATTCTGAATATTTAATGATTTCGAAAATTGACTGCAGCTTTGATAATTAATCACAATTCATGGAAAATCATGTTTTTACTGCAACGAGAATTGTATGGATCGACATGTTATTTGTGAAATGTAAATGCAATTTCTGTGCAAGCGTAACTTGCACTCTTAAAAATTTGGTGTAATTCTCAACAAGGAACAGGCAAGTGTAATCAAAATTCATAAATGGCTCGAGACAGGAGTATCTTTACATCAATTTAACTCTTCATAAACATAATTAATTTTGATGATTACCTATAAAATTATCATTTAACTCCCTAATCATGAACGTTATATTAGAACTTTGTTCATAACAAACTATTAAGTAATTATAGATGAATCCATCTCGCTAGCGTCAATATTAAATCTATATCCACTCAATATTATCACCTAATTCTAAACACTGTATTGACCTGAAACTTTGTGCTACAAACTTCGGGTATATAGTTTGAAATAGGAGATGCTTGGGCAAAAGTTGTTCGCAATTCTGGATAGGTATAACATCAACATAATTATTATAATAAACTTAACAGTTATTCACAGTACTCACACTCTCTACTTCTACGTGGATAACTTATTTTGATTATGATTAAATATACTCAGATCACAGGTTTTTCGCGTCAACTTGATTGTAGAGCCACTGTGGGCTCGAACTATTTATATCAGGCCATTTTAATGCAGATGACAGCGAATTTTCCAATAGAAGGAACCTCGTTCATTGAAGAGCCAGACCCAATGAAGAAGCAACATTTGCATGACAGTTGTTTAATCACTCAAATATGATATTGATGGATATAAAAGTAGTAACACAATGTTTTATCAAGGATTATATACTTTGCCCTAAAGAAAAGATCACTAAACTTGATTTTTACAATCAAATGCGTCTTCTCACAAATAAATTGTCACGTTTTTGTCACATAATATCTTTAGAGATTAAAGCAAATCGAGTAGACAGCGGACGTGGTAAAAGTGGAAAATTGCCAAAGTAGAATGTAATTTATCAACGCCATTCAGTGACGTTTCGCGCCTTCGGTGAATCTTAATGGAATAGACATCACAACTCTATGAGGCAAAAACCATGGAAATAATTTAATCTACATAATTGTACTCATTTCTTTAGAAATAGTAAAAAAATAACAATTTAAGGAAAAAAAAACAGTTAATGTTTAAATATTTCAAAAAATCGGAAATCAACCTCTTGTAGACTTGTAGTATTACACTAATACTATTATGTGGTTCTTGAATACAAAAAAAAAACAACTATTTTCTAAGGAAGACTTCCTTTTCAAAAAAAAAATCGAACTTGCCTCTCGATTTTTATACGGCCTGAAGTGATGTTTTCATTGTTATTTCTATGAATGTAGGTTCTAGCTAGTATTTGCAATATCGGTAGCGGAAGCTTATCAATGGTATTGAATATGATAATCAATATTTGCATTTATTGATAGAATACATTAGCGGTAAAATTGAGCGGAAATCAGTGGCACATGCATGTATGCCGAAGCCACGCCGACTCCGATGGGAATGTGCAAATTATATGCTAATTTTAAACTTATGGGATCACATTACCTTATTAGTCTTAGTAAATATAACAGATTTTTCATGGAATTTCTCGTGTTTGTTACGTATTCATACATTTTTAAATTTCATGGCTGGTTAAGCTAATAATGGTGTGGTTCCTAGAATAACCTGCATTAGTCTTAGGCTTGAACCGACAATTTATTTTGACCAACAAAATTTTGTTACTTTTGTTAAGCTATGTAGTCTCCATGAAATCTAATCATTTGTGCTTCTACATTTTACAATTATTTTAAACTTATTTTATAAGTTAATGTGTTATTATCAAAATAGGTTTCTAGAACTTAGATACTTAGAATTGCGCAAGTTTCAGTTTTAGTACAAACATGTATCTGAAAGAAAACATGGTTCGCGAGTAAACGTTTCTTGTTAATAGAATGCCCGTAAATGAAGCTTTCTGATACTAGCAGATTTACAAGTTCAACATGCGATCAAATTACCCACTCACTTCAGGCCATGTACTGTGCATGCCACTAAGTGGTCGCTGTGGCCTTCGACCGGATTTGTCTTGCTTGTGACTTCTACATGCAACTGTGCTGTTACTATCTTTGCGTCTTAATACCGCTACGATCCGTTATTGTCTTTGTATTCGAGTACCATCCCTCCAGGGTTGCCAATCCAACTTAATTAACCACTTGACATCATGTCCGTCAATCAATTAGAGTCGACAAATTATATAAATGACAATTAGCACATTAAAACGCAAGCACAGTGCTACATTTTCCATTTCAATTAACATGTCAATGTCCGCTTGCGGGCAAATTAAATGCACCGCACGTTAAAAACAGACTGTGACTTGCTATGTCAAAAATAAGTTATATTAATTGTTAAAACCAATTTATAATAACAAGGTACAGATATGTGTCTCAAACATCTCTAATTGTTTCCACCCAAAGTATTTGTAACTTCTAGGGATATTTATGGCAGCCCTACACTAATCCCTACCTAAACGGTCCGGCACGTACAACAGGTACATACATAGATTGGATAACGTTATTACTGCCTGTTAGTTTGTTTAACTTCATAAATATTTAATTAAACCAACATTTTCGGCAAAGACTGTAAATGCTGCTTATTAAATATTGTTATTGTTACCTAAAATATACTTAATTAAATACGATTATGTTAGGGCTTGAATGTTTAGTTTTAGGATATACCTATTCTAATCGTGTCATTAAAAATGCGAGGGCTTGATTAAACACGTATGCTTCGTTTTAGTGTTAGTTTGATTCTATTACAGAAAATATTTTAAATATTACGTATTTAAATAAAAACACACATTGTTCGGATAGCAAATTTGTTAAGCAACTTTGATATGTGTTGGCACCCACGGACTTGTCCGTATCATCAAAAATCCATCTAGTAATTCAATAAGATTCCCAGGGTAACGACCACATATCTACAGAAATGTAAAATTATTCGTTTCTATTACAATTATAAGCATTAAACCCGAAATTGATGTTTAAATAAATCTACAAAACAACCAAATAATGCTAGACGTTTGTACATTTGACACATACACGCAGATTTCATCTAAAACGCCCGTGCTTTCGCCTCGCTTTTAAAGTTTGCAGTTTGGAAGCATATCTGATGCGGCGTCAGCCACATACGTGTGGATATCTGTCTCAAATGTCCGATAAGAGAAAGGCTAACGCATTTTCTTTTCTACACTAACATTTTGTTAGTAAAACTTGTTACTTTGACGACACTTTAGAGGACGAAAATTGACGAAAAAAGTTCAAAACATAAAAATGTTTTAACAAATATTCATTTCATATAGGTACAAAGTCGACATAGGGCAAGATAATTTCCCAATCTATTTCTTAGCAAATCAATTATCAGTAAATTTCATAATAGTGTTGTATTGTTAAGAACGACACAAAGACATTATCTAAAAAACGTTGACACAAAGGCGTGTTCCTAAATTAAGTAGCAAAACTATTTCTTCCTAATTGGTAGTTACCAGTTTTTAGGTCGCCATAAAGTTGCGCCTTATAGAACGCCAACAAACCACGTAAAACACATTGTGTATACTAACTTGGTTGCCACCACAATTTTATATTACTTTCTGTAATCACAACCTCGGATCACACAAAAACTACGGCAAGTTGGTGGCGAGGGAAATAAATGTCTCTTTTGTGAGCATAACTGCCCTAACTGCCTAATTAGAGACACATTATGTAGCTACGAAAGTTCGGAACGTTTAGATAGAAATTGTAAAGAGAAACGCTGTTTTGGTAACGCGCTATACGGAGTAAACAGGCTAATATTTATTTGTATCATCAAGAGATTTTAAACATTCTATTTGCCTAGTTTAAATGAAAGAAATATTTTTTTAACAAAATTATATTTACCCCCCGTTGGTTAAAGACTTTCAGTGTTCGAAAAAAATATTTTCAAGACCCTTGAATTACATTAATGTTGGAATATACTTAAGTAAATTTGAAATATGTGTCATGAAACAAATATATTTTAAGAATGCTTTTATAATTCCCACCCGCGATTCCTGGTTGGCTTTTAATGCAATTTTCGGAACGTTTATACGTTCAGGCCGGAGGGATTTCATACGCACGTCGCTTTTAAAATCGATGGATTACCTATAGCTTTTACATTGATGTCGGCAGCTGTGTAGAGACAACGTGCGTTTGTTTCATTCAGTCTTCTCTGTGGATTTGAAAAGTATACTTAGTTATGTGTCATTAAACTAACAATAAAATACTATTTTGTATAATAAATCTCATATTACTGTATAATCGACGGACCGTTTCTGTGGGAATGAAATACCTTTCCACAAATTTTAATACGTTATCGCCAGTTAATTTAAGTGCACTACTAAGTGATTGCGGTCGAGAAAATTTTAACAAGGAATCTTATTGTTTTATTTACGGTTAGGTGCTGAATTAGTAAGCGAGTTAAAACCAAATTGTAAATTATGTAGGTATACTATAAAAAAACACAACTAGCTATTTCAAGTGGCTCAGAGAATCAGTAGATAAAAAATTGCTCTTTAAATATAACAAAGAAAATATTAATTAAAGTGATGAAATTATTTCCATAAAGTAGATACTTTAGAGGTCCTTTTAAACAATCATAATTCAGCCGCGAAGTCACGGACAAGAATTTTGTGACCTTACGACAGTTAAACACAGAAAATCACAAAGTTATAAGAGGCTAAAGTAAGAGTTAAACATTAATTTTACCAAAACGTTGCAACTTTGCAAGCTTTAACCTGAGCCACCCTAGCAAGCAAGACCATAGTGTTAATGGGTTTAATTGCTATCGCTTGACGTGAATAGCTTTCAATTACTACATGATGACGACAATCTTAGTTGATATTGTGGTAAACTGAATATTGTATTTCCTGTTGCACATAAATTAATTCCTCGCCTGTGTTGTCAGCTCAAGCCCACGTGCACCGAGCCTGATTGAAACGTTGATTAAATATTGATCTCCTCCCACCTTCCTTCAGACGAAGCCCTTTATTATATTGTCTGTAAAACCAGACATAATTCACTTCAATTTACCTATTTCCAATTTTAACTTCGCTAATGCAAACGGAACAAAATGATAATCCCACAAAGCACTGGTCATTAATGAAATGGACATTCATTAGGGCCCCGAGCTCTGACACGTGCGATTAAACCATTCGGAGGACAGACTCAATATTGCAAATAAATTATTAATACTTAATAGCCATTGTCATGTTAGGTTAACAGCAATTTTAACCTCAATCGAACCCGAATTCGATTGTTTGTATTGTTTACATTTTATCTCGTAGAACGGTAGCACATAAGGTGCTACCTTAAGGTACTTATCTGCATAGATATGAAACAGAAAACTTTCTATATTATGGTGAGAACGGAAATAGATTTGTTTTTATATGTTACGTTTTATAATTAAAAAGGCAACTTTTCTTTCAGATCGTAGAGTCGAAACTGAGACAATCGTTTAATAAGTGTATCAGCTAGTTTTTGTAAAAACAGGCTTTGTATGGAAAGTAATTATTGTATTCAGCGTGAAGATGCAGGGATATCTCTCAGAACTCCCACTTGTTATGTTGCTATAATAATGTGAGTTTACCATGAACGAAGCCCATAGAGCGTTCAAGTTTTCCATCTTAACTTCGTAAATTACCGGTGGCATGAAGTGTTGGTTGTGTAATAAACGCTACCCTACAAACTCATACATGCATTCATTGGGACAACGATCGACGTATAAAATGGAGAGGTACAAAATAAAACTGTTATATTATGCATCGTTATTTTTCAGTTTTTCAGGCCAATTAGCAAAAGTGAGTGGTAAACTTATACCAGCTTTTCCAAAAGCTTCAAAAAAAAATTCGCAGTTGTTGTTTATCCTCTGAAATATAAAACGTAGATATATTCATATTCAACTCACCGTGTTCCATTTATATTGAACCCTGTTGTTCAGTGGCGCTAAGCGATCGACTAAGCGCAGTAATTAATCGTTACGTTTAACAGAGGTCGGAGATGCTGTTTCTACACAAATTTGTTAGTATGCAACACAAGTCTGCAGCTTAATAATAGGTATCTGACCGTAATTTGTATTACTAACTGTTTGGTTCGCAACTTTATGAAGTTACACGTTGCGCGAACTGTGCAATATCATTGGGCGAAATAAGTTTGTGTCTGTTTGCCGATGCCAACAACTCTAGTAATATGCCTTTGGTTGTTAGGACGCGTATGTTCTTCAACTACGGCGCCATTTTTTGTATTACTCAATGCAATAAATATTCAGCTTACTCGTACTTAGAGGTATGGACATTGTGAAAGACATCATTTAAAAAAGTCTAATATACCCAACTGTTGGCCTTGAGTCGACTTTACTCTTACATGAGTTGACTAGTATCGCTTGTATACAAAGTTTACGATACTCATTAAATTAAATGACTGCAGAAAATAAAAGAAACTAAACAGAACCACTGTTTTGTTATCGCCTAGTGCGTGCCAAACGCAAATGTTGATCTTATTTCATGTTATACGCTTATTTTCTGTTCAGGAAAACACAACTCGTATTCCAAAAAATATGTTTCGAGTGTAACTTTATTAAGGTTCGAGTCAAAAATAACTTGATTATATTAGATCTGGATCGAAACGTTGACCTTTAATCTCAGTTATATCAAGTCTATTTTGATAAACTTCAAAAAATTCCGCATCCCTAAAAAGTCCACCGTAAATTTTGTGCACAGGTTCAGCGACTAATAAAATCAGTCAACCAAAACATCTGCAGGTACCTACGTGTCACGATTTTCAACGAAAATATTCATAGGATAAACTTACGCTAAATGATCGTTGATTTTCGTTCACCATTGCCGATGGTACACGTAAGATTAAATTATTACGAAAGACTAAGCACTGCGAGGCTGTCAATATTATCTTTGCTTTTGGATAATAGAAGAACAACATCTTTGGCTTTTCAAAAAAGAGTTGACAGCTTGATCGGAAAGGTTTATTGCATCAACCATACAGTCCAGATCTTGCGTATTCAGATTATTATCTATTTTGATAGGCCTGTTGGTCTAGTGGTTAGTGACCCTGGCTGCTGGGTGCGACTCCCACCCAGCAAAAACGTTTGTGTGATGTGCACGACCATTTATTCTGTGTCTGGGTGTAATTTATCTATAATATGTATGTATTTAAAAGTATATAAGTATGTTTTTCAGTTATCTAGTACTCATAACACAAGCTACTTAGTAATTATGCTTAACTTGAGACTAGATGGCGATGTGTAAATGTTTAGGAATATGTACACTCAAACTAATCTCACTCAAACTCAGTCTCAAAACCATGCTCCCAATTAATTTAGAAAAACACAGAGAAAATGCTTAACACACTTTAAACATTATAGTAAAATACACATTATAATCACATTAGCATAACTGCATTACTTTATTCACATTCTTTGTGCAAAATAAAATTGGGAGAGGGCACTGACTTCTGTAACACAGGTATTACCTACCTCAGAAGTCAGGGACTTTATAGGATAACTTGTAAAGATTTTTTGAATAAAACATCTATTATTATTTTTATAATATTTATTTACAATATTTTGAAAGTGTACCGAAACCAATTATTGCACATCGTTGATAATAATCTCATAATTTATGCAAAAACTAGTTTATGTCACAACCTACAAAACGCGAACACGCTATCAAACCGAATGGCACATAGAAATTAAAATAAAATACTACTACCGTTAACCCGTCAAAACTTTATAGGAACACCTATTTGAACGTTAGACTCTAAGGAGGCGTAGCTCAGATGGTAGAGCGCTCGCTTAGCATGCGAGAGGTACCGGGATCGATACTCGGCGTCTCCAAGTTGTTCATCATAAATTGGCTTTTGTATTTTTTTGTAATTATTTTACTTTACCTTTGACCAATTTGTAGTTTTTCTCTTATGCCATCGGGGGTTGTTTTGTGAGAGGCTTTCTCGCGAAATATTCGCGAAAAAGTAGGGATTTTCGTGACCTTTTGACCTTTGCCATTTTTTTTAAGCCGGTAAGATATCAATGTAGATTTTTCACAAATAACGCCGTAATAAATGTGAATACAAAAATTCAGCTCACTAGGATTTTTCCCCAGATTGGGGTCAAAATGACTGCACTGTAAAAATATTATAATATATATATAATACTATAAAATAATTCTTTAAAAAATTAACTAAACAAACTTGATTTGGCATTGTACCTACTGTATTTGACGACATTTCACGTCATCAATAATAGTTAAAAACGCAGGTTAGTCAGTTCTAGCCATACAAAAGCTATACGTAGATTGATCAAGTAGTAACCACCAGCGGTACTGAGACAACAAAAGTAATCTATAACCATTTTTTAATTCCTGCTTTTAACAGGGACTATTATTAATTATTATCCCGAAACTACTAAATCCATCCCACCCAATTTCATAACTGCTTCTTTGTTCACCTAAATCTATTTTAGAATAAGCAATAATAGTACCGAATTAAGTAACAAAAAGCTAGAATAAGGTAAAAGCTTGGCTATACTTTTCCTATTGTTACCAATACACCTTGTTTCACATGACACAACAAAAGCCCTTGTTGCTATCCCATCCTGCTGACAATACCTTCGGATTAGATCTATACTTTTATTTTACCGAATAAAATACCTATTTCCTTACTGGCACAACTGAAATTTCATCATGGCTTTTCCTGGGGGCCTACTGCCACGTCTTAAAGTAATAGTTTTACAGTTGTGGGAACGTGACAGTGCACTACACAAAGTTGAGCGGCGTCTCTGTTTCACAACTGCAATAATATTGCCTATAAAGTGGCGGTAGGCCCTCCGGTTCCACGAAAGATCCGCGCTATGCGAGTTTCAAACAATTTATTTACTTGGTTTTTCAAGACGTAATATCAATATTGTGACGTAGCACTAATGAAGGCCATTATTTTTCCCCAGGAAAGTGTTTGACATTGAAAAAGTGGTTCTGTAAAACATTGTACTTTTATGGAAATTTTACATTTATTTCATTGAATGCTATTATCATACTCTTTTACTCAAGTTTTGTTAATGTAACTATCATACCTTTCGAAAAATTATATTTAGACCAATTTTAATTTTCTGATAAGAATTAAATACCCTTCTACTATGTATATGTATAAACCCGATGTAAGCCATTGTTCTGAAAATTAAAACGATCATTAAAGCGAGAAATACTCAAATCAAAGCAAAATCTCTAGTTGTGCATGCATGATTGTAAATTAAACGTAGAATTTAACGATTGTGAAGTGATGTTTGTGCTGAATACTTGTTATGATGTTTACTTAATATGGTTGCTACTCGTATCAATTAAGACTGAAATGTAACTTTAAAAAAACATTTTTTTGTACACTACATATTTAAAAACATACTAAATGTAACATGACTCAATTTAATAAAAAAGTAGCGTCAAAAAATCAAAACTATTTTGAAAATATCAAAAATAGCGGTATAAAATGTTCACGCTTTCATGGCTAAATCCGCCAACCATCATCTGATTTTAATGACATTTAATATGGGGTTGGTTAAAAAATTTAAAACCTTAGCTGGCTACATTTTATTGCTGAAACAAACTATACGCGGGTAAAGTATAAATAGGTTTGAATAATTAAACTCAATATACTTTCTAACTTATTTCTTGACACAAACTGATGCTTTGACCTACCACACGAAAATGTTGATTGTTGGCAGTGGTTACCGGCAGGCCGGATTCTTATTCTATCTGACAACTGATCTGACCTTGGCCTTTTAATATGTGGAGGTCAGTCACCAGACAATATTGTATATTTTTGTTACTATAAATAAACTTAAACAAATCCGAATCCAGCCTGATTGTGGATTCAACATTAAAATAATAGATATTTTGTACTTTATTACTAGTTATACTGTAAAAATAAATCAATAATTGTTAATTTATCCATATTAGCATCTAAACTACCAAAGTATCTGAAATGCGAATTTCTAAAAGCAAATTGTGTACACTACCTACAAGCATACATCAAGTAGGTATTCGTATGTCACAATCTCTAACTACAGCATCTATTTCAGTTTCACATAACAGCAACTACTGCTGGGTAAGCCTCCAGCAAAAGTAGATTAACTACACAGAAATTTACATCTATTAGGTATAGATTTTATCATTATTAATGAGTTAGTCTAAAATCAAGTTTATCATAGTTATTTGTACTATACAACTTTTTGTTTGTCCAAATCTTCTTGTCTCGATACGCTTAACTATTCTACGTCGGTAAACCAAGACCCTTTAATGATTAAGTGCTCGATTAAGTGGCACTTCAACAACGCTTTTAAAACAAAAATAGTGTTTATATAAATATAAGTATAACACTTAAAACTCGTCAAAATATAATGTTATACGTATCGTACTTAAAATGAATTTAAATAATACATAGTGTACTCGTAGTTTGTAAAAAAGTAGGTTAATATGTATACTACAAACTTAAGGCATAAATTTATAACAATATTAAATACAGGTCCTTACAGTCACCAAATAATTTAACAATTTGAGTGTTTGTTATTGCGCAGTCAAATCGTAAACAAGCGAGGGCGTAAAAATATGTATATCGAATATTTGCAATTACCTCAACCATAAAATTTCTCCGCATTTTCTCGTATGAAGAAGCAAAATATCGGGAGGAATTCGAAATCAACGCGTCTCAGCCAAATAAATTTCATATGTTTTGTCGTATTAAAATACTTAGAAAAATATGAAGTAAAAAAAAAACAAATAAAATAAGCACCGAAAATTCAATAAAATACTATAAAAACTGAGAAAACAATCTGTTTGTTGACTACATAAATCATTTACTAAGAAACATCCTTAATTTGCAAAATTAAAATGCACACAAAATATATTGCAAATATATGTGGTGAATACTTTATGTAGCTCTTAAAGAAGGTATGTAAAGGACCAGACGTGGAGGTGAAATCGCGGACAATGCGTGTTACCCTACCTCTTACTAATGCTATATCAATCATGTCAAAAAGTCTGAACAAAGGTGGATCAAATTAACAATGGAAAAGGAAGGCTATTCTTAGATCGCAGACGTTAAAAACGAACGAAGACGAAATGGTATGAAAATAATATATATGAATGTGACGTTCATCAATGACGTCACTGACTTGCTAAACGAAGTTAGTGTAAAACACTACTTGAATTAATATGGCGTTCAACTTAAATATGCTGAGTAGGTACTTCTAAACTATACGCAATGGCAGATTGCCAACCAACCTACCTAATGGAACAGTAAGTGTTACCCTTACCCCACACAGCATTTACGACAAGATAATAAAGATCTTATCTTTACTACTTCGAAATAAATCAATGTAATAATATTAGAAGAAAATACTTTAATATTATAACTTTGCATGCCTTTGATTGATCTCCATTTCCTTACCATGAATAACCGTTTCTAAGCAGTTTTTTCTTAATTAGTTTGATAAGTTATGTAAAGGTTTTTTATCAGCCTGTCAAGAGTGTCAAATACTTGAACCCTTTTTGAGTTATTAGGAATAATAATAGTGTTAGTGGTTCCTGGCAGCCCTGGTCGAAATGAGTGCCAGCTGAGGTGCAGAAACCGGTGCCAGTTCGCCGAGTGAATATAAATCAGAGTTTAGGTCCGCACTTCGCTCTCGTTGCCACGATAAGCACGCGTTCATTCGACTGTACTTTTGTTACTATGAGGGGTTTTTCTCTCTCAATACTTTCACTGTTAATGACTTTTCACAATTTTGTGTCACAGAATTTAAAATTATTTTATATAATTGTTTGTACAAAATGCACTATTGAAACATTCAATATCAGGAAGTCTTTCCCGTTAACTTAATTGAAGTTAATTCTTATACGTTCGGAATGGACATTATTTTGTCATGAAATTATTTGTAGAAGTTCAGGGAAAATTTAAATGGTCCGTGCAATAAATACCTTAAACCGTAAATCATTGCAATATAATTTCAACACCAAAATGGAACATACTCATACGTATGGGGCATCATATACACGGCAATCTAATCAACTGATCGTTCATAAAAATTGAGGCATAATAGCCATGTGAGGGTGGTTTGTGGCAGTATGATTCACAACAGTGAACAGTGAAACAATTCTGTTTGCCAATAAAACTACTGTAAAACACATTATCTGCATATAACACCCGGGTGCCCACAACCAGTTTTGATTTGCAGTTTGATTGCGCCATTACTCTTCCAATGAATACTGGCTGAGAAATGTTCTCATTTATTTTATGAACTTCCATAATATAGAAGAGTTTAATAGAACCTTATTACACAGCTTTGTATGTACAAAATATGATTAGCTCATGGCTTCTTCCTTTTAATAAATATGTTATGAATATTTTCAAATTGCGTAAAAATACAGTTAATTATATTGATAACGAACATTGGATCGTTGTCGGCTATATTAAACAGCGTATACTCCTTATAAAAATACACATAAATCATAAATTAAAAGGCAGCACGTTACGTAAAGCTTATAATAGTATAATTTTTTTCAAGTACGCATATCATATACTACATTACTTTTATGGGTGAACCCTCCGTATCTTTTTAAGAGTTTTCTCTTTATCCATTCAACTAACGGTTATTTTTCTAGATAAAAATACTGGGTGTATTATGGATAGACTACCAACCAATTAACTCCGAATCAAAATTAGATAATGGTACTTTAGAAACGCGATAAAATAAAATCTTTTATTAAGGCATAAATTAGCTTTTATAGGGAGGAGAATCAGGTGATTAGCAAGACATTGTAATTGCTATTACAATCTGAGTACTTTAATGAAAATGTACGAAATGGTATAACGATTTTTGCTCATTTTAAAATAGCACAGACCCAATGATTCAGAAATAATTCGGAATCAAGAGATAGAGAACTTAGAAAAAAAGCTCGAACAAAAAGAATTCCGTTTCGGTTGCTTGTCAATTGTTAGTGACACATAAATTCACATACCAAGTGCTCACAAGACTGTTGTAACAAGTGTTTTATTCATAAATATTTCTTATTTAAACATTTAATATCCTGTAAAAAACAAAAAGTGATTTTTCATTTATTTTGCGTTATAATAAAAACTCGATACATTCAGCTGAGATAATTTGCTGAGCTGTATTCTAAACAAAGTCAACAATGAACATCACCTAACGATCATTTTGTTGCAGAGACAAACTATAAATATTGGTTTATTGAGTAGTTTAGAACTACCGTCCGAGAGTACAATGAAGTATAGGGAAACTACTATGTAACACGAAATAAAAGTTAATGTCACTGAGAGCTTTTTTCACCTGTAATAGCTATCGGAATGAATGGTTTTTTATACCTACACGTGGCTTGTGACCGAAACGGTTGGATTAAACACTTTTTATTCACTTTAGTGTATTGGATAGACAGTTAAAAATTCAAACCCATATCGGGGTAAACCAAATTCAGTAAAGCTGGATATAATAAATGTCACGTCCTATTGTACTATGTTATAGCTTTAGGGTCCGCATTGCACATTTTACTTCGCATCGACTATGTATGTATTCATATTTAATCCGTCCTCGCTGGATTTTCGTTGGTACTTGCTTCGAAATAGAGAATGAAACAAAACATTTTACCGTGCGCAAGTTTTGCAACAACGATTATACCCAAAAATCTAGAAACAGGCGGTTGTCCAAAGTATTATCCTGAGCTAAAATGTAAATATCCTTCTTTACAAAAAATATGAAGCCATCAATATTTCAATGACATAATATGCAACGTTACTTCGTGCATTAGACTAGATCGAGTTTTTATTCGACTAGTGCTAAATGCACTGCATGCATCAAATACAGAAAACATCAACACAAAGTCAAACTTATTACGGAAACCGTCCATGACCCGTTACTTCTTCGAACCTTACATAAATCAAATATAAACAAATAGGTGCAGCGTGTACAATACAAATTACCTTCTGCATTAAATCATTTATTACTATTACTTAGAACTAGGCAGTATTCGACCGCCCAACAAACAGTGCGATCTACTTTGAACTAAAAAAAATCCGGTCACGTTCTTTATAGAATACAACTGCCGCGATGCATAACTATCATGTTTGTTTTACAAATTGCCACCGATCATACAAATGAATGTATATATCGTCCGCTATCGTTCATTTTATTAGGGTCCCTTTTACTTACATCTTTTTGCTTTTGAATAATGCAGGTACGTTTTGTAAATCTTGTCACATGTTATTATGTATACATCGTAGGCAGTAGTAAAGTTAGGAATTTAAGCTATTCTTACAACGATATGGAAGTCAAAGCATCTCTTGTGTGCAATCGAATGCTCAATTTAACTCAATTCTTTACATTCCCCTCCCAGTATTCATGGGCCATATCACGCTGAGTACCATCTCCTTTATCTACCAATCAAGCAACAGTGATTATTGACTTAGCTACGAAACACGAGCAACGCGGCTAACATAATCATTATTGTAATGTTCACAAACACATTTAAGTGTTTCTCTGTAAATGGTAGGTAGGTATGCCAATGGATTTCCTTTTGTAGCTATATTATACAAAAAAATATCGAAAATAAAAAGTGCATCTTCCACATGCATGAATTTTTAGAAAAAAATAATTCACAAAAAGTCTAATTACCCTAAAGTCGAATCAATCAGCTAGCAAAAAAATGTTAGGTCCTTACATATGAAATTGACGTTTATATGGGAATTCATTTCTTTTTTAATTATACACTAATTCAATAACACTCTTAACATTTCAAAGGTACCTAATTCATAACCAAAAAAAAAATACAAAAGAAATCTGGGTGCTGTAGTCGATAAAATCTCTGAGGGCCTTTTTATCGCATTATCAAATATCAATGTTATAAAATAGTATTATCTGCGACCGTATCTCGTGTAAGCTCTAGCGCCGTTTTAAAGCAGCGAATTGCTGGACAGATTGAACTGTCTCGGCTATTTCCATCCATTCCGTCATAAATTACAGTTGCTGACAAGAAAGACTTGCAGTAGTCTGACCAGATCAGAAGTGATTGTATTGAATGACACCAGCACAGGAAAACTAGACACTTACCAGAACTTTACTTTGGATTGACTTTAGCTGGCATCCTGACTTGGCACAGAATTTTTAATTTAACGTCGGTGATGACCATTTCCGATTATCATATATGATTCATGTTTTATAACGAGCGACAATACGACTCAATATCCCCTCGTTATTGTAACAATTGAGGGAAGTAACGCAGCACTCGAGGCGACTCTGTTACTATGCCTCACTCAATTCATGCGGTGCCGTGTTTAAAAGCATTTTTTTTAAAGTCGTTGCTTAATTAAAATGGTTTTCACTAACTCCCAAAGTGTCCTGCATCTTTTGACATAGGTAGTTTCCGATGAATCTACTCATTTGTACACCGTTGATTCTTTATTTTAAACTAAGACCTCCTTGTGTATGGGGGATTAGTTCTGAAGGTTTAAATTTCTATAACGGAAAAATTGGAATCAAAAACCTACCCTTATTTCTTTTACGAAAGCTTCCCCGTATTCGTCAATAATCCTTAGAGCTATTTTTATTGCGCCAATTTCACAGTGAAAGGCGGATTTGTAAAAAATGCGATCTTTTAAGTTTTTCATGTTCCGTACAAAACGACATTCACAAATAACCAGCGCAAAAACAAATGAATAACAAAAATTTAACAGGAATGCACATACCTAAATTTGAATCCAATATAAATTTGAAATACCTTAACAAATATTTCAAGTCAAAGTGGCTGCTTCGACGAAACGCCTAGTAGATTGAGTTTAACAAATAAATGTCTCTGAAAATGGATTACTAATTTTATTTCTCTTATTTGATATTAGTAACTAATATTAAATAAAAGAAGTAGTGGTTCTACTATTTTTAACCTGACTGCCTATTTCCAATACGCCAGTCAATTTAAAACCCACAATACTTACCTAATCTAGAACAGAACTGAACAAACAAACTTGTTAGCCGTGTGATCGTTTTTTAAGGATTATTTGGGTTCATGGCTTCTAGACAGACAAGCAGACGACGGCATTAATTTTTAAAACGCATGTAATATAATATGCGCATATCATATATTCCGTTTTAATTCCGGTTCTAAATTAAAAAAAAAGAGTGTCTACGACAGACCATTCCCCACATATCCGTTACTTTGTCACGTCCCTTACAAAGACTTATTGAGCAGGTCTAATGCACTTCCTTTTTTATTGCGAGCACCAATAATGTAACGTTCATAACACGTACTCTCACTTCAAAAGAATATTACTCAATATAAGGATACGTGTCCCCCGTAAGCCTGATACGTGTTTTATTAAACAGAATATATCACCTTTTCATCAGATCTAAAAATACTGTTTTAAATTATTTACTTACTTACTTACTCCGTTGGCTCAGCGACCCAAAATGAGTCTTGGCCTCCGATACGATTTAAATTATTTAGTCCTTGATTTTTTTTTTCATTAACAACTATACTTCTACACAGTATATATCCTACCCAGACAATACCCGCTTCAAGTTGAGTTTTAAATTCACTAACTTTAACTTTACTGCTACTTACTACTTTGTTATTAACCATCATGGATCATAGTTGTCTGACATAATAATAAATGAATTGAATTTACAAAAAAAAGAAAGCAATGCAATGATTATCACATTGGTACGACGTGCCTACCTAGTGAAATTCATAGAAAACGAACGGTCAGCGAAAACTCATAATCCAAGAAACGGAATCTCATAAAATAATAGGCGCCCTCAATAGCCACAGGCGTCAGTCGTCAGGCATCAGCAATGTAATCAGACAGGAATATCGAACTGCGGCACCGATTCAGCCTTTCATAGACTCAGATCAGATATCCCCTTTATTCTGCCTTTAGACACTTTTTCCAAGCATCAGGTGTGTCGCCGCCGCAATTCAGTCAGATTGAAAAATCTCGAGCACTAATGATGTTTGACTCACTCTTAAATAGCTTTTGACAGTACCTAGTTATTAGATCGTATGACCATTTGAGTCATTGTAAGCTGCTTTATTTGCAGTCGATTATGTATAAAAAATCTTAAACATTAACAATGGGGATGATGACAAGTTTTTTTAGTGTCCGTCATGTAGATATATAATATTGGATACGTAGTTTTCTTTCGTTACGCAAATACAAATTGACCAAAGTGCAGTCAATGAAACTAACATGTGTCGTCACTCTTTCGTGTAATTTTTTGCTAACGCGTTATGTCGCAAGCCCCTTTTTCCTAAACTTTTATTGTGGACAGCCGGTCACCTACTTGGTATACAGTTTAACAGTTTGTAATGGAAAAGATAGACGATATAATATCCATCGATTCGATATAAAATAACGTAACGTTATCCTGTCTTTAGAACGAAACGGGATTACGTCTCATTTGTTCATAGTGAACAAAGTATGTAGGTACCTACCTACCTACCCTATAGCTATAAAAAGCAAAATGGCCGCCTTTGTTAAGAAACCGTTTTTTGTTGAACCGGATCACTAAACTAGTTAGGCATGTTTTACTACAGCTGTATTTCTTCTTAACTTATTTTTATATCGACTGTAACAAAATAATGTTTGTGATATCATTACATTAAATGATGATTATGTTATTAGTAGTACAACATAATACTGACTAATTAACTTTATTATGCGGAGATTACCGAGAATACAAAAGTCATCGAAATTTGTACTATAATAAATTTCTTACTGACTTACTGATTTAAACTGCAGTTAATCTTTTTAATAATATTATGCAGCTTTATTTTTTATTTTTTAACTTTAACCTCCAGTAACTAAAAATAAACAACAATATTTTAGTCAGTCTCCAATTTACTAAACTGAATCTATACTAATAGTATAAAGCTGGAGAGTTTGTTTGTATGTTTGTTTGTTTGTTTGTTTGAACGCGCTAATCTCGGGAACTACTGGGTCGAATCGAAAAATTATTTTTGTGTTGAATAGACCATTTATCGAGGAAGGCTTTAGGCTATATAACATCACGTTGCAACTATTAGGAGCGAAGAAATAACGGTAAATGTGAAAAAAACGGGGAAAATTATTCATCCTTGAGGGCTTCCGTTGCGTGCGCTGCAAAAACGGTTCAAGATACCAAAAATATATGTATAAAAGAATTATTCCTATTGAAATGATCTAAAAAAATGCCTAGGACAGTATATGTCTATCTTTTAAGGTTAACTCACTAGAACCGTTTTTATGGTAATCAAATTCGGTCAAAATTAATGCATTTGTTAAGAGTTGTATCAACGTATCAGGTTGTGGAGAAAATCAATATGTACTTCTGCCACAAGAAAATAAAACTAAAAATATAATAAATACGCAGAAGTAGGTACTTTAATATAATTATGTTTGTGGCGGAGCTGCCTCCACACAGATTTGGGTTTACAAACTCATCGGTGGCAGCCTCATTAATTGTAAATATTTTATCATCGATTTTCGAATTTGACATCTGTCGCAAAAACAACAAAATTTTCTCATGTCATAAAAAAATTTCATCTTAGATTGTAATGTTCACGTTTCGCCTTCAATGTAAATAATTAAATTCATTGTACATAATTCAAGTTTTTATTGTACATAGTTGTAGGTAACCCCTAAATTGGTGACCCCGTACAGAACACTGTAAGTACGTGAACTATATTACGTAGCAGACGATAATTATGAACGAAGAGGTGGCGCTAGACACAATGGCCAGGAGCATTACGGAGCTCTCTAAACAATTCAGCTCCATCGCCGCGATAGTCCATGGTTGGTCCCGCCCACGCAAAAAAGACGCTTCCCGGGGTGGACAACGTCAGCGAACACCATCTAGACGTTCGCACTCGGACTTCCGGAAATTTCCCCTGTGCTGGTACCATTACAAGTTTGGTGAGCGCGCGACCAAGTGTGTTCGGCCCTGCGACTATAAAGAGGAAAACTTCCGGGGCAATCAGTAAAGGCGACTGATGATTGCCTACCTCGGTCTGCAGGTCGCCTGTTCGTCACTGACCAAAAATCTAAGCTCCAGTTTTTGGTGGACACCGGGAGTGATTTATGTGTTTTCCCCCGTACCGCGCTACGGGATCGTCGTGAAAAAACGAACTATGAGCTCTGCGCGGCTAACGGGACTACCATTCATACTTACGGTTTTGTAAATATATGTTTAAATTTAGGTTTAAGACGAAACTTTACGTGGCGTTTTGTTGTAGCCGATGTAAATAGACCAATAATAGGAGTGGATTTTTTATGTTTTTATAATTTGTCAGTGGATTGTCGTCATCAGCGCCTCATTGACAATACCACAAATGTAAATACATGCGCTTCATCTGTCATGCATTCCACATCCATCTCATCAGTAAAGGTTGTCACTGGTGAGTCTGGCTACCACAAAATTCTGGACAGTTTCCCGGAGATAACACGACCTTCCGGTAAGTTCCGCCACATTCCTCACAATACCGTGCACTTTATTCGCACGACTCCAGGTCCCCCAGTTTCCTCGACCCCTCGGCGGTTGGCGCCGGATAAACTCAAGATCGCCAGGCAAGAGTTCGAGGCAATGTTAGCGGATGGTACAGCCCGACCATCTGATAGTCCTTGGTCATCACCACTCCACCTAGCGCCCAAGCCGAACAACTGCTGGCGGCCTTGTGGAGATTACAGAAGACTTAATGCACGGACGGTACCTGATCGGTATCCGATTAGGCATATTCACGATTTTTCTCATAGTATTGCAGGGTGTACGATCTTTAGCACCATCGATCTTACCAAGGCGTACAATCAGATACCGGTTAACCCGGACGATATTGCAAAGACTGCAATCACTACTCCGTTCGGGATGTTCGAGTTTCCTTATATGACGTTTGGTTTACGCAACGCCGCGCAGACCTTTCAGCGTTTCGTGGACGAGATTGCTTGGGGACTTGACTTCTGCTACGCCTACCTCGACGATTTTTTGGTTTTCAGTCGAGATGAAGCCCAGCACAAGGAGCACCTCGGTAAAGTTTTCGCCCGGCTAAAGCAGTATGGCATGGTCATTAATACTGCCAAATGCATTTTCGGCGTACCGGAAGTGACCTTTTTGGGGTACCACATATCAAAGCACGGTACCAAACCATTAGACCACAAAGCCCAGGCTATTAGGGACTTCCCTCAGCCCAAAGACGTGCGCCAGCTAAGACGTTTCTTAGGTATGATAAACTTTTATAGAAGATTTTTACCCAATGCTGCCCAAATACAAGCACCATTGAATGCTTTGTTGACAGGCGCTGTAAAAGGTTCACATCCTATTACGCTGTCCGGATATGCCCTGAAGGCTTTTCAGCACTGTAAGGAAAGCCTATCCAATGCAGTGCTGTTGGCTCATCCGGATTTAGATGCTCAGCTCGCATTAGTGACCGACGCTTCGGACACAGCGATTGGGGCAGTCTTACAACAGCGCAAGGATGAAGAGTGGCAACCGCTTGCTTTCTTTTCACGAAAGCTTGCCACTTCTCAACGGAAGTATTCTCCCTATGATAGAGAGTTGTTGGCTATTTATGAGGCCATCAAATATTTCAGGCACATGCTTGAAGCTAGACATTTTATTATATATACTGACCACAAGCCGATCAGTTTCGCCTTTCATGAGCGAAAGGTCAACTGTTCGCCTAGGCAGTTTCGCCACTTGGACTTCATAGCCCAGTTTACCACCGACATAAGGCACATTTCTGGCAAAGATAATGTTGTTGCCGACACCTTATCTCGGGTGGACGAGTTACAGGCTTCAGTAAGTCTTGAGGCATTGGCCGAAGCTCAGACGTCAGATCCTGAGTTGGCCCGTTTTTGAAATGAGGAGTCTTCTCTCCGATTACAGCGGACTGTATTACCTGGAAGTCGTCTCACACTGTACTGCGACGTCAGTACAACGACACCCAGGCCGTTTGTCCCGAAAATTTTTCGCAAGCAAATATTTAATAGCTTGCATTCACTTAGCCATCCTGGTGTCAGCGCCTCAGCTAAGCTTGTTTCTGAGCGATTCGTTTGGCCTGGCATCAGAAAAGATTGCAGGTTATGGGCACAATCTTGCCTCTCCTGCCAACGCGCAAAGGTGAGTCGCCACAGAGAAGTGAAGTGAAGAGGTTGAAGTCCTGATAACCGGTGTCCATGTCACAAAAGTAGATGTTCTGGATGAACTTGAGCCAGGTTTGAAAGACCCCGAGCCCTCTATTTGTGAAGTGGTGGAGTCAGTGAGGGTTTTGGGCGGGCTCGGGGTCATTAGTTTGTCGCTGGTGGTGCTGCTAGCTGGGTGATGACTCTAGCCAGAGGCATTGCCTGGTAGGACTTGATTTGAACCATTCTAGCTGCTGCCACCTGCATCTCACTAGTAAGCGTAATCTTCCTATCAGCAGATACTGTGAGGACCTTGGCCTTCACAAGTATGGATGTTCTGGACTGATTTGGAATCGCACTACCATTCATGGCTGCATCCACATACATCTTAGATGAGTCACTCAAGTCATCCAATCCTTGTAGTGCCAGTTTGCGTTTAGCCTTGGCATCAGCCAGCAGCATAGTGGTCTCAACATTGACCAGAATTGCCACATCCCTCAGCACGTCGCTCACTCCATCCACATCTGTGGGGATGAGTGCAGGGAACACTGTGTGGGTGACTATGGTTGGTAGAGCGGGGAAGAGCTTCGAGGTGAGTTTACTGCTAATGTTGTCCTTGATGATCAGCAGAGCAGTGCAGTGAGCAAATGCCTGAGCCAACCTGGCCAGTGTCAGATGCTTGGTGCCCAGAATGGTTTTATTCTGAGTACTCTCAGTAGTGATGCCATAGGCAGCAGCCTTACGCCTCAGCACACTCCCCACTCTGTCATCACATCTCATCAGGGCCTTGTGGAGATTGTTGCCTCTCTCCAAAAATATGTTGAGGAAGAACATCAGGTCAGTACGAGCATCATTCTTATCATACAGGGAGAACTCTCCGTATGATGTAAGCTGATCGCTGTCGAGCCTCTTGTTCTCATCAGCTTTCTTGAAAAACTGAGCGACAATCTTCTTCGCGTCGAATCCTAGGTAAGCAACTGCCTCCCTGATCTTAGCATTGTTGCCCCACTCTGCCTCGTCACGTGTCTGCACCCTTAGGCACGTATAGCTTGCCCCGAGCGCGCTTCAAGGACATCCACTTAGTTATTGTGGGTCCCTTACCGATATCGGAAGGATTTCGGTACGTTTTGACAGTCATCGACCGTTTTACACGCTGGCCTGAGGCCATTCCTATGGTTGATATAACTGCTGAGACAACTGCCAAGGCATTGCTGTCGGGTTGGATAACCAGGTTCGGTTGTCCAGAGTCTATAACTACGGATAGAGGACGGCAGTTTGAGTCTGCTTTATTTGCCTTCCTTTCCAGAGTAGCTGGTTTTCACCACAAGAAGACGACAGCATACCACCCGGCATGTAATGGAATTATAGAACGTTTTCATAGGCAACTCAAGGCGTCTATAATATGTCATGCAAATGACAAATGGACTGAGTCTTTGCCATGGGTACTTCTGGGGATTAGGAGCGCCTTTAGAGAGGATCTCCAGGCTTCGTCCGCCGAACTTTTGTACGGCGAGACACTAAGGCTCCCTGGAGAATTTTTCCATTCTGGTACTGGTGGCACAACCGATGTAACAGAATTTACTGCTCGGTTACGCTCGTTCGCTGAGAAGTTACAACCAGTACCAGCTTCGCGACATTGCAGGAACAAGGTGTTTATATTTAAAGACCTGTCCCACTCTAGCCACGTATTCCTAAGGCAAGACGCTGTACGCACGTCCTTACAGCCTGCTTATACCGGCCCACACAAGGTATTGGACCGGAGTGACAAAACTTTCAGGATTCTCTGCAATGGCCGTGAAGTCAGAGTGTCCATCGACCGTCTTAAGCCGGCATATATACTGACAGACGACTTAACCACAACTGGCGCCCTTCCATCGGACCTACCATCACCTGCGACCCAAGGAACTCGGGAGTACAGGACTCGTTCTGAGCGAAGGGTCAAGTTCATAACCTAACCGCCCTGGCGGTCTCTGGAGGGGGTGATGTGGCGGTGCTGCCTCCACACAGATTTGGGTTTACAAACTCATTGGTGGCAGCCTCATTAATTGTAAATATTTTATCATCGATTTTCGAATTTGACATCTGTCGCAAAAACAACAAAATTTTCTCATGTCATAAAAAATTTTCATCTTAGATTGTAATGTTCACGTTTCGCCTTCAATGTAAATAATTAAATTCATTGTACATAATTCAAGTTTTTATTGTACATAGTTGTAGGTAACCCCTAAATGTTCTTTTAAAAATTTAAAAACTAAATTGTCTAAAATAATAACAGAAAATGACGAGGACAAAGTCGTGGGTAACAGCTATAATTTATAAAGCTAAGGAGGTTGTCCGCAAAAATAAATGATGCCCAAAATAATTATTCCACGCGGACGAAGTCGCGGGCACAGCTAGTATTTTATATATGGCTCAAGCACTGGCTTGGAAGTTACTTACCAATGATGTTTGATGTTTCGTCAATCAGTCGAAACTTCGGCCGCGTTCTCCTTTTTATTGTAGTTCCAATTTGTTGGTTAATGAAAGGATGACATTGAAATCGATTTACAATTAACTGTATTAATATTTATACTTACTTATTTCTTAGTTCACCAGGAAGAACTTACATACACCGAATAGTAATAAATACATTAACAATTTTTACAAAACGAGTTAATATTAAAATCAAATCAAATAAACATAATTATTAGCAATTAACTCATTTAATTACAATAGCATTCTGCAATAGCATTCTGCAATAGCATTTTACAATAGCATTGTAATGATTGTAAGTTTTCCAAGAAAAACGCAAGTTGAAATTGTTTACACTTCGTAACTTCAAAATATCCCGCCATTTTCTGACCCGCTACCATAGACAACTTTTTGTAGTGTAGCTCTACAAAAGTCGACTAAAGTAGTTTTACGACATTCGATTTACTGAGCATTTTAACCCCAAATTAAATCTTTCGAGTCGTGATTTTATTTTAATATTTAAGAACCACTTAATTAAAACAACTGATCAAATTATAACGGACTTGAAACACTAAACTTAACCATGACATCCAAAATCAAATATGATGAACGCAACTTATAAGTTACATGCTAAAATGCCAAATATTTTTTAATCTGTGCGTTGAAATTTGCCAGCTGGGCGGTTCCGATATTTATTTTCATAGTTTTTAAAATCAAAATAGTTTCATAAATACAATAAACTAGCTTCCTGCAGTTCTTGCCATTCAGAACATTTGCCACAACATGTAAGTACTAAACCAAGCTTATTTATAATGCAATTAGCTATTTGTCTATTGAAATCAATACCTAGACGCTTCGAATTCTTGCGAAAGTAACAAAATAAATTAGTGCAATAACCTTTCAAATAGGCTGTTCATGATTCCTTAACAATCACATATTAAACTTGCGGAATGCAATCTAGAACATGAAATAGACATATTGCAAAGTGGGTACGTAATTATTCGCATATCGAAAATGAATACAACTACCTATAGTAAAAATATCCAAATTTCGGAATTTAAGTTTCAATATTGTGAACATATTACTGATGATGTTTTAATTTTTGTAATTGAAATAATTCTCGTTCAAAGTTTTAGAAGTGCACCAAATATTCAAAATCGTGATGTAAAGTCTATTGTCTGCAATCATAGCATTGTTTGATATATCTGGATTAAATAAACCTTTTGTTTCTATATTAATTCGTAGAACAATACTTTTTACGTAACTTTTTATTTTTGTCATTGACAAGGATTTCAAATAGTTTTCAGACAACAACTTTGTTGCATGTCCATAAAAAAATGTAATTGTGGCATGAACTCTATTACAAGTTAACTATTGTAAATTCCCATTAACTGAATATTCATAGTAGTCCAGTCATTTGGTAGTTTTACCTGGAAAGTTTTCCGGTAGTTTTGAAAATTGGGTATTTTATAGATTCGAAAAGAGCATACCCAAGTATGCTCTTTTCGAATTTTAACTTTGCCACCTCGTACCACCGCCGCTCGCGCCGCGATAGAACAGTTTAGAAAAATATACGAAACACTCGTAGTGGTGCAAATAAATAATACTTTGCGGCGCTCGTACATCCAAAACCATTGATTTTATGAAAAAGTGGATAAGACATAAGTGTAGGCAATTTTTTCTAGTTTAAATTTTGTAGAATATAGTTTTTTCTTAAAATGCCTCAGAAATGAGATATTCTCAAAAAACCGTTTTTAGGCGCCATTTTTTTTAAATGGTGGCGCGAGCAGCAAATCTTTAAAATACCCAATTTTCAAAACTCCCAGAAAACTTTACAGGTAATCCCCTTATTTTCTACCAAATGACTGGACTATAGTTTATTACAAAAATTTCCTATTGGAAATGAATGTATCATTATTATGATTACAATGTAAAATCTTTATCTAATCAATAACATTGAAACATTTGATATTGAAATACATGTTAAGTTTTATGTAATTTTAATTAACTTTTGTTTGTTTTCTATTGATAAAGTTAGCAATTAAATCTAAAGCTATATGTAGGTGTAATTTATTACAGAATACCAATAATGTACTAAGGAACAAATTCATAAAAATGCCGAGAACTTATGAATTATGTTTCTATCACTATTGTTTATAGTCACAGAAACAAAAAAAATAATATCACATATTATTACTCTGTATATGGTTTTAGTGCCTTGATTTTGACTCAAACCAAGGCTTTCTCTCAAGCATGGATAGCCCATCCGTGCTTTATGCACAAAATATTAGGTCTAAGGTGCCAGTATCTTATTGTATTTTACGCTTCTGGCAACTTATACTTCTAAATGTAATTGTTTGGATTAAAAAGCAATATTTTCTAAAACCTTTATTTATGAACTTGTAATATAATTAATTGCAAAAAATATATAATCATAAAATAGCACAACTAAATACTATTGTAATTTCTAGTATATTATTCCAAACCCTTAATATTATTTTAAATTCATTAATAAAGAGAAATTATACAATGGATTTACCACTTTTCTCTTATAAATCAACATTTCACACTAAATGTTACTTTAGAAAGTTCATTACAACATTAAATTATAACATTTGTGTGTTTAATTTTATATTCAACTTACAAATTACTTTCTTTTAAGTGAACCTAATTAATCAATATAAATATTCATGACAACTTTTTCAAAGTAATCTCACTATTGCAGAATCATTTGTGGATAGAATATTGTATTAATAATTATGTGTAATGCAATGCATTGATTTCAATATTGCACAGCGAATGAATACCATGTGCCATTTTTCAGATACATTTTCAGTTGACTTTAGGAGTAATCTCACAAGCTGGCATTTGTAAACCTTAATTTTTGATGAAACATGACAAGCTTTTTAAATGCATATTATCTTTCTTTTTATTTATTTATTTTATTGATGATCGCTTTTTAACAGCTTTTTGCACACCCCAACAGTTGCAGTAGATTTCCTATGCAAAATATGAAATAAAAAATAATTAGAAAGGTAATTTAAAGATTTCATAAATCATTTGACTATTAATTAAACTTAAATAGTTCAATCGTGTAGACATGTTTTTGCTTGTGACTGTACAGAGTTAAACTCTCCTAGATTTGGCAAATTGTATGAATTTCTTTTTATAAACGTAAAAGTCAGTGTAATTTATTGGCACAAAGTAACAGCTTCATGGAATGTGAGTTTCAGTCATGAATCCAAGCTAATAAAATATTGAATGTATCACTAGATATTAGATAAGTTATATCATTTATTCGCTCGTCATTGTTTGAACAGTTATGTCTATCGAGGAAATATATGCTTTGTGCTGTGCGTTGCAATACATAGCATTGCGAGATACGTTGTAAATGCGTGAGGTGCGGCTGGTGCGAGGTACCAAGTCTCACGTCCGCCTCCTCTCCGCGACTAGCTCAGAGTACATTATACAGTAACGCGGGCTAACACAGTCACCGGCCATGGTTGCGTGAGCGCAAATAACAGTAGCAACTAGCAAAACGTGTCGTCACACAAACACTATTTAAAAAATTCTTCACTGTAGCCACGAAAAATGTAAATTATGTGTGTCGTGTACGGCTCGTGCTCAGCGAATTAAGATGAAAAGATTTAATTGTAATATAATTATTTTAGTTTCGCAATAGCACAGTAAAAGTATTAATTGTGCCGTACTAACGTTATACTTATCACGCTCATTACGTGATACGAATCGTCCTCTAAAGCAAATTACGTTGAAATATCGTAGTAATGTCGAATAGGAAATGTGAAAGCATTTTAACTTCACGATTATGTGTTGTACATTTGCAACGTACTGATACATTTACATCAAAGTAACTGCTGAGGATAGTGACCGCCGCTTAAAATTGACAAGCGTGCCGCAGCTATGCCATGAGTCACGGTTGCCTACCCACGTGGCGTGGCTGCCCTCGCTACTCGCTATGTTTTTTGTGTCAAAAAAAAACTAAGCAATAAATACTTAGCAAGTTAGCCGTTCGATACATAAGGCTTTTTCTACTTCGAACAAAAGAATATACCGCGTTCTCGACCTTCTTTATTATTGTTATTTTAATTATTAAACGATCACGATCGACATGTATGTAATAAACTGAAACCAGAATTACAAATACCAATTTATTAATTACCTTTAAATTACTGTTTATTTTTATTTCCTAGTAATGTACTTATTTCCTAATAGATTTTTCCGCCCGTGACTTTGAGCGCCAACACGTAGATTTATATCATGTACATTGACATTGCCAAGCCCTTTCATTAGGCTGAACGATCTGTATAACAGCGTACTTATTTGTCTGGCAAACTTTATGTGGTAAACTTTGTACTTAGTTTCATATAGGGTCATGTGCGGTAAGAGCGACTACGGGGTATCAAAATGCTACATACGTCTCTCTCCGAATGCCCGAGTCCATTTAAAGTCCAATTTTTGCTATATTAATTTTGCATAAAACGATGTGACGTAACTGATTAACATGGAAATGTTTTAATGTACTACCTTGACAATGACATTTTTAAACGTCTAATTCAGCCGTAACAAAATACCTGTTTTTACCTCTACTGGTATTTCCGGGATATACCCAATATATTTCTATAACAAGTGTATAGCCTGGTATAAATCGGGAACTTGACCAGGTACCTGCGATATCATATAAAATATTCTACGATTCTGTATTGATCGAGTTTCGAATAGAGGTCTACGTGACACAGATACTTGTTCTAGTCCTCAGGGTACGGATTCAGGCAACAAACGTTCGCAGCGGCGAGCGAATACTAATTTAATAACCTAGACAACGAATTTGTAAACGGAGTTTCCTGCAGACTGACTTTGCTAAACAAAAACGGCTCCTAGTGCTATCAGGAGCACAATCTAGACGAAAAAGTATCTAACGAAGAGTTTTGAAGTAAAAAGTTTTTATATCGGTACGTATTATACGTATATAAGTTAATTTTACCATCGAAATGTAGATAAATATTAAAGATAACTATCAAATAACACTTAACAGCGTTATTTTATTTTACAGGCAGTAATTACGTACCTTTCGCGGTGTCTCTTTCACGAATGTCAATTTTAGACTGTTTACGGCCCTACATAAATAATGAGATTGTGACGGATTCCTTACCTCTGAAATGTTTGATAATATTTGATATTACGGGATTATCTCTTGGTCACGAAGGATGAGGTCGTGAAAGAGAGACTTTACTCCACGTCAAGTGCGCCGTCTCTCTTCCACTACTTCAATAGTTTAACTAAGAGGCAATTGTTGACCTCTTGATATCCTCTACACTCGGGTTATTTAGACGAGACATGTAATCAAAGTTAGAACTTCATTTAAAACCATTATCACCATGCATAATTTCCGTAGTGGTAAATTACTCTTAATGATCTTAGAAAACCGGAAAAGTTTCAATTATTTTTTCGTATTATTGAGGTATGCGAATATTCAGATTTTCAGTTGATACAGGTTGTGAAAAACGCCTGGTTGACATTCAGAAAGTGTTTTACGTGCTACACTTACGATTAAATCTTCTATCTGTGTCGAAGATGACTGACCATGGATTTGAAGTTCATTTCACTAAGCAAGATGCTGTGGTTATTGATAAGAACAAAAAGGTTCATATAAGGGCCGATCGTGTAGGTAACTTATGTGCACGTATGATATGCTATAGCGAGTTTAGTCTGGTATAAAAGAATAATGTTTTTATTGAAGGTTGAGTTTCGACATTGAATCGATGAATACAGTAAATATAACTGATAGCATCTAATTTATATTGTAACTGTAACAAAGAGGAACAAAACCTATACGGTCGATACCTGAGTATGTGTACATTTTTTTGTAGATATGTAATAAAAATGTATGAATACTGCGATGTGAAAATCATCAGAAAGGCTCTTATTGAGTTGGTAATTTTATTTTCGCATTTCGCTCTATCTTCCTTCCACATTTTTATCCAGTTGAATTGTTAAAATGCGTACTACTCTACTATATGCGAGCGAATATCAAAGCAATTTATTTACTTATTATATAAATATTAAGTAACTCTTTTATAACTCAAGCCTTTTTCTTTCAGTTAATGTTCGAACCAGTTTCTGCCGGGACGTGTGCAACACAAGTATATAGAAATCTTGCAGGTATTTATAATTATAACTAAGTTATCATTTCTGTTCACGAATCTCCTCAACGTAGACATGCAGACATCAATTTGTTCTTTGGAGACCACAAGCTTAAACATCCATAGCATTGTGTATTGTCCAAATAAGCATCGGTGGTTAAAGAATAAAATGGTGAAATATATTGGCTGATTTTCACAACACTATAATCGCAGTTAACTAGTTTCCTTAATACTATTAGGTATATAAAGTATAACGCGTTAGATTTTGTATTGCATAATTCAGCAATTTCTGCTTGTAGTACGCACATATTTGAGTTAGCTTTACTTAATTTTATTTTAAACCCGTGACCTATTGTGTTTTATTTAGGTGTATTATAAGTTTAAAACTAGAAAGAGAAATACGGTGACCTGTAGGAAGAAGTTTTTATAACGACTGCAACAAAGTCAATAAAGCGATTTTGAAGGTACAACAACATGGAACATGGAAGTTTTTAAATTACTACTTAAAGTTAAAATAATTAATTGATCACGCATAAATCTACAAAGTTCATCTCAAACAACCACGCCCGGATTCGTACGTCATTATGTTATGTCACGACATTAAAACCACTATAACATCAGCTTAAGGACATTAGTCATCTTGCTGGCCATGAGCCTTAGCTTTACACTATACCTATATTAAATACTATAGAATACTGTAACCTGATTTGTTAGTTTATCGAGAAAGCAAACAGCGACGAGACTAGGTTACTGCTCTACCACCCTGAGTGCTTTTTACTTCTATAAACACGAAATAAAAGAGTATCACATTCACGTTATACACGTCACTCCAAAAATCAAACGATTTTTGAAGTTTGCATGGTTTGTAAAAACCGTTGGAAAAAGGATTGAATATTTTGCACCCGCCGACCTGAAATCAGTCGTGCCTTTGAATATTTTACGCTAGAGCCAGACTACAAGTGGGTTGCAAGTACGTCATGTATATTCAGCCTGTGAAATATCTAACAACAGTCACTGTTAGCCAGACAAAAATATTATTTCTGCAGTGTTACATCCGCATGCGGTGTCTTTGGTGTAGATTTTTTTCTGTTTAATGACATCGTATCTATTTTTTCTTTTTATAGTGCCAACGGATGTAATTTATGATATTTAGCACACATGAATATTTCTATACACAAAGGGATATTATTCCCAACCCTTATATTTCTTAATTCGTTCATAAACGTAACTTTGTGTGAAGTTAGACAGTGTTTTGTGAAAACTAAATGATGTCACACTAAATGAGTGCCGACGTTTATAGCTACTTGAGTCATTGTTATAATGGTCAGGTTACACCGGTCTTGTTCCTAATCTTGTGTGTACTAAATAACTTAAACTTATATTTGCTCCATAGAAGACAGACACGGATAGTGATCTGCTATTGTAATAAAAAATAATATAATTAGCAAATTTTTTTCTTAATCGAATATACAATTGTGCCGGTTTCGACGTCACAACCGGCTCCGAGTACCATCATGACGCGCTCGCGCGTGCCTCGCGACCGACGCCGGAGCGCATCGCCACGAGAGTTGCCTCGTTCACGTTTCACTTTGCCGCGGGCTCCGACCCGAACCACACGCGCACACCACACAGACCAGCACGCCAGAGCAGCGGGGGACCTGAAAGAAACCTGATCTTGCTACAATAGAAGACGAGCTATCAGAAGCCATACACAACGCGTACAGTGGTTCTTCTCCCGAGAAAAACCGAACCAAAAATTGCATGACTAAAACCACGGACATGACGTGATTTTAAGTCAGTACACTACAGAAGACTGTCAGTTCGTTCCAATTTCCTTCCCTAATCCGGTTTTCCTAATTAGCAGTGCTACCTAAAACTATCTTGCCTTCCTTCGACGGCAACTTTCAACACTGGCTCGGATTTAGAGATATGTATAATTCTTTAATACACAGTATGCCTAACTCCATAATAACAGGTATCAACAACCAGTATTCTAATAGTGCAAAGTCTTGTAATGTAACGGTACAATCGTTCTCAGGCGATTTCCAGTCAAGTTAAATTGTTATGTATTACCCACAATAACAAGGTTCTTGCCACCATCTTACATAGACATCAAAGGTTTAAAAATACCATTAGACATAAAATTAGGAGACCATTCTTTTAATATTCCCTCAACTATTTTCAAATTCCGTCAAAAGACAACGCGGCAGACCTGGTTTCCCTCGGGAAGAGGGCTGACTTCATCACTGAGTCTGCGCCGTGGTGGCATGGACCGAAATTCCTTTATGAGACAAACGTTAACTTCCCAAAAACACCAGAGACAAACGTACAGACACCACTTCCAGAAATAGATATCTTTATCAGAAATTCAAACCGCTGAAAACATTGTGCTACATATTGCACAACGTGAAATGTTTCCTGCAGAACTGTCCACAACTGCGTACGATGTTTACGCTTTAAATCGAGCCTATCCAGCCCATAATGGGTGCCTTACCGTTTTACAGAACGCACTTGGTGTTTCCTTTCCTACACACAGGAATTGAATTGAATTGGAATCGAAAAGGCAGAGGTAGCATGCTCGCAAAAACTTATGTTTGTTTTGCAGCAAAGGCAGTTCACCTTGATCTCGTCACAGACCTTACCAAAGAGGCATTCCTTGCTGCTCTACATCTCTTCATAAGTCGCCGTGGCAGGCCACAGTCCATCTCATCAGACAATGTCACTATACCTTTATTTGTGCAAGCAACGATCTTCAATCATTCTTTGAAACATATTCAGGTGACATCCAAACACAAATGTCTAATCAAGGCATAAACTTCAAGTTCATACCCTATCATACCGACTCCACACTTTGGTGGGCTATGGGAATCGGCTGTAGAATCATTCAAACATCACTTAAAACGCACCCCTTACTTATTGGACGAACACTTCGGTATGTTCCGCATCCACCACTCACCGATGTCAACAGGGGCAGACTACAGCGAGACGAAAGAATCGAAAAGCTGAGACAACATTTTTGGCACAAACTCTCTGAAGAGTATGTAACTTTGCTCCAACAAAAACGTTAATGCCGGACCGGTGAAGCGGCTCACCTTAAGGTAGTGGGAGCCTTAGTGCTGATCAAGGACAGAAATCAACCACTGACAACCACCGCTACTCTGGCTGCTGGGTCGAGTGGTTAATAAAATAGTGTACTCAAAAGATTAGTGGTAGGTAATGATAGTTTAACAAAAATATTATATTATATTATAGTAGTAATATTGTGTGTATTTAGCGCGCACGTAGCTCGCGAGTCGCGGCGCGCAGCGTGTTCCACTATGACGTGAGGAACACGAGCGGCCTTCATGGTTAGTGGGCGGATGACCGCGGAGCACGGATCATACCGCGACTTTCACCTGCTGAGCACTGCTAGCTCCATTAAAACAAAACTTGAAACCTTACTGCTCCGCCGGTCATTCATGCGTTGTTATAATAACTCATTACACACCATTGTAATCGTGACACCAAATTGAATTGTTGCCAATTAGTGCATCGTAATTCGTAATACAGTGTTGTGGACGCAGATAGATATTTTTATTTATTCATAATTCATCCATTAACTGTTTGTGCATGTGTGGTGGAGCTGAGACTGGCTTTTATACATACATTTTTAAAAGGGTTGCTTACATGTTTATACTGAGCTCCTTTCCATAATATTTGGTTTTTAATTAGGAATACATTTTTTCTTAGGTTTAGGTCTTTAGATTAGGTTTAGTTTGATACTAAATATTATGTGCAACTATTTACCTACCTTTATTGAGTTATAGATTATCTTATGTATGACGCCATCGCTTGCACAGCAGACAAGTTCCGCAATTGATGCTAAGCATTATATTCAGAAATACGTTCACGAACTTAATAACGCGTTTCTGAATAATCGCACACATTGTTGCATTTAATTTTGTTAAAGTAATTAATAACTAGAACATTCTTAGAGTTGATTTTGGTTGAGGATAAATTGTTCCATGGATAGCTAGGTTTAGGCTAGGGACGTTCCATGACATCTGAGGACATGTCATGGGCAGCCATGGCGATGGCTAAGTGTGTGAGCTGATGGCGTGACCGCGTGTCTGGTGCAGAGTGGAGCACGCAGTCAGGAGGGAGAGGGCCTCTCTTTATGGCAAGGAGTCACCATGAAGGTGGATGCCGACGCCAGAGAAGCGCCCGCAGCGCCGCCCGCCGCGCCCGGAACCCCGACCGCTAGTAATACAGAATCCCCTGTGTCATCTCTGGACGGTTTGTTGGTTAACACTCACATTCACTAAACGCACTGTAAATATCCAGCTTTTATTTTATCACACCGAAGAAACATCTTGAAACCATTTCTATAATCACAATACTAATTTGGCTGACGCTGCTTGACTATTAATTTACTAATACTCACCACCACTAGCTTGTTTTGAATAAGTATTTTGTAGTAGGCGGTTATAGAGTAGAGCGAAATAGAAAACGGTGGCGGATATGAAATACCAAATAAAGTTGCTACGTTTACTAACAATTTTATTTGAATGCAAAATACAATAGGGATAATAAGCGTAAAAAATAATTATTGGTCCAAGGTGAGCTGCAAGCGGCTAAAGAATTTTTTGATTACATATTTATTAACAAATATATGGACAAATAGAAAAAATGGTTCTGTTATTTCGACAGCATCATAATTTGTTACTAACATATCTTACGTACTGCTTTGTAAACTCATAAACTTCATTAAAATTGGTTTTTAGGATTCCGTAGTTGTAGATAATTATATACATCCTTTAATGTAGTATATAAAAACACCTTTTGAAACCTTTGTGATTTCTAATGACCTGCTAAAATGTAGTGTCATTTTAATTACATAAACAGAAACAATTTACCCACGTCCTTATATCACAAGGCAGTAAACCATTTAAAGAATATTTATGCAAATACAAAGTATTTTATCTCATTACTTTAAAATAACGTAATATTTTTGTACTATTGTATCAAATAACTAAGATATTTAATTAGTATAGCTATAGTCATAATGTTATGTTGTTTATATTTAAAACTACGGAACCCTATTCGATTGATCTCGGCACAAAATTAAAACAAAATAGTTCACTATATACCAGACAACATGATAACACACAGAAATAATTATATCTAGTAATGGTTCGGTATACCGGCAATTAAGCTGTAATACGGCACTTAAGTAACTGGTTAATCTTAACCGATACTCGATATTTAAAAATAACATTGTACTGTTTCATGCACCAGTCAAACTAACCTCGTGAGTACTTTCGAAGTCCATTGATCTGATACGTTCTTAGTTGCCGGTACATTAACAGGTATACGCTAGCGGGTCATTGACAAACAATGCACTTTTTGGGAAGCTCTCTATTACTTGGTTAAATCACAAAGTGGATTAGCTAGACGCAAACTTAAATCTAACACAAAACGATAACAAGAACAATATAATATTAACAAACAAGTGTACGCAGTACGTGTCTGGAGTTAAGTCCTTGATCACGACGCGTTGCGTGCGCCAGAACGGCTGAACAACGCAAACAAGATGAGTTTCATCCAGTCTTGTATACTTAGCTTTTCAGTACTGACGTGGTAAAGTATTTTCATATTGTGCTGTTTTACACACCGGTGGTCACTAATGGTTGATTCGCGCTAATAGCGTTATTACAGTGATTAATGGGTGTATTGTTTATGTGCACAGATTATCGCTTAGCCGAAGTAAGTGAAACTATTCCGACGCCCGAACGGGCGCTGCTCGCCAAACTGGAGGAAGAAAACAGACGGATTGAGGCGGACGCGAAGTGCCCCTCGCTAACAAACGTGCACAGTCGCAAGAGCTCGGACACGTCGCAAGTGTCATTGGCCTCTGGTAAGCAGATCGATAATCCTCTTTGTATCACATTCATGTTGTTACTACTAATCTTTTATTGGTTCTACGTTCTGTAGCACTTGTAATCCGTTTATTCTGCAAATTGAAAATAAACTGCAATGAAAAATAAATTAAAAAGAAATCTTAAAATACAAATGAAATCAATGCCCCTTAATTAGCAATTATTTCTCTTTATCAGACTCTACCGCATACTTAGCTGATGAACATAAAGTAATAAAAACACTTATTAACTAGAAACAAAATCATGTTAATTTTACATACTATGTAAAATTACGTTCAATTTAATTCTATAAAATTCCTGTAACATCTTGAATACTAACAACAGCTAGTTATACGGCTGACCCATTGCTCTCATAAAAACGAGTTCATAACGCCTTCGGCATATTATCAATCGAAACCGTTTTTAAATTTTCTGGTAACAAAAAATAAATTACATATTAGAGCTATGAAGCTAAAAATGTTATACTTTAACTCATCAACATGAAGTTCTACCTACTAAATATTGTTTACGAAGGGAAAATTGTATTGTTTAAAAATGAGCGAATCATTTGGTGGCCTAGTTTTTTGTTATACAATTAACAAAAGTGTTATATCTCACGACGTAAAGCTACTGCATAGTTGCGTAAGGTACCGTAAAACTACAAAGTACCTAAACCTGTTTGCGGACCAAGAGTTGCTTTTTTATCTGTGACAATCGTTCTAAAATCAATAGGTACTGTTAAAATTAACTTAGTGCTAAAAAATTTAACAACCTGTACAAATAATAAAAAAATATATTTCAGAAAGTTTACAGACTTCTCCAAAATATAAAACTATTGATGAACAAATTACGTTTTAAAACTAAATGTTTAAATCAACTAGTCGTTCGTAAACTAGTTCACATATTTGACAGATGTGCTCTTATCAGTGAGTATGTAACTCTACTGATAGTGCTCATATTATTCATCTTGATACAAGTGTGCAGTGTAAAATGAACAATATAAATGATTTGGAGGATGCAAAGACTGTTTTCGATTTCTACATATCTTCTGTTTTAGAAAACTTGTCCTTCGGTGTGTATACAGTGACTTTAAATACGACGCAGTTATAATATTTGGACAATAATATTCTCATAGCTTGTTACAATGCATACAAATTACTTGGGCAATTTGTCCCAGATTATATAGGTACCCGTGTTATTGCATAATGTGACTTTTAAGATGTTTATGCCCAAACACGAAAAACAATAGAGTGCAGTAAATTTTATAGCGACATCTTTACACCGTAATGTGATACAGGGAGATTAAAATTGGACACCAAGTACTTTTTCGGTGCACACTGTACTGAAAAAATACTTGCTAAAAAAATTGAAAACCTTGTTTATTTTATTATGTTTTTCTGCAGCGACTAGTTCCAGCCATGAGCCTGCAGAGCCGCGGGTCAGTACCAGCAGTAATGGCGAAGAAGACTTATGGAGTCTGTGGGGCCGGATTGTCAGTCATTGGGAGACTGAGTGGAAACGGCGGAATCAATTTGTCCGAGACCTGGTCAGGCAAGGAGTCCCGCACCACTTTAGAGGCATCGTGTGGCAGCTCCTAGCCGGAGTCGATACCTCGACTGAGAAGAAGCTATACGCTTCGTATATAAAAGTACGTAACAATACGTCCTGTTACACTTCTACATAACGTAACATTACGCTTTGTCTTTCGTCCTACCTTGGCATTATTTAAATGTTTTTGGAATATTGAATAATAAGGAATCAACGTTCTGTATATTTGTCTACATTCGCAAATGACAAAGTCAGTTGACACTTAACGGAAACTTAAATTGAATGCCTTTTGTGAATGCATGGAAACTACTAAACCGGTGCTTTTTACGTTTACTATAATACTGCAAGCTGGTATATATAAACTATTTTTTCCAGGCTAAATCAGCATGTGAGAAGGTGATACGCCGCGACATAGCTCGCACATACCCTGAGCATGACTTCTTCAAGGAAAAGGACGGTCTCGGACAAGAGTCGCTGTTCAACGTCATGAAGGCCTACTCCCTTCACGACCGCGAGGTCGGCTACTGCCAGGGCTCCGGTTTTATCGTCGGGTTACTGCTTATGCAGGTAAATTATCTTTCAACTTCTTTAACTTCTTATAACAGCTTCTGGATCTGTTAGAAGACTAGGATTATAGCTGCTGTCCAATGTATCAAAGCGAAGATAATATTAATATTACACGATCAATTTATAGGAATTCTATTGGTTAAGATACTTTTGCTACAGAAAGATTTTCTTATAACTCATCAATCGTAAGTCATTAAAATCTTTACTGATTCTCTAGTGGCAACTAAAGTTTAGATCACCAATATTCGATCCATATATTTATACAGTCACGAGCAAAAACATGTATACACGATCAAACAGTTATGGAACTGTAATGGAATATTCCTGATATTGTAAGCTTAACATAAAATGCCTAAATTTGAAATGGAATTTCACGACTTCACAAATCATTTGACAAGGATTTTTACATCAATTGTTTAATCGTGTATACATGTTTTTGCTCGTGACTGTGCCAATAGTCACATACATTAATTTTCTCTAAGTCGCGTGAAGACGAAACTTTCACATATATGTTACATGCAATTAATGACAGATGCCTGAGGAAGAAGCATTCGCGGTACTGGTGAAGATAATGCAGCAACATCGGATGCGGGACATGTTCAAGCCGAGTATGGCGGAGCTGGGTCTCTGCATGTTCCAGTTGGAGAATCTGGTTCAGGAATTACTCCCAGACTTATACGTGCACTTTCAGTCGCAGGTGAGTTGATAGAAGAACGATGATGAGGGCGAAAATAACGAGTAGGGGAATTCATCACCCCACATTGTTAAGTGGTTTGATAGTTGTGTTGTACATAGTCCGTACTGGACGAGGTTATATTAAAACATTTAATTAAAATATCTGCACTGTTAACAACATAGTGACCTAGAAATGTTGTGTTCTTTTTTTTTTGGATAGTCACCCTACTATTTGAGTGTAGTTCGGATATACAACTAACTTAAAATACTTCTTTCAGTGTTTCAACACGTCGTTGTACGCGAGTAGTTGGTTTTTAACTTTATTTACAACAACACTGACTTTGCCACTTGCTTGCCGGATCATGGATGTATTTTTGTCAGAAGGGATCGAAATTGTTTTTAAAGTAGCCCTTGCATTACTCACCGTTGGCAAGAACGACTTATTGTCGTTAGATATGGAAAGTATCTTAAAGGTAACAATTTTATATATTTATACTTACACTTATATGTACTTACCTTTATCAGCTGTCTACAAATAATTTGTATTTCAGTACATCCAAAAAGAATTGCCAACGAAAGCCGAAGCCGATCAAGATGCCTTCATGAATCTCGCATACTCTATCAAAGTAAATCCAAAGAAGATGAAAAAGCTAGAAAAAGAGTACACAGTAATTAAAACTAAAGAACAAAGCGATATAGCGGTCCTGAGGGTAAGACGATAATCAAAGTGTTTGAAGTGATCACGCGTGTACATAGCTACTGACATTATCATAATTAACCGATTTTTCTGAATTTTGTTTTATTTTTTACCTGAGATGGCTATTCCCTAACTTTCTTGCTCTTAGGTATAGGTTGAACACACCGAACACGACAAACTTATTTCATAACTAACAGTTTTATTTTCTGGAATAACCCGCATGGTCTTATTTTTGGAAACATGGTATTCATTGTAGTGCCTGCGCCAGGAAAACCGTCTGTTGAAGCAAAGAGTAGAGCTGTTGGAGAAGGAGAGCTCCGGTCTGGCGGAGAGGCTGGTGCGGGGGCAGGTGGACCTGGCTGAAGGGGAGGAGGAGACCTTCGCGCTGGCCCGCGAGGTCCAAGCCCTGAGGCGGGCCCACGTCGACTCCCAGCAACGACTCGCAGTCGCTCAAGACGAAATACGCTCATTAGAAATGACTATTGCCGAGGTATGCACTTTATTTATTGTTCACTAACTAAAGTGACAAAAAAAACCCCAACATTGACACAACGCCATCTAGTCTCAAGTTGAACATACTAGGTAAGGATACTAGTAACTGTGTTAATACTAGACAACCGATAAACATACTTAAATATTTTTAAATACATACATATTTTAATAAATTGCACCCAAACACAGAATAAATGATCGTGCTCATCACACAAACATTTGTCCTGGGTGGGAATCGAACCCACGACTTCAGGTTTAACAGTCAGGGTCAATAACCACTAGACCAACGGGCCTGTCAACTTATTTTTAATTATATAAGACTACAGACTAACGCGAAAATACGTAGATCAAGATACACCAGACTAAGAGCAATGTATTTTCCATTATTTAGAACAACTCCCGGCAATCGTCGCTAGAGGGCATTGAAGGCGGTGCGAGTCAGAAAGGGGAGGAGTTAGCTCGGTGCTTGCAACGCGAGCTTGTTCGCGCGCGGCTACACGCGGCCGAGCGCGAGGCGGCCGAGAGAGAACTGACCGCGCGTATTGCTGAACTCGAGAACGAGAATAAGAGTCTACGGCGACAGCGGGTTGACAACAATGTTGCGCATCTACAGGTAAATATTACTACCTACATACATTTAGAAGTTTAAGCGCCGATCAAATCGCCTATATTGGTATTATAGGCGTTTTGATCGGCGCTTAAACTTCTAAAATTTTATTGATGACTTTAGTTTACTTTTCTCCGACAGCGTATGGTGATTGAATCGCCCCAATCGAAATACCTCACTTTTCGAAAACAAAGATCCATTTCCATACGTTTGAAGTTTTCTTTTCCATGCTATTTGGATAGGTTCTTATACGCGCATCAAGAATTTTTCAATAACTATGCCCAATAAGTTAAATACGTAATATGTATATACATATAATAATAATAATATATTATCCTAGGACGAGTTAATCGCTGTAAAACTTCGTGAGGCTGAGGCGAACTTATCGCTCAAAGATCTTCGTCAACATGTCACCGAGATTTCAGAAGCGTGGCAACGGCATCTACAGGTTAGTCTTGAACTTTAATCACCACCATTTCAGATATATTTAATGATCCATACTTGGTTTACTTACCTAATACCTTTCTTATAATGTCTTTCTTTCTTCCTTTTTAGGGTTCCTTACCCAAAGGGTAAAACAAAACCCTATTACTAAGCCTCCTCTGTCTGTCTGTCTCCAGGCTGTATCTCATAAAGTGTAATAGCTAGAAAGCTGAAATTTTCACAAATGATGTATTTCCGTTACCGCTATAACAAAAAAAAACCTAAAATAAAAAAAAATTATAGGGGGGATCTAAAAAATAAAAATAAAGGTGTTTTTTTCATATTTTTTTGCTCAGTATTAAAAACGGTAACATGTAGACGTTTCAAATTTTCACTGTGTATAGATGGTAGTACGGAACCCTTTGTGCGCGAGTTCATCTCGCATTTGGCCGGTTTTATCTTTCTTATAAGTGATCAATCTTAATATACTCACACAGGAGCACAGGCAAGAGGTCCCAGCAACGCCGGTACAGTCCAACGTGGTGTCGGACATAATGGCGACGCCTAAGAAGCTGCTCCGCGCGTGGGAAGGCCGCTCGGCTGACACACAGAAGATGGAGGAAGAGCTCATCATGACCAGGATACGGGAAGTCGAAGCCATGACCGAGCTTAAAGAGCTGAGGCTTAAGGTATCAAGTCTAAACAAATTTTAACATTACTTATAACGCGAGGCTAATAAATATCGTGTTAATCCATTTCTAATGTATTTTTTTTTTAACAATTGGTATTTGTAACTTTAGAATAGAATAGAATACTCTTTATTGTACACCGTAGTTACAGCTGTGAAAACTTTATTTATTACTTTAGTATTACCATTTTGAGCCATAAATATTTTAGACAGACCACCCCCTCCCATAACCACTCCCTTGCACTTATTGGTTTTCTGAAATAACCCTTGTTTGTAATTTCTAAATCAATAAACACATTTACTATAACTCGACTCATCATCATCATCATTTTCCTGCTCTTATCCTTTATTTGGGGTCGGTGCAACTCGTTTTTTTCTTTTATTCTCCCCTATCAGACGTCACACTATCATTTACTCCTTTTTCATTCCTTATACAATCCATCCATCATTTCTTCCTTCCCCGTCCTCTACATCCATCAACATTCATACTTATCACTCTCTTAGTCACAGGAGTAAGAGAGAAATGCGTTATACATACATAAACGTCACGCCTCTTTCCCTTGGGGGTAGGCAGAGATCACATCTTTCCATTTGCTACGATCCTGGCATACCACTTTAGCTTCATCCACACTCATCAGTCGCTTCATACACGCCCGTCGGTTTAGGGATGCTTTATCTTATCATTTATTATAACTCGGCTATAAGTCTTAAATTTTCACTTCATAGGTAATGGAGCTCGAGACTCAAGTGCAAGTGTCGACGAACCAGCTTCGTCGCCAGGATGAGGAGGCACGCCTTCTTCGCGAGAACCTCGACGCCGCGCTACAACGCGAGCGGGCCCTACTCACTCGCCAGCGAGAGTTCCAACACAAATACGCTGATCTAGAAAGCAAGGTGAGCTTATAAATTTAAAAACTTCATTTATTATACAGGGTGACTTCGAAGTCGTGGGCAATATTTTAAACTAAGACACTATTAATGATACTAAATGCGTTAGGGCTATTTTTACCTAAAAAAATAATAACGTAGGTAGTTAAGGTAAAAGTGATATATAATTATATATTTTTTTTTTTTTCCACACACGGCCATCTGATCCCAAGCTAAGCAGAGCTTGTGTTATGGTAATCAGAAAGCTGATAAACATCACTATCATAATATCACTTTTACATGTCTTAAATTTTATATATGTTTCGAGATCGCTAGATTCGACATTTCCTAACTGACTACCTTGAGAAGAAATGTCGAAACACACTCAGGGGTCTCTGTCTGTTTTAAAGTTAATCGAGTCGACTGGACTGGCCTTTTGAGGAAAATTCCAGAACAATGGCGGAATTACTTTCGGGAAATTCTGCCTATCGTTTCTTTACTCTTAAGGCCTTTTCAAACCTGCGCCAGAAAACAAGGTACATTACTTTGAATGAACGCTGATGAATCACTCAAAAGCGTCAAATTCAAGTGACAATTCTAAGTCATGTCACTTGTCGAAAATAATGCCAATGAACATTTTCAGTTTTTTATGTAGTAGTTAGTAAAATTTTATACTAATATAATAATTGTTGTCTTCCTATTAGGCGAAGTATGACTCCATGCAAGCCAACATTCGTAATATGGAAGACGCGCAGAGGATAGCGGAACTTGAGACTGAAGTTTCGGAGTATAAATTAAAGGTAAGCAGTAATATCATACTTATGAACATAGCAACTTTTAAATCCAATTTTGGGAAAGTCAACATTTTTATTTCACAATTTAAGAAAATTACAAATATGCATGAGTTACCCTTTTCACCATTTTTTTATCTATTTCTCAGAATGAAGTAATGGCGACAGAAGGAGAACTTCGTAATAACATGGACGGAGATTCGGACAGAGTAAGGGAGCTGCAAGAGCAAGTGGCTGAACTGAAGGCTGAGGTAAGCCGCCGTCAAACACACTCCCAAACACACAACGATGGCCCAACGAACCGAAACAACTGAACATACACACACTGAGTGTTCACGCTTTGCTTTCCTAACATAACAACAAAATAGTGAACAGTTCAAACTGGATTTCACGCTTATTCACAAGGATACTAAATAAAATCATTTAAGAATTGCACAATACTAACAATTATAATGATCATAAATGTCGATGTTACGTTTCATGTTGGAGCGCACTGAGGTCGATCACTCGCTACAACGCTTCAGTCATTGTACGGCATCGCCGCTTTGTCTGTTGGGACCGGGCTCACTTGATACATAGTAAACAATGAGAATACTACGCACACCGTTACCTATTGTTAACTTAGCTCTTATGGGTACATTATCTATAAACGAGCAATTCTCTACATACAGAATCTTTTAAGACGTTTGTTGTACTTCATGTTATTTTACTTATTTTTTCGGTAAACTTAAGTTTCTTATTAAAGAGCCAACTATAAATACTGATCTTAGATATCTTTAAACTTATTTCATATGATTATATATCGTCAACAATCGACTGACTGAACGCCCTTGCTGTTTATAAGAGGTATATTATAACATGTATGTATGAATGTGTTGAACAATGATGCTTTTAATTCCAAAATGTCTGATGAATTTTGTTTGGCACTGCACAGTTTCCCACACCAATCACCACTCCGGACACTGAGCCCTGGAAATGGCTCGAGTAAGTTTAACATGTATCAAACATCTTATTGGCTAGTGTGTTAACATGCTTACGGCCGGTTCACACGTCTCCGTTTTACTATTCCGTTTTATCGTGTACGTTTTTTCTACGTCGATGGCGTATGTAGTTGTATGAGCGACTTCTACATGCGCCATCGACGAAGAAAAAACGTACACGAAAAACGTAAAACGAAGACATGTGTGAACCGGCCGTTACTCCGTTATATCTCAGGAATTTCACGAATCCTTTGTTAAAATGCTAAAAGTAAAAAAGAGTAATTAAATTTTTTAACTTATCCAGTAAAAATCTGTCGGCTAAAAATCAGGATTTTTTACGTTAACTTTCCTCCTCAATAATAAGTAAAGTTTTGATAAAGGAATCGTGAGAAATTAAAGTATCGTAGAAGCTCTTCTAATAAAATGAAAAACCCTTATTTATACTTGTGAAGATCTGTATGTTGTACGTTGTGACAGCATCAGCCTTGTACTACCGGTTTCGCCCACTCATTGAGTCCAAGTCCACATTGGCATACATTAAGGAGCCATTTGAACTTCTAACTTTACCAAATATGTCGTGTGCAGGCGGCTATTAATCGATAGTGTCATAACTTATAAACTATATCTATCCTGACCGATTTCGGCCACAGCGACTTGGTTTACCTATTAAGAGCTTCGCTGATGTGCTCTCAAATGACTGACATAGCCAATTTTTGCAGAGAATGCCCGTCCGCATTCATTGCAAGTCAGCACTCCACCGACATAATTATAAATAATAGCCGCGGGTGGTCGGGCTTTTAGCTCGTCTCTTTTAGCATCGAGATCTTCCTTACGCCTCTTCTCAAACTCCCACACTTTGTCCTTGACGGTACGCCTCCATAGTGTCCGATCCTCTGCCATAGTCTCCCATTGTGAAGGTGGTAGGTCACAACGTTTCATGTGGCGCTTCAGCACATCTTTGTACCGCAAGCGTTGGCCACCCTGCTTACGCTTACCATCCTGCAGTTCTGAGTAAAAGATGCGCTTTGCCACTCTAGCGTCAGACATCCGGGAGACATGACCGGCCCACTGCAGTTGTCGCCGCATCAGATAAGCCTCTATACCGCAAACATTAGCTCGCCGGAGAACTTCCGTATTACGAACACGGTCCGACCACTTGATATTCAAAATGTTGCGTAGGCATTTGAGATGGAATCTATCTAATGTGCGAATGTGCCCGCGGTAAAGGCACCATGTCTCCGAGGCATACAATAGGTTTGGCAGAACTATTGCCATGTATACAGCTATTTTAGTAGAGAGCCTAATGTCGTGCGAACGGAACACCTTGGCACGAAGTCTACCAAAAGCCGCAGCAGCTGCTCCTATACGACTATTGACCTCATTGTCAAGGAGACAGCTAGAGGATATGGTGCTGCCGAGATATTTAAACTGGTTTACCTGTTTAAGCAAGACATCACCGAGTCTAATGTCTACTTGGGCACTGTTAGCAGTATCAAGTGCCATGACTTCGGTTTTCTTGACACTTATTTTCAGGCCAAATCTGTTACATGCCTGAAGAAGTGCCGTCATGAGCCTTTGGAGACCATTTGGTGAATCCGCTACAAAACATAGGTCGTCTGCATACATCATCTCAGTGATAGTCATCTTGGACACTTTTGTGCGAGCTTTTAGTCTATTTAGATTGAAGACTCCACCGCCGTCAGTACGAGAACGAATACGGATACCTTCGGACAATGTTTGCAAGGCTTCCCGAACTACAACTGCAAAGTACAGGGCAAAGAGAGTTGGAGCGAGCACACAACCCTGTTTTACACCGCAGCTCACTGTAAAAAACTCCGAATCTTCGCCCTGCACACTAACACAACAGCGCATGTCATCATGCAGGAGTCGTATCATTCTTATAAACTTGTCCGTACATCCAAGTTTCGTCAGTACCACCCATAAGGCTTCTCGGGGTACCGAGTCGAAAGCTTTCTCTAAGTCAACAAAACAGAGGAACAAAGGTTGACCCTGCTCTCGACTCTTCTCTGTAAGTTGTCGGATGGAGAAGATGGCCTCACAGGTACCTCGATTTGGCCGAAAGCCGAATTGGGTTTCAGGCAGAATATCTTCTGACAAGGGCATCAAGCGGTTTAGTAATATGCGCGCAAAGATTTTGCCTGGAGATGTAAGGAGGGAAATACCCCTATAAGAGTTGCAGTCTGATCTGTCGCCTTTGTTCTTATATAAAGAACACACACGAGAGACCCGAAACTCATCAGGCACTCGCTCTTCATCCCAGAGCTTAACGAGGAGTCTCCAGATGGTCTCGTGCAACTCCGCGCCCCCGTACTTCAACAGCTCTCCAGGCAAATTATCAATACCGACCGCCTTTTTGTTCTGCTGTTGTTGAACGGCAACAATGACCTCACGCAGAGTCAATGGATCGTTTAGCTTGGCAACTGTGGGATGTGCTGCCATCGAGTTGATATACTGCATGTCTGCAGCCCGATCAACATTGAGTAAGTTGTTAAAATGCTCTGCCCACCTCTTGAGCATATCTTGCTTGTTGGTAAGCAGTTGTGTACCATCAAGAGATCTGAGGGGCGCTCTTATATGACCCACTTTCGCAACAAGTTTGCGGACTTCATCATAAAAGGCACCTAGCTGTTTAGTGTCAGAGAGCCACTGCATGTGTTCGGCCTTTTGTCGCCACCACCTGTCTTTTATTTCTCGTACATGTCTCCTTAGCTCGGCACCACTTCGCTTGACACGCTCCGATTGTTGATCATCCCCATGTTTACGTAGAATAGAGCGATGTTTCTGAATAGCTTTTGATAGAATTTCGTCATTATCATCAAACCAGTCTTCGTGTCTGCTAGGTTTGATACCCAGTGTTTGCGAAGCACTAGCGATTAATCTGGTCGAGAGGGTATGCCAGTTAGCTATTGAATCCCCATGCTCTATGTCTATCAGTTGGACCACATCACTGACTGCGTTAACATAGTTTTTGCGTACTTCCGAACTCTGTAATTTTTCTAAATCAAAACGCTTAGGCTTCACTCCATGAGCTCTGCGAGGAGGATATAGTCGGAGTCTCATCTTGGAGATAACAAGTCGATGGTCCGTGGAGCAGATCGCATTAGCATCACGCATAACGCGTGTGATTTGTACTTGAGAAATGTCTCTTTGTCGAACAATTATAAAATCAATCAGGTGCCAATGTTTCGACCTCGGATGCATCCACGTAGTCTTATATTTAGCCGGGAGTCTAAACATGGTGTTGGTGATGGTAAGTTCGAATTCGGCGCAAAGGGACAAAAGGAGTTGACCATTACTATTCGTATTACCAACACCATGTCTTCCCAGGACTTTTGGCCACGCTTCGAAGTCACGTCCGACTCTCGCATTAAAGTCACCCATCAGGAGTATCTGTTCCCTTTGGGGAATTTTCGACAGGGTTTGCGTGACTTCTTCATAAAACTTGGCCTTAATTTCATCATCCCTGTCCATTGTTGGTGCGTATACACTGATAATATTAAGGTGGTTGCCATTATCCAGGTGTAAGCGCAGCGTAGTGACACGATCCGAGATGTGCACAGGATACTCCTCCAATTTAGTGGCTATATTATTACTGATCGCGAATCCAACCCCGGATCTTCTGGGCTCCGAAGACGGAGTACCTATCCAAAAGAATGTATACCCTCCCAAGTGCTCTACTCTCTCCCCCTCGTCGGCCAGGTGGGTCTCACTAAGCGCAGCGATATCTACACCATAGCGTCGGAGCTCTCTCGAAACAAGAGCGGTTTTACGAGGAGGACACAGGTTACTCTCGCGATCTAAGAGGGTTCGTACATTCCACGCTGCAACAGACATGTTAACAGTTTTAATCGACTTACGCTTATCTATTGTGTTGTGTAACTTTCGACCACGATAAATTGATGCAGAGACAGCCGTGGTTACTATCTCTCTATATGATGAGTTAAACCTTTTTTGAGACACCTTTTCTAGTCCCTTCCCTGGATTAGGGGAAGCAGGGCCTCTCTAAATAGAGCTGCTTCGTCACTCGGGGAGCTGCCGAATTGCACTGTTAACTCAGTGCAGAGCAAAGCGACCATCTACCCCGAGCCGCCTACGTGCAGACGTCAGACAAAACCCGATTGGCATCATAACCGAGCCTCTCTACCTCCGTCCATCGCCGCAGGACTTAGTCGGAGTCCAATGGCAGTCCAAGTCAATTGCGCAGGAGATATTAAAGTGCACGAAACGTACTCAACGACAGTGTGCGCGCAAACACAGGTGCACTCCTATCCCTACCTCTCTGTATCCAATGGAACGACAAACCGCTACAATTGGAGAAAGGCAGGAACGTTCCTAAGCGCCAGCATGGCCTCTGACGCAAACCTGAGCCATGAGAACGGCTGTGCCTGACTGGGATAGCCAGTAGATCTTAACAGGAGGCGTCTGCTTGGAAGTAAGGGAGAGGAAGGGTGTTAGGGATACCGTTGCCACGGGAGAGAGGGGAATGTGACAACAGTAGCTCGAGCAGTCCGGGGTCGCATACCCGAAGTGATACAAATACTGTTACCGGGCAGATAACAGTCAGAACCACCCTCTGGACGGAACTTATAAACTATGTACTAATCTACCCGTTTTTTTTGGACGGTATTTTGCGGGTTAATAATCACAAATAACGTAGCTTTAAATTAGTTAAAGAATTTCCAAAATTAGTTCAGTTGATCCAGAGCTTACCCCCTACTATAGACAAAAATGAAACTTTTATTTTTTATTATAACAAATTATTGACTAATTGGATATTGCATGTAAATACACTAGTTCCGTATGTCGGTTTGTTTGTGCTACAAGTATGATAATATTAAGAAACGTGAAATTAGTATCGTAGTAGAAGTCTGTTTGTAGCATGCTGCTATTTTGTTTAAGGTGGCCGATCATCGGCGTGCTTGCTTGCCTTATAATTGTGCTGCTTACGCTTAACATCATATAATACCGAATACTGAAAAGCGAAAGTGACATTTCCTTAACAGATGTCTCTTCTTGTCTCTATATTCTACCTTGGAGTGACAGAAACAGCATGTTCCTAGAGGGAGAATTTTCACTGTCATTGGTAACAAAGATGCTTAAAGCGGAGTGTCATTTCAGTATTCTGTCATTAAATATAAATTGCTAACATTCATTTTCACGCTGTACATTCTCTTGATATTGTATGTATGTAGTAGTATTTCATATGCTAAACTTTAAAACATTTCGTAATTTTTAACCTCATCAACATAACGATGTTGGTTTATTTGTATTTCAGATTTTGTAATTAAGTGATTACGTATTTTTATCGAAATCCTTAAAACCTTAGTATGCTCAATTATACCGAGTAAAGTAATTGCACTTGAAACTTATAAATAGATAGAAGTAATGTGAAACGTATTTATTTTCAGTTGAGCATGTTGTATGGACTAACCACAAGTACATTCGTACATTTGCTAACATCTGGTTGTTTCTAGGTCATGAGGCTAGAAGCGTGGAAGTCAAGAGCTCTCGGGCACACGGAGATTAGCCGCGCGGTTTCCTTCGAAGACGACTTAGAGGAGGACGACAAACTTAAACTCATCCTAAGACGCGAGTCTTCCACGTCGCTCGACCTATCCGCCATGTCCCGGAAACCCACGTAACGAATACCACAGCTAACGATTGTTGCCCTCGCTTAAACTAGGTACCTACTCTTCTATAGATATGATTTCCTTCACAAATGCTGTGAAATTCAGTTCTTAGTAACCTTGTTAACGTTTTTATATCACTTTTGACCTCTTTTGTTGAATATTTGCTTATTAAGTGCCCAGCAGTGTCTATGAATATACGTGGACTTTGATAGAATTATGTTACAATTTTACAGCATGTAGTTTTGCTAGAGTTCTGAGCGACTATTATAAGTAAAGGTTTAACGTAGCTATAGATCAAAATACAATCAATAACCTAGACTCGCTTAGATTGCATAGAGGATACAGCCCAGTCTCGTGATGCCAACTACATTATACCCTGAGGACTTCAAGATGACGAGCGAACTGTATAGCCGCCGTTGACATTGTACGTCTTCCTAAAACAGAACGATTAGTTTGACTTGCACTCTACATTGATGCACCTTAGTAGATAATAGTAAGAATAATTTATATGGTTGTAGTTGAGATATACAGGTAGGTAGGTAGTTTTAGTATAGTTGTATTTTATAGATATTGATTATTGGGTAGAATATAATTCTTAAAGGTACACGTGGTAATAGGAAATGTAATAAAAACAATTTTGTATCTACTGAGGACCACGTACATACCTCCTCACGCAATTGGTAGCTTTGATCTCAAAAGATGTAAACCAAGCCTAATTCTATTCGATTTTGAAAGTAACTGATGAACTTAAAGCTTTTAATAGGACTACTAATGTTTAATATTTTACAGCAATTTTATTTAATATGAATTACTTTAGGATCAATAAATGGCTAGCGCCAAAAAGATAATACGTGTGGCTATTCATGTAAAATAACGTGTTATTCGTGTGATCCAATATTCATCATCTTCCTGCCCTTATCCCATTTTACTTGGGGTCGGCGCAACATGTTTTTTTCTTCCATTCTCCCCTATCAAATGTCACACTATCATTTACTCCTTTTTCATTCATATCATTCCTTATACAATCCATCCATCTTTTCGTGTGATCCAATATTAATTTTCAAAAAAAAACTAAAACATTTCTGAACAAGCATTCCAACTTATTTATTAAATCTTTTTATCTTATTTGGATTTAAAGTAACCGATTAGATTATTGTTTCTTAAAAATATTAATTATATTTTATCGTGACTACTAATAGTTAAGCTTTTTATTTTAGACGATGAGACAGGGAAGATGGTCTAGTATTGATGGCAATATTATGCGTACTTATTTAATTAATGCTTGTATTTTATTAGGTTTTAAGAAGAAGTATTTTTATATGTATTAATTTATTTGTAAAATACTCATTATTATGTTTCGTGCAATGTTTTCATAGCAAGTTATTTGACTATTATACCAGTTATTAATGCACTAGAGCAATATCACGTCGCTATTTGAAAGTCGTTACGGCTTATCAAATTAATCGAATAACTGTTGTGATCGTTGTGAAACTTTAAGTTATGTACGGAACACTCATTGACTGGGTATTATCATTTTGATCGCATGACGTTATATGTAGGTACATTCACGTTGAGGAAACATTTTTAATTGTATCAGGGTACTTTTCTTACCTCGTTTTTGTGTTTCTACTTTGGAATATTAATGTAACTAAACAATATCGTTCAATTATTCAAAACTTAGATGTAAACTGACATAAGATGCACATACTTGGCACGCTTATAATTTAGTGCCGAAGTGATCAGCCTAGATTAATCTGTCAATTTTAAATTATCCTATACCTAAGAAGCAAGCTAATCATATTCACATATAAATCAATACCCATTCCAGTAATGGTTGACCGGCAGCATTATTTACAAAGATACCTATGACTTTTGACGAGAAATTATTATTGTGTAAGTGATGAGAGTTAATCTCGAATAGTTTTTATCTATATTCTTTGGAAAAAGTACTTGTTGCGAAACAAGATATCAATTTCCAAGAAAAAGCGTTAGAGGACGAAATATACATGTATCCTGTTTAAAGTTAAAGCGCATTAGCTGGCTTTACAGGAATAAGATAAAAACCGCTACTACAATAATGGCGTCGCGACGTCATTGCATGTTTAAATCCAATATTTATTTTATTTTTGTTAATTATGTCAGATTTATATAAATATATTTTAATATAATAATACGCGTTTTGTTCCAAATAACGCTTACCTAATGGTAGCTGAATTTTAGTTCTCGTTATAATTAAAATATTTTATTAGTTTTATAACTTTTTCTTATCATTATAGTCACATCGGCAGCTATGGAGTCTTTAATTAGGTAACTGTATCCAAGACAACCACTGGAAATTTAATTTTCCTTTGGTTGAAGATTTAGCTGCTTTTATATAATAGAAAATGAAGTATTCCGAACATTAATCCTAGAGATTTTTAATGGCATAACTTAGAAGTATCTCATTTAAAATGATATAATAGATAATAGTAGAAAATATAGGTGTTGTTTTATAACCACGTAGAATAAGATAAAATACAGCTGTGAATCGAATGCCACTTATAAATCAAATAATCGAAGCATAATTAAATACCTACAGAACTAATGTATGTATTTGTAATGTTTTTTACTTTTATAAAATTAAATAGAGAAGTATTTGACTGTAGTGAAGTGTATTCTAAAAGCAGTTTTATTATGTTTGCTCAATGTCTTCTGTATGTCGCATGGACCGATTATATGGAGAATGAACATGAAAAATTAAGAATAATGCCGATTGTCATATATTTTAATACTATTGCACCTGTATTTCTTTGATCCGTGCAGCGAACTTCCTTTGATGATGTAACCTCTTTCCACAAACGCCTAGAACGTTCGATGCAAGGTTTTTTCTTTCTTAAGTCTAAGACGGAAATACTCTGCACCGTGTATAAGCATTACCACATTTTTTTTACGTATTTCTCGCGACTTTCTGTATTTTCATAATGTGTATTGGAAAATAAATTGATAATCTTGTATTCCATTTTTATTAAAAAATAAAGACTTGTAACTCACTTGTGATTTTATTTTATTGCCCGACGTCGCATAGCCAACGAAATCAAATTGGTATAGTTCTCCTTGGACAGAATACTTAGTAATAACTGGTACAGGAATGTTTGCTTTTACCAAGTCCAACTAATTATAATCAATAATATTATCGATCAAGCAAGCTCGATGTTTCAATTCAGTCTTCAGTATTTTTTTTAAACAAGTCTCAATGAACCACTTGGTACTGTCGGCAACAGAAGATAGTAAATACAATCGAATTTTAACGTGCCGGTATTCTTCAGTACAAAAACTATACCAAGTGTCTAATCTATTTCGGGACCTAGTAGGACTTCAGCAACTAAATGAATCTGTTTGTGGTTCTTTTTTTTTTAAATCTGATTGATAACCAACTTCTTTCCCCGACTTTATCAACTTCTATCTACACTAATATTATAAAGAGGAAAACTTTGTTTGTTTGTAATGAATAGGCTCAAAACTACTGGACCGATTTTAAAAATTCTTTCACCATTCGAAAGCTACATTATCTACGAGTAATATAGACTATATTTTATTTTGTAAAAAGTTGTTCCGTAAGATATTTGGATTTTTCGTCATAAAAAAAAATGATAGTTTTCATATTATTTTTGTCAGCGAAACGAAGTTTGCAGGGACAGCTAGAGACAAATAAAAGTTGTATTTGACTTAGCAGCAGTAAAATTATAAAATAAAACTAACAAGATTGTTAGTTAATTAATTTAATTTTCTACACTTAGTCAAGATAAAGCACCATGATACATTACTTATTGTTAATTATCTATCTTTATGTTAAGATCATTATTGTTTTAAGGCTGGACACGAACACATATTTGTTAATAAGTCGTAAAGATATAAAATTACTGATACAATGAACTTAGGCCAAACTCTTGTACTTTGTAAACAGATTGTACAGCACCCGAAGTGTGGATTTCAAGTCGAGATTCACAATATCTGAAAAATAAATAAGTGTTAGAGTCAAATTCTTTAATCATCCACATAATTTACAAAATACAATTAATATCCTATTTGCAATTCTTTCGTGTTTAAAATTGAATGAATAGTATAGCTGATGTAAGTTAAACCTTCATTACCTTCAGGTCTTGCCTTTGGTTTAGCAAGCCCTACATCTTGCATCAGCTCAAATGCAAAGGAAACATTATGAACTTTCTGGTCAAAATCTTCAGGGATGAGATGAAAATCGTATAATGGCACAAAGAATCCCTCCAGGAGTCCCATCAGAAGACACAAATATACACCATCATGGAACTGGGTGTCCAAATCCATGACTTCAAGATTGACTTTACTCAAGTGTTTGTTCACAAAGGTGATCAAGGACTTCTTCACCACCTGCAGTTTATCAGGGGCATGATCAAATAAGGCATCGAAAGCGTCCCTTTCACATTTCATGCCCAAATCTTCATATGTGGTGGTAATCGTTTCAACAAAGGTTCTGGAAAATAATCAACATGATAATATATTGCAAAACTTTCAATATCCACATGAAACAAGTAAAATATATTAATTATACCTGTGGGATAGTTGATTGGGAGTATCCTTCTTCACAACCACAACATTGACGCTGACATTCTCAGGTAGGCGGACAGGGGCACGGAAGTGACGAGCCAGAGCGACAAGCAAGTGCAATATAGATACTACATTCTTCGAGTGAATTGAATCCACGCTCCATTTAGGAACAGGTTTTGCTGTTCCATAAAGAACCTGGAAGATAGTATAAAGTATGTAGTTCAGGATGAAAATACATAATTAAGTAAATCAAAATAAATCCCCAGAAATCTTAAAATATTGTATGACGGTTGTCAGAACACAAGTATTCATACCCTATTAACAGCTCTTAACACAATAGTAAGTTTCTGCCTCTGGCCCTCCTCTGACTGTGTGACTTCCGGCACATCCAATTTGGTTTCAGTCAACATCTCAAGGAGTTTCTGAAGTACTTGGCCATCATACAAATCTTCACTGATATCTTTCACTATTATTCTTTGTGTGGCCAGTGCATCATTGATCCAATCAATCAAGACTTGAACAAGTTCTTTAACCCGTGGATCCTCTAGAGACCGAGGTTCAATTATGGCACGTTCTTCATTATCATCTAAAATTAGAAACCAAAATTATTATTCTGATTCTGAGATATTTAACAGGATAAAATCGCTATATTTAATATTTAAAGCACATAAAACCTGTTTATGACAAAATAAGGATAGAGTTAAACAATAATAGCTATTTAAAGCAGTTAGTAATGCATGAGTCATACATGGCCTCTAGAATAGCAAATTACTTACGTAAACTGTACTCTTCTGGGGGTATTTCAGGAGCGGTAGGACTACCAGGAGAGTCAATGGCATATTTGCCTTCAGCTTGAACATCTTGCACTACACAAACAAAAATAAAGTATCAACATAAATTTTCGCATAGCTGTGAATTCATTAATTGTTCTCTTTCAAAGAACGAGTTTATCATAATTCATGTTCTTTGAAGTAGTTTCACAAAAGTTTTTAAAAAGGTAGGAAACATAATTTAGTGTAATACTCTTTAGCAACCCACACAGGAAATCACTCAAGAACAGATGTTTTTGTAACAAGAGTTTAACACAATACTTGCCTTCTTTTATGCGCTTCTTACGACCAATTGTTCCAATTTTGTCCCAAAATGATTCCTCTTTGTCCTCCTTTTTGGGCAATACAGGAGTACGAGGAGATTTCGGGCGTGGTGACGACATTTCGCTGCAGACCTAGGTACCAATGAAAATAAAAGAGGTCACACACAAGCTATCAAAACAACACATAATCTTATACCTGACAATTAGAAAACTGTGTTTAAGATTACCAAAGAACTAGTATTTCATATATCAACTACTGGAATTTTATAAAATGATCAACCTTTATTTTCAATCCTGTTTGTAGAAAAAGGGAATCGGGACTGGAGCCAACTTCATTGCACTCATTCACTGGTCAATTTTATTGTACTGTACAACTTTTTTCTCATTCTGCAAAAAAAATACTACCAATTATGACGTTAGTCTATAGTTTATGGCACTCAGCACAGATTAATAAAAACCTAATTTAAACCTGTAGCTGAACCCTTTCCCTGCTTAATATCTGTATATTTTATAAACTTTTGGCCGTTTTGAAACACGACGTAGTTTTACAGTTTAGACACAGTCTTTTGATGAAGGAATGCCAATTTATTTTTTTAGTGAGATAGACCATGTGTAATGATTGTGCTAATGATAATGTTCCTGCGATTTGCCAGTAACCTTTTGTAACAGAAGACAGTTTACTCCGCAGACTCCTCAGTTACTGAGCTCCAAATATTATAGTGAAAATAAACCGAGCCGTTACATAGTTAATATCTTTATAGATTTGTCGATACAAGCTCTCCGTTGGTTTGAGCTGTAGGTCAGCACAAATTAATCATTTAGAATTCAGCTTTTCATTTACGTTTTCAAAATATATTTTTTCAGATTTTAGGAAACGTTATAAGTTGACTGTAAAAAAATTGTAGAATTAAATTTAAGGTGGTATTCGAGGCTATAATACAATAGACAACGCTGTTTGTGATTTGTGTCAGTCAATATTGTAACCAGAGCTGTTACTTGTTGATATTACCCAATAACAAGAATTAAAAAAATAAGACCTCCATTTTCATTCGATAGTGACCGTATTGATTTTTACTCGGGGTGTTGGTGAGAGGTGCAGTGTAGTTTTTCATCGTAAAAATTAATTAAAGTAGCTTTCGCCGCGGTACTTGTGCGAAATATAGGTTGGTGGAGTCATACCTAAAAATAGCTTCAAGATTGCATTGCATCATAGTGACCGTATGCGAGCAGCCAGCAGCCTGAAAAATTACCATTTACCTGTCTTTTCACAGAAAGCACCATGGACAAGGGTTGGAATCCTCCTCCATATGGCTGGGGTAACGCGCAAACTACGCAGCCCCCACCAGCTGCACCCCCGAGCTACTCCCAGGCTGTCGGAGGCGTCGGACCCTCGAGCCCTTACACTCCCCAGTACCCTCCATGTAAGAGTTAACATTTCTATAAAAATAATTGTAATTGCTAAGTATGGTGTGATCATTTGCCTAATTAGATTATAGCCCCATCAGATCTTAGTCTAAATTGTGTTCAATCCAATATAACTGTAGTTAACACACAAGATGTATTTACTCTGAGATATGATAATAAGTGAAATTCAAGAGAACAATAAAGGTTATTTCTTTATTATTCTCTTTGTTTATTATTACAGATAACATATCCCTCATATAAGTGAGCTAGTCAGTATAAATAAATTATCAATTTTAAAAGAGTTATCATGAATATATTAAGATACATTTGAATATGTATGATGTATAATGTCATCTTAAACCCAGCAGCCATAAGGTGTAACCAATGTCTCGGCCTTGACCCAAAACTCAATGTCGCTTACAACATTTTGGTTCTACAACATTATCTCATATTATAATCCTTGCTCATGTGAACAGTTGATTGTTTGAGAATATTTTAGTATAATACATGTATTTCCATGAAGGCCAATGTATGGTTACACTTAGGTTTAGTAACTTAAGATAGTTTGTTACAATTTAGGTGAATCATATTTATTTATGACCACAATTCTTGGAAGGCGTGAATGAGGGACAAATATGTGAGCAAAACAAAAAAGCTTGATAGTCTGACAGTCACTTAAATCGTAATTCTCTATTAATAACAGTTACATGGAATTTAGTAAAAATCTGCCTAAGCCGTTTATAAGTCTTTGACTACAAGCATTCTAATATTGTTTTCCTTTAGCCATTGGTTCAATTTCACAATATCTGTATATTTGATGCAGCTTCTGGACCCTCTATCGTGACTACGGTGGTGCCGGTGGGTCCGCACCCAACTCACATGATATGCCCGAGTTGCCATGCTGAGATAAACTCGGCTACCAAGACAAAGCCCGGGCTTATTGCTTACATTTCCGGAGCCATCATATTCCTTTTGGGGTAAGTAGTACTATTGCTTCTGATTTTTTATGATTATAGGATATAATCTGTTTACTTATTTAATCGAAAAATAAAACAGTTACACATTTTAATGTAACATTTAACAATATAATAACTTGGAACTAAATGTATTGTGCAACCCACACCTATATACACAAGTTAATTAATGAGAGAGTAGAAGCTTGCAGTAATTAAACCCATGAGTTACGAAGCAAACAACAAATAATTGTGGTATACAATAGTTAAGATTACAAGGTGTAATTAACAGGATAATGTTACTAATTAATCATTATCATAATTCTTGCAAATAAGACTGCAGTAAAATTACAAACATACTGATGATATACATATAATAGTTATATTTAGATACGAGGCCAACAACTAAATGTAATTCATATAATTAAATAGATTCTTTTTGCAGATGTGTGTTTGGATGCTGCCTCATTCCTTGCTGCATTGACAGCTGCATGGACGTACATCACAAGTGCCCCAATTGCGGAGCTTACCTCGGACGCTACAGGCGATAAGGCAACACCTTCACTGAGATCTGATCAAACATGTCTATGTGTACCCTGCCTGTATACCATAGACCAATCGAAGTACTGTTCTAAAACTGTCCATTATCTTTGTATAGTTTATTATTTTTACATTTACTGTTTTGTTTTTGTTTTAAGAACAAAAATCTTTCAAAACAGTAATGATTCTGAAAATTTATCAATCAGGCCTTTTTGCGAGTTTGATTAATTGTATTTAATAAGCAGCCATCTGGCAAAGATTGAATATGATAACTACTATTGAGTGACGGAACTGAGTCTTAGGCCTTGCACAACCAAGGAAAAACTTATGAAAGGTTTAATAACTTTGTTATTGTTAATGAATTACTAAGCTATTAAAATGCATTATAAAAACAATAACGAACTTGCAATAAAAATCGAATCTCTATAGAAATACATGATAATGAGTTTAGTCCAGAGAAGCAATCAAAGCCTGCACTCAAGCTAGATCTGAAAAAGAAAAAAGATCTTATTATTAATGGTTTCTTGAAACATAATTTGATAAGCATAATGATTTTTTTATCTATTTTTGATTTTTTTTACACTATGGACAGAAAAATTTCTTTTTTTTCTGATGATCAAATGTAATCAATGTTATAACCAATGATTGTTAGTCTAATTATCACAACCCAAACAAATATTGTAATAGCACATTCCGGAATTTTCATGAAATCTGAATGTTCTGCACATGTAGTTAGTTATACTTCAATAGTTTTTGTATGTTTGGCTGCATTTCTATGAGGGGTTAACCTTTATAGATGATGAAGCAGTTATCGATTTCATTAACATCCCATTGTAATGCCCCCGATAGAAACGAAGCTTTACATAATTATAATAGTAAATGGTAGGAAATGTGTAATGTAGAAGCAATAGTGCAAACGATTTTATAGTATTTGAGCTCTGTGCCCCAATGTAGGTATTATATAATAATTTTCTGATGATCTTGATTGCAATTGAAGCAGTAATTTTTTTACTGGTAATACTATTTACATTTTATTATTAATACGTTAATTTCAATAATTTTTGTATGCTACTTATTTAATTAGTTGTTCTCTAGCCAAAAGGGAATAGATTATTAAAAGTTGTTGACTTTGTTACTGTGTAAGAGATTGATTGTTGGTTGTTTTATATTCCGATTGCCATATTACATAGATGTTACATTCAGTGCCAAACCTATCTTCCTCGTTACTTGTCAACACAGGTACAGCTTATTAAATACCTCCTATTCTAATTTTGTGATAAAACGTCCGTAAATCGCTTATGAATATTCTAATAATGCTTTTTATTTATTTGTTGCTGCTAATACTGATAAGTTTACAGTAAAATCACAATTTACTTTTTAGTACTGTCAACACGCCTTTATTTATACTACTTAAGTGTGATTTATATAACTGTACTGTTGTAGAAGTTAGTCAATAATTATAAAGATTAGGATGTTGTACTATTAAGTGTTCCCGGTCATAGGTGTCGATATTATTATCCAGTATTATGCACGTTTTGCATTAACAATGCCAACTATTGTTTCATACTTTCTAGCTAATCAGTTACAGTTTAATATCGTGTTAATATTTATATTGGTGTTAGATCTTTACTTTTTGATGGACTTAGTGTTAATAGTTGTTCATAGTAGTAATTCATAATTTCGATGTTTGTGTAACTGTATGTAATAAGTCAGGGAGCGGTCAAACTCACGCGATAATTGCATGGAATTAACATCACTAATTTACACTGACTGACTCGACGGATTACGTGTTTACATATCTTGTAGTTTTTTGGACAAACATATAAATTATTAAGCTAAGAATATTGTCATAGTAATGACCCATGTAATATCGCTTTAGATTGATCCTTTCTAATGGTTAGAAACCATGGTTACCAACGCTTTCGACATAAATTTAAGTTAATTAGTTGTGACTTTTGTTTATGTTATACAAAATAGTTTTCTAAATGCATATCTTGTGACATACCGTCTATAGTTAGTTGATGTAGTTCAGTAATACCTATTGGTTGTATCTAAGTACCTGTCTTCAATTTTATATAATTTCAAACAAAATATAATTCTTCTGCCACGCATCCGATTACTGTGGAATCAGCACTTTAAAACATAATTTAGAGACTTATTACATGATCCTACTGCCGACAGCATTTAGCCAAGATGGCATCATAATAATACGAGATAATCGCTCATTTCCATTCTCCTCACAAGCTTTGCAATGATTATTTTAAGTGATTTTAAGTTATGACATAATAACAACATAAATAACTAATAAAGATATTATTTACGAGTATGTACTTTTTAAAGTAGGAACATAATACTAGTTATTTATATCAAACTCCAGCCTTCCATCAATTTCTGGAGGTTTGCATTTTTATATAAAAGGTATGTGAAATTACAACTACTTCCCTGAAGGAGCACTCTTAACGTGTCGATTTTGAACGTATATTTTATAGGAACACATAAAATTGTTGTCTATGTATTTAATAAAATAATTTACACTTTACTAGAATGTTTTAAAATAAATATGTTTTATTAGTAATGAAGTAAAAATTTCCAGTTCTTATACATTAAAATATACCTGTATTAAATAAAGGCTTGCCCTAACAAAAAATGAATGTTTTAATAATACAATACATTGTAGTATTATTTACGTCCTATGTAATTTCCTTACATTAAGTTAGGTACAGACTACTTTTGACTTAAATCTATCTGAGGGCCAACGACAACCTCTTGTAATATTATTGCAGCTGTGAATAAGAAAAGGTGCACTATAAGGCGCCTGTCTTCTATATCTGCAGTAATCTGACTTTAAGAGGTAATGTAGGTCCCTTCCTCACGTAGTTATCATTCTGGAGTTCTAGAGCTTTCACTTTCTCTACGTTTTTTTTTGTTATACTACAAACCTATAATATTATTATGTCTTTTTGTGATTTTATTACTGAAGACTGCCGTTTGTAATGGTTTTATTCTGAAGTGTACATATTATACTAAAGTAATGTCGACGATGACAGGAAACTGCCCAGAGCATTCTGGTCAAATTATATACGCACACCTTAGAGCATTAAACCAATTGTTTAATGCTCTAAGACTTATCCGAGCCGAACGAAATGAATTTTAGAATTGTGTAAATGAAATCACATGAAAGCTTGCACACTTTCTCGAATCGAATCGTCCAAATCTGAAGAAGACTTCATAAGCAGAATTCTAAAATTCGTTTCTTATGGCCTATGTCCAGCAGTGGACTGCAACGGGCTGACGATGATGATGATGATGATGACGCGTTAAGCACAGATATCTGTGCGTTATCTTTAAAGTAGCCTTTAGAAATTTTCTTTCCCCCCTCACCGATTTCTTATTAGGATAATCGGTCTAATACCTAAGGATGGCCAAAAGAATTTGTTGGAAGCTGAGACTGCAAAATGTTTTAGTAGCTGGGTTCCGCAGATTTACCTGTGGAGGAAAACTACTAGCTACTTTTTCTCAGTTCCAGCTAACTCCATCAAAAAATGATCAAAGTTAGTCTAGCCGTTTGAGATTGAAAAACTTACAAGCATTCGGTTTTATAATATTACTCAAGAATGTTTAAAAACTTGTATATCTAAGTAATTAAAATATTAAATGCTTTTTTTCTGACTTATCTGCGGAATTATCGTAGGAAGTAATTGAAATTCTGTTTCAAATTATCATTTCAGCTTCCCCTGGCCTCACAGTGTACTGGTGAAACGCGCCCGTGATCTACGTTTTGTCTATGGAATGTAAAATACTTTTTGGTTAGCTGTCAGGAGCTTATCTGACTTTATGACATTTGGTCGGTCGGTAATCGGTCAGTCGCTCAGCGGAGAAGCTAATAATTTTATAAAAAGAAAATATTTTTTGAATATTTTATTTTATGAATAAAGGTACATAATATCACCAACATGTCCTGGATCTTTGGATATAGTACAAAGCCCCCTCAGCCGCCGGCCGATGAACCGCCGTCGGATTCTGGAGGCGCTGCCGCACCCCCAGTTAACCTAACCAAGTCTGAAAAGAAGGCAATGGAGGCCTATCGGTTTGATTCGAGTGCGTTAGAAAGGGCTGCACAGGCGGCCAGAGAACTAGAAAGATCAAGTAAGTAGTCAGAATATGATAACTATCTATCACATTGCGTGCTATTGCATAATGCGACCGCATAACCTTACAACCCATGGCGAGACTTACTCAAACTTTAATAATATACACAACAATTTACGTATGTTTTTGTACCAAAACAACGTGCTAGCCATAAGATAGTATGTTTATCATATTATTTGCGTGATAGCTGAGTCTAGACACAATAACAGAAATGGATTCAAAGTACCAAATCTCTCTGATTATCCTTAGTGTGAATTACAAACACCCAAAAACGTACATATAAATAAAAAAACGCATGTTGCAGCAAATAAGCAATATCAAAAAATAATAGAATTTTAATTAATAAATAAATAATACCTAGTTTCAACACTTACTATAGGCACTACAAAAATATACTTCAGCTATCAAAATCTGTTTTTAGTGCAGCAATATATTACACACCAAGGAAAAATATTGCATGTTTGCATAATATACGAAAACAAAATAATATCCAATGACCTTCAGAGCTCTCCCACAATCCCAATTTTAAGTTCTCTTTATTCCAATAAGTAGTTTAAATTGCTGCTACAATAACCCTTCTGAAATATTCCAATTGTTACAATCAGACAACCATTTCAAAATACTGATGGCTGCTTTTTTATATAGAACATTCAAAAGAGGCATTGGAACTAAGTAAACTGCAAGAAAGTACAAAACAGTCAGAACAAATGGCCAAGATAAAGGAGTATGAAGCGGCCATAGAGCAATCCAAAGTTGAACAAAAGAGGATCGACTATGAAGAGCGGAGGAAAACACTACAGGTCTATAGTTATTACCTATTTGGTTTGCAATATGCTATTAATTTCTAGATAACGATTTTATTGTTTTCTAAATCAATTTTTTTATGCACCTATTTGATGTGATAAAGGTAGTTTAAAGTCTTGATGCTGTATGTATAGATATTATAGCTTCGTAACTTACAGAAATTTTACCTTTTAAAGAGTTAAATCTCTTTATCACATGACAGTGTTTGCATGATCCTAAGAATTATTAGTTTTCACATTTATCTTGCCCTGCTGTTGCAATTTCTATTTCATCCTAAAAGAAGATTCTCCTTGTTTCGTTTTTTGTGTGGCACTGCCGGCATGTGTCCCACTGCCGAGAAAATGTTTAACTTACCTATTTGTCATGTTCTTTTAAATGCAAAATTAATAACAAATAAGTAATAATGGTATGAAACTGTAGGAAGAGACAAAGCAGCATCAAATGAGAGCACAGTATCAGGATCAGTTAGCTAAGAAGAGGTATGAAGAGCAATTGGTGCAGCAACAGAGATCTCAAGAGGAAATTCTGAAGAAGTAAGTGTATTGTATTGTAATATCTTGTTGTCATTGCATTTGATCTTTGAATACCATACAAATAATGACTTGCCAGTTGTCCTTGCTACTCATGCATTAAGTGACCAGACGTCCCGTTTTGAATGGGACTGTACCTTTTTACAATTACAAGTCCCGGTGTCCCCGAAATGAACTGTGGGACACGAAATTGTCCCGTTTTGAGAAAAAGCGCGAAAATTGAAAGTTCCTCTCGATTTCTCTCTCTAAAAAAGCTTGTACGGTGGAATTGAAAAACCAACTCATTTTTAAAGTTGGTTCAAAAAAAAAATTTTTTTTTCATTAACTATCGATTATTTAACCTAATAAACCAATGTCCCGTTTTGATTCAAACAATAGTGAATACTAAATTTTGATAATGTCTCAGGTTTGTGTTTAATATAAATTCTTTATATAAAACTATAAGCAAACTATAAACGAGGCTAGGAAAAAAAAGAACTATATTATACCCTGAATCCCAGCTGCCAAACTCCCACAAAATTTGTGCAAACTAGTCAGTTTAAAACACTGGAAACATAAAAAGGTGTTCATCATCTAGTACATAGTAGTACATACATTAAAAACTATACATATACATGAAATGACAGAGATACTGACATTTTTAATAACTTTTAGGCAAGAGGAGAGCGTCGCCAAGCAAGAAGCTTTACGGCGAGCCACTATTGAGCATGAGATGGAGTTACGAGAGAAGAACAAGCTGAAGGCCATTGAGGCTGAAGCCCGGGCCCGAGCAAAGGCTGATCGTGAAAATCGAGACATCACATTAGAACAAATACGATTAAAGGCAGCTGAAAATAGGACCACCATCCTTGAAAGTATCAAGTAAGTGTACATCTTGTGTTATCATTTTTAGGGTTCTGTATCCTAGTCACCGTAAAGTCATGAATGTGTACCCAAATTGAATACTTAATGAAACTCTTATAAGTTACTATTCACAGCCAATTGATACATTGAGGTCAAAGTGCAGCAAACTGTGTAATTCTTCCAATCAAAAGTAATTTGAATGCGCGCGGTATGCGAAATTCGTTATCTTTGTACTAATAAGTACATTTAGATGTTGAGTTCCGGTTATTTGTTTTAAATTTTAGATGATAATTTTCTTGTACTTTGAATCGCTGCGGTATTAATTGTCAATTATGCCTCGTTTAGGCGATGCGAGAAATATCACGCTAGTTATTATTGATTGCGGGATGGTACTGCTATGGTAGTAAAGTAATTGACCATCGATGTTAATATACTGCAATTTGAATATTGTTTATCGCACCATATAATCAGCATTTATTTAATGCTGATTTGTCTGAAATGGTGCTTTGTCTTGCTTGTCGTATAGATGTGAAAGGTTTTTAGTTCGTTTATTTTGTGTAAAATAACTTACTAATTAAATCTTATAATTAACAGGACAGCAGGAAGTGTAGTAGGCACAGGATTAAACGCGCTGGTCACCGACTGGGACAAAACCTTGGCGGCGGCAGCAGGCCTGTCTCTACTGGCACTTGGTGTCTACTCAGCTAAAGGAGCTACGTCAGTAGCTGCCAGATTTATTGAAGCTCGTATTGGTATGTAATACATACATTTCAGTATTGTAATTGGACATAAAGGCAGTGTAAAATAATTCCGAAATTAACTACAATAATGTAACTTGATTTGAAATTGTAATTTCAGGAAAACCTACTCTCGTCAACGAAACCTCAAGATTCTCTTTATTGGAAGCTGTCAAACATCCTATTCTCACAGTTTCAAGAGCCATTGCAAGTTTCAAGAAGCCTACAGATGCCTTAGCCGGTGTTGTACTGGCACCGACACTCGAACGACGTCTCAGAGACATTGCTATTGCCACAAAGAACACACGTCTGAACAAAGGATATTATAGAAATCTGCTCATGTACGGACCTCCTGGAACTGGTAAAACTTTGTTCTCCAAGGTAAGGTCAACCTTCTTAGTAAATGAAACTAAAACTAATACTTACTCTTATCAATTCTAATGTTATTATTGTTTTAGAAATTGGCGAAACACTCTGGAATGGAGTACGCTATCTTAACTGGAGGTGACGTCGCTCCCATGGGTAAAGACGCTGTTGCCGCCATCCATAAAGTATTCGACTGGGCCAATACCAGTAACAAAGGTTAGTAATTGAAGTCGATTGTTCCTAAAGCGATATTATTTACTTAAATATTTTAACTATAATAACAATATATATTTTCTTTTTGCTATTCAGGTGTACTTCTATTCATTGATGAAGCTGACGCATTTTTGAGAAAACGCTCCTCGGAAAGGATCAGTGAAGATTTAAGAGCAGCGCTAAATGCATTCCTGTACCGCACATCAGACCAGAGCAACCGGATAATGTTGGTGCTTGCGTCCAACACGCCGCAGCAGTTCGATTCTGCCATCAATGATCGTCTCGACAAGATGATAGAATTTGGCCTGCCTGGATACGATGAACGCGAACGTCTGATTCGATTGTACTTCGACACCTTTGTTCTCAAGCCTGCTTCAGAAGGAAAGAGGTAATTAACCAACTTACTTCGGTATTTTGCCTTGTCGTTCTTGAATGTGGTTATGAGAGTTGTTTTTCATGAAGGTTTACTTTACCATTGTGTTTATTTGCAGGCGGTTGAGCGTAGATCAGTTCGACTACGGTGCCCTGTGCGCGAAGCTTGCCGACCGGACGGCTGGTATGTCTGGGCGAGCGCTCTCCAAGCTGGGTGTGGCGTGGCAAGCTGCCGCCTACGCCTCTGACGATGGCCGCCTTACCGAGCAAATGTGTGTTGAGATTTGCGATGATGCTGTGCGAGACCATCGTCAAAAGGTAAATACTTAATTTTAATACAGTGATTTCTATTTCAACCACCGATTGAAATGTATTAATTTTTGTTCTTCCTTTTCAGATGGAATGGCTGTCTACAGAGGAAAAGTCTCGAAGCATGATGCCGTATCTTCTAGATTTGCCACCTCTAGATACCAAAGACAATACTGTTAACATCACAGAAATTACTGATAACAAAGAAGTAAAGATTAAATCCAAAAATGCGTCGAAGAAGAAGACTTCTGTGCAAGAATTGGAAATAGAGAAGTGACATTGTGTTACTGCTACCGACAACCTAGTAGATCTAGCTGAAAACAACACAAGTTCCAGTTCCACAAAGAGAATAACAAACTGTGATACAAGCCAGAAGTTCAGATTTGATTGTAAAAGTTTCAAATTAAGGAAATTCATTGATCTAAACGACAAGGACATGGAAGTCTTGCGAAACTTATCGCAAAACTTAAAAAATAACGTGAAACAGCACAGTTGATAAAATATGCAGCATCTACTGTGTCTAGTTTGTAGAGGTGTCGGTACTTATATACACGTTGTGTATTATGTTTAAGGCGCCACGTAGGCCGCTTAATTGGTAACTAATCTCATATTCAAAATTACAATTAGGGGTTTGTTATCGTCGTGCCTGACGATTCGGTAAAGATTTTTATTTTCTGGAGATATTGCACAAAAGTAGTATGATTGCAATGTGTACAAACTACAATCTTCCAATCCAATAGGATTTAAACACTCGTAGATAAGTAACTTTATGTACACCAGTACAAAAATACTAATATTTGGTACAAAGTAAATGAAAGTGTAGGTTTCGAATAATATTAAGACTTCCTGTCTCATCGCTTATTGCATAAGCCAGCATTGAACATGCATTTTCTTAGAATTAATAAAATTCCTTATTTTATTGGAGTTAATATTTAAATGTGTAATGGTTATGCTAATGAATGTGTTAAAATTGTGTAGAAGCCTTGATTCACAGTACCAATCCTACTTGCAGTAAGTAATGGGTGGATTGCTGTCAATCATTTGTATTGGTGTTGTGTGGAATGGTTAACTTTAAAGTATATTTAGCCGTAGGTTTAATAAAAAAACATAGTAATTGGCAAACCCACGAAATCTTTATTGCGGTTAAAATAACATACAAAATTTACTGTTATCATAGATTAATTGTTTATTTTCAGCATGAAAAGCTTAGGATAATGAGAATAAAACTTTTTAGCTTATGCTATAAGTCATTGTTTGTTGTTATCGTTTTAGTTACAGTTCACAAGTAGTGCTCATTAGAATATTGTTGACAGAAATAATGTTGTTTCATTTACCTTTGTTCCTCCCAGGCTACTACAACATTCGTGGAACCAATATACCATAACGACTTAGCATACATCCAGACACATCCGTGTTTAACCTGCCTAACAAACATCACAGACCCACTCGTCAAGACACAGTGGAAATTTCCAAGTTATCAAGTATAAAATATCACTTCTTGTCGTTTAAATCGGAAACACGCATTCCTTTCCATTATCGTAACTTCTAGAAGCGAAATATCCACAAGTACAAATTAATTACATTGAATAAGTTTAATGAAATTTATTAAAGCAACAGTTGTTCGCTAAACTATACGCCTACGTCAATCGCAATTCCTTAAGTTGTACGAGGGATAATAAATAAGTTTAAATAGACTTAGCCAATATATAAACAGAAATCCTGGTATTCCAGGATATAACATTTTTATAATAACTCTCTTGTATATTATTACTACAGAAAATGCAATTTACATAATACTAAAATGCAGGTAAATATAAACAGGACATGAAACATGCTAGGGTGTTACTAAATACTGGTGTCTAATATTAGATAGATCTATAATTAAAGTGTTTCTTCGCTTTTACGCTGCAAAAGAAAACATGTTCAAGCACCAGCTAACATTAAACACCGTTTTGTGGCAGCGCAATATTCATGTCTAGAATATTAATAATAAGAATTTTGCATTGCTGTAAATATGCAACAAATTCGCTAGATACCTAAAATAAATTCGGATGTCGTACAGCTTAGGCAAAACATTACTAAATATAATAAACATTACATATATTTTGATTTGCACCAATAAAATTCATATTTCTTACAATAATAATTAATATTACAGTAGAGGATTTATTTTTTTAGTTCTTTTTTAGGTACATATAGACATTAAAATATATTAGCTACTATTAAAAGATTTTTTTATAATCTGCTCTAATAAGGTGTACAATATATTACATCGACGATGTTTTATACATTTAGAAGTAGAATAACACATAGATCAGACCTACTAACTATGTGGAATAAATTTGTTCATAAATGTTTAGTTACTTCTGTTACCAGAGCAGCAAGATGTTTGGGCAGGAGGGGCCTCGTCATCGACTACCAACACTTGTGAGGTTCTGTTGGTGTCAGCTTGAGCATTTTGTTCATGTCTCTCGATCATGGTTCGTGTTAGATCCAAGAAGAGCTCTTCCACACCCTGATTCAATTTGGCTGAGGTGTAAAAGTGTTGGGCACCCACCATTGCTGCATAGCTAGAAAAATGTTATTTGTGTTATATTGATTGGGAGTTGATCAAAAAGAGGAATAGGTGACAAAATAACATAAATGCGAAATTTTGGGACATAACTTTGATTGAGTGATATATAGAACATAGGCTTTGTTTTTGAAACACTATGACACATACCTTTCTGCTTCTTCTAGGGGTACCGTCCTCTCATGTTCCAAGTCTATTTTGTTGCCAGCTATTGTCAGAACAATGTCTGAGCCTAACATCTTCCTCAACTCCTTTACCCAGTTTTTGACCTATTCAAAATAATGTATTGAGCATTTAATGCACATATTATCTATTTATTGGTATAGTGAACAAGAAAGTGATAATTTTATTTCTTTGCAAGCCAGTTGTGAAAAGAATTATTGATAATAAGTATTGTAGGAGAACAGTAAAGCATAAACAGTATAATAATGGATAACTGCACTTATAACAAAATGTAGTTAAAAGATAGTTACTTTTCCAAAAGAGTCTTCGTCAGTTATGTCATAGACAAGAATAGCCCCATTGGAATTGCGGTAGTATATTGGCCCGAGGGCATGGAACTTTTCCTGCCCTGCAGTGTCCCAAATCGAGAGATTGACACGCTTGCCATTGATGTTAAGCCTCTTGTTCAAAAACGTAGCCTGAAAATAATGACATTGTTGTAGATGTGAATTACATGGTAATCGTGTCTCAAACATAAGATAAGATAAAAATTGACTCGTAATAAACATTGTCTTGTACAAGTTCTAAAATTCCTTTGTTGTAGTAATGTGTAATATTTCAGCATGATTACAATAATGCTTCAAATGTTGCTTTCTCTTTAAGTAAGCTCACAGGCCATTAATCTTTGTTTTATATGCACATTGATATTTTAATGTCAGTTCCGACAGCTCTTATTAATGAAATTGCATGAGCGAGTTGATTATATATTACATTCTATCAATTCTGTAAAGAACATGTTTGAAAGTTTGAGTCATTAATATGCTAATCCCTTGTCCAATTGTGATGATAATTCTAGACATGGCTATACCCCTTTTAAAACAAGATAGTGCAATAAAACAAAGATGGATAAAATCTTATAAAAATTGGAGTTTGTACATTGGGAAGCTATGTTTTACTTATTGATTTAAATAAAATATAGGGCACATCAAGAGACATGTTTATAGAACCAATAGAATCGCTTCACCAATAAATCTGTGTCGGGCTAGGTCAATGAAGCATATTTGTTGATTCTGTTCATAATGCTGTCTTTCTCAATATACATGATGAGTTTTATTTACAGTAGATATTTTCAACAGTAAAGAGGAGCTTAAAGCAAAAGTGAAATATTCATATAAACTGTCAACAGCTGTTGAAGGTGGGACAAATATAACTTGAAATGTTTGTCTTGTCAGGGACACAGATATTCAAATTTAATATACTAAAGCATGTCTTCACCGTAAAATGACCTTCCAGCCGATACTATTCTAGGCTAGCTAACATCATAATAAATTATGCAGTTAATTGCACAATTATATGGCAACTCTGATTTGTGATATTGATTTTCACAAAGTTATGCATTTTTTATCGAAATGCTTATGTAGCGAAGGTGTTTACGACGTTATCGGATAGTGGATACCTGAAGCGTAGTAAGGTGTTTATCGTTGAATTTGTCTTCGATGTAACGCAGCAGCAGAGATGTCTTTCCCACACACCCCTCCCCTAATAACACCACTTTGAAATTGTGTGTTCCGCTCGCCGCGGTAGACATTGTGACAATATAATCTTTAAAACCTTGAAACGATGAACTGAAGCAAATTAAATTTGTATCAGTTATAAGATACACGGAATCAATTATTTGCAAACGCCGTGTGATTATCACATTACATCACGGGCTGCGACAATAGCACTAAAAACAGACCAGCTAATCGATTTAACACTATGTAAATATTATTTTGTCTCTGAAAACTTTCACGACAGAACAACACGTATTTTCTTATCAAATAATTTGACAAGACCATAATAAAATTGACGTTTCTGTTTTTTTTTTTTTTTTTTTTTTTTTTTTGGCACTTCACGGGTAATGTTGGCTAGTGTTGATGAGGAACTGGTTATGAGGAAGAGGATCCGGATGAGGAAATATGAAAAATATGAGTTGAGGATGCGGATGAGGATGAGGATATTAAGAAGAGGAAGAGGATGAGGAAGAGGATGAGGATGAGGAAGAGGTTGAAAGAAAGGAAGAGAGAATCTCAGAAGAAAACTGATACATAATAGAAATTTAAATAAAAGAAGTATTTCGAGTGGGTTCTTTAATTTTTAGAAAAAGAAAAACAGCCTAATAGTTGAAATTTACAATGGGGAGATTGTTTTTGATGAACAATAACTTTGAAGCTGTTTCGCCAGATAAACGGTTTCGTAATTCGTCGTAGATTAATCCAGCGCCACTAAAAAGTCGCTCGCTTGGTACACTTGACGGAGGGGCTGATAGATATTGGCGCATAACTCCGTAAAGTTCGAAATATTTGGGGTTCATTTTCCACCATAAAAGACTGTCTTCTTCAAGACTTAATCTTTTTTCTTTAGTATAATTAATCATCAGTGACTTTAATACCACAAATCTGTCAATAGGTGTGTTTTGCCTTTCATCCTCTTCATCGCTGTTAGCTGATGGAGCTAGCATCTCGGCTAACATCGAGTGTAAAAATCTTCCAGTTGAATAATTAGCTCCAGAACGCGACGGTTGGTTCTGATCTTCGTGAATAATAACATCATGTTTAATTGACTGTGATTCTGAGCTATTACTATGTTGGCAATGTTGGCATAAAGAGAGCAATTCGCTTTCAATGCTTTCTTTGGTAATCTCGTTAAAAAATTTTGTTTTGTATTTAGGATCTAAATAAGTTGCGATTGTATAAATATTGTTATTATGAAGCTCACCAAAGCGGTTCGTGATTTCTTCTAACAATTTTTGAAGGATATTCTTGCAAGCTTGGTCCGCCGTGTTATTTATGTCGTCTCTCAATAGATTCTGCATTGTACATGTCAAGACATGGATCAGGGGGATCACGGATGAAATACAGGCCTCAGAACTACTCATAGACTTCGTGGCTTCTTCAAATGGCTTAAGAATCTTTGCACAATTCTCAAGTTGTAGCCAATCATTCGGAGTAAGCTGTGGCAAATTGGTATGTTGAGAGGTATAAAGTACGATGGCATCCTTTATCTCAATTAGACGTTGAATCATATTAAACATACTATTCCATCTTGTAGGGCACTCTTGAAGGACTGAAAGCACAGGTAACCCCAAACGTTCTTGAAAACTTTTTAATTCTTTTTGGGCAATTATTGAGTGATTAAAGTGTGTTGCGATCTGCTTACATTTAGCCAACAACGATGAAATATATTCGTCAATCGCCAAGGCCGTGCGTACACATAATTGCAATTGATGGATAGTACAATCAATATCATTAATCTGTGACAAGCGGGCAGCTCTCTTCATGTTAGACCCACCGTCTCGAACCATGACATGTAGTTTTGAACGGGGAATCCCCCATTCCTCTCGTAATTCATCCAACTTTTGTGCTATAAAATCGCCCGTATGCCGTTCCTCGAGTGGGACACATTTAAGAAATAAAGATACTCTTTGAAAGTCATTATTGATACCATGAATTGTATAACTTAATAATGAAACACCCGCTCCAGGCTCAGTCCATATATCAGTGGTAAAAGATAAATACTGCATGTCTTTTATTAATTTCTTTACCTTGTCCATTAACTTAGGATAAATGTAATTACACAAATGTGATGTATAACACTGACGTCCCCTTAAATTATATTTTGGCTGTGCAGCATGAACAAATCGTCTAAAGCCAAGCCCTTCTACAAAATTAAATGGTAAGTCTTGGAGAGCTAACATTTCACATATTAAATTATCTAGCTCGCGGCTTTTTTCGTGAGAAGTATCCCAATACTGATTCCTTTGTATTGCCTCCTGTAAAGTTACTTGCCTTTTGGCCTGTTGAAGAGGAGTCTCTTCCGTAACTTTGCGTTTCTTTTCAGCCGCGGCATTTTTTAATGCTGCGTCCTTTTTTTCATACTCCGCATATTCGACTTCATGACGTGACTTGAGATGGCTTCTTAGCCCCGAAGTTCCGCGCCCTTTTCTTGAATATGTTTGGTTACATATTTTACATCTAACAGTATCATCATCCACTTCACTAAAATACGTCCATAATGCACTACATTTCGGCTTCATCTCAAAAACTTTATCCTTGAACTTGTAATCGTAAACTATTTATGACAATTATAAAAATCTAATTCAATTACGTACGCGCGAAAACAAAGCAAATTGACGAATGAGCTACGTAAAACTACAAATTATTGTACAGTGCTATGTACGCGCTGAGACACGTTCGTACAGGTTCTAATAAAAGTAAATTTTATGTTTCTATCTTTCTTTTACTTTGACCATTCAATTCAGTGAGCGAAAGAGATAGTATTGCTTCCGAAACGTGATGACACTTCCACATGAATTCCTCTTAATACATGAGGAAGCGGAAGAGGAAGAGGAATTTTCAAACCCAATTTTTGTGGATGTGGAAGAGGGTGAGGAATCGCAAAAAAATGAGGAACTTCCGCATTTTGAGGAAGAGGAAGAGGAATCCTCATCAACACTAATGTTGGCCAATGACAGTATTTACAAGGTAGGGAAACGAACGTATTATGTACAAAGGAACGTAAAATTTAGGAACGGAAGGAAAAGGGTTCACAATTTAATAGTATTAGATGAAATGAAAGAGGCTAAACATTTATATACATTACGGTTATTAGTGTGAAGTAGAGAAAGGATGGAAGTAGGAAGAGGAATATTAATGGATATTAAACTACTTAGAAAGGAACTACGATCATGGAGAGGACAGGAGAAGAATATGTGATTTAGGGTGCCTACGTCTATACCACACTCACAAATAGGGTCGGTCACAATTTTTAGTTTGGCAAGATGGGCAGGAGTAGAACAGTGGCCTAGTCGTATTCGGACCAAAATCGATGTTTCCACCTTGCCAAACCCAGCCTTAAAAAGCCAGGGTTTTAGGCTGATTATCGGATCTAGAGAGGCGTACCCAACACCCTTGTGTTGACTAGTAGAGTCCCATTCTGTCTTCCAAGCATTATAAAGATCTATTTTTGGTAAAGCCATAAGGTCGGTCGTGAAGTTTTTATATGGGAACATATCACCAGATTGCACCGCATCAGCTGCTAACTTATCCGCAACTTCGTTGCCTTTGATTCCAGTGTGGGCTGGAATCCAGGCGAATTGCAGATTGTAATTATTGGAAATCAGATGAAACACTATTTCTTTTATATAAAAAATGATGGGTAGTTGGTTTTTGTGATCAAATGGATATTTCTCGATTGCTTGAAGAGCACTGAGGGAATCGGAGAATACTATTGTCTTTTTTAATTTACACATTTTTATGTACTCTACTGCTTTCAAAATTCCAAAACATTCCCCCGTAAAAACCGAGGTCTCCGGAGGAAGTTTAATTTTCTGAATTATTTTAAATTGGGTATGGTATACCCCTACACCAACGCAATCTGTTGGAGAGGGTTTGGAAGCGTCGGTGAAGACGTGATGAAGATTATTAAAACGTTCTGCAAGTAAATGATTAAATCTTGTCTGCGGGCAGGGATCGGATTTACTAATTAAATTTTGTAGAACTAAAGGACTGAAGTGTAGACTGTCATAATTGACTTGGAATAACGGCAGTTTAGTGGAACGATGTGTCGGAGAACGAAGGGATATGAATTTGTGATAGCTAACGACCAAACAGGGAACAGTTTTGTGGGACCAGTAAGTAGATGATTGGACTTGGGACAATAGAAGATGAAGTTTTGGAATGAGGGGATGATTAGAGAACTGGAGGATTCTAAAGAAATATTTGTCAGATAGAAACTGTCTCCTAAGGCGTAATGGAGCTTCACCACACTCAACTTGAAGGGCATTTATCGGACTGGATTTCATAGCACCAGAAATAATACGAAGGGCTTTAGATTGGATTTTGTCTAACTTTTTCAAAGCCATAATACTTCCAGGATCTAGAGTAAATAAACCATAATCTAAGGTGCTTCTAATGATGGCGTTATATATTAGTTTTAATGAGAACGGATGGGCACCCCACCAAACTCCAGAAAGGCATCTGAGCATGTTTAAGTGTCTTTCACTTTTGGTAACAATATAATCACAATGTGTGGCACCACTAAGTCTAGAGTCTAAAATTATACCCAAATATTTAAAACTGTCTTTAAAGGGAATAGGGTCTCCATTATAGTAAACTCTATCTTGTGGGATATTTCTCTTACGTGTAAAAAGAACGGTTGCACTTTTGGAAGTAGATAATTCTAAACCGTTCAAACATAACCAGGAAGATAATAATGATAAAGCTGAAGTAATAACAGAGCAGGCTTGTGCTACAGAATGGTCAGTACTATAAAGTAACAAATCATCGGCATACTGAAGTATTTTGACTCCATTGTTTATATTTGAATCTAAATCATAAGTGTAAATATTATACAAAAGGGGACTGAGAACCGATCCTTGCGGGAGGCCTTTCCAAACCTTATGAGATAATTTATAGTCAGCAAAAGGCATGTCAACTGACCGATCGGTTAAAATGTTTATTATAAAATTAGATAGATTTAATGGAACTTGTAGCTTATATAATTTATTTTGTAATACGGATATTAACACATTATCATAAGCCGCATTTATATCCAAGAAAACAGCTACTGTAGACTGGTTATTAGAAAGACCTAAACGTATATCAGTAGTTAAAATGCTTAAACAGTCCATAGTGCTTTTGCCTTTTCTAAAACCGAATTGAGAAGTGGATAGTAGGCCTTCACTTTCAATATACCATTCCAGACGATTTTTAACTAAGTTTTCGGCTAATTTAATTAATACCGATGACAGCACTATAGGACGGTAAGATGAAACGTCGGAAGGGTCTTTGTTGGGCTTTAAAAATGGCAACACCATTTGACGTTTCCAATCAGGTGGGATATTTCCAGTTTTCAAAATAGAATTAATCAGTTTCAAATAATAACTGAGAATATTGTCGCTTAAATTGGCAAAAAATGAGTATGGAATGCCGTCTAGACCTGGAGCGGAGTCTACAGTGTTTTGCACAACGCCTTTTAATTCATTAAGAGAGAACGGAAGGTGTAAAGTATTATTAGTAAGTCTCGGCGTGTCACCAGTAGTTTCAGAAGGTATACAATTAATGTTCCAAGGAACCCACGGCGGTGCTATTTTATCTAAAAACTTAGAGGCTAAGGCAACAGGGATAGAAGGCGATGATTGTGTAAAAGCCGATCTAAATCTACGTATGTTTTGCCAAACTATAGTAGGGTGAGTATTTGGCGAGATTGCAGAACAGAAACTCTGCCAACTTGTGTACTTTTTTTTCTTCAAAAGTTTTCTGGTTTCTGTATTAATATTAGTTAAGGCCTCAAAGTTAAAATCAGACATATCACGATTGTAATTATACTCGGCTTGTTTACGTTTTCTTACAGCGTCTGTACACTCTGAGTCCCACCATGGGGGCTTGGGAATTAAAGTAGGTTTATTATTTTTAAGAGGGAAAACTTCATCAGCTGCTGCAATCACTAAACTAGCTAAAGCATTAGCACACATGGTTTCATTGCCATCTGACACAGGTGGGAGAGTTGAAAAATTCATATCAGCACAACTTCTATAGTTTTCCCAATCAATGCTATTCCTATCAGGCAATTTATGTTTAAGGTTTGATGTTCTCCTTGAAACAGTTGACTTGGGAAACGGGCTAGAAATGACTATTGGGAAATGATCACTGCCATATGTAGAGGAAAGGGTATTCCAAGTTAGTGAAGAAGCTAAATTAGGAGAACAGATGGAAAGGTCAACAGCACTATAATTCTGATTTGGAGCTGAGCGCCGGGTTGCGGAACCAGTGTTTAAGATACATAAATTACGCTGGTCAATTATGTCTAGTAAATCCTCGCCATAGATGTTGGATATAGAGCAACCCCAAGATTGGTGATGGCAGTTGAAGTCACCCATTATAAGTAATGGAGTTTGGAGAAAAGAAAAAAGATGGTTAATTTCAAGAAGTAAAGAAGAAGAAGGGTGAGGAACATAAACAGAAACAATACATATATTATACATTTTAATAGCTACAATTGAAATGTCCTCACTGTGCGGAGGAAAGGAAATGATAGAAAAAGGTATAGAATCCTTGATAAGTATGGCAACACCGCCATACCCATCAGGTCTATCATCTCTAATTGAGAGATAGTTTTTTATTTTAAAAATATAATGTGGTTTAAGCCACGTTTCTGCTATTGCAAAAACAGATGGCTTAAATCTATTAATTAAATAAATTAAATCACTTTTTTTGTTGATTAGGCTGCGACAATTCCATTGTAGGAGGCAGTCCATGGTTGGTGGGAAGAGTGAAAGTGTTTAAAAAAGAGGCAGCGTTGGACGGTGAAATATTATATTGTGAAAGGAGTTGTAAAAAGGCTTTAATAAAATCATTAATGGACATATTACTTGTTTCTTCTGAACTGCTTGTTTTTTTACTATATCCACATCCATTTGATGGTTGTGGCTCTTGGCAATCTTTTATTAAATTATGATGAGCCTCTAAGTCATAACCCTGGGTGGTTTTAGCTGGGGAACGAGGTTTTAGAAAAACTGTCTTCTTGTAGCTTGTCGTAGGACTTGTAGGTGTTTGTTTATTAAGTTGAGACAATATTACTGGCTTATTTGAGAAGTTTTTGGTTGGGGATGATAAAAGCGTTTCCGCATAAGACCTACCTACTGGCGGATGAACTTTTAAGGCTTCAGTGTATGACACTGAATTTTGCGCCATGTATGTTTTAATTTGTTTTTGCCTGTTGTGTTCAGGGCAAGATTTATTCGTGGCATAATGATGTCCAGAGCACATACAGCATAAAGCATGATCTTCGTCCTTATCGCAAGTGTCTCCTGAGTGACTTTGGCCACATTTAAAGCACTTGGGTTTAGACCTGCACTGTAGTTTGGTGTGGCCATACCGACAGCAATTAAAACATTGAATTGTAGGAAATATATATAAATCTACTGGCAAAGCATTGTAGCAAATGAAAATACGTTTGGGGAGAATTTGTCCATCAAATGTTACCACTACAGATTGAGTGGGTTTCCAATAAATAGAGCCATCAACAAATGTTTTGAAATTAATTCGTCTCACTTTAAGTATAGGCCCACAACCAATAGGCACAGAAATATTTTCCATAATTTCCTCCGGAGACCATTCCGCAGGTACCCCACGAACTAGACCCATCCTAGTCACATTAAAAGTTGGAATGTAGGCTTTCAGATTTTGGGCCTCAAGGTTCTTATTTAAAATAAAATTATTAGCATCCTGATGATTTGAAAAACCCATAGAAATTTTGTTTCGTCCTATGCGCTTGACGCTGCCATTAATAATATTTGAAAAAGAATGTTTTTTTAAAAATTTGCCGAACGTGATGGGGTGCAGTGTGGTGCTATCATTAGGTGATGCAATCTGTTTTTGTACGTGAATAACGTAAGGTGCACTATCTGACTTATCATACGTAGTTCTACCAATTGGTGTAGGAGTGGTTTTGACAGGGACGGAATCTAGTTTTTCTTTAGTCATTGGGCTATTAACATTCGTTGATACATTTTCAGATACAAGGGTGTCTAGGCAGCCGCAACCTCCTAAATCAGAGCCATGATGCCTCCGACGACGCTTGTTGCAGTGTTTGCAGACATGTAAACGACTTCTTTTTAACGTGCGGGTTGAAGTAGACCCATCAGTTTCCATCCCAGACTCATTTGACTGAATGGTCACGAAATTACCTGCCGGGGGAACAATGTCCCCCGGATCAGGCGGGTCGTTCATGTTAAAAACTAAATACTAAGAAAAAAGACTTACCTAATGCTGGAACTATAAATACACTAATAATAAAAGAGTATGTACAAAAAACTAAAACTACTAATGACTATTATACTAATAAATTGCTTTTTCCCACTAAAGAAAACAAAAAACCGCGTCCGCCAAGTTTGAAAGTTTCCCGCGCTTTTTTCGACGTTTCTGTTATTCAGACAGTGACAGCAGCTGATCAGAAGCATAGAGTAAAACCGGAAATAAGTATTTTTTTTGTCGTTCTTTACCCCATCAGATCATTGTTAATAGTTTTAGAGGAGATAAATATATTATGCAAATTCGCATGATAAGTGCGTTTATAACCGTTTCAATTGTACACGCCACTAGACATCCTTTGGTTTCTCATATTTATTGCTTACCGGAAGTGCATAAGCAAAAGACAAGACGCTAGTTTTATCGATTCGTAATCTGACAAAAATTTCTAAATTTTTACCTTGGCGCCGCGCCATACTTTATAAATCAGTTATATTGGCCGTAGTAGCATAATTTCAAACCTGCATTTACTCATACCTAATTCTTTACATACTGGATATACTTATTAATTTATAAACTTATTTTTAGCAGCCATATGTCCAAATCCATCGATAGAATATTATCGGCCGTTAGACCCCAATTCAAGCTAATGCGTGTCGCGTAAGAGGGAACTTACCTTTTTACTTCTGATTGTGTACTCGGACTGAAAAACTTCGTGGTAGCTGGCTGTCATGGTATGGACATGCCATATGGAGGAAAGAGGATCTCGTGGTAAGGAAGGTGCTGGACATGAATGTGGATGGATGGATGGATAGGGAAAGAGGACGACCAAAGAAACGATGGATGGATTGTGTGAAAGATGATATGGCTGCAAAGAGTGTGACTTGCAAGATGACGTCAGATCGGAACGTGTGGAAGAAGAAGACATGCTGCGCCGACCCCAAATAGTAATTGGGATAAGGGCAGGGGAATGATGATTGTGTACGCGTACTTACCTTACTGTGGGGGGATCATTTTTAAAGACACCTCAGGGCCTATTTAAGTCCTGATCTATAGAAAATAATTATAGCTTCAAAATATGATAATCTTTATTACTTTTAAAGGTGTTTGTTACAAACTCACGAATTGTGATGGACGTTTTGCGTGCTCAGTCTATGTATAGAAAACGTACTTGTGCTACTTGAACAGTTTAATTCCAGTATACATTATGTTAGATCAATAAATATTGTGTTCCGACGTGTTGTCGTAGTTGAGCTTACTACGTAATACATGTTGGGGCTATTTTTCAGTCTGTTCTTTACCATTACATTAAACCAATCCATTACATTGGTCGTCTTATTCTGCTCGTTGAGTTTTACAAAAGGAATTGTAAATCGAGTAGTTGGCGGATTTGTAGTTGTAGACGATATTGTGGGCCTTAGTGTTATTTTTGTGGTTAATGCTGGTTTAAATGTTACAGCAGCGAAAGGATTCTCTTTTTTAGTTGAAATAGCATTTGTAATACCGAAATATCGCAAACTAGGTACAATTCCACTGAGGTTAACCATTTTATTGTGTTTATATTTGTTTATTGTCTGTTCTCTAATACTTCCTACACGACCAAGACCAATTGCTTTCGGATTTGAGTAAAACCACTTTTTAAAACCTTGCCGGTTCTCCAAAACTTTATTTTCTCTTACATCAGTCATTTTTGTCGTTTCCGTGGTAAAAGTAGATTTAAAGTTGTTGGAACTTCTTTTAGCTATTTCGGTTTGTGTTTCAGCGGTCAGACCGGCGCGAATGAAAACAGGAGAAGAGCCCTTGTATGTATCGTGCAGTGTAGTAATAACAGAATTTTCATAACCCAAGTTTTTAACGGTAGTACCGACCCAGTAGAGCGCTGGGCCTATGGCTGTGAAGCGGCGCTGTGCGTTGTTGCACTTGTCGCCTATACCCGTAATACCAAATATTCGGCCTTCAAGAAGTAAAGGCAAGCCTTGATCTTGTCTCTCTTCACAAGCTCTAATAGACTTTTTTGTGATTTTGTTTGATGCGCATACGTAATATCCAAATGAATTTGTTTTTAAGCAGCCTACTATCATTGCTACTGCTAATCTTGGACTCTGATCCATAACTGGTATAAGCGCTTTATGACCAATTGTTGTAGTGGTATCCAAGGCACTTAGCTTGACAAGTTTCTTTCTTTTACCTGTAGGCACGATGACAACCAAAGCAATATCATTTCGAGCTACCATGAATTGTGATTGAACAAAATTCTTGTAATAGCTATGTACGAAATATCGGAGTATTTTGGCCCCTTCTACGGTTTCACAATTTTCAGCACAATATGACGTAGTTAGCACAACGTTAGGTAAAATATAAGTTCCCATACAACCCTGTCTGTGATTAATCCTGTCTTGTGTGCAGTTCCTTAAACGCACTATACTCGTAATGGAAATACTTTTAATGGACACAATAAAAAGAGAAAAAATTGAATAGCGTTGTATAGCTTTGGTTAACATTATTCCAATTCACATAAACTTTCGTTATCGACTTCATTGGTTTAAGAGGTATTGTATTTTTATGAAGATTATTCACATAATTTTTATTTGCAAGTTATGTGGGTTTTAGTTAACAAAAAATAAATAAAGAATAACCAAAACAATTCGTTGTAACAATCGATTCTCAATTTTTACAACAGGAAATTATATTGCTTATCAAAATCATTGTTTCCTTTGAAAGCAGACTCATTTTGGGTTCTCTAGTATTGGTTTCAGCGATCTATTGGGTCGGGGAAAAAGTTATTGTAATAAAATCTTTTTGGCTATAGTATTTGTATCTGGCTGGTTTTGGTATAATTGAAACATACAATTTTAAAGAATATATTTCCAAATTCTAATTTTAATAGAGAGAGAAAGATTTTGTTACAAGTTCATTCATACTGTAATGCGAAAAGACTTTTTCCCCGACCTATTACTTCAATACTTTTACTACTCAATCAGGCGTTGTAGTTTATGGTAATATTTTATAAAACTACCTGCAACCCGCCCCGGCTTTGCACGGGTGCAATGCTGATACTAAATATACTATAGAAAAAAGCGGCCAAGTGCGAGTCGGACTCGCCCATTAAGGGTTCCGTATTTTGCCATTTGGCTACGCAACCCTAACGTCGATGCTTACAGATTTATTATTAGAATATAATAGTTCAGGGCTTATTCCGGTTTACGATTTAGACGTATAAGAAAAAAACTACTTACTAGATCTCGTCCTAACCAATTTTCGGTGGAAGTTTACATAGTAATGCACATCACATAATTTTTCGAGTTTTGTCATTCTCTTATTTTAGAAGTTACAGGGGGGGGGGACACATTTTACCACATTGGAAGTGTCTCTCGCGCAAACTATTCAGTTTCTAAAAAATGATGTTAGAAACCTCAATAATATTTTTGAAGACCTATCCATAGATACGTCACAAGTATGGGATTGATAAAAATCAGTTTCAGTTCTATGTATGGGGGCCCCAGAATACATCTACTTACCAAGTTTCAACAGTATAGTTCTTATAGTTTAGAAAAAGTGGCTGTGACAGACACGGACGGACGGACAGACAGACATGACGAATCTATAAGGGTTCCGTTTTTGCCATTAGGCTACGGAACCCTAAAAAACTGTGGACGTTGTATACAATAAAATAATTATAAAAAAACCTGCCTGAATTTTTTTTTAACGAATTAATTACATTTTAAATACATTTAAATACGTAATTATATCTGTTGTTTATGTAAGAATCAAATATATTATAATGTACGATGTACTGTATACTCTTTACACTAAATTATTATAGAGCTTGTTTTTCTCTTTTTAGTAAATGGTATTTTTTGCAGTCGCGCTTTTTGTTATTAAGTAAATATTTTATTTCAGACCTTTTATTAAGTATTTTTTTTATAAATAAGTGGCCGAGCTTAGAATGCTAGTACTTGTATTTGTTACTTACTTATATTTGTTTGTGTGTTTGTAAGTGTCTTGCTTTTAAAATTATTTTTTCATTGGTTTTATGGATGAAGTTGTTGTTAATTGCTTCTAATTTTTATTTACTGTCTTGTTATACCTACTAAGCAATTTGTTTTTTTTTTTATCAGTTTCTTAAATATCTACTTAACTGTGTGTATCAATAATGTGTTTGTTTTCATCTTTTGCGGATTGCTATCTGAAATGTATTCGTAGTATCAAAACACATTATAGAAAGGTGTTTACTAGATTGCTAATTGCATTTAAATCTCCAGGTCTGGCTGTACTCCAACTATTTGTTTTCCAGAGATTAGCAAGCCATCAATTGCTTGCGTCACATCATCTGCGACTGTATCGCGTCTTAATTTTAAGATGTTTCCTATGTTTCACTTCTATTTGAGCGCGGCAATGAATTAATGGTAATTTTGGCTTTAATCTTCCATGTTATAAGATTCTTTACTTGGTCATCATTTGTTAAAATTGTAAATTTAAACGGTTATCTTTTGATGATTTTATCGTACGTTTTTATTTTATTCGTATCCCTCATACCAGGTCTCATACGATATTATTTATATCCGTGACTAAGTTTCATAAAATTTTTCATAAACATGATATTTTTTGTCGAGAATGTCTGTTTTATTCAATGTGTAATTACTTGCATCTACAAGTTACGAATTGGTTGGACTGTGGTTAGGGTAAGATTTTATCCAAAGAATTTAACTTATGAAACTCCCTAAAAACATGCCTTCGTAGGTCATTGAGCTAATTCGCGTCACCCCCATGTTATGGTTGTAACTCGTTAAGCGTTATATCGCGGTGTAGAAATAAATACTTAATAGACATGTCGGGATTTAGAATTGCTCTGAGATGTAATGATGGCGTGTAGAGCGGCGCCTGACGCATTAGAGTGGGTCGTTCTACGCGGACGATGAGGGCGGGGATTAGCGCGGCGCCGGCGACAGCGCGGCATCGCGGCATTCCTGGCGAGCTTCACCAAACTGCAGCCATGAATAGCCACTCAGTCAGCGAGGTCTCGTAATGCCCCATCTTAAGCTATCACGCGCCGCTGCCAGAAATAGAACCATTCCATTCATAAACAATGCACATCATGAATTAAATACTATCGGCCCATGAGTCCATGACGCATTTACAAACTAAATTAACCACTGCCGCCATGTTCTGCTTCGCATAAATGAAAGTACGTATTGCTATAAATCAAGATAACGTTATGGAGTTATGCGGATGAACCCGCTATTAACATTCCAATAATGTGCCAACTTCAATTCAATTGCAATGGGCTAGTTCCGCTACTAAATAATAATCAGCTGGATTTGTTGTGCGTATGAATTCCAACAATATCAGTCTCAATCAAATTGAATGCCTTGAAAAAATAGAAACATTTAATTCAATGCTAGAGTGAGCTTCGTCTAGGAGGAAAATCAAATCAAATTGCGGGTGTTTGAAGATCATTTTTTGACCGAAAGAACTAAGTATTACGAATGTTATTAATTACGTTTAGGGATATTTTTAAGAGTCAGTACTAATTACCTATATACAGCTGCATGAAAGCTTCGCTCGTCTCTTGTCAATTGATTCGAATGGACTTCTCGCAGAACCACAGCCGTTGATTTATTGTTAAATGTTTGTAATATTGTCAAAGCTCAAGTTGAAATATGAAACTAATTTGTTATTATTGTCTAGTTGCAAATGTTTCGAAACAGACTGCCTAAGTGATAGTGTCATAAAAAGTTTTTTTTTGATGGAAGAGAATAATTAACTAAATGTTGTTTTTTTTTGTGAATTTCAATTTAAAAGTTTTCAATAGTTTACTATTACCTACTCGGTTTATAAGATTTAGTTCATATTTATGACGATAGAGATTTATGAATTTAAAGAAATAAAGTTTATAGAATTTAAATAGATAAGTTTTACGTGTTTAAAATAAACTAGTCTAATATGAGTAACGAGAAGTGAAATATTTAGATGACAATCTGTTATATATTTTAAAAGGTGCATCAATTTCTATGTCTACTTAAATAAAAATCCATAAAATTGGAAGTAGGAAATAGTATCTTTATTTATTAAAATCTATTACATAAACGTAACATTTCTAATACACGTAAATATATTGTTATCGTAGAGCTATTTACATAATTTAGTATGATTCCCTGAACTTAGGAGGTCCGTAGGTCTCGTGAGGTACACCCTGACTAGTGGAGATGGAGCTGGCTCCGTCGTACCCGCTGCTGGAGGCCGTGCTGCTGACCGTGTGGGGGGCGGAGATGCTGCTGGCAATGTTGGACTCGCCGAGGTTGTAGTTGGAGCTGGCAGAGGCGCCGCTCACACCGAAGGACTGAGATCCGAACGATCCGGTGGAGGCGGAGTCGTGGCTCACGGCGGGGGCTTGGTACTGCACGTTACCTTGGGCGGACGACTCGTAGTCGCTCTGCGAAGCCGAGTCGGCGAGAGCCACGGACTGGCCCTTGTTGTAGTCCTGGACGATGTTGTTGATCACGGCCTGAGAGTCTTCCTTGTTCTTGTATTTGATGAAGTAAACTTCGGGCTTGGATGGGGGCTTCTGTTCAATCTTGGGGAGAACCAAGTCCTTGGGTTCATCGGGCTTCTTAACCAGAACGTAGACAATGGTCTTTTCTTCGTGCTGAGGCTGGACGGGAGCGATCACTTGCTGTGAGCTGGCTTCGCTGGGAGTCTTGACGAAGATGATCTTGTAATGCTTCTGGGGGGGAGGGAGCACGATGGGAGCGCGGGGCCTGGGGGGTTCCCTGTCCTCAGGAGCGGCGTGTACGTAGAAGTGTTTGAAGATTTGAGCGGGTTGCTGCTGGATTTGGTAGTTCTGGGCAGCCTGGTACTGGCTGGAAGACTGGTACTGAGTTTGGAATCCGGTGCCCAGAGCAGCCTGGCTAGAGCCTGCGTTTTGGTAGTAGCTGGAGCCGGAACCACTGGTGGACTGAAGGTTTTCAGCCTGGTATCCGTTGTGGCCTTGGTAACCGTTGTTAGCCTGGTGCTGTTGTCCATTGTTGTACTGGTAGCCGCTGTGAGCCTGGCTGCCGATACTTGAAGAGGAGCTGCCAGTGTAAGCGGTGTTGTACTGGCCAGAGCTTCCTCCTACTTGGTAAGAAGGAACTCCGTAAGAAGTTTGGGGAACTTTGTAGTGGTAGCCGATCCCGATATCAGCTGAAACCACTCCGAGAGCGAGTAAAAGTACCTGCAACAATAGAAATTCAATTATGAGCATTATATGACTACATATTAGATAACAAGAGACAAATACAGTCAATGCCGTATCACTTCGTATGTTCTGTAACTAAAATACATTACGCTTTCGTAAATTAATCGTACCCATGGGTACCTAAAAGTGATCAATGAGACAAGTTTGATAGGTGAGTTGCACCGTGCAGGTAATCTCTATGTGCGAGCCGCGTCAGACAAGGCGAGGGCTTACGGGACCGGTCGCATGGTCATCGCCCAATACCGCGATGTTGCAACACTGGGCGTTCCAGAGGAATCAGAGCCTCAATTATAATGGAATGTACTTAACAAATATTGGAGGATTATTACGAAATTTGGAGATTTAATCTCAGCCGGAATTATTGTTGTTAAGTCTTAAAGCTGGCAAGTTTTTAAACATGATCAAAACTAATTACAACGTTCGGAAGGGAGAGTTCCAATGCATTAATAACACTAAAGCTCAATTTCTCAGGTAATAAAAAGGTGACAGTATCTCTTTAAAATCGATGACTTAACTCCGACGTAATGAGAGGTATAGAGATAAGGAATATAATAGAATAGAAAGTATGTGCAAGGTCACATCAGGTGTGGGCACAATCCGTTGTTGGAGCAGTCGCAGTGAGGGCCAGGTTGCGCAAGATGCGCCGCGCCCAGACTTTGGGTCAGCTATGCGAGTGCGTTGAACTTGAACTGACCAAGCTTCCGCATGCTAGGTGCAACACGCGTTACTATATGTTACAACATCTAATTGGTACGGGGAATATGCGGTACAATCAACTGTACACAGATTACACAAATTATCGTGATCTTCATCTTTGGTTATTGAAATAGTTGTTAGTGGTTACCGCTTAATCTGCGTGTGAAGGTGCAGATGTAGTTTGTAATTATTAACGACACAAGCACTTAATAACAAAATTACATGAATTAATATGAATTGTAACTACGCTAGCAATGGCAGTTGGTGCATGTTCGATTAGCTATAGGTGCGATATTAAAGTTGAATATTTTGAAAAATGTAACACGCTTTTCTCAGTATATCCTCTTTCTCGGAGTACTTAAGTAGATACACATTTTCTGTCGTAAAATCTTTTTTACTTGTTTCGACAGATAATCACCTACATAAACTTTATCCGTCACCACATCCGCTTGCCACACCAAACTTTTGCTTATATGACAAACATCTTCATAGAATTCAAATAAAATATACATAATTTTGGCTCCACTATAATTAGCTACCAAGGCTGCGTCTTTTTTGCTACTTAGCTGGTAAACGACATAATGTATACTTAATATTCTGCTTATTGTTTACATTGATTTGCAATTTATAGACGCATTTGATTGAGTCAAAAATTTACGACTTCAGTACTCAATAATCAATATTTTAATGTGTGAACGAACGTCTTAGCAGTCTAGCTATTAATTGAATAAATAGTCTAATTCTCTGAATTGATATAGTTATTATGTTAATTTTATTTGAAATATTCCTATAAGTGGACAAAGTGGTTTAAATGTTGAGATGTTTCGAATAGTTTCTTCGTTATTTTTAGATAAGGTAATGAGATTATTGTAAGATACTCATCTTGTCGCGTCGCAAAAGAAGTTGAACAAAAATTAATATTACATTAATTTAGCATTTCCCCAATAATCATACGTGCGTATGTGTGAGTACGTTGCATACAATTATTTTTTCTTTGATGCACTTATCCGTCGAAACTTCAAAAAACGTCAAATAAATATATTGATCAACTATTTCTTATCTAGCGTTACAGATTCCGGATCGACCGGAAACCATAATTTGAATACTAGCCATGTTTGGTAAAATGTAATAATCATCACATTCCTAATGGAGCTTTCGTCACTTATCTCGCGGCACCAGATTGACGGTCACTATGCATAACAGACGCACAGACTAAAATATTCGTTTTGTTTATTTATTTATATAAAACTATCCGAGTAACCGTCACGCTATGATAACGTAATGTCGCACCTTCGGATTTCAAATGCTAATTTATATTTTCAGGGTCCGATCGTTTAGATCTATGCTGCATAAACTTTGAGTTTGTGAAGGTCGTTTGGGTTTGCGGTCACCATAAAATTAGGAAGGTTTAATTTGGAGTCCATGCCCTGCTATTTAATTCAAAGGCCTAGGTTTTGCAAGAAAAGCGTAAAGATTTATGACTACGAGACATTTTTGCTTTTTTTTTTGTTAATTTATTTATGAGTCAAAGTGGATTAAGCAACTATTACAAAAGGCAAAGGAGGGCTTTTAATTCAAAAACATAAAAGATTCCGCAAATCTGTTTAACTTTTTCCCTTTCAACTTTTCTTACTAAAGTTTTCTATTTTAAAGTCAGGCTAGAAAACAAAGAGTTTTGCAAAATAAACATCTGTCTAAAATGAAATATTTTTAAGAATTGGTTATTTTTTTTTAATTCGTTTGTGACATTGAATGATACCTCGTAAAATATATGTTCGTTAGGCAATGGACCTTGTAATATTATCATCAATATGTTTCTCCTTCAAAGCCTACTTTTAAAGTTTGGTTTAAAACGTATCGATCCTGTGTGTAATAGTTGCGTATGTTCACAGTTTACGGGTTTTCTTGCACCACCAAATATTTTGAACACGTATTTTTTTAATAAAATACTATGCTAGTTATGATTTTATTGAGCCTAAGTCGAAAGCTAATTAATTTTCGTGATCTTTATTAGCTGTAAAATAACTCACTTTAGGATGACTTTGAGTAGCATAAAGCTAATATAAAATATTTCACATAGTGCATAATAAAAAAAAAACGAAAATAGGGCAAAATGTTTACGGCCCTATTAATATGCATTGACAGAAAGTAATAAACCCGTTGAAATAAAACTGCAATTTACAGTAAAAGTTACCTAAAGGGATGATGATGCACCTGACCAATACGATTTAATTATGTAATAATCGAGAGAATTGAAGTACAATAAAATAATATATTTTATTATATTACTTTATTGTACTATAAACCACAAAACTGTTAAAGTTTAAAGTCACACGAAAGCACATTAATATTTCGCAAAGCTCATTAAATTCCAGTCGCGATCAATGGTTTGTGTCAGTGAAAATTAAAAATTAATGTCACTTTAAAAAAAAAACACTTTCGAAGAAAACTAAAACACTGAACAGCACTTATCACATTAAAGTTAACGATCACAGTTTTAATTAATGAAAAAAAGATATATTAATTAAATATAATAAAATAAAATGATATTAATATTTTCGGTACGTACCCAAGTAACCTTCATGTTGTGTGTTGCGGTCGCGCCTTACCGACTCTTCCAAGAGGTGGTGTGGTAAGTGTCGCCTCAATCGCCGCCCGACTCTTAAATACCGGCGCGAGATGAACAGGCCCCGGCCATACGTCCATACCGCCTATGTTGAACCTACAAGGTTATGTCAACGGGTTCAGACAAAACAATCAACCGATATTCATTTACTCGATCCCTGAACTATTTTCGGCAAAGCTTTTAGTACTTGATACTCTTGACGTCAAAATAGGTTTTAAGTAATGTCTCCCTATTGTCCTACGACGTCTGCGTCTGGGTCTAACAATGGGCCCGACTTGTATTGTTAGAAATAACGTGTCAAGTAAAAATACTGTGTTTCTTTTACGACATTTCGGTCGTAGGTGGACAGGATACGAACATAGCCTTTTAGTTTGGTTAGATAATTATTAAAATTTCCTAGCATATAGCATTTGTGCTTTTTGGAATGCTCTGTATTTCCAGGTTGTTTAATGAACTAATAAGGAAACTTAAATTTGTTTTTAGATGAGAAAAAAACAAAGATATCTATTTGATTTGTTTAGTAAGTGTGCGTTTGTATGCGTCAACGATAGTCTGGGTACTTTTGCATTTTTTATCTATTGCAGTCCGAGATACTGGGGAATATACGCGTTGTATAAACATTGCGGCCAGATATTCGTATATGCATAACTTATTAGATGAACTTGTAAAGAATATCCGACATTGAGGTGCTAATAATGACCTCATCGGAAGGTCTTACGATGCATTTATATGACATATATTACTATGACAGAATGCAAAACTAGTTTCGAGCTTTCAAAGTGAGAATAATAGTATGTGTCACTCAAAGCATTGTCTGCGGGCGGTCGGTACATCAGACCTTTACTAACTACCGAGCGTGTTCTAATAGGTAATAACAGCTTTTGTCTTAATGCTAAGGTTTAAAATTAATAATTATATAAACAAGCTACCACGTAAAGGTCAAGTGCGTTTCTTATTACGTTTGTAACAACGCATGAGTTTTACGATTAGTTACGTCATGGATCCGTTAGACAATTGTGGGTTGAACCTTGTTCTTTGCGGTACACGAACCAGAAATATTTTTTACTTTAAAACAATATGTACCTGTCTGTACTGGTACAGTCGACATAGAGGAAATATTGAGAAACTTACAATAGATATAAATTATTTAAATGAAAAATCGTACACGGAAACATTTAGAAGTTTACAATAGCTATATAGGTAATTTATGTGAATGCAAAATTATTTTTTGAAACTAGGTAAGTCTCGCTTTGTATTTTACAATTGTGGGCGTATTGTAATTGTTATAATGACTTATAAGACATAAATCTTAGACCAAATTGGTATATTTCCGAGTTTGGTTGTACTACGAAAAACGCTTGTAAGTTGTGTTTCCTGAAGCTCGCTTACAAACTCATTGTTTAACATAGTTTCGTGTCAAGCATATTTTATGGTCCGTGATGAATATTCTATAATTTCTCAATAAAAGCAATAACGTGTTGACCCTTAGCAACTTGGCTATTGTCGTCGCTTGGCGAAAAATAACAATATGTTTGTGAAAGAATAAAACCTTACTTGACATGTTGTGTAAATTGATTAATCTAACAATGACCGGGCCTTGTGGTGTCTATTAATAATAAATAGGCATCTTAGATCAAGGTGTTCGATTTCGGGCCCCATAAAATATGTATGAACATTATTGTACACCAATCGACTGCATTGCAAACTGAAAACTAAAATTATTACTGTAAAAATGAATTTATTGCCTTGATTGCTGCTCTTTAAAAGTTAAGTGTTACCGAAGGTTCAAAAGGTCATTGAACGATAGAACTTGGTGCATTTAATAGACTATACATTTCTAAACCTTTATGTTGTGAAGGGTCATGAAAAACCGGGAGTGGTTAATTTTGTTAGTACCTTTTAGTTAGATAGTTAATGGGTATTTCGAAATTAGTTCTCTTGATATCTTGGCAAATGTATAATTATGAAACAGGTTAGCGGCCTATGGATCTCCCACAAACCCGAATGTTACTATTTACTGTGTCCGAACGAAAAAGCCGAGTACAAGAGGTGTACGTGTGGTATTTCCCCGCACTGATTACTACCGCGTACATATTATTTTGTCCATCGATGTGATTTATGAATTTGACCATTTAATATTTTAAGCCTTAGTAGAAGATTACATGTACAATGATACATCGCGGTCGAGGCTGACCATCGAAGCTTTAATTGGCCTACACATTCGTACAAAGTCTCAAGGATCTGAGGTCAGCTTATTCTAAATATTATTATGAGTATTGTTTATAACAATTAGTCACTCTTCGAAATCGTTAATAGTACACATCAATTTACTGCTTATAAATGCTTTCTTAAATGATTCTCAGCCAATATTTATTGTCGATAACTTTATTGACTTAACAAATAAAACAAGAATCTTGTATTTATTCATTGCTTCTAGCTGCATATTGATAGTGTGGCAGATAGCTAAATTAGTCAATTATGACTGCTGTTATAATCTAATAATAACACTTATTAAAATCAGACGGTATGGGCATTACATTTTAATGCCTTATATATTTAAATACTAAATTAATGTAGACTTAGACGATATATTATTGTTCAACAATTTCTTATATGACTGTATTGATTTTGTTTGTGATATTCTTTATTGTGAATGTAAAACTGATCCAATCGGCTTTCAAAACAAAACATCAGATCATTAGAAGTTAATAATTAATTATGTAATTTCTAATTTTTATAATGTTTTGTAGGACAAAGTCAGTTGGATTTCCCGCGAGCTTGAAACGAATATTTAGCATACCGATCCTTTTTAAATTACGTCAATGTCAAGAATTCGGAGTATGTGTATGGAAATTTTAGTATCTGTATGCCCAAAGAAGATATACGGAATTAAGTTTTAGATGAATATTTGTTATTTTGTGGTTTATTGGCACGAGTGTGGACATGTGCCTCGATGGATCCGATATCTAATCGCGGATTCGATTTATTGCGTCAAATAATGTCAAAGCTTGAAAAGTTGTATAGTCACACGGAGCATAAAATGAATGGATGGATTTGTTACTTATTCACGGCAAAACTATTAAACTGTTTTGGAAAATGCTGTTCAAAAAGATTAAAACAAAAATTTGAAACAAAACTGCAACGAACATATATTTTTTTCTTTGATAATGCCAAAGGAACGAGCATAAATCGATCAAATCGAACCCACTTATGAGTACAATTACGTTTCACACGCAGTCGGGTAAAAAACAATTATAGATTCGCTTGCTATAATTTAAATTATTGAAATAGGTACATAAATTGCATTATAGTTCTCGTGTTATTGCGTCTCGTTTGAAATGGAATCAATAAAGTCTGCCGCATTGCATGTCCGGCGCTGATGCTGGATGTTTAAACCAATTAACAGTTTGACCGGTGCATGGTGATTGGGTCAGTTCACGACACTTTATGTGCTCGGTACTTGCAGACATTGTAGCTACAGACCTTCGTGACTCTTAGTGTAGCGGAATATAATGCGAACAATGATGTGGGACTTGGGACTCTATCGACATTAAAATGTTTTAAAAGGGAAAGTTAGGTTCAAAATTATTGCATCATACCATCATTGTTGTGATACGTATGTTTTTGGCGTAAATTTAAGCAGCCAGTGTTAGATAATTTGTTGTTTTATTTTTCTAAAATTTTAAGTTATGAGCTAATAAGAAAATATGTCGAACGCAACCTGTGACCAACCTATAAAATCGAGTTCGTTGACTTTACATCAAGTTAATAAGGTTCAAATAATAGGCATATATAAAAAATACGTGATTTACATAATGTTTGATATTTTCGACTCATTTGTAACCTGTTGTAATAATACGACTTTTCAATTCAGGTGTTATCCACATTCTTTAAAACGTGTACCTATTTAAAATGGGCGATATAAAATATTTTTCTTTGCTAAATATGCCCCTTTATTTTGTGTTATTCATAATATTATTATTGATGTCTTACATGAGTTTTTTTACATAGAGTAAAATTGTAGACTTGGTGTTATGCAATGGATTGTTTGGCAACATTAATGGTTTGAAATTAAATGTTTTTAGGGATATTACACTGCAGCATCTCAATTAATTTATTGATTTAATTTACATGGGTAACTCTCTTGTAGATCACGCACATGTTTGTCTTTTACTCACATCGAACCCCCCCGTAGGTATGCTTAGCGTATTTAAGTTTAAAAATATGTAAACAGCTATTTATTGCTATGTTAAGATTTAACGAAACAAATAAATCAGTAAGCTAAATAAAAATGTGATGAATGATTAAAAACCCATTATTTTATAAAAAAAAATCTCTTTAAGCGTTACAAGAAATGTAATCTTTTTCCGATTGGTCCAACGAGTTGATATCGCTACATTACTTGATGTCATAAACACATAAAGTATTATTAGTTGTTTAAATATAGTTTAAGGAACTCCAAGAATATAAGCTCGGGTACGTTTTATTAAAAACTGGTTTTCTCATCAGTCGTTATAAATTTCATAAGGCTACTTAAATCCGTGAATTCACGGTCGTAATATTTATTTGCATAATAGATAACATTTTGAGACGTCCAATACTATTTCAATCTAGCGCTTTGGAGGTATAATTTTGCGGAAACCTCGATTATTCCTAAATGCCATGAACCTGCCACATATTACGTATTATAGAATCAAATCTGATATTAGGCTACTTATACATATATAACAAGGGTAGCATTAGGAATACGTAAATACCATTTAATATTTTTTGTCATTTTCTGTATTGAGTTTAACCTCAGAACATAAAATATTTGTTTAAATGATCGCACTAATCTGTGAAACAGTCGATTTGAAACGAAAGGTTAAAGGTTAATTAACCTCATGCCACTTGCCTTGGGAGGAAAGCAAGGCAAGTTAAACCGCTGATCAAAGCTTGTTAATTTATACAATGACAGTTCATCTCATAAAAAGTTGGAACTTCAATCAATATTTTTTTTTACTTTAATGATGTAATTGAAGGAAAATTCAAACTGGTTAAGTGCGAGTCGCCGTCGTTTACGAAGGCTTCTGTATATGATAAATATACCGTGGATTTTTTCAGGGCAATTTGCATCGTGATAAGAATCAATAAATTTTGTTTCATTTTTTGATCTTAAGGGTCCTGTGCGTCTACACCACACAGACTAAAGACTGACAAAAGAGAAGCAGAGATTTGGTTTAAGGAACCATTGCTAATTGAAAGCTATTTTATTGCTGGTTTAGTGACTAATAGGATCAAAGGTTGTAGTAGAGATAGGTTAAAAATTGAATTCGAGAATTCAATCAGAAGAAACGACGTTTTTAAAGTGTTTTATTTATTGACATAATTTACAAGACTTGAGATCATTGATAAGTCATAAAAATGTAGACAGGGCGCGGCACTGGAAATATGTTTTAATGCCGAGCTTAAATGACGGTTAGTACGGAATCATCAATCTTCTGAATATACAAGGAGGACGGTTGACTCACTTCCGGTTGGAGGAAATAAAAAGTCTGCCCTTTGGCATTTTGAATATTGTTTTTGTCTGGGAATGTTTGCTGGAGCGCATGAGGATCCAATGCATTGCTGACTTTTAAAAGCATATTCGTATAGATAATAAGTATTATGATTCTTTAAAGCCTAATCGAAAATTTTCTGGTTCCTAAATTGGTTTTTTATTTAAATATATCCAGTTAATCAATTACCAAAAAAATGGTAAAATAATCTAGACATTATTGTAATTTACATTAATGTCTCGATGCGTAGATTAATAAAGTGTAAATTTGAATGCTGTTATTAACTATTGTGCGATAGATAATAATATTTAATACGCATCTCCACAAATTATTTGTTTGTTTTCAATAAATCACTGCAATGTGCAACGGGGCAATCAAGTCTCATCTATTAACTATTTCCTTTTAGTGATTCCAATAATGTTTATTATGTGAGAGGTCAACACATGACCTCTAAACTTTGAGTTGATTTTAATTAAATATGATATAGAGCGACGTGGTGAATCAATAATTATTATTTTACGGATATTAAGCAAACTCAATAAAGTTTTTGTTTGCCAAAGTGGATTTTTTATTACGATTTGATATTTTCATGGACGTAATTTTTAGCTAAAGGGATACATTATTAAAACTGAAAGTAGTTTTCAATTACGTTACTTTTATTTGAAAAAAGTGTTGAGGTTCGGGAATTATTTTATATTTTTTTAGTTTTCTGTTCTTTTTCGGTATCGTTAGCCGTAAACGTTGTTTTCACAAATGTAGTCTTCACCAACATTTTTCAACATATCAATGAAGGTTGCATTTTGATCTAGCCATTTTACTTGACTAATTACTAAATATTTTGATCTTTCGATTCAAAAACAAGTTTTGAAAAAGTTGCTAGATTATGTAACATTTGTAGGTATTTATAGACGTCAAGTTATTTAAAGACACCAATTAAAATTGTCATAATATTAATAGGATTTTTGTTATTTCATAGGTACCTATTTTGTCTGTTACCTACTTCAAAATATTTATGAACTGGTTTGGGCATTAGGTTTAAAAAGTAGTAAACATTTTATAAATAATATTTTATGAATTTTAATTAATTGGATAACAAATTTACGCGTTGGGCTGGTTCGGTCAGCAACCTGCGGTCGCTTGGTAACAGAGGGCAACACTGTATACTGTATAAGCCTATTTTGAATAGTAATTCATTGATTATTAATATCAAATGTTGTTTTAATTACTTGGACAAGGTCATAACTCCTGGATTCCACGCCCTACGATACAATTTCGTGTCACGCTGCGAATATTCGTCATAAAATTACAAAATAATGTCTATTAACGTTATTAGGTATAATTTTGAACGTTATACAGTAATTATCATAACATTTGAGGATAACACAGAAGTCAGAACCATAAACGGGGAATCCGTCCAAGTTTTTGATAAAGTTACACGTTAGTCATAATCGCAGTGGATAACAAAATGTCGTGAATGTTTCCGCTCCTGTTAGTTGTAAATCGATATGTTAAATGTGCTTTACTATCCATCCAAATTACTGTAACTGGTGTAAAACCGTTGTAGTTTGTACAAATAAAAAAAACGATTGAAGTCCAGTAGGTACTGCAACGGACCAAACGATAATTAGAATTTTTAAGTGGAATATTCAAAACTCGAATATTAATAGATACAATTGCTGAACCCTGAAAATTAACATACGATTAAAAAATATATTTGGACATATTTTCGCATTTATTCATGAAACATGGAATAAACAACACCCAGATATTAACATGAATTAGTAGATTAAAAATTATAATTTTTACTGCGCATTTGTCGCAATGTAAAATAATATTGTGTCATATAATTATGCTATCATTTTTTCATACGACAACTAATTTATGGATCAACGATTGCAAGCTACATTTTTAGTTCAATATTTTCATTTGATCTGTGACTGGGAATTAGTCTTAAAATATTACTCTACTTTAGTTTACAATGTCCAGTAATAAACAGCCCACGGGATGTCAAATTCATACACGTCACTGAATATTGCAGGTGGATAAATTCACCAACGAAACTCGTATTTTATTTAAATAAACCTTTGTCTTGACAATGACATTTGGAGTCAATTCAAATGAGTGAATATTTTATTATGAATGGATGCTGCGATCTATGAAGGATATATTGCAAGTCCATGTTTGTTTTCAATGTTAGATATGTTATGATACTCTTTATTAACGTTATAGTGCACCAAAAATTGCTTAGTTCCCTTTCGTTTTTCAGCTCCTATTCCCATTCCAATTATCGCCAATATTATTATTATTGCCGACCATAGTTTTTGTCTCCAGCTAAGCCTTAACATAGCCGTGTATTTCTTTTTTTTATACCAGTCTATATGTCTCTGGGCACCGGCCCCTTTCCATGGCTTTATTATTTTAGGCGTACATAACTATATACTTAAAACGTTTTTTATCTGCCACATAAACATAATTGTGGTTGAACTTTTAATATATGCGATATTCGGACATTCTTGGTATTTCAGAAAAACAAGTTTAGCATCCGTGATGAGCAGTACCATCCTCACAATCAGTGGTAAGGCACGCATTCGCCATGACACTACGAGTTTTATTCCTCAATAAAATATACTCACTAATGTTTTATTCATTTCTTAATTACTTGATTAGTGTTTCATCATGTGTGTATCTTAATGTTAATGTGGCTATAGAAAAGTTTTACTAGTTAAAGCGACAGTATTTGTCAAAACGGTTATTCTGTGTATTCTTGATCTAAAATAAAAATTTTCATGTTCTGAGTGATGCAGATTAAGCGCTCTTATGAAATTCTCCAAAAGAATCTTGAAAACAATCAACAGGTAAGGGGTAATGTCAGTTCAGAGTTCAATGGGAAGTTTTGAACAGTAATGGATAAAGAAATTGTTCTCATTTTTTATACCTGGCACATTTTACTTATTAGTCCATATTTTCGAATTTTTGTGTATGGGGACAAAAAAAATGTCGTTAGTTTTAGATGCGTATATAAGGGATGGGATGCGGGATGCTATATGAGAAGCGGCCTGTATCCAGCAGGCAGCAGTGGGACGTTTATAGGCTGGCATTATTTCTAAAGAGAAGATCCATAAAATACAGTGTTAGTGTTACTAACCTATATTGCTAGTTTTACTAGCAGGGGCTAAATTATAATTATAATCAATATATGTTTATATGATCCATAGCGTACTTGACTTCAGCGGTCACTGCTGTTTTCTATCCATACCATATGAGGTTATTTATTTTTTTCGGGAATTTTGTAACTCTTTCTTTCGTTTTCCTCGTGTAAAATCCCATTTTTATTCAGGAAACAAAATATATGAATTACGCATTTATCAGATGTATACTTTTTATGCCCTAGTAAGTAATTTAGCAAATTGTAATTAAATTTATGACTGGGATAGTATGCTCCTTCCCTACGCGGCGCGTAGTTCCCTTCAGTAGCTTTTGGTTATTGACGAAAGGGTAACTAGTCCTTCAATTGGGTGACAAGCATTTTGTGTTACGTCGATATTTTATGTGATTAGTTCATTACTTACCAAACAACAATAGCTAATGAAGATAATTATTTTATGGTTTACTCACGCATATTTATCGGGATGGCCCAAGTAGTTTCCGACGGTAGAACCCAACAGAGCTGACGAAGTTATTATTAACATTTTACTAAAGATCAGTGAAAATGTACTGATGAAATGAGAAACCAAAAACAATTTGAATGGATTGATGATTCCTTTTTCGAGACAAATATCTTTTGGTAGATTTGCCAATTTTTAAATGGTTATTTTTTGGGTAATCACGACCAAGCATTGGTTGGGTGTCATTAATTTTATATTATTCATCTAGTTAATTGATCTTTTTGTTCGGTTTTTTTGTGACGGAAATCTACATACTTATATATATTTAGACTGTGCTTATATCGTGTTTGCCGCTACATAATATACAATTACAATGATATGCTTTACTTTATCAATTTTGCGAAACTGATAAAGTAAAGTAAGTAGGCATGTACAAAGTTAGAATAATACAAAGTCGAGCACGTGTATGTCAGTGTTTTGTTGAAATACATAGATCGAAACAACTTCAACGCTTTTCGGTAACTTAATATGAAAGTAACTATGAATATTTAAATATCAGTGATATCTCAATAAGTAGGTACGAGTGTGTTCATCTTTATCTTTGTAAACTTGGCCTATTGATAAGGTACAAGTAGTTCTTGTACATACACAGGGATCTTAGATCCTGTCTGAGGAACATATTGACCGAATTATGTCGCAGTGTCATAATTCGATACGTTATCTGGAATGACGAGTCGCTCGTAAGCGTTGATGAAATTTATCTCTAAATAAATAAAAAGTTAAAGCTGGTGATTTTAACTCATAATTTCGTTTTATTAAATAACTCTAGTTTTCACGATTGATTCATACATTACTATTTAAAAATTCTGAGCGTTTAAAATACCATATATTTTTTGTTTACGTGAATAAAATACCTTAGCCATTGAAATCAATTTCAAATGTTCCAAAAGTTTAAAAAAAAAATGACACTGCGCAGGATTGTACAGCGACGCTGAGTGGGAAATGTAATAAGGTAATACAGCTAAGGTGCAGAGTGGTGACGGCTGGATGATGCGACTGCGCGGGGTGGGCCGGGCGCCCGCGACGCACAGATTCCGAGCCAGTAGCGCGAACAGCCCCGAACGGCACACACGATGATCGCGCATAAGCACGCGCTCGCCGCCGCGCTGCTGTGTGCGCTGGCCGGCCAGCTCGGAGCTGGAGCGAGCCTGCACTGCGCCATGAGGAGGGAAATCTCACCATGCACCTGTCGCCGAGAGGACGCCGGCACCGGAGCCATTCTAGTGGTCTGTCAGCGGATCAGTGCTTATGAAGAAATTGCGCGAGCCCTGACGAACAAGTTCAGTCCTGAAACGAAAATTGGCTTGGACATTTCGTACTCCCAGCTTCCGGATTTTTCTGAACACAGCATCAAAGAACTCGGCCTTTCAATTACAAGGCTCAAATTAAACTTCGACAATTTAAGGCAAGTCGATTAAGAAGTATTCTAAATCATCATTGGATCTAAGTTCGGTTCGATGTGCAGTTTTTGTAACATGTGCGGTAGTGAATCTACGCAACGTCAACTTACTATGTGTAAGCTCTTTGTTGTGTAAAATAGCATTAAAATTGTGTGTATTCACGATACAAACAATGTGTAAGTTGAATGAGAAAACAACAGGTCTATGATAAGAGCAAACGACGATGAGAATCGGCTGTTATCGAGAGAGTGGGCGACACCCTTGCCAGGGCTGGCAGCTTGTCTGATACTTCATGCGACACGTACGCATCGGCTGTAGAGCAATAGCCACCACCACATCGGTTAGTCCTTCGGTTTGGTAGTTTTTCTTTTCATGGACTGAATGAGATCTAAACATCTTTAAAAATATTTCTAGCGAATTAGGTTTATTATTGTAATGACTCTTATCAGCTTAACATTACCACCACCGATATAAACTCAAACATGCGAAGCGTTGACACGAGTTAGACAGCGGGTGTTGTGCGAACTTCAACAGGCTGTAATATTTTCTGTGGATTATTCCTGACCAAAAACGACAATTAAGTCGCCCGTGACCCATGAGCTCGACTCTTATTGACCACTCAATTGATCTTCACAGATTTTTCGGGTCATCTTAATTATTTATTTCTTTCTTGCCGTAAATTGTTTTCTTTTAAGTGGATATCGAAATCTTATAACTACTGTTTGTGACCTTTGCTTTTTGAGTAGATGTACCTACTTTGTAATAATTCATCTCAGTTCATATTTACTTCATTATTGCTATTGGAAAGTTGATTTATCTAATGGATTATTTATTAATTCCATTAGTAACCTTTCGTTAGTGAACTCCAGATCGTGTGGGGATGGCATCTAGGAGACGTTGCTCGGGGTTATCTTAAGGTCACTTCTAAAGCAGTAAAATTGAATGATATCATATTGGTCGTGTCGTATTTACTGTATTTACTCATTAATGGTGAACTAACAAATTACTGTAGTCGGTGTTTATGTATTTCGACGTAGGTTAAGTATTTGAAATCATGAATGTTTGAATATTACTATATTATTCACTAATACACATACCAGAATAGTAGTATCGCGATTGTTTATGTTTATATTGTTGTTTAGGTTTTCAGTTAGTGTAATACTGACATTGATAGTTCGGTAATGATACTTTTATATTAAGGCGTTTTTGTAATCAGACTTGTCACGCTTGGCTTTCTATCTTAGGGTGCGATTAAAACATTCACAACAACAGTGACACAAGTAATCGATTCGCAATGTATGTATTTACTCGTATTTCATAAACAGCTCTGTTTATTGGAACGGTGTATTTTACTTCCAAGTATTTCTTTATCTCTGAACGACCGTCCAAAATTGTCTGAAAAAGTAAATAACTAAACTAAATAAGGGAACTGCATGCAGGCAGACATACGATAATCCATTAATGGTGTTTGCGTGTCATGCAAATGCAGTTTTTAAAAATAGCGATTAGACTATGGAAAAATAACTAAGCAAGTTATACACTTGTTAACTTGAATCATAATTTAATACTATCTGTACGTGAGAATTAAAAAACGGTTTATATGTAGATGAAAAACTTATTTCTAGTTACTTCGTAGTTTAGAAAATGAATTTCGATACATTTGTTATCACCTACATATTGCAAAATCCTGAAAATAAAACAATACAATTACACAATACCTACTTGGACCCATCCAGATAAAACTGCTCCAACTATTATTCCAACTAGTAGGTATTATAAAGTACTACTTTAAAGGAATTTCTAATACTACTTTACACGTAGTTTTACATCAATAATTAAATATGTGTTACAGTTCACTTTGGTAAAGTTAGATGCCAAATTCTATCGGGGGATGTTCCATTGCCTTCATCATGTGTAAAGTTACAAGTAATGTAAACTAAATAAATCATGCTGTCAAATTAGAAACATTGATCTATAGAAGGTGACCCTAAATTAATGTATACTTCCATTCATATACTTACCATTCTTCAAGAAATGTTACCATTTTGCTTGTAGTTTTTGTTTTAAGTTATGTGAGCGACTCATATCCTAGTTCCAAGTACAGTCCGTGTAACCAAGGCGACTAATGTGTTTGATTGTTATCAATCAAAGACACACAATATTAAGGCGAAGTCCATTCACCGCTGCTAACGGTCAATAAAAATCTCTTTAAGCAAATAATTAACAGTAAGTTGGAGAAATTGCTGGAGTAAGTTGAGAAATTGCTCAAAAATAAATATGTTGAAAAAATTTGAAACTGCTACTTTTAAGATCATAAACAGAATTTTGGAATTATTAATTGGTGATCCTCTAATACTAGGTAGCCTTTTCATGACACTTGGTAATGTTTTTGATCTTAATTCTTAGTACCACAAAGCTACAATGGACATAATATGTATAAACGTAAATTTGTTACGTTTCAGTAATTCTAGGGTACTAATACTCAATTTTCTATTTTTAATGAGAATGATATAAAGCCAATGTCTTTTTGCATTTTTTTAAGTAAATTTCTTATTACTAATTGTAAAGAAGTAAGGCTACGTTTAAACCGGTTTTGTTGAAATCTTGTTAAAGGTATCGCCTTAGCCGCCGTCGGCTTAAGGGATGGATGAAGATGTTTGCTATACCTCGAGAAAACATACTTACTAAAAATACTTACATACTTAATAGGGTACTCATTTAGATAGAAAGATTTTACCCATTTCAGTTGTTACATGTAAATAAAGATATTCTCCTGAATTCCTTGAGATTGGAAATTAAGTTTTGGGTAGAAGAAGCGGAATAGTGGGTGCATTTTTTGTCAGGATATCTTCAAGAAAACCAATAAACTGACATATTAAGGAAAAATTTGTTTACAGTTCTTAAAATAAATAGATTTGCAAGGTACCTTTTTTTTTATAATTCAGATTGATTGAGGATTGTTGAAATCTTACTCTGATGGATTTCAAACAAAGATAATCTGTGTTGACATTTTTCTCATAAAAATGTTGAAGAAAAAGCTGTAAAACTCTTTATTTTGGTGTGAGATTTTTGGTTCGCAGTTATTCCTTGTCAGTTCACACCTAGTCCTTTTTTTAGTAATAATGTTTGGTCAATTTAGTCTGTTTGTAGTTTCCTTACAAGTTTCCCGGGAAACGTCGGTAGTCGCTATAGGATTCATAGTTAAGGGTTTGTTATGGCCACGATGAACAAAACTTGTTTCCTATTATCTCTTTTATTCTAAAGGATTATTTTCCACTAGTAACAACTATAGTCTGAATTAAAATAGTATCTGCTACAAGAGTATGTGGTACCTAGGTACTATAAATATCGTCACTTATTTAAGTGATGATTGTTTTTAAAAATGGCGAAACGTACAGGGTTTTTAAATAGTCTGCCATTTTAGTGCTAAATTTCAACACTTTTAAAATTCACCTACTAAAGACAATTGCGCAATATACTTAGAACTGCTGGCTCAAATTTCAATCGTATCTGTCATCAGTACTGGGATTCTCAGAATTATTATATTTGAGTATGTTATTGTAAAAGTCATGCAGATTAAAAAGTTCACAATTTTAAATATGGCAAGGTTTTTATTTAGGATATTCGATTTTATCTACAGGTTCCTAGCAATTTGAGGGCTAGTGAGGGTTAGTAATATATCTACTTAGTTAGAAATTACTGGTCATATTGTAATCTCTAGTTGCAAGTGTTAGATAAAAGAGAAAAGTTAAATGTTAATCCACTTATAATATTAGCGTTTGTCTGGGTCTAATATTGTCGGTTTTGTTCCTAGCACTTGCAAGCAATTTTTGCTATTGTCTTGAATAGAATTGTCAGTGAGAGAATTATACATCAACTCTTTTTAAAATTTCGTACATGGTGATATATATTATGTGTGTGCAATCACGTTTGGTTCGTCAGCCGAGCCTAGCGCTTCGTTTAATTGTGTATATGCTGGTCCCGTTTAGTAATTTAATTACCCTTTGGCCTAAGCGAGAACGTCAATTATGCATCGTTCGACTCAACAAGTAGCAATTTCGATGTCACGTATATAAGGTGGTACTTAATCCTTATTTCTTTTTATGTAAAGTTCTTTCATAAAATGAGCTTGAAATAAACTTTTGTTCTATAGAAGTAGAACCTTTGTTCAGATTTACGCCATAATGACGCCATGGCTTTTAGTGACTGAAAGAAAAGATCTTTTGAAACAAACACCTACGTATCCCCTTTTTAGCTCATTAGGTATCCTTTTCAACAACATTTATCTTATATCACCAGAGCAATTTTAACGAGGCAGTTTTGAAAACATGTTATTTAAACCTACTTACATATGAGACACATATGTTATCTCACTTAATATCTGCATTTGTACTGGTTTAGAATGTGTTATCCTCAAAACAAGCAACAAAAATTAAATAAAATTCGTTCCAGTAAAAGTATAGATAGCTACACAGCAGAGCAGTCTTCCAATTACTACATAGCAAGGGTATTAAGTAAATAAGCAAAATTACGTAATATGACAAAGTTATATCTCATTGAGCCAGCGTCGATAGAGATAACTAATGTAATTGCCGATCATTTGTGTCAAAAAGTGTGATGAACGCGTTGTGAATGTGATGCCAGCCGCGCGTGGTAGTGGTGCGAGGGGTGGTCGCTGCGGCGCACAGCGGCTCGCACTCCATGCGACCATGCGACCATTTGGCGCCGCCACTACGTTGATAACCCGGAACGTTGACCTCTTTACATTAATGTCTACTAAACTCGCGTCACTGCATGCACTTAGACCAGCGTGTAGGCTCAGCGCCTTTAAGTCTTTCAGCGACGATCAAAATCAAAGGTTAGCCATTTGTTGACATTTATTCATAATGAACCGTTCGCACATCGCGTTATTATTTTTATCAATATGCGCGATAAAAATATTATCTCACATTTGTAACAAGTGTTTTTAGGTTGTCTCGCTATGTCATTGTCTTTCACCCCACATAATTATACTGATTAAAAATACCCAATGTGTTTTTCAAATTGAAGCTTTAAAAAAAATAACAGTCTAAACTGTAAACTACTTATTTTAATATTTTATTGAAACCTACTCATTAAATGTAAACATGGGTCGGACTGAAACAAGTTATCGGTAAAAGATACGGAACGCTGATATGAAAAAAACTTAGCATGAATATCGAAGCTTGATATGCATAAGTACAGATGGTAGTCATAGACTTTAGTCACTGTTAAAGAGCCGCCAAACTTACTATCAACTATCGATTTAAAGACAAATTCTTCACTCACTTCAGGTATTTGCGGCCGATCAACAAAATGATTAATTTGAATAGTGACCCCAGAGGTACGATTAGAATGAACGATTCCTAGAGCATGTAAAGCAGCAGGTATTGTTAACCCCCGTGTAAGGGCGGAATAAGTTCACTGGAACGGAAAATTTGCATCAGGAAGCGCAATGATATTCAATTTTGGCGCCGTTTCTTTTTTTTGCCGATTTCCTTTAATTCAGGGAGTGGGTTTATAGATATCCATGTACACAAGTGATGACGTTCTTTTATTTAAAGGTCTTTAGCTTATACTAGCGCAGATCAAACCAGAAAAGCAATCCGCACGTTTATCAGCGTATGTTTATTTGTATTATTGAATTTGCATCAGATGTTTCGATAGATGTTGACCAGAATACCGCAGTAGTTTTTGATTTGGTAGAATAAAAAAAAATGACGATAGATGTATCTCACTTGTACTATTTTCCTCATTCCCGATTGCTTTGTTATCGACAGGTTAAAAAGCTAGACCAACATACGTGGACTTTAAAATTAAAGTTTGTGCCTCATGTTGTTAATTTGATAGAACTATTGTAAACAACATTTGATACAATAAAGTCTTATGCTCATCGAGTAAGATAAAAAGTTATATTTGTCTCAAGAATTATTTTTACCCTTCGGTTGACTGCGCTCGGTGTCGAGAACCGATAGGTTAGTATATAGGGGATAACGCATAAACTTTATCTTATTACGTTAGCTATTTATTTTTAATTTCAAAACTGTTTTTATGGATTTTGATTATGATACTACCTTGGTCGCTAAGACCTAAATACTACCAAAAAGATACTATCAGTCGCGTAGCTGACACTCTTCACATACTTAGGTATCATGAAACGTTACCGTGCCATGTTATCCGCAATACTGCATAAATGCAAAACTACGTAAATATCACAAATATAGAATTAACAATATAAGCGAGCAGTTAAAGATAAAGCAAATACACAGTTTCATAGAAGTCTAAATCATGATTCTTATATTAATTTCGCACGGGGTATTTTCGTTAGAGATCGTTTAATTACACTTGGCGGTAAATAAAACAGAATAGTAAACTAATGGCGGCTAAGACAAATTATAGCAGGAATTGAGGAATAGGATAACTGCAACGGGCAAAAGGCAGAAAATATCGATATAAATAAAGCGCAACAAAAATCGAAAAAATTATGTTACCTATGTTTGGACAAATAAACGTATTCTATTCTATTCTATTCTATCAAAATTTGGTCACTAAATAAGCTCTTTTTTTTTTGCACAGCCTCAATACATAGCGAGGTCAGCTTATCGAGTCACGCTATTCAGCTGTTTATTTCAAACGTAATATCTCCCATATTATAAAACTAGGTAACCTCTTTTTTCTAGGTAAATGCAGTAAAGTGTACATTTTTGTTTGATAGGCAGAATTATTACAAAACAAACCTTGTAAAATAAAAACAATTTTTATGACAGTTACGATATTGTCGGTCGACAAAACGTTATGGGAGGCTAAGATTTAAAAGAGAATATTTTATATTATGACGAATAACAACTTATGTGCGAAAGTTAAGGAGGTCAAATCATTTTATCTTGAACTAGCTTTTGCCCGCGGCTTCGCACGCGTTAAGAAGTATTATTGTTTAGCAAGTTAGTGTAAAAATTAGGGCCTACAAAACTTCCTTGTACACAATATTCTTAACTAATTTGTCATTTGGCGCTAAACCTATCAAGCTACTGGGAGAACTTACTCGTGAGCAAGCAACATAGAACTGCCCATGAGAGAAGCAATGTTCTCTCAAGTCAATACCCGCAAATTTGAGAGTTTGCCCCTGAGACTTGTTTATAGTCATGGCTAGTCAAAAATCTATGAAGATTTCTACAAACATCCCCTATTTCATCCCCTTATGTGTGGAATTTATCAAAATCTTTCTTAGCGGATGCCTACGTTATAGTACCTATGTGCATGTAAAGTCTCAGCCCGATCGGTTTAATTTTGTCAAAGTTTCATAAAAAATTTCATCCCCTATTTTATCCCCTAGGGGGTAGAATTTATCAAAATCTTTTCTTAGCGGATACCTACGTCATAACATCTACCTGCGTGCCAAATTTCAGCCCGATCCGTCCAGTAGTTCGGGCTGTGCGTTGATGCATTAATTTCGATCGAATTTGATTACCATAACAAACGGTTCTAGTGAGTTAATCTTAAAAGATAGACATATACTGTCGCGGACATTTTTTTAGATCATTTCAATAGGAATAATTCTTACATACATATATTGTGTGTATCTTGAACCGTTTTCGCAGCGCACGCAACGGAAGCCCTCAAGGATGAACAATTTTCCCCGTTTTTTTCACATTTTCCATTATTTCTTCGCTCCTAATAGTTGCAACGTGATATTATATAGCCTAAAGCCTTCCTCGATAAATGGTCTATTCAACAAAAAATAATTTTTCGATTCGAACCAGTAGTTCCTGAGATTAGCGCGTTCAAACAAACAAACAAACAAACAAACAAACAAACTCTTCAGCTTTATAATATTAGTATAGATACGGCTTCTGTGCTTGAACTAAAATAATGAAGTTAGCCTAAGCGATATTTTGACTGTTTTGGTTTAGGTGTACCTATATTCAAAAACACCTTGATAATTTCGATTATCATTTGTTAGTGTTAATCCTTAATCAATCAAAAATAATTTCGTGAACTTTGCTTAAACATGTAAATAAGATATTTATTTCTACGGCCAGAAATAGTATTTGACTAAAATAGTCATAGAATCGATTCTCTAGGATAAGTTTATTATAGGGTTTTCTATGGCATTACATAAGTCAGAAGGTCTTTGGGGAGAAGGACTTCATTTGGGTGTCCGACTTTTAAGCATTGTCCAAGGTTTGTGAATTTTCCACTAAAATTACTATTTGAAAAAAAAAATTCTCCGATGCGCAAAGGACCATAATCAACCACTTCTCCTATCGCGGGTCTGCTGGGAGAGATTTCTTTAGAAATAAGCAGTACCCTTGAACATCTTGTTTGTTATGTTGTCTTCTTTTTATCGTGTTTTGTGTGTACATAAATTATTAAATAAATAAATAAAGGGCTATTACTATGTAGGGGTTCTTGAGTTAAAAATCCGGGATTTCCATGCGATATAGTGTCAATAAAATGTATATGCAGATATGCACTTGCATTTATTCCGGTCTCTAATGATGACTAAATGTAGGTGTTTATTATGAAATATGATAGTATTAAATAGTAATACCGAATCTAACTAATAGGTATTTGCTTTTTTATATAGTGACCAGTAAAAAACAATGTAAAAAGACAAGTACTTAGGGAGGGATTCGCCAGGCTGTACCTCAGGAAGTTTTATAAACATATTGGTTACTAGTTTACTTTTTTCTTAGGCCTACTTTATGTTCAAATAGGTCGTTTTTTTCAACAAGATACTTTTTTGACCGAGAACTTACTTTTGCAACCAAAAAATCAATATAACTATTATTACAACTACTTTCAATTTAAGCACTGAAAACTGATATCTATTTGCAGTGAATTTCGCTTAGGATCTTTGAGAACCATTTTCAGCATCAATAAACCCAAGTTCGGTTCTGGTGTGCGTGTATTGTAATCATTATTGATATCTGTGCCAGTGTTTTGTGACAATAGTTTATTAAATACCACTTTGTAGAAATCCGTCCGACTGTCAAAATCCTTCATTTTGGAAATGGCTCAAGGAACTAAGTTGAAATTTAAGACATATACCAGACCTACGGTCCTATGAAACCTTTTTGATTTAAGTTAGGCTTAGGTAATAAATAAAGTTCAGAAAAAACAAATTTCTAAGTTAGCGTAAAAAAATTACAGCTACGGATACCTCTTAAGGATAATAAAGACCAACGTTACAGAACAAAAACTAAAAGAAATCTGAAAACTACACATTTGTGATTAGAAATTGAAAAGCATGCAGACAAAAAATCTCAGCAAAAAGTGCAGGATTCCATTCCGGATTTTCTTATGAAATATCAATAGTATTGAACATCAATAGGCTCTACATGCACTTGTCCGGTTTATATAAAGAAACTGATATAGGGTCGGGTGTCTCACAGTGAACCAGGCAGCTACATTGAACCACCGCCGAATCTCGAAAACGCCACGTTGCTAAACCGCGCTAATATGAGTGAAAGAGAGGTATTTACGATCCGTTACTGCCCACTAGTTTGCGTGGATATCGTGTGTCAAGTGGTTATGTGAGGAGCATTTGAAAGCAAATTGACTCAAAAAGTAAATATTTTTTTCCAATTTCATTCCTTTTTAGCTTTTTTCATTTAAATAATATCAATTTATTTATATGTACACTGTATTCTACAGTTATTTAGCAATTAAAAGCGCTACAATTCAAGTTTTTTAAGTGATTGGTATGCCGGTAAATTTTTGAGATTAGCTATCAAACCTGGTGTGTCTCACAGTGAACCACCTGAGGGTGTTACACATTGAACCATGGTTTATTGTGTACATCCAAGTCGTTAAATGAGTTTTTTTCTACAATTGTTTTGATTTGTTATAGAATGATGCGAAACAAAGTGACGATAAGAAAAAGAGAGGGCATTCGACTGCCAACATGCTTGAGGCCAAGCCTAAGTGTTAATCTGAACTGATCAGGTGCCATGAAACTCCGGATGTCTTTGGAACCCGATTTGGCTAATTATCCAATTAAAGGATCATACGATTTTAAGTGATTTTAATAAATACAAGACTGATTTTTATTATTACTACAAATTTATTGCCTTACAAATTGATCTAGAAGACATAGTTAATAAGGTGGCTCAATGCGGACCATACCCTGGTTAAATGTGTACCACCGGTGGTACTCATTGAACCAAAAATATTTTTTCAGAAAAACCTGTTTTACGCCGAAACTAAAAAGAATATGAGAAATTAATGTTCTACAAAATTGAAACTAAATAAATATGCTATACTATACACAAAAAATTGAAAGCATTGATTGAAAATCCAGCCCAATATGGGACTTTGAAATTTACCTGGTTCAAACTGAGACAACTTACCATATATGTTGTGATAGTGAAATTAGATGTCTACATGATGCAATAACGTTAATTCTAAATTATGTATATTCATTATATATTTGTTTTTCTATTTCAGTGATTTAAAAGAAAGTGTATTTACGAAGTTGGACTTGGTGGACTACTTCAGTTTGGCGGACAATTCCTTGACAGAGATGCCGCGACACGTTCTCCAGCACTTGCCGCACGTGAAAACGCTGGACCTTTGCAGAAATAAAATCGTAAAGCTCACTGAAGAAGACTTTAGAGTAAGTAAATAAAATAATAATTTTAACAAATAATGATGTTGTTTCTACCAAACAAACTAATAACTATCGATCCTTATGAAAAGAACAAGCCATTATAAATACTTGACTCAGCTGTCAAGAAAAACTTTAGGTAATTTAAATATATTTTTCCATAAATGGATTTTGAATTTATATAATAAAAAACATGATTACATTAATTATTTCTTTTTTCAGGATATACAAGAAGTTGAACATTTACTGGTAGCTGATAATCAAATATCAAAAATTGAGAGAGATGCCTTACCGAAAGCTTTGAAGCACGTCCATCTCGGAATTAACAAGCTCAGTTCTCTAAATGGAGCTCTAAGAGATTTGGATGATTTGGAATGGATTTTCATTAATGCTAACAATTTGAAAACTATTGATAACGAATTACCACTCGTAAGTATAATTTACTATTGCAAAATTACTACTAATTAAATAAGAACATCAATATAAAATGTTACTCAATTATCTATTTTTCAGAAAGCGAAACGGATATCGCTGATACATGCTGCCCACAATGACTTGCAAAGTTTACCAAAAGATTTAAAGCAATTGCCTTCACTAGGATCTTTGTACTTCTATGGAAACAGTATAAAGTCGCTGGATGGAGCACTACAAAAATCAAGAAGGCTAGAAAGGATAGGACTATCTTTTAACAAAATTGAAAGCGTTAGTATCATTATGGCTAAATTTGTACCACAGTGGGTAGGCACAGTTAAAAATATTAATGAAATGTTTTTGATTTGCAGCTAGCTGAAGATGAGTTTACCGAGGCAGAAAAACTAGCCGAGCTTGATATTGCTTACAATCAGCTGAAGTCATTAAATGGTTCTTTAAAAAGTTTGAAATCATTGAGATACTTAAATTTAACACACAATTATATGACAGAATTCTCCTTGCAAGAAATCAAGGGCTTGAAGAGATTGTCAGTGATTGATCTCTCTCACAACAGAATAAGTCTGATCACAGGAAATATGGAAGTAAGTTGGTATATGTAGAAAAAAAAGCAGGTCATTAAAAATAATTAAATATTTAGTAAATGATAGGGGCCATCTGGTACCTAATTTAATAATTGAAACATATTTTTAATGGCATTTCCAGAATTTAGTGGACGTTGAAACTCGAGTACTGGAGTTAAGATTGGATCACAATCGAATCCTTAGTTTAGGAGGAGCTCTCATGGGATTGCACGGCCTCTTACGGCTTAATTTAAGCAATAATCTTCTCCAACAAATTTCACCGGACGATCTCATTGGTTTGGAAGACTTGAGACTGCTCGATGTGTCACATAACCATATTACAACTCTGGAAGAAACTTCGAAGGTTTGTTTGAAAATTGGAAACATAAAACAGAGTACTTGATTGTTGTGACGCTTTGCGAGCTCTTGCGATTTAATCATGTCTGTTGCCATAAATAATGCCCTTGCTGTTGCGATATGCTGCATTGATTGACTTGCAATGTAAAATTAAAGTAATCCATCTTTATTTCCAGACATTTTTGCCATCACTTGAGGAATTAATTGCGCACCATAATAACATCACTTTACTTGACAAGGACTTCCATGGATTACCTTCGCTCTGCATAGCTGACTTATCATATAACAAAATTAAGACGGTTAACTATGACCTCGTATCAAAATCCCGATGCACTATTAATGGAGTTCCTAGTGTTTTGAAGATTTACCTTCAAGGTACGTGTGGTTCTATTTGTTTTACAGATACGAAATGTCTAGCATTAAGATACTCGTACAAGAAACATGTTAATAATACAAACCTATGTAACCTATGTTAGGTTTCATTTTAAATTAAGAGCAAAGCGAAAGTATTTATTTTGGCTAAGCTGCTTAAACGATTTTTATTGCTTCAGCGAATAATTTATACTACTGGTAACCTAGTCCCTTTAATTATATTACTAAGAAATAATCTCGTTAATACCTTAGTTTGGCCACATTTAATCAAGCGTTACACATTTATCCAATCACGTATATATTCCTAGGATATTACATTCCAGATAATCCTGTGCTATGTGACGATCGTCTGTACGAGCTGATCACGGTGCTAGAAAGCTTGAATGCAAGACTCAATGGAGCCTCAACATGTGTGGCGTCGCAGACAACCGCGCCGATATTAATGAGAGCGCTTAATGACGTAGTGCCGCCGCAAGACAGCTCACCTGTCATTGTAGTAACTAAAGTGAACGGTGGACTTCGAGCGGTGTCTGAGAGTGCTGATCGCGACGCAGCTTCACCACAAATTTCTCAACTTATGTACCAGCGTGTGGGCGCGTTATTCGGTCACATGTTACCTGAACGTGAAGGCGGGCTACCTGTGGTGGTTGAGCCTCCCGTCACGTTGCCACCTGCCAATACAAACGTGGTGGTGAAGTGGCCCGATGAACGGAGAGTAGACGAAACACATCCGCTAGTCGATCATCTACGACTTCGCGACTTAAACGCTTCGCCGCAGTGAGAGCAGAAGACCCGGGCGCCGCGCACGTCGATGACAGCGAATTGATTGCTACGCCTTAATAAATATACTGCCAAAAAACTAGGCTAGGGCAGAGTGTCTTCTGATTCGGTCGGGCGCATGGAAATTTTGGATTAGATAGGTATCATCCCATTCTGTTAGGTATGCGATGTAAGAAAGCTGCGTTAGGTACACCGACAGTGTATCTTATAAATGATCCTATTTTGAATACATCGAGTAAACGTGTAACTAGTAGTAACTTTAGTATGTAGCAAGTATTATCCGAATGTTAAAATTTCTTCGTAGCAAAATATAAAGGCGTGTGTATCAGCTCGTTGAAATGTTTTAAAGGTTTATTTTATTGATGCGGACAATTAATCGTGGAATCTACGCCAATAAAATAAAACTCAGTAAGCACAGCATATTTTGAGTATCGTTCCTTGTCACAGTTGCAAAATAATTATTTTACATAAGCATAGCATGTGTATATTCATAATGACACTGGTTTTACTAGAAGTTTTAATATTATTAAAGTTGCTGTATATTTTTATGAAATATCTTTTTCAGGGAAATATACAGTACCTACGTAAGTGTAGAGCATAATCAAAAAGTAAATATAACTAGATTATACGAATTAAATTATTACAATAACAGTGAAGCTTGGCACCCATAAATCGTAACTAGTTAGGTATTGAAATATGTTAGAGCCTTATATAAAATATATAGTTACATTTTGTGTGTCGCTGATTCAAAAACATGTTTAGAGCACATAATATATTATGATAGTTTGCTTGTAGTTAGCTTTTAGGAACATGAAATCTATCTATGGTCTTTTTGGCACCGTTTGATCACTGAGTGCTAAGCTTACCATGTTGATATGCCAAATAATGTAATATTTTAGTAAACCAAATCATGAATGCCCATGGTGACTATTAACTAGAGTAGTTGACTGTATTTATTTATTATTATGAGTAAGATCATTAATGGGCATTGTTAGTATATATTCGACCTACATACTTCATTTGCCATTGAGGCTCTCCCTGTTATTTACTAGTTATAAGCAAAAACCTGGTAAACCAGTGTAATTATTATCGTAGCTGTCGGTTTGTCTGAATGCGTGATAATGTGTTGACGTTTAAATCAATCTTCTTAATAAGTTTGACAAAATTAACAAAAAAGTTAATTGTACTCAAAAACAGTTAAGTTTATCATACTTACAAATAAGATTGGTTTGGACTACTTAAGTTAATTATTAGGTGACTTCTATTATTTATGTATCATACAAATAATATAATCAAAGAAAGTTAAAAAAATCAAAATCTCTTCAAACAACAGTAGAATATCTACTTTTTTCGACATTAGACATTAAATATGGATTTTCGTATGGAACTGTACCTAAAATAATTTATGTTATTAACTACTATAATTTGTTAAGATTTAGATATTTGGTAGTTTAATTTAAAATGTGGATTAACAATTACTAATAAAAAATATAAAGTGCTAACCATTTTCAATTATTTATTTTGCCCTTCCTATTCCCTCGAGTTATTACGGTACTTTTATTTCACTCAAAGCTTTAATTAGGCACAACATCTGTATATTGTATACTCAGTACAAAAAAATATAAAATAGGTACCTACTATGCTTTTCACTAAAGGTTCGAATGCCAAATTCTAAGGCAATCCTTATTTATCATATCAATCAATACCGATCAATATCTGTGTAAGTTAGATACTACCAAAGTAGACTCTCGACCAAAAAAATTGACTCGAATGAAAGGCAGACATATCACGATTGTAATTGTACTTGGCTTGTTTACGTTTTCTTACAGCGTCTGTACGGTCTGTACACTCTGAGTCCCACCATGGGGGCTTGGGAATTAAATTAGGGTTATTATTTTTAACAGGGAAAACTTTATCAGCTGCTGCAATCACTAAACTAGCTAAAGCATTAGCACACATAGTTTCATTGCCATCTGACACAGGAGGGAGAGTTGAAAAATTCATATCAGCGCAACTTCTAGTTTTCCCAATCAATGCTATTCCTATCAGGCAATTTATGTTTAAGGTTTGATGTTCTCCTTGAAACAGTTGGCTTGGGAAACGGGCTAGAAATGACTATTGGGAAATGATCACTGTTATATGTAAAGGAAAGGGTATTCCAAGTTAATGAAGAAGCTAAATTAGGAGAACAGATGGAAAGGCCAACAGCACTATAATTCTGATTTGGAGCTGAGCGCCGGGTGGCAGAACCCGTATTTAAGATACGTAAATTATGTTGGTCGATTATGTCTAGTAAATCCCCGCCATAGTTGCTGGATATAGAGCAACCCCAAGATTGGTGGTGGCATTTAAAGTCACCCATTATAAGTAATAGAGTTTGGAGAAAAGAAAAAAGATGGTTAATTTCAAGAAGTAAAGAAGAAGAAGGGATGCATTTTGGTGTGGCCATACCGACAGCAATTAAAACACTGAATTGCAGGAAATACATATAAATCTACGGGCAACGCATTATAGCATATGAAAATACGTTTGGGTAGGATTTGACCATCAAATGTTACAACTATTGATTGAGTGGGTTTCCAATATATAGAGCCATCAACAAATGTCTTGAAATTAATTCGTCTCACTTTAAGTATTGGCCCACAACCAATAGGTACGGCAATATTTTCAATAATTTCTTCAGGAGACCATTCCGCAGGTACCCCACGAACTAGACCCATCCTAGTTACAATGAATGTAGGAATACCTATAAGCTTTTAGATTTTGGGCCTCAAAGTACTTATTTGAAATAAAACGATTTGCGTCCAAATGGCTCGAGAAACCCATGGAAATTTTGTTTCGCCCTATTCGCTTTACGCTGGCATTTATTATGTTCGAAAAATAATGTTTTTTTAAGAATTTGCCGAACGTGATGGGGTGCAATATGGTGCTATCATTAGGTGATGCAAGCTGTTTTTGTACGTGAATAACGTTAGGTGCACTATTTGACTTATCATACGTAGTTCTACCGATTGGTGTAGGAGTGGTTCTGACAGGGACGGAATCTAGTTTTTCTGTACTCGTTGGGCTATTAATATTAGTTGATACATTTTCAGAGACAAGGGTGTCTAGGCAGCCGCAACCTCCCAAATCAGAGCTGTGATGCCTCCCACGACGCTTATTGCAGTGTTTGCAGACATGTATCCGACTTCTTTTTAACGTGCGGGTTGAAGTAGACCAATGAGTATCCATTCCAGACTTATTTGATTAAATGGAAAGGAACTATAAATACACTAATAATAAAAGAATATGTAGAGAAAACTAAGACTACTAATGACTATTATACTTGTCGGAGAATAATTATTTTGTACGACATCGTCACGAGTGGTAATGTTCTTGGTGGGCGTCATGATGGGAAGCACAAAACACAACAGTCTCTATTTTTCACTATTATGTTGTAATTAACAATGTTTCAACAATGACGACCGAGTAGCGGGTTCAGGACACCAATCTTTAGACAGCCAACTCTCTGACTAGGCAGCTCAATCAGCCACCAATCACGCTCAATCGTTGATTCAACTCGATCAAATCTCATAAAAACAACTTTAAGATTGGTCAATTATTTAACAATCATGTTCAAAACTGAAAGTAAATTTCTTGCCATTGATTATTAATATGTCTAGCTAGATGGAGCGTCGCCCTACAATCATAACAAAGAAAACGAGTCAAGTATTTCAAGCATGTGTGCGTGCACTCGTCGTTTGACAATCCGCGTCTGTGTCTTTGTGTGCGTAAACAATGCGGAATAATGGTACCAGCTACAACAAATTCTCCCATAAATAACATTAAAAAATAGAATAAATAAAAAAGTTTAGGTTTAGTATGTATGCACCCTAGTGTTATTGAGTTTTAGTGTATTTTTATAAAGTTGTTACAGTTTTAAGTAAATTAAAAAATTGTGTAGACGTAAATAAATTAGAATCTTTACAAATAAGATTTCTTAAGTTATTAGTTACAAAAAAGACTAAATTAAGTTGCAAAGGCGATTATAGAAAATTATTTAAAATATGTAACATCTTACCGGTTCATCTAAAACATACATACCTTTTAGCTATAAACCAGCACAGCAGGAAGGAGCATGACTTACCTATTGTGACAAATAACCACAGTACACGGTCTGTGACTGCCGGTAAATTTAATGTTCCCAGAGTCAATAATTACTTCGGCGATAGAACTTTAAAGAAACGTGTACCTTATGTGCTTAATAGTTTGCCGGCAGACATTAGACAGGAAAGGGATAAAAGAATTTTTAAAATTAAGTTAAAAAAATACTTATATAAAATAATTACATAAAATAAATAATTAAGTATTTGTACTGGTATATAATAGAAACTTGAATTTGTAACAATTGTATAACAATGCGGCGCAACACCCACAGTCAAACCGCTAAACCGGTTTTGTGGGAGATTGTCTTAAACTAATATTGTATTTCTTTTATAATAATAAATAAAATAATAAATAATAATAAACCATAAACGAACTAATATTTACCCACAAAAATGACGTTAAGTTGGGAAAGTGAAAAACAGAAACTGGCAATACTGATAAGACGAAAAAGATATGGCGTCATTTGTTATGCATAAAAACAAAAAATAAATCTAAAGTTTTCTTGGTTACTTACTGATGATAGGTGATGTGTTTGGTATTTTTTACCCTTCCTTTATAATTCCGGCACACTTTTATAGCACATACCGTCATTTATCGCTGTTATTACTTAGCGCGCGTAATGCGTAGTGACAGTAAAGCGACACGATAGGTTCTGACCGGCGGGTAAGCACCTGTCGGCCAACAATTGGCCGACACTTTTTGACACGTTTGCGCGTACTTGACTCTCCATCTTCAGCTTCCTCCGACATACTAATAAATTGTTTTTTCCCCTAAAGAAACCAAAAAACCGCGTCCGAAAAGTTTGAAAGTTTCCGCGCTTCCAGATACAAATTTCGCGCTTAAATTTTAGTCTGTCTATGGTTGGCTTTTTTTAATCTTTGGATACAAGCTTTTTAGGATACACCAATAAAAACAGTTATCATTACGAAGTAATTAAATACAAGTATTAACGCGGTATTAACTTTTAAGACTTCTGAGCCTCGAATCACAGTTGTCGATTACAATTTACAGTTTTCTTCATACTGATAATTTTACGAAAATGCTAATTTGGGATTAAACAAAGCATAGACAATCGTCTACCCGAATATAGTCTATGACATTAAAAAAAATAGACAATTGACTTTCTTTCTTGTTGCGTTTCGCGAAAACTGCGATTGTCGTTCGAGTTCGCTCCATAGCAAGTGCGTTTCGTGTTCGTTTATTGGTGGTGAAAATTGTGCAAAGTAGATTTGTTGATCAGCCTCCAAAATGTGTTCCGACGACACTTAAAATATATATAGTGCTTGTAATTACGAGATGTTATTAGTGCAAAACTTTCAATCGTTTCATTACACAATATCGTGAAGGAAGTGTTTGTACCTATCTACATCAGAATGTCGACCGAACAGCAAGCTTTTTCAATACAAGATTGCTTCCCAGAATCCTTGTTTGACATATGTTTGGACTTTGTTGTGGGAAATCTGGGTACAATTACTTGTTTGGACCCGTTGACCCGCTGCCTTCGGCTGAGGGATGATGTTATATTACCTGCTGAAATCTGTGAGAGATTTGTACAAGCGTATCAGAGAAAATACCGCATCAATGACAATATTACACACTTATTTAATGATAGGAATCGCTGTCGGCTCGACAGTATTAGATTGCGAAACTCCCGCATTACCGATAACGGATTGCTCAGCATGCTAATACACAGACCATGCGAGGTGGAACTAGTTCAGTGCGAGCACCTATCACAGTCCACCCTTGAACACATCAATGACCACAGTGAAAACCTGATCTCCCTAAAGTTTGGCCCTATGACCCATTGTCTGTCAGAAGATGAAGCCACATACAAAGAACGGGGCTTTATTATAAATGCACCTAAACTGAGGAGACTGATAATACATCGAAGGGGACTGGCTATATTCCCATTGCTCTTACTGAAGCCTTTGGCAAACCTAACATACTTAGACTTGTCTGAATGCACATCAGCTGGATCCATATGGGCACTGAATGTATTGCATAACCTGAGAGCTCTGATCCTTCACAGTGTACATTGGAATAAAGATTTGATTGACTGGATTACCACCCTGCACACATTGAGACACCTGGATATATCACAATCTAATGATAGGCATGGAAAATACTTCAATCCAAATGAGGTTTTGACCAAAATTGTGACAAACCTACCTGAGTTAGAGTATCTGGATATATCAGGTACAAACCTAGCAGGAACTGGTGCAGCTGCTGTTTCTACTCTAAGCCAGGGCACCTCTGATTGTATGGAAATGGAAGTACGCTGTGACATCCCAGGGTTGGTAAGCCGGGTGAATCGACCTTTGGAGTTCCTTGGTTTATATGCAACACATCATGGAGCCTGCAAGCGTCATGACATCCCGGCTAAAATTGTAAGTATTGTTATGCATAACCATTCTTACTTTATTTGGGAAATAGAATGTAACTGCTATATGATGCTTTCCCAATTTTAAGGTGAGTTGCAAACAATAGTGATTATACTTTCAAACTAATTACTATTAATTTTAAAACCAAAAACAATAGCTGGTTAGATTATAAACAGTCAATAGATTTCTATTAGTAGTTGAGAGGGGTACCTTGTGCTTGACCGTTACTGCTACAGCATACTAATGCAAGGCTTACCTACACAGTAGTTGATTCCAGGATAAGCAATTATTAAGTTGTTGTTTTTTTTTTAATTACAAGATCTGATCTACAGAAAGTGGTATTGAACAATGTTTGATCAGCAAAATAAGTAGCCATGGATATCTGTTAAACCTACACTCTTTGTTCTAATGAATATCCATTTTATCATGCCAGACTTGCACTTGCCTTGTTTCTTTATAAAATAGTGCTACAAGGCAATGAATTGTTGCCAATTTTTCAGGGCTACCGCTTATGAGAGTTTAGCGTTAGTCATTATGGTTTCATCGAGAGCTATAAATGTCTATAGAACACAAATTACATTATATAAATCAGGATTGTTTCCAGAAAATTACATGATGAGTATTTTAATATTTTTACTTATTCATGTATGTGATGGAATGTTGAGCAATCAAAGGTATAAATTGTTACGTAAAATAGTATGCACGGCGTTAAGTAATGTTTATTGGCACTTCAGCAATAATATGCAATGTCTCAATAATAAAAAAAATATTCTGATCTTCACATTTGTCAGCGTCGTACTCGCCATCTGTTTCTAAGCAACTTTTGCTTTATACACAACCACAGCACGCGCCGCGAGCCCTGTACGTGCTTTACGAAATCCTTTAGCTCTTCTATAGGCGCAAGTCAAAGGCTCTCTTGGACGTCATAAGAAGTCTTTCACAGAACTGGGTTAAGTAAACTTTTCAAACTATGAAAAGGACGCCTTAGGTACGAAAGCCCGAGGTCTGAAAGGGTTGTTAAAGCAAGAATATAAATCTTTTTTAGTTCATATGGTAAAGTGCAATAAAGTAAATAGAAATGCGTCATATCTTGCCTACAGGTATGTGTGGGTGTGCATCGAAACGCCTACGTCCTATCTAGAGCGTGTAGGACATGCTCCAACCACTCAACGTCATTTGTTCCTTTAGTTCCGATTTTACTCAGAAGGAAATTTAAAGTCTATCTTGAAACTTCTCTATCAAGTAATTTACTCCTATGAATAGGTTTGAGCTACGGCCCTATAGACCTCTTTTTACGATGTTAAGCGCTTTTTTCATGACCTCATTTTTGAAGCTGAGTTTAAGCTGCGTATAGCATACTTAATCAATATTAATAAATTTTTACCTTTCCTGTATCACGTCAAGTGTTTTCAAACAATTAAGAGACTACAAACAAACATAATTGTTTATTTGAAAAGATGATGATAGAAATAGAATTCTTATCGATTTGTATAGCTAATAACTATTTCCCACCTATACTGTAACGGAAAACGTCATTCCTTTACCGAAATATAATATCTTATTCGCAACGGATGTATGACGTGATATATATGACAATATATTCTTTAACGTAAGAGAAATTAATCTTAAAAGTTATTACGTAAGCTTAAAGCCTAAAGTTTGCCTAAAGTAGAGTTTGGGTTTGTGATATAATAGCCTATCGTCTAAAGATTAAGTAAAAGCTACAATTTCATCGCTATTCTCATTGAAACGTTTCATAAATATGAAGCATATCAACAATACCGGTGGAATGTAAGAGCGTGGCTGTGAAGCATCGGGTTGTGACCTTGACCTTCGGTCAATGTAAACGTTCATATACATACGTATTGCAGATTCAATGTTTTGGCTGCGCACTAGTCAACCACGCATGTGCAAGGGGGTGGAGGGTGGGTAAATGCACCCAGTTCCGCGCAGCTAGTTTAATTGGGTATTGATCTGTCTGAAGCTGTGACCTTGAGACGGATGTTGTAATATTCCATCCGCATTCATAAAGCTTGTATATTACAGTTATATTTTTTTTCCTCTGTACTCAGAGATGGACTAGGCAAACGGGAACCCTCCTACTACGAGAACCCTTTGCTCTTACTATATATTATTATTCTATTCGATATGTTCTAAGAGTGTCACTTGCGAGATGACGGCAGATAGGAACGTGTGGAAGAAGAAGACATGCTGTGCCGACCCCAAATAATGATTGGGATAAGGGCAGGGGAATGATGATGATGTTACTATGCAAATAGCAATTATAAGAACAGATTTCGAATAAATAGGTCACAAAGCAATCGGATAGGGGAGCGACATGGCGCTGTAAGAATTTTATAACGGTCAGTTTTTTATTATTGAGTAGCCCTTACGATCCTAAGTTACGGCGCAAATATAAAGAAAGCAGGTTATCACTACAGTTTTGACCGTTGGCCAGTAACTACCAGTACGGGCTTCTGTTAATAAAAGAAACAGGTATTTCTGTGTAGACAGGGGTTGTAAAATTATTTTTGAGACTGATGGGACAAGCTCGTCACACATTCCCGTCATCACAACTGCCACGATCTACAATGAAACCAACGAATACCCCTGAATTACTTAAGCTCGGTATGTCTCAGGAAAATGATTAACTGATTTGAAACCCGCAAGGACATCAATCAGAATTAGAAAAAGGAGGAGTAGCAAGAATATATTCCACTTCAGAGTCCGCCATTCCTAGTCGTACTAGAAAAGCTAGTTGTAGCAAGAAAAGGAGATTGACAGCTGATATATAAATAAAAAAATATTGCTTCTTTAAATTACTTAAGTAAAGTACGGTACTTTGATTAAAATTGGATTTTTAAATTAAGCAGTGTGCTAAATTATTATTATACAGGCACTTAAATGCATTTATCAGAATTTAGAAATGAAAAATTTGAAAAATTCGAGTGCACTTTAAAATCTTTGTTGAAGTTACGACCGACTTTTTATTGACACTTAATCAAAAATTTTGAGATTGTTAGTAGGTCTCTCTAGGGCTTAGATTCTACCCAAGATTCAATTTAAATTGACTAAAGTAGATCTGACCCGGATAACATTATTGAATTCTAATAAGAGTATTTTCTCATTATCCGGTCCGAAATGGGAGGAAGAAGATAATGTGAATATGTATCTCCGCGATATTGGATAGGATTACGTGAAATCGTAATTATAGATCATCTGGAAATCAGGTAGCTTAACTTTATCGGTCAATTTGGTCTGTTTGAGAAGGGAGAAGGGATGTTTGAATGACACCAAAAACTTTACTCATATAAAGTAATAAAAATAAATGGGCCTATACACCTGCTAACTTATTATTCATTTTTAACGTTCCGTACCGTATCGCAAAATGAAAACGGAACCCTTATTACATCACTTTGTTTTCCGGAACGTCTACCAGAACCAGACTGACCGATAGACGATTTGGAAATGCTTGATGGTATATTGTTGAAATGTATGTAGTACTATGTATAACGTGTAAGGTCTATCAAAATCTTAACGTAATAAATAAACGACTACTATTTATTCGGTTACATAACGCAGGTTTCGACACTCTCAAGAGTCTCAGGGGTACCTAACCTTAAAGGGTACTTCCCGTTGATCTAGAACCATACAATTTGGAAAGTATCGTCATTATAGACCCCAAGTACTAGAATAAATCTCAAAACAACACATTTGTAATAAAATCCTTAAAAATTGGTTTTGAAAAGTTTAGAAAACATGCGCGATTCGATTTTTTGATTATTTTTAATCGTCCCATGTATGGCTCCGTTGGTTTTGACTAGTCTGATTTTTTGAATAATACTTTTTTTAATTTTGTTTAGATTACCGGTGACGCAAATGAGGAACAGATCCTGACTGCAGCGTGCGCTTACATGGAGCGGCCGGCGCTGCTCACCCGCGTCCTCAACGACCTGTATTATTTATTCCGCTACGAGAACAATGCCTACGTAGGCCGGGCCCTGCGCGTCGTGCTCGACGCCATGGACCAGCACGTTTCTGAAAAGCATATACAGATTTCTGGCAGGTACGTGCATATTACATCATGAGGACTAAATTGACGCGGCATTTGGTAAGCATGAGAGCATTAGGTATGACTAAATATGGAAAACAGAACCAATAAGTCATACGTGCTGTATCAGACTTTTTAAAGCATTTTTTTGTAACATATGGGATTTTAAGAACGATTTACACAGCCTTGACTTTCTTGTTAATTAATTGCCGCCTAATGGTCTACATATTATTTATTCTAGTAAAGTTGCGTGATAGTTTTAGGAGGGTTGTGTTAAACGAAAATGCAGTAAATTTATGTGGAAACATAAATGTAATTTTTAACTAAATACTAAAGCATGAAAGTTAAAAGATCTCATACTGACCAGTTTTGCGCACTTCTAGTGCCACTTTATTCTACATAGTGAAGGGGAAAGAAAGAGATCGTATTGGGGTGAAACTGAAGAAGCGCATCATCACAGCGCTTTTGGACGGCATGGAAGCCCATCTCGGCGACGACACAATGATGAGGAATGGCTGCCTCACGCTATGCCAACTCAAGATCCCTAATGACGTGGTAATTATGACTTTCAGGAAGTTAACAAACAATTGAAATACATAAAGGGATTGACAGACACGTGTATATGAAAATATTATAAATTTTCAGCGCTTTAGTTTTATCAGCTCGGGCTCTGGTTGTGCGCAGAACCTTTCCGCCCCGCTCTTGACCCAATTTATGAAATGTGCCAATGTCAACTTGACGTTGGAATTCATGTGCGAGATATTTCATTTCAAAACAGGTGTTATTGATCTGTTTTAATACACGTGTATGTTTTACTACCTTTATTATTCAAGTCACTTAAAATGGATCGTATAATTTAGGAATGATTACATAGTCCCAGTTCAGGCTCAAAAGTTGGTTTCAAAACCAACTTATAATCGTAATCATTCCTAAATTATACGAAATCCAATTGGCGAGCATTGATGCTGTGATATCTTCACACAGTACTGTGAGCCTGTGTGGTGTGGTGATCAATGCTTAATCCTCAGCTATAAGGGACGAAGTCCTTGCAGTGGGGCATGTATAGAATTATTAAATCGTCAATAATATTAGAGATATAAACATTGTATGGGTATATAAATTTTATTTATGTTTCCAGTTATTCGAGTACGAACGTGTGGTACAAATACTTTTAAATGGCGTGGCTGATGTGAACCAGGAGGGTTTCGTTCAGCGCATCGCGATCTACCTGCTAAACTCGCTGGCCTGCCAGGTCGACGGCAAACAGAAGAGGTTCCTCGGGAACCATGGAGCTATTGGCGTAAGTTTCATACCAAGTACAAATACCATTAGTATTGTGTTGTCACTATAACGTAGGGTTTGATTTTCGTAAATTAGCTATTTCACTTTAAAATTATTCAGTATTTTCAGAATTTTATTTCGACATCTGGGAAATCGTTAAAATTAAAAAACATCCCACATCCACTAAGAATTTTTTGGGTGAATTCGAAAGAGTCGCTACTTAATATCGCATTAAGCTCAAAAAAATAAAGTATGATTTTTTAGAATAGGGAATACTTAAAATAATTCTCTCTATTCGCGTAGTAGAATAAATCTAAGCGGGGATTACAAACTGCATGCTGCGGCGCAGTTTAAATCAATTACAGGAAGCATCGTAATGGGTGCTCTTGATAGCGAGTTATCACTCCGCAAATACTTTCGTACCCTCCTGCAACAGATATGTATGTACTATAGGCTAGGATAAATCGCGTGACTAGGATTACAGCTAGGATTTAGGTCAATCTCACAAGGTTCTATGCACAATGTATGTCAAGGTAATAATCGTTTACGTATTTAGGTCATATCTTGGCCTCTTGCAAGTTACAGAACACCTTGGTATCCAATTGAGATCAAAATTTGTTTACTTATACATAAGTTAGGAAATACTACATTAATTCTGCATCCGAACTGTCCATCATCAGAAATGATAGAAACTTAAATGGCTATAAGAATTCTGTATCGCAAAAGGCGTAATCCTATTTAGAGACCGTTAGGCCCGTGTTTTCAAGTATCCTGATGCTAAACGATACAAAAGCTTCGAAACTGTTGTTTTACATTTCTTAAAATGGTACTAACCCGACTAACCATGACGTAATAAAACTTTACTAACAAAATTAATTAGACTTAAATACAGCTCATGAAATTAAAGCTACAGCAAAATTGTAATGATTCTTAATGTTCTTTTATACTTATTTGTGTTATAATATTTTTGTGCATAAGCGAATTTTTACAGTTCAAATATTGAAAAAACGGTAAAGGTTTGAAAAATTTACATTGCTGAAAATAAGCAATTAGCATCAAAACAAACATTTTTGAATCTTAACGAGTAAGGGAACTTAAAATACTGACTGTATAAATTAAGTATTTTAAAATTTAGGAATGAAATGAAGTTACAAGTACAATTTGCTGCACTGCGCTTGCTGGAATCGATTTACACAGCTCATCTGCTCCCGCCCTTTTCGCCGCGGCCTTAGCGACTGCGAACACAAAAGCTTGACCGACATTCTTACTACAGCCCATTCAAAGTTGTAACCCAAACCCCTGTACGTACGGGGTATCGACCGATGCATAACAAACGATGAGGTTCCTTACAGCTGTTGCAACATTTAATGGAACTCAGCTTCCTGAATTATTTAAAAGCTGGCTGGCACACAGTATCGGGGTCGAACTTTCTTGTTTTCCTGTAAAACTTTAATTCTAACTTTAACGGTTCTTGCTAAGCGTTAATATGTGTTATGCTGAGCTATTAAATGGTTTTCTTTATACGTATGTTCGGTATCCTGTACTTATTTTTTTTACATGATTTTTTGTTTTTTTATTCATCTGGCCGTTGCTTGCTATGGTTATGTTGTTATTATTTTGTAGTTTAGTGTTCTTCTTCCTTTTTAAATTAGCTGTATGTGTGACACAAATGCGATTGGGCTTTTTTTAAGTTGTTTTTATTATGAGTTAGTTTTAACGACTTTTTTACACTTTATTTGCGTATGCGATTTTAGTTGTTTTAACGTTTGCAAATTTATTGGTTATTTTATTTACTTTGGTTTTATTTCTTTTAATATCTTTTTATTGAATTGCATTTTGTTCAAAATATTCGGTTCTGGTTAAGATTTATATATTTTTAATGTATTTTATTATTTGCTGTTTATATTACAGCCTATCTAAACTAACGCAGAAATCTTTATAAAAACCTAAAAAGTATAAACGTAGTTGTAAATTCTCATATTCCAGACTTAAGAATTTGAATAATACAGTATCAAGTAGCTAGTTCGTGGATGCATTTCATATTCACCTCACGATCGATCTACTGGCCTCTGCGATAAATTATTCAAACACCTGCTGATGTACAATTTCGTTGTACCAATTCATTCAAATATTTTTTATAGCTTCATCCAAGCTCTATAAAAAATTGATGCCGCTGCAATTTTTCCTACCTCTTTGACAGATAATCTAGATGAGTTATGGCTCTACCTTTGTGGAAGTGAGAGCACTACACTGGGCGTAGTTGCGTCTCTCTTCCACAACGGTTCTTGGTATAAGAGGCTGGTGTTCCGCCCCCAGCTTTCAAAAATGCTTCAAACTTGAATGTGATCGTTTCTTTCGCATCACTTCAGACTTAAGTGCCGATACTACGCCCCCCCTTACTTTGATCTAGATTTTATAGATTATATAGACTTTCTTTTTTCATGGAAAATGTAGTGGCACTGGTGTTCTTATGCGTTCAAGCACCCTAGAGTATTTGAATTTCGCGGTTAGTTTCGGTATTAGTAAGAATGATCTTTCTCATGTACTAAGTATTATTAAAATATATAAAGAAATTTATACCCGATCGTATATAAGCTGCTTTCGAGGGCTTCGGATTAATTGTCGAAGAAACGTACAGAAAACCTTTTGAGAACATAAGTAGGTATATTTCTTTTTCGATCTAACGGGGATCACTCGCCCGTCTACGAATAAACATAGACGGCCTAAAATAGAAAACAAAAGTATTATAAATAATGTATTGAAAATTGCATTTGTGTGTAGGCTTTGAATAAAACGTCGTCTGTTTTATTAGGTAGGAAAAGGTCTTTTAAAATATCATTCTGGTGTTCTTTCGTCCCTCCGTCAGCCCGTTTGCCTCTGTCTTTGGAATTGATATCAAATACAATTGTCCCTTAGAGCTGCCAATAAACAGATCCCTAAGCTAACACAATGAAAAGAGCCGATTATGCCGCAAGCTTTCGACATTCTTCAGAGAATCAAAACCTACAGGGTACTTCCCCTTCAGAATCTTGAAAGAAAATTTGCGATAAACTGTAAATTTTTAGTCAGATCATATATTACAATAAAGAATGAAAATGTATTTTTCTTTTGCTTATTTGTATGGAACAGTCACCTCAACCGTGTCTCACAATCGCACTTGACCATTTTTTAGTGGGACGTATATAGGCTGGTTTATTATTATTATTTACTAAACCTCTCTTTCTTACAAAGTTGTATTTGTGCAGTCAGATTGGTTGGTGGTTAGAAGCTTCGAGTGTCTATTCCTCTTTAGATTGTACATAACTGTGGCTATCTATGCATAGGTATACAGAACATAGAATTCTCACCTGACATAAGTAGAAAATAAATGAATATTTCATACGATTGTGAGTAATAATAAAAAAAAATTAATAATTCGAAATGGCTCCTCGATACCTCGCCAATACCTCATTATGGCTTTCCATTTGTGATTAGTTGTGTCAGCCGGCACATATTATTATTAGATATATTTTCATCTAAGATAACAGTTGGTATCCCGGTATTTTTATTCACCTATTTTATTTATCAAGACTATATGTATAAGGATAGATAAAATCACCCAGTACTAGTACCACTGTAAGAATCTTACCAAGCTATTGTTATTTTTATTATCTCAAACAAACAATATAATTGTAATCAGTCGTATTTATTGCCCACTAAATTGTAAATGATATTTTACGGTCTAACAATATTACAATTGGTAAAACCTACTTAAATTGCCTTCTATCTAAAAAAAGATTTAAGATTGTTTTGATAGGTATTTATTTCGTTGGTTTTTCTCGGAAAATATATTTTTGACGATGCCTGTTATAGATTTAATCCGTTTTGTTCTTTAATAGAAATAAAGTTATCGTAGTATTTTATTTTTAAAGTTGAGTAAATAAAGCAATTTCTATAGTTCTTAAAATACACCGCCCTTGTTACGCTGTTGAATACGCAACCTTATACAACGTGTAACGGAAATAACGCACATCCACAGACACCCCAAAAAGAATATCCTTTTTTATCCACAATTAATGTATTGAAACATTTTTATCATTTTCTTAGATATTTGTTTTTATTACATATTGTCAGAATAATTTGTACAAATAATTGGCAAAACGAGTGAAATTTGAAAGTGTGAACCGCTGTGAATTGCTAAAGCCTTATTGCATGGACTTAAGGCTCATTTTCGTTTACTTCGAGTGCTTTATTTAAATAGTGTCTACAATTTAATTATTTCTAAATATTTTTTTGGTAAAAAAAAATATTTATTTTTATTAATGAAATGGATTCTGTTATCGATTCTGAACAAAGTAGTTTCAGGATGTGCGTTAATTATGTTACACGGTGTATATGACTAACTTTGTAATTGTGAAACAAAAGAAAGTGTTTATTTTTGCGTCTGGTTAGAAATATCGGTAGGTTTACCAGGATTCGTCTCAAGGTGACATAAAGTTGACATAACCTTGCCACGAATTCTAGTAAATCTTTTGTTTCATCGAATGTTTTGTAACAATAATTTGACGAGATTTTTGATTGTTATTCATCTATTATATTAATATCTAGCGACCAGCCCCGGCTTCGCACGAATGCCGCAGCATTTCTAATGTATATGTATATTTAATAAAACATTAGCAAAGTCAAAATCCGTTGCAAACTTTTAACAAACTTTGCCACCAAAAAGTTCGAACAATATTTCATGTTTACTACACAGTAAAATGTATCATAAGGTTTCTTAAGCCGAAAATATGATTGAAAAAAGAGGTTAGTATCAAAATCTGTATTTGATTGTTTCAGAAAATGCTGACGTTAATATCGGATCGCCTAGAGAGGCGCGTGTGCGACGACGTGCTGGAGGTGGCCTGGTCCACGATGTGGAACGTCACCGACGAGACGCCGCAGAACTGCCAGAGGTTCCTGGAGAACAGAGGCATGGAGTACTTCCTTGCTTGCCTTAAGGTAATAACAATTTTTGACAAGTATCTGATACTCGTAGTCCCGAACGACTAAATAGAAAAGCTACTTTAGTAAGTCTACGCTAAAATGAACTAGCATATTCTAAAACGCGTAAATACTTCTTCAATATATCGCACCCATTATGAAATTGTAGTTTGCCGGTTGCCATTTAGTAATTGTTAACATTATCACGTAAAACAAAAAAAAAAATTGTTGGTAATTGTGGAATGATCATCAGCCGACGCAGTATTTAAAATGTGATGTGTCGCTATTACGCTGTTTATTTTTATAGACATATTGCGACGGAAATTTCCTCTTGCACCCATAGCATGATATTCAGTCTTCCTCGTGCTTTTCTTTGTGGTTGGTTATAGCTGTAGGTATTATTTTACTCGGGCAGTAAATCTCGAGAGATTATCATTAATTGTCACTTTAGTATTTAGAGTTACGTTTGGTAAAACAGCCAAGTACAGCCGGGGAGGTCTGTCAAAGATATTATCATATTAGCGAGGTACCTACCAATCCGTATAGTAAATGAGAACGAACAGACATTTTAACCTAATCGGTGTATGACTAAAAGAAAACTATACCAAACCAACCGGTTCGATATACTTCTCTTTTTTGAGAAGTTGAATCTCCTCTTGAGATGGTTAAAACGTTTCAACTGGTATGTAGGTTTCTGGTTTAAATGTTGATATGTGTAAAAGACGCAAAACAAGATAGAAAACACATTATACAAATACATTCTTAATGACTAATAAATTTCTAAATCTGTTTTGATTTTGTATTTTCCTTTTTTCCCTTGCTATCTGTATTTGAACCAGACAAAAATATAAATAGATCGCATTACCTAATGGAAATCCTACGCTAAAATGTCACGTAAGGGCGCAAATAGCACGAAATTTCTAGTTCATCTAAACTCTTATTTACTTCATCTTACTGCATGACGTCATTCTTTGAGACGTATTGTCGTATCATTTACGCGTGTGTTTCGTTGAAAATGGTAGTTCAATTCGGCATGACGTATTTGCTGAAGTAGCTTTTCTATATACGCTTAAGAAACCACCCACACCCTTACCTAACGATTGGTTCGTTTAATCTTTCGAGGTAAATTATGACATCTGTATCTGTAACAGCTTACATTCTTAAATTACCTTTTTTAGGCGTACTGAAGACTTTTGTTCTAGGATAATTATAATATAACTAGCTGACACGGCAGACTTTGTACTGCCCCAACGATAAATAAAAGACCCAAACTTTTGTATAGGAAAAAGAAAAGGGCTGTTTTTAGGGTTTGCCCGGCAATTATTCGATTTTTTCTCACCTTTTAAACCTTTCCTAGGCCTCTACGAACAATTCAAGACCAAGATGAGATAAATCCGTTCAGCCGTTTTCGAGTTTTAGCGAGACTAACGAACAGCAATTGATTTTTATATATAAAGACTAGCTGACTCGGCAGACTTCGTACTGCCCCAACGATAAATAAAAAAAAAGTCGCACCTTTTAAACCTTCCCTAGGCCTCCACGAACAATTCAAGACCAAGATGAGATAAATCCGTTCAGCCGTTCTCGAGCTTTAGCGAGACTAACGAACAGCAATTGATTTTTATATATAAGACTAGCTGACTCGGCAGACTTCGTACTGCCCCAACGATAAATAAAAAAAAAAATCTCACCTTTTAAACCTTCCCTAGACCTCCACGAACATTTCAAGACCAAGATAAGATAAATCCGTTCAGCCGTTCTCGAGTTTTAGCGAGACTAACACGAACAGCAATTGATTTTTATATATAAGAAGATTTGTTTCATATTTTCAATTACTACCTATATACGGTAACGCTTTCATATAATGATTTCAGATATTCCCCGAGAAGGAGGAACTCCTCCGCAACATGATGGGTTTGTTGGGCAACGTGGCAGAAGTCGCGGACCTCCGACCGCAGCTCATGAACAAGCTGTTCCTGTCTGTCTTCTATGAGTTATTAGACTCATGCAGCGATGGAATCGAGGTAGTATTCTTCTGATTTTGGGCTTTTTTAAGACAATGTAACCATACTCATTAAATTTATCAGGGGCAGCAATATTGGTTGTATAAAATATAAAAAAAGACGCCTAAATCAAGGAACAGTAAAAAAAAAACAGACTTTAAAAGCAATATACATGTATATGTAGAAGTGTTTGACATGTATATGTAGAAGTGTTTGACATCGACTACTAGATTTTACCAGCTATTAAATTGACACTGACTTCCGTTTTCTTAACCTAGCTATAGGGGTACTAAATTTTAAATTAAATAGCCAGACTTTGTGTGCCAGTAATTAAGAGCAAGCCAACATTTGGGCGATTTAAACGTTATTGGATTCTAAAATTTGCGATATTTTCCTATAAACATTTGTTTAACACGCCAAATTGCTAGAGCTACGTAACTACTATTGTAATCTTATTGTTCTATAGCGTCTATTGAATTCGTGACGCATGGTACCGTTTTGTATGGTGACAGCTAAAAACGTTAGCGACTATCGAATAGATACTTTCTTTACGTTTCTAATACACGAAAATTAATATTCTCCGATACTGCTAGGAGCTGTTTCCCTCCTCATCACATGCCCATACCAAGACAGCCGATATCCTTTCCGATATTTTTTCTGTTACCGGTGAGAGTGATGAGTATGAATGTTGATGGATGGAGAGGAAGGGGAAGGCCAAAGAAAAGATGGATGGATTGTATAAGGAATGATTTGAATGAAAAAGAAGTAAATGATAGTATGACGTCTGATAGGGGAGAATAGAAGAAAAAAACATGTTGCGCCGACCCCATGTAAAATGGGATAAGCGCAGGAAGATAATGATGATGATGACTGCTAGGAGCTTTTTACTATCAGTCATAGGAATAATTTACTTAGACACTATTTAAAAACGGTGTAGCTCTTTTTGATTTGTAATAAGCATCATCAATTTTTCGAAGATACCCTGTATTGATATTTGAAGTCCAGTTACTAAAAATATAAACGTGTCTTTATTATATTTTTTGGTAATCAAACCTTAGATGTCCGTTTTATTAATACAACTGGATCAGCTTTATATAAAATGTTAGATTTATCCCAAAATTTCTAAATGCTTTCATCAGCGAGCTTCAGCCGAATGTACTAAAAGGATGTACTGTTATTTGGGCAAGTGACCCTAAAAGTTGGCCTGTTTAGTCTAGAAAAATGATATCACTCTTGCTATTTTAGTTCTCAATTGGGGGAAAAGCAAAGAAACAGGTTTTGAAGTCAATTTTGTCTAGAACATCTACACACGCTATCATTATTATGGATCATTTATATCGGCTTACTATAGTCTGTAAAATATAGCTTGATACCTGTGACATTAACGAGTGCGTTTTATAGATAGCTTTACTATATAAGATTTTTTCAAAAGTTAAAGTTTTTAAACACGAATACGACGTTTCTCTATAAAAATAGAAAGCATTTTTTAAAAACAATCATGTTATTATAAAGATACGACTAAATACAAAACTAATTTAAATGATTTCTAATTTTTCTTAAATATTTTTTGTTTGTTAGCTTACTCTATAAACACATTTTAAAGAGCTATAGGGACGAGTAACTAACTGACAGTCGAATATCGATAAAATTATAGTACGAAAATTATAATATAATAATAAAGAATGGCAAAATAAATCGATAGTGGGGAGTTTTCTAAAGAACATTTATTTTCACCTTATTATGACTTAAACTTCCATTTTTAATTCTTTCTTCATTCTTTATTTCAATGTCGTAACGACGTAATTTTTATAAAACTCATTGCGACATAGATATCGATAAAATACAGAAGACGCCCCCATCCCAGTACCCACCCCATGTAATGTCATTCTGACAAACGTCACAGGTATCAAGCTATATTTTACAAACTATAGCTGTTCCCGCGATTTCTATCGCGTAGAATCTAGCAAGCAATTCCGTGTGGTGTTCGGATATAAAGAATAGCACCACCCCATATCCTCCACTGGGTGTCGTAAAAGGCGACTAATGGACCTTAAGACCCAGTGCACTGTACCAAGCACCTTGGGTCACCCGAATGGTGGCGGGTAAACAACCAACAATCGCATTCCCAAAGAGGGTTAGTATCAGGCAGGCGGCCGATTATAAAACCATAGCCAAAACTTTAAGCAATATGTCTAGAAGACGTGTTGCATATTTTTCGGAAATAAAGTTTTTTTTTTTCTAAAAATATAAGTAGCCTAAGTTACTTCTTATTATATCAACTACCTGCCAAAAAGCCTTGTCAAAATCGGTCCAGCCATTTCAAAAATTAACGGGAACAAGCAGACAGAGAAAAAAATCTAAATAAATGTTAATTTGGTGTACATATTCGTGGGTAATTAAAGAATAGTTATTTCAATATTACAAACAGAACATTCAATTTTATTTATGTATATGTGTCGATTAGAAAAAAAAAATGTTAATTAATTTCAAAGTGAGATTTTCGTTAAATAATTTACTTGTTGCTCTTAGGAATCAAAACCTTGAAAAGTAGTGCCGGATAGCCTAAAAATAATAATTTGCCCTAACTTCCCGGCTCTACTTATATTGACTTGTTTATCATTTGCTCTTTAATTTATAGCCGGTTCACACTTGGCCTCCGTTTTATTTGATAAGTTGTAGTTTTTATACCAAATGACAATTTTAATACTGCGTCATGTACTATAAAGTCGCTCATACAATTCGTATTTCATCCGCCATTAACAAAAAAAAAAAAGTGTTCGATGAAGCAGACCAGAAAAATACAGACCTTGTGTGAACCGGCCGTTGGGCTGCTATTAAAACGTCAGTTGTTACTGGCGTTTTATGAGCGTTGACTTATCTCCAATGTTGCGCAGTGCCAACGTTGCACAGACGCAAATTTCTTGTTGCTTCGTCTATGTTGACAGAGCAGGATGACATGGTTCACGTTTGCGCAACGTTGGCGATTTACCACTCTAGTGGTAAACCGACGTTAACGTTCAAAGTTTAGAAACTTCGAACGTTAACGTCGCTTCTGAGAAGCGCCAACGCTCTAAAACGCCAGTGTGATAGCGGTCTTATTTATCTAACCTCAATTTACTCAACAGGTATAGCCTAAAGAATAGTTAAGTAAATTTTAAATATTTACTAACTTACATAATTATTACATCCACAAACTATAATCGACCAAACAGTGTACTTATAGGTTATTTTATATTAGGTGAGTTATAATGCGGCGGGTGTACTAGCGCACATGGCGTCGGACGGCCCCGAGGCGTGGACGGTGGACGAGCCGTCGCGGTACCACGTGCTGCAGCGCGTGGCCGCGGCCGTGGACCGCTGGGACATGTACGCCGAGCGGAATATTAACTACCGCTCCTTCGAACCGATACTCGGCCTCCTGCACGCGCATCACACGCCGCAGTGCCAGCACTGGGCCGCCTGGGCGCTCGCCAACCTCACCACCGTGTACCGTAAGTATACATTTCTGTACTCCTTAATCGCAACTTACTTGCTAAATTTGAATTTAACGGAAAATGGAATCGCATTTTTGTTTTCCAACTTAATTTTCAATCGGGTCGAGGAATTCGCATCTTTTCTGTATTCTATTTTGCTTATTTCTATATTTGTTCTTTAAGTCGTCTTTGTTTGGACCCACTCTCAGTTTTATTCCTCCCTTATGGTTTTTACGGAAGAAGAAGGATGCTTAGAGAATGTCCTTTAAAGAATAATTAAAATTGAAGAAAAACTAGCTTCCTATGTATCACTGAAAAATACTTTTACTTTGTTAATTTTAGCCAAGACACAGAACTGAACTGTATTGCCGCTATTACTTATCATTGCCATGACATGGGAATGTAGTCATTCTTAAAAAAAAACTTATTTGTAGTAATAAAAAATCAGTAACCAGTAAAATCGTACTATTTACATTTTGTCCAACAACTTACATTACCTAAACGGTTCTATTTCAGCTGACAAATACTGCAACTTGGTCGAGTCTGAGGGAGGAGTGCGACTACTGAACAGCTTGCTGACCGATCCCAGAGCGTACCAGAAAATAAAGAATCTGGCCAAAGTGGTGATCCAGAACTGCGCGAACTACGCGGCCAGCAACGCCAACACTCCGCCGCCAGGGGTCACGCCGGACAATTAACTAATGGAGTTCTTCGAGGAGATATCTCCTCAAGTGCGCGAGTAGCGAGTGCCGAGCGCCGCCACCCCGCGGCCTCCCGCCTTCCGCCGAGAACGTTACACACCTACTGTCTCTTCATCGGTCTGTGAAGTGCTTCAATATCGCTACCCGCGTATGGACTTGAATTCAAGCCAAAAGACATTGAAAGTTTTTCATAATTATCATTACATACCTAAGGAATCACTGTGTTAGTACAATAAGTAAATTATGGGTGGCGTGTGCCCATAACTTTAAGTGACATTTTATCTGTATTAGAAGAAACTAATACTATAAATTCATCATAACGAGCTTAAAGTTGTCTCTTTGCCAACAAACACAACACTTTGAAACCATTAGCACATACCATTGTGGGCCGAGACCCTCCCATCATCTCCTTTTATTACTAAGCTATTTTCCTGATTGGTAGCAGTAAACAAAATAAGATTACTCTTTACTAAACTTATTAAAACTTAGTAATATAGTTAATATATTATTTATTAGTAAGAATATACCAGAATTTTATGTTTGACATCTGTATTGTAATATATTTCTGATTTCACAGAATCGTAGTGATTTATTGCATATTTTGGATTTGTTTATTAATAATTATTTAAGGCAATACGTTTGCCTAATGTGATTACTTACTGTATTATAAATATCAGTTGTCGTCGTTATGCCATTGTATGAACTACACGAAAACTGACTTCATGATTTTTCATATAATGCCATAATGTATTTAGAATGTAATTTACGTTAAAATCCTCAATACTTATGTATAGGGATCTAAAATTAATGGTAGCATAATTATTGAACATCTCGTTCTAAAACATTTACACATTTTGTATTGGAGTTGCAAAGTTTAGAAAATATTTAATCTGACCCAAAATTTAGGGATGTTACATGTTTGAGGCATATCTCTATACAAATGAGTCTATTTTTGTTTGCGGCGTTTAACGAACCGGTTTTATTGAAGAAAATTTTATATAGATTTTAAATCTGTCTTAATCAGCTCAGGATAGGGGCGATTCAATTCGAAGAGTACCAAATTGGTATGGCAAATAGACAACGTCATTCATTAGACATCACAATGTGTATGTAAAAACTGCAATATGTACGTTGTTTCCGCGATGCAGTTTTGTATTTTGTTACGATACAACCTAACCAGTTTTTCTAACCCTAAGCGTGTCGTTGTTTACGCTTGCGGATACTGATATATTTATGTTTAATTTATTTAGTCAGCGTGGTTTTTCATAATGGGACTGTATTGTGTGCAAGCATATTAGTTCACAATACTAATAAGCACTCTTTAAAGTAAGAAGCATTTAGTTTACCAAACGATGCTTTATTTGATAAACTTTTTCAGAAGCTCTGATCGGTATCATAAAGACCAAATATTAATTATTATTGTAGCAACCACTGTTGCTGAATATGCAATTGACAAAAATCATGATTAAAATAAATAGGTCCGTCCCGTTTCCGTTGCCAGAATATTAATCAAATATTTTGATATATATTTCATACTATTTCAACTAGTCATAAATAAATTTAGTCAATAAAATAAATGCATTGTGCATTGTATTAATATTCTTGCAAAAACTGGATACTCATGTGAATTCACAGTTGTGTGACGGGTTAATCAAGAAAAGCCAAGTTATAAATTCGTATGTATCGATTTCGGGGTTTGTGCTGTTCACGCCACTTGAATATACTATTTGAAAGTAGTTTACACATCTAGATTTGATCAATAGATACGATAAGAATGTGTGGAAAAGAGATCGCGTTAAAAACCTGACTTCATTATAATAATGATGATTGTATTTGTAATGATTATTGAATCATATTCAAGTACTTGATGTACAAGCTATTTAAATTGTATTAGCATATAACTGTAAAAGTATCACGATGTAGATACCAATTTTTATGACAACTGTTTCAAGTTAGTAGACATCACATAATGATTGAACATCTGAATAATAATCATAACACATTGTAACATTTTCGTGTGCTACTATTCTATTGTTAAGAATATATATTTAGATTCGTCAATACTCATGATAGAGTTAACATTTTACAATAATGTACTACTATATTTCATAGCTGACGTAAAATCATGGACTGTCATTAAATTGGAGAGCCGCTGCTCTCGACGTCTAGCGCTGGCTCGCCGCAGGCCAAACCGCGAGTTGCTATGGAGTTATGTATGCTAAGTTGCGGACTTGACGAAACACTACTATGTTTTTAGTTGTCGTAAGGTCGATTTATGGCAATATAATACATTATCTTACTTCAAATTCAATCTGATAACTTAATAAGGTACGATTACCTCTTCAGCGCTTGATGCACATGTATACAGGAACATGTACACAATCATGGAGTAAGAATGATAAAGCTGGGCCGCTGATCTAGCGAGCCTGTGTAGAAAGAACACTTGTAGACACCGGTCAATTAGGACTTACCACGTTTTCATCATACCATTATGTGCAGTGTTATCAGTCGGTGATTTTGTGATCATTAATCAAATAGTATTACATTTCAAGATGAGTCTTTGTCGATAGTATAACATCTTAATCGATCAATATCTTTGTTTTTTTTTTTTTTCTCTTCTTTCGTAACATATTTATGCAATTATACTTTTTCTTGGATTTTGTTGATTCCACGTGCAGCTGACCTTTAACTATTATTGATTATATTTTGTTTATTTGTTACATTAATTAAAAATTGATTTTTCATAAATACTCCCTATTTTGTTGTTCAATTATGTTTATTATTTATTATTATGTATAATTTCTTGAAAATTTACCTGACTTTGATTGACTAGAGATTAATATGTTATCAATAAATAAATACTTGATTGTCTCATTTCTGTATGATTTGTTTTGTAACTAGCCTCATCAGCGCCTCGTATTTAAATTAGGGACTTTATTGAAATTCGAGTCCTTGATGTTCATAGTTTCTTGATGCCTTGAGGTTCACCAGAGGAACAAATATACCACTGGCGAGACATCAACGCTAATACTCTTGGAAAAAAAAATGCACTAAACTTGTCGAGATAAGACAAGTAAAATGGTATGTAGTATAATCCTGTATTCTTCAACAATATCTAAATAATGTAGACAATGCCTGAAACGTTTAGGCAATAGTAGAAAAATATTCATTTTATATTTAACCCACAGTACCGAATATGCAGTAGGCAATGTGAGTAAAAGTCCACAAAGCCAAAAAAAAATACTGCATTAAATAGTGGGTAATGTTTTTCGGTCGTTTGTGTGTAAGTCCAATCCTTTCGGTAAATTTTACATAAAATATAGTGAAATAGGCGTTTAAAATAAGGCCCAAAAACGAATTAAAAATAAGTATTTATTTTTCTTACACTAGAAATACGGGTATCAATTAAAAGCCTTTGAAATATGGGGATTTGTTGTTTAATTATATATCGGCTAGAGAGTAGTAAAGTCTAGACAAAAACGGGATTAGTTTTCTACACAAATAAACGAGAATTCGATAGTGGGCAGATACTAAAATAATATGGTAAACTTACAAAACTGTGTGGGATACTAAAATTATAGCGAAGTAAAGTTATAAGTAAAGCAATATATTTCGAGTGCTAACGCTGCCGAATCTTACACGTACTGAACTGGAAAGTCAGTCACGTCACTTGTATAAAAAGTCTGCCTTTCCGTTATAAAAGTTATCATTTTCCTTTCTAACGCGATGTAACATATACTATGTTAAGTTGCATTAGCGTAGTTAGGAATAGAAAACTTAAAACGAGGCATGACATTCTTTTTCGACAAGTGACGTATGTAATTGTTAGTTGAATACATTTGAGCGATTCGTTAAGCATTATCGCTCGGAGAAACTTCTGTTGTTTGAATATTTTATACAGTGCCTTCAGTCTTCTGGTATTCTATGTAGACATTGCTTTAGTATTATTTGAATACCTGAATTATACCTACAGACGATCTTGTTATAATATATATTACAAAGTACGTTTAGTAAAGTTCACCTATAGAGTTCTGCTGTTAAAGTAAGGTACATTGGTTAAAACATAATGTAACTAAAAATGTTTTTGCCGATGTATCTACAATCTATCAGAAGATATATTAATAAGTAAGTATGTCATACTTGTCTGCCAATTACAAAAAGTCGTTGAAGTCTTGTTACTATCATTATGTAAGTAATATTAATGGAGAAGATTTTATTTTTTCAAGTGTCAATAGAGAGCAATAAAAATATTTTCTCACGGATTATAATTCCCACTGTTTTATTTTATACATACTGAAATATTGACTAAGAGATACATGTGCAAAAAATATCAATATATTTTTTTAAAACGATTATTGTCATATATTTGTATGCTAGCAATATTTAAATAAATTCTATATTAATAGTCTGTCAGCGTTTTACTCAAAATGCTTTGTTTTCGTTTTATTAAACAATTATACTAAATTTATTCTTTATAAAGCTAATGAATATAAGTGAATCTGAGGGTGTTTCATTGGATAGAGTGCTGAATGACTATGAGCTTAGATCTGAACGCTTATAATATCTCAAAAGACTGGTGGTCGAAACTTTAAAAGTTAATGTTCTAGAATTATTGGCAAAATATCAAAGAGCGTGAATTTTAAATACATTTTGAATAAAACGTTCGATTTAAGTAACTTGGTTTTAACACACTTCAAAAAGAGAATGTTCTTGATTCGGGTGGCACCCATCCTTTTTCTATGTTTGTACGCTAATTAGGGACTCTGAGGTTAGTGATCCGATTCCTTTTGAAATAGTTGCCATTAGGTCAGCTAAAAAAAAATTTAGGCCAAGTCGTTGTTTATTTTTATAAGCAAATTACATTAAGTATGGGTAGCTTGAAAGACAACACTAATGATACTTTTCGATGTAAGTATGTTCAATGATTTCGCAAACTTGGGACCTGTACCACTGTGGCATTAAACCACAGCCCCATTGCCCCCAAAGGTCAGAATGAGCTTTGCTTCCAGAGGTGTTCTCTATAGATCACTGTCTTCCCCGTCTTTTTCTGCCATAACCCGGTAAAACGCACACAACATTTGAAAAGTCGGTGCTCGTCGACTGCAGTGAAGACCTTTGACTGGCAGTCATGCTGTCGGACCATTAGGCTTTTATAGCTTACGGGTTCCATAGCTAGTTAGAGCTAGCTAGCTACAGCTGGGAAGGTGTAGCAGGTAAGGTAAGGTAAAATATCTAAGTTAAAAGTAATAAAACCACAATGTTAGTACAACAAAGTATCTTTATTTTTTTATAATATCTCATATTTTATATAACAACATTTCTTATACATTCACAATTTGTTAATTCATACCAATTTCCGATGCATGCAAAACAATTTAAAGATCTCGTACATATAATAGCATAAACAATTTTATTCAGACAATAGGAATATAATATTTTGTGCTCTACACGAGTGTACATGTATGGTGTTCACGTTTAGACATATTTCCTAAGTGCTTGAACTTTAAAAGGCTTCTGCGGTTGCTCGTTACATTATACTCTAGCATGCAATTGGAATATTGCATAATTTACTAACTACCGTAACATTATATATTGGTAGATTCTCAACGCAATAACATTTAATTGCCCGGTCATTCATTTAAATTCTCCTGTTAGTATATTATGTCAAGCAACATATTTTCTCATTAAGGTTATTCGTTTCTACATCTAATTTCATCTATGCAATAAATGAATATGTTAAAAATAATGATATGTGGTTATTTGTATACAATTAAACTATTTAACATCAAAATAACAAATTTTAAATATCACATAATATTCGTAGAAATATTTACCTACTTATACAATATATTAATATCTTATATGGTCCTTTAAAACGCACTACCTCTATCACGTGTCGGTTTAATTATTATCATTAGTTCTCAGTTTGTTGTAAAGTTAATGTAAATTGAATATCCTATTTTAATGAATACATTTAGGCCATATATTTATTATATTATTATTCGATTTGTCTTCTCTAATGAATATAACTATTTTATAAGGTAAATTTCTCTATAAAACTTGGTGTTGCTATTTGTGTTACATATTGCTAAATTTTAATGGAAGAGGGTTTTTTTTATAAAGCACATATGGTGCAGGTACCGTTAATACAAACACAGCTTGCGTTGGCTTCGAGGCACAAACATAATAGACGGATTGAATTGTAATGCGGTTGCTAGCTGACACGTGTCGCGGGAGTGGGCGGGCACGGGGGGCGCCACTGTTATTCGTTGAGTATGCAGGTACGCATGAGCGCGTCCACCACGGCGTACGGGTCGCAGTTGGAGGCCGGCCGGCGGTCCTCCAGGTAGCCCTTCTTGTCCACGGCCACGGCGCGCGGTATCCTGATGCTGCTGCCGCGGTTAGCGACACCTGGCGACAAAACACAACATTTAGTTCACACTCTTCATGAGAGATTTCCAGTAGGTTCAGTTGGTTTGGCTTTGCATTTGAAACTTACCGGCACTGAAGTCGTTAATACTGGCTGTTTCATGAAGACCAGTCAACCGCCTCTCATTGTCCTTTCCTCCGCGAGGATCGTAGACCCTGATGTGCTTCATGTGCACTTTAGACAGCTTGTCAATCGCCTTCTCGATTTCACTGCAAAAATATAAACACGTTTAGAATTCCGCTATAAATACATGTGACATGTTCACTGATAACGTATTGTTATATAAGTTATATCGGGCGCCATTAACGTATTATAAAATGTACCTATGACTCATTATAAATGCAGTTGTGCGACAAAGAGCATTGACTCATTTAAAAATAATCAATCCTATAATTTCCCTGTAGTAGTGAGCAGAGTCGACTATAAAACTCGTAGCCAAGAACCCCACAATATTATATATTCGTACTTGCATCATAAAATTTAAACTAATCTTCAAAATACTTACATAATACCGTTTTCTTCACGCATCTTCTTGGTAGAGAAGTTGGTGTGAGCACCAGATCCGTTCCAGTCCTGCACTGGCTTGGGGTCGAAGCTGACAATGACTCCGTACTCCTCAGCCAGCCTGTGCAGCAGGTAGCGAGCCACCCAGAGATCGTCAGCAGCACTGACGCCCACAGAGGGACCCACTTGGAACTCCCATTGGGAAGGCATGACTTCAGCGTTAGTGCCGCAAATTGGAATGCCAGCAAAAAGACAGCATCTGCACAAAATATAGTCGATTAGTCCTATTCTATGATGAAGTAATTAATTTCTGACAATTTCAAATTATAAAATGTGAGAGGGTTGAAGGTTTCAGACTAGAACAAGAATATATCCAGTTTCATGTTTACCTGTAGTGAGCCTCAACCAGATCCCTGGCAAACACCTTGTTGGCACCAACGCCGCAGTAGTAAGGGCCCTGTGGTGGGGGGAAGCCGCCCGGGGGCCATCCGAAGGGTCTCAAGTCAGAGTCCAGCAAGATGTACTCCTGCTCAATACCGAACCACGGCTCATCTTCCCTACACTTGTCATACGCTTCCTGGCACTTGAGGCGGTGGTTTGTTTCTGGAGCAAAACATTTTTGTTTAGAAATCATCGCATTTTTTTCTGTCGTTACAATTTACGTCCTTATTTAATTATTGTCCTTCAAGGGTAATAAATCATTTTAAATGTATCAGCAGTTAAGCTGGAAACTGACACCAACCTATTAATTGCTTGCGACCGCAAAGTTATGTATCTATTACCCACGAGTACGGCACAAGGGGGGTCAAGTTTTACGAAGGCTATAAAAGAACACTCGTCATAAAGGACAGATGTAATCGGTGCCCCAGTAATACAACTGATCAAATCCATGGTCACTTTTTTAATCAAGTACATCAAAATAGCTTTACGATAAACAAACTAATCACTACATAGGTACATACCCGTTGGTTCCATGTTGTACTTATATGTATCACACATAACAAGCAGGTGGTTTCCACGCCTGAAGGGGTCTTTGTACAAGGCACGAGGGTACAAGAACGTGTCAGAATTGTGTCCATCAGACTGACCAGTAGAGCTGCCATCGAAGTTCCAAATCGGTAGATCTGTAGTACATAACAATAATAGTTAGTGCCAATGTAGAGATTGCCTGCAAATCTACACAACTACTATTTCTACTACTATATAATCTATACCTACTTATATGTTATGTAAGCACTACAACAACCATTGATACTTAATTTACTTTCAAATGAACTAGGTCTACTGAATGAAATGTACAGCTGTAACATTTCTACGACTGCTGAGGACAATATTGCTTTGAAACCTTTCAAGTTTTCATCAAAACGATCCTTATTCGACCTATCTCGTAGGCTGCATGGTAGTCTGTAAATGTTTTCTAGAACTTTTGGACAGAAGTACGGCGGCAGATATAAATTAGCGTAAGCCCCTTCCAATTTACTTATCGCATTTTTTAACAATGTTTCATTTATTTCATCCACAATGCGGGCTAGTTTTCCTACGGAAAATATATGCAAGAGTTATGTCAAATCGAAGTTATATAACATTTGTAGTGAAAAATGCTACCTATTTGAACCTATTTCATACTACACTTCTCATCTAGCTGAAGGTCGAACAATTTACCTAAACTGTGCTAATTACTCTTGTAAATGAGGATGTAATAAAAGCGGCACAGTTGCAATGAACGAGCCGAGTAGTCCACGTATCATCGTGAATGTTTTTTAATCAGTAATAACTGCTGACCGAGTTTCATGGCTGGGTATCATGACTGAAGTACGTTCGTATTTACCCAAATAAAGGGAAACAAACTTCGCGCGACGTTGGCACGTATACATTTATTCAATGCTCGATTGAAAACAATGTGACTACGCGGCACACATTCACAACACACTCTTTGTTGCGCATAATTTGAAAGATTACGATATGAGGTAACAAACCTTTCGGGACTTTGGGGACAAAGTTCAACGTGCGGTCTTTGCACCGCAGATGCTCGCCGGTTCCGTCGATCCAGATGTACGTGGCCAGGACCTTGTCCGAGGGGATCGGCAGGTCGTAGTACCTTCCCAGCAAAGTCTTCGACAGCACCGCATTGGGAGAGTTTACTAGCACCGGGCCCGATAATATCTTCGGGTTGTCTGTAAATACACAAAGTGTTAGTCTTACCTCTAGGCCGTCCGCTATAAAACAATTTAATTTTATCTGAGGATACCGGGTCTTCTTCGATCTACCACGTTTCTGTCCTCGTCACGAATCGCTACATTCACCCTTCTTGACATTTTTGTCACCTTACTTTGACAATTTAATGTGTGTTTAGATTAAAAATTATATTTGAAAATAAAACTAGTTAAATCATGTTTTACTTTTAAAACTTTAACTTTCTGTAACTAAACGTCAAAGCAGGGTTCCAAAGTCGTGAAATGTAGGTTATAAAAACAAATTAAATATTAATTAACTAAAATACAGTCACATAAATTTTGGTGAATACAACAAATTTGACAGAAACGTAGCGAAGTTCGAATTTCAGTAACACTTTATCTATGCTTTGTTTATAAACCTATATGCATTTTGCTACGTTTAAATGTACTGTTTGAAGCTGGAAAGAAAAAAACAACGGGCTTACCTTCAATTTTCGAATGTGAATTATCCGCCATCTTAGCTTCTTTTGAACTCTTTCAAACCTGTAACAATACAGAAAAATGTTAGTTATGCAGGAACACTTTTAAAGAATGATGTTTAAAAACAATGAATGAAATCTGAAATTAATGCTACGTCGGATATACGAACGGAATTAAAGTGGTTAAACAAAGGCAGAAGCAATGTCTTCATACAAGATATATGACTTCTGTTATATTATGTTTTACAAATAAATCTTTCCTTTTAAGGAAAATTCCTTGGTGGATTGCACAAACTCGTTACCTCGCCAAGCCACTTGATTGTAAGCAACTACTTATTTTACTTAATGTTGTTAAAATGTCAAGCTGATAGATATTGAACCCGCGTTCAAGTAGCTTTATACATTATATTTAGTTCTTGTAACTTGCTTTTTAATAAATCTTTGAATAGAGATATCTCAGACATCTTTAAGAATTAATGTAGGTACTGTATCCTATAATATAACAAAAGTTTTAAGAATATAGTAATTTAGAATTACGCTTTTACTTTCTAAAGTAACGGCCCAAATCATTTCGGGGTCTTTGATTCGACCTAAATTATGTCAATATAAAAACAAAAAAAGAATACTCAATATTACTCAAATCGAGTTCTTGGATTATAAAGACATAAATAATATTTTTCCGTCTTATTTTTTTTAATTATTTCGAAGTCGTAACGTTTTTTTTTCTTGTGTCGTGTGACTTGCCATATTTTCACGTGTTAATTTATTATGGTAAACATTTTTATAGTTCGGTAATAAATAAGTTGTACCTAAACAAGATAATAAAAAAACTAAGTTTAAACTCGTCTTTATAGAAACTCATTAAAATTTGGCGTTTTTCATTATACCAGCTGGGGATTAAGAGTCGCTCATGGCAGTTATTTATTTAAGAAGTCGTAACAAAGCTTCTGTATTTGCATATTTCCCTTGACATTTTGAGAGAATACGTAATGAGTTCCTACAGGCTACATCCTACCACACGTGCCAGAAGTACTGTTTCCCTTTGTTGCCGATACCGAAGTGAATTGCAAAGTATTGTTTCATGAATACGTTGGTCTTTTAAATCCTAGTCCATTCACTAAATAACCCGATGTATTTCGCAGTGAGTGTATTCAGTGGGATTTACAAATTGATCCATCGAGCATTAAATGAAAAGCCGCTTTGGAAAGGTTTGTTCGTAACGAATATCATCGACTTCAATGAATTTATATTCAGACCTCGTTGGTTTCCGGTCTATAGATGAGTTGAATTAATTTAGTTCCGTCGAGTTTTAAATAGCACTAATGATAAGATCATAAGTATTTCTAGATTTCCGGATTCCTAAATATCACGCATATTCATTAAGCCAGCGGGATTCCTCAATGACACACATAAAAAGCTGAATTATTTAAATAGTGGCCGCTGTATAAATGAGTATTCATTACACATAATTTTTTAAACAATACAATAGAACTTGCGACTGTTTTCAAAACAACGGGGTTCAAATCAAATACGCTTAGTCACAATGGACATTACTTAATGACCGAGTTGTTTCACTCAGTGACTGTTACCTGTACGTCAATAAAATAAACAGACCCTTGACATATAACGACGGCAATTTCACGAAATCGATTGGCGCGTGGCCCAAACGTCGGTGACGACGGCGGCCGCGTACGTTCGCCACAGTGTTTCTCACCGCACGATACAATACTACACTGTAAGATACCGCGTCAGAATGTACGTATGTAAGCAAATAAACTGCGGATTTGAATGCTGAGAACGAATGGCCATTGGCAAATGTTGCAAATCTAGGAAAATTCCTGCTGTGCGGAAAGTTTCTCGGCACTCGGTCGCTATTCCAAATTTAATACTGTTGTTGTTATGGCAATAGAATTAGATAGATAAAGCGGCGCTGATTTATTGTTAGAGGTGCAATCATAGAATTTATTGGATAATGCGGGTTTTATTGAAATATCTAATCATAAATAGAACAAAACTAAGGTAATATAAACAAAGAACAACATTTCCTCTGGGTTATTTGCCATCGTATAAATGTATTCGAGTTAACGCGATCAATATTCATATCTGTAATAGCCACAGGCGTACAATTGTTGTGTTTTCACCCTGGGGCTAGACATAGCCGTCATTATCTCTTTATTAAACTGTGCGGTCGATTATTACGGTTTTAATACTTCCCTGTTATTTGCTGGGCGTGGAACGCAAACTAGTACGATGGATTTCAGATTGACAATAGCTATAATATGTAATAATACATGGTAATGTTTGTGATTACAAAGACTTGTAATTAAATGTGTCGTAGATGTTTTTAAGTGATTGAAACTTTGTACAAATACGTGACTCATAAATATGTTATTGTTTTTTTTAATATGCGCAGTTGGGAGTTTAGAAAAACAAACTATTTTTTTTTTAATTTTATCGACAATGAAAACAACGGTTAATCCGACGTTTCCGTAACAACAAACAACAATTAAAATACGCGAAGAGGGCGTTTTAATTCGGGAAATTAACCTTCATAAAAGCAATAGGTAATTATAATTAATTGTAGTAGTAAATAAATAGACCTCTATAGGTAGATGTCGTGTCACATATATTATAATGGCGCGATAGTAATTCAATAGCATTTGTAACATGCCAACAACTCCAACTATTTATATTTATAGAAATGCTACTAATGAACAAGGTTTCTTGAGGTAAATGTAAACGAATGGGGTAATCGTATTTATGCAACTATCAAAACGCATTAAGTTGTTAATGGAGAACCGAATATAAACCGTTTTTAATTACACAATTTTAATCACAGTTGCAGTCATTCTCTTTGTAGGACATTTTGTAGTTAGACAAACTGCAGTAAAACTTACTGAGGGTCCTGCACTATTTATAAAACATTGAACAATTGTCTTTGCTTTCCGAAGCATTAACACTACATACGAGCCTATATCAATGTTTTTGCATCACGCGTTTGGTATCATATCTCGTTATCAAGTGTTGACATTATTAATGTATAAATATATCTATGTGGGTTAATGGCTCATTCGTATTATGCGATGCGAAGTTAACTGGAGTGACGCAATTATCATTAACCAGAACCTTTTTCTCAAGGCGAAAGCTATTTTGACGCATTAAGGGAAGCTACTTGATGTTCATCTGTTTTACATGCGTTTCTTGTTAGTATGCTATCTATGCTTGCATTATAAATTACAATGGACCGCGAGCCTGACATTTGACTGATTAGTAGCACTTCATTAGTATTGTTGTTCTCTGATCGAGCCTACGTGTCACGTTGGCTATCTATGTGATGCCCATACGCTAGTAGCCAGCAACGAAGGGATCACAAAGGCTCTTGCGACCACTCTAGCGGAATTACGGAGACTTGATATACGGCATTAGTCAGTGCGTTATGTTTAGCATACATTACTGCAGTCCTAGTCCTTGGCCTTGCTTATACCCGGCGTGTATTTCACGCAGCGGGATCGTGTTTGGACGCTGTCTGCGGAGTGTTCAGCCGATGCTCGGCTCATAAGCGGTGACTGCGGCTCTAGTATTTAGAACGTGTTTATATTTGTAACACGTGTGGCAAAAAAATATTATGCGTGAATGAAGCGGTACCGAGGAACAGATTTAAAAAACCGGTTCCCATTAACAAAGTCAGACAAGGAGGCTGGTACGTGATTTATTTTTAAAGGTTAATTTATTATTTTGTTGATTACTGTTTTAAGTATGTATTAATTATAATAATAATTATTGGACTCGTATGAGACACTTGAGGTATTTTCTTAGGAATAGATAATAAATGAATGCCGCTTATAGTCTTTGTTGACAAACAGTATAAATTATCCCCACGCATTCGCTTCTAAACCGGTTGTAACATAGTGTTTATAAATAAGTAAGTGATAACTATTTGTGTTCTGCATTAAGAGCATGATGTTGCACTTCGCCGTCAACGCCGATGCTCGGAAGTTTATTTATACATTTATAACTCACAGTTCTGACTGCACAAAAGATATCATTACCGTGGAATAAACCTTTTTCGTTTTTTCGGAATCTCCCGAGTGCGGGTAATATTAATTAGAAACAATTAAGGTTTAATAAAAAGTTACTTTAATAACTTACGTACCTAATAAGTTCGTTGCAATTATCCTCAAAAACAAATGAAGTGGCCTCATATTATTGCTTATAATTTGTGGCCTTTAAAAAAAAACCAGTTGGTTATTCTTATATCGAGGAATCGACGTCAAGTTGGTTATTATCATAATTGAAATAGGTCGTTGTGTGACACGCCTTGTTTTGTCATTAACAAAAACTGGTAATATCTGTTATGTGAGACACCCAAATGGTCTTGACCTGGACTTACTACGCCGAACTTCCCAACCAATCGATCGTGGTATTGCCTAATATAGTGACATGAACACAAACACGACAGCTTTAGCAACAATTCATTAACAATAACTGTTGTGGCCATCGATTTATTGCTTTTTCGTGAAAGAAGAAAGATTGAACACACTCTAGGTTTATAGCATAATAAGTATTGCGATGTCGAATGAAAAAAAAATACACGTCAAAGAAATTAACATAATTCTTATTTAAATCACATTACCGTAATTGTGTTACAGCTACGTTGTATTTTACTACGTGTTTCAATCATTCCTAATATAGTTAGCATAAATAATTTTGTTTATGTTTTATTAAATAAGCGCGATTATTATTCTACCCACACAATGGTTAACAATTATAAGACGTAGACGGTCGTAAGTTAACCCAATTTATTACTAATTACAATAACTATTTGCAAATATTTTAAGTAATAATAAGCATGTCGGTAAGTGCTAATAAAACATGTGTCAACGCATGGACACCACTTGATTGGTAATCAGATGAGATCGTAAAACATGCAGCTCTGATTTGCAGACATTCTTGACAAATAGCATCGTGAATGGTTTTACATCCACAGCGTAAATTATGACTTGATTATCAATATGTCGTTACGTGTTCTACTAATCACAGTTTACGCAATAATCATCACTTTTGTTTTTAGGTCAAGGGAGCAGCGCGGCGGGTGGACTCACCGATAAGATTCACATCATTCACAATGAACGATAACGCATCAAACAACCCGCTGTCACAATCCACAACTGACAAGTCTCCAATTCACAGATACTTTTCACAATCCGCCGCCTCAAGGTTCTCGATTTGTTTACCTTTATTATTTATGAAAATATTCTAAGTCGAGGTTACGGTAAATAGGAGCGACGCAGAATGTTACCGGAAGTCTACAGGCCATTGAGTTGCCGTTGTAATTGCCTTGCACTTTAAATTGATACTTTTTGCGCCCGCAGCAGCCTCATGAAAAACTACCCGGAATGTAATTTAACGCGAAATATCAGCGCGGACTTTTCTGCACTCGGCAACTGCAATTTACTGCAGTCAATGTCATTAGTGTTATTACGATAACAAGGCTATATTTTTTAATAAAATATTGATCGTACCGACAGACAGATAAGTGTGAATTATAGGATTAAAGATAAAAGGTATCATTCGTAAGCTCTTTCTAGATAACAGCGCGTGTGACTGATCCCGGATTTTTATACAAAGTCATGTTTTGTGCGCGGTCAACGAACAGTCTGCCACACTTCAGATTAGGGCGTATGAACTCCATCGACAGATTACACAGTCAATAGTTTCAAGTACCTCCGGTTGTTCACAGGCTGAACAATTGAGTAGCTGTGATAGCGATACATTAAACAAAAACTTATCATCAATCACCGGTTGCCACACGGTCCGTACAGCGGCTAATGAAATTATTTTTGTGTTGATCAACCTTTTAAGAACCGATAAATCGTCTACATTCTTTCAATATTGTGTGCAAATAATAATGTTGTTGTTAATATTTTTAATAACATATTAAATTGCACATACCTAATAGCCAATTATAGCTACAATTAATCCAGTAGTCTTGTCTTAAGTTAAAGAATTAAAATAAATTAATTACGTACTAATTAATGATTAATTATGATAATACAAATTAATAAAAGGTGTTATTTAATCAGATTGGCGATTAGATTTAAAATTGAGTATTTATAAATGTTAAAAAAAAATTAAAAGTATAACTGGTAGAGGAAAAAATTATAAGGAAACTTGGAAGTATTAAATCTAGAACGAGTGGTCTCTACTGGCCACATTATCAGACGTCGTGATTAATGCTCGTTCTTTCGCTGTAAAGGCCTTTATTCTGCTTTACCGCAGTAGGTCATTTACAGGCCGACATTATTAATAACAAAGTAAATTATTTATTCTCTGGACGTGTTTGTCACAAAGAAACTCAACGCGATAGTATTGTTTTAATTGTTATTGACACTATATCGAATAACATTGCGCATGCAACGCAATCAACGTTACCTATTGGCAGTGCAAATTACTAAAATATTTATGTCCGTGAAATGTTTTAAAAGAAATATCCTGTATTACGGTTGATTAGAGCGTTTTCTCTTATTCTTTATCTTTCAAATAAACGTATCTTTATCAACGTATTGTAATCACTCGGCGAGTTTTTGATAAAGCTTCCCGGCCGTTGTCACTAGCAGCGTACAGTAATGAGGGTTTTTCTCGTTGGCAGTGTGCATCGTTTATTTATCATGTCTGACCTAATTTAGGTAGGGGCACAGAGTCAACGTACTCTCTGGCTCTGGGGACAATTGCCCAAATACAGGTACATCTATAACATTTTAAATATTTAAGAGTGATATCTATTTCACCAGATGTATTTGAAAAAGTATATTAAAAATTTGGTAGTTGTTTTCAGTCAGGTAAAAGTCGGATGATCCACATTGTAAGCTCGTTTCCCTCTAATAATAGAACTAAAACGATCGATTGAAGGTTCTGGCTCCAAAATAACCAGGTTTGTTTACCTTCACGATGAAGGACGTGGTGATTCATAATTTCTTTGTGTTTGTTTTATTATTCGGGAGTTCCCTACAGCGGTCGTGCAGAGCGCCGGCCGTGTGTGACTGACCTCTCGTATCAAACACGCAGCGCGCCGCATCTGGTGCGTGTTTACGCTTTTAAACCATTTTATTACTATTCCAAATTCTTATATTGAACTGCGCTGAAACCCACGGGATGGAAGTCTCGCGAGTTTCAGTGAGACGGCTTTTGAACTAAGCTTCTTATGGGATTACGAAACAGTTGATCGCGGCGCCTCGAATGAAGCCAGTTTTCAACAAAGTTTTTTTTTTGATAGATCTGTTTTTATGACTTTTATTCCTTCTTATAAAAGTTACTGGTATTATCCGATTTTCCTTAAGTACTTTACACCTATGTTGTGTAACGATATAATTTATACATGTAGATATAAGTCAAGTTTTTATTAATTTATCGATGCTATAAAAGGTAATCTTCAACTCGTAAAACGATCGAGGTGTAAGTACATTATTTAAATTCATCATATGCCAAATGCATGCGCTTCTATTTTTACCCATTTCGCTTACGTTTTCTAATAGTAAGCATTCGTAAATTGTGCCAAATTACACTTCACTTTTAATTATATATTAATCAATATTCGTGAACAAAAAGAGGTTGCGGGTGAATAATTTTTGTTACCCTTTGACCGTCTATACGAATAGATCGAAACGTTATCAGCTGATACAACTTGTGTTTTTATTTCAATCTTATCATAGGTATTATTGCTATGCAAACAACGAATCATATCGGCTAATTAATATGTTTCCAATTTTGTTGAAAGTCACGGGAGCAAGCTGTCTGAGCCACAGTTCCGCAGCGCTTCGGATTTCTTTCCCGCACAATGGCTCAATGGCAACAGTGTTTACATTGTTATCCTGCATAATATTACCGACACAATAACTCTCAAGTTCATGAATATTTATCTCCGTAAAATGTAGGTCTATTTATTTTTTTACGACGCTATTAATTTGAGTAATTTAACTTTGACGTTAAAATAAATTGTGCGTGTAGTTACAAAATAAAAGTTTTGAGAAGTCAAATGATTTTGTACTTAACCAGAAACAAGATTCAGTTGTTCTACCGGTTACAGTGGGCCAGTTTTCTCTTACAAAAATTAACGCAACCAACTAAGTTTAAAGTAAAAACTTTTTACGACAGCCACGGTACAAATAACTATATTTAAGTACTAAGGTAATAAAGTGCATTAAACTCAAGTTAAAGTTACGTGACCAGAAAGTTATATAAATTTTGAGACAGTTCGACTGAGCGTGCTTTAGTAATTTCGCCATATAAAGTTCGCAAAGCAGGTACCGCGAGCGCATTTGGTGTGAAGTACAAATATTTTGTCGGAGCTGATGCAATTCGCATTGCAGCCGGATGGTGGTGGTCGAGCGGCGCGTGCACTCCGCCGGCACGTGCTTTGAGGTCGCCGGGGAGTTTCCACACCCGGCACGGGCACGACGATCCACCCGACAAATAAATTATACACAACACCGAACGCACTCCGATATATTCTAAAAAAAAATCTAAAGCCCTTCTCATTGAAAAATAATTTATTTACAATACCTTGTCACGAATCCGTTGCCGCGATAGCTGTGTAACGCGCGCGAACGTGCGTAGTGTTGTTCGAGTGCAACGTATGGAACGCTCAACTGTTTCGATCGCTACGCTAAGCGATCTGACGATTGACTGGTGGTCGCCCGTAGTGCCGGGGAATATATGCGCGCGCATCTGCTCGCGCCTGCGCCGTGGGGGGAGCACTCTGCTGCGTACATATCTGCACATTCGATGCTTTATCCTAGCTCTTAAAACAAAGCCATAAATATCAAAATTGAACCGAACCCTTTTGACAATACGTGAATTTTGCATGTCAACTGTCACCAATTCATTCACTTACTGCCTATGCCGCGAGGGAGCGTAGCCCAATGCCTAGTCCCACCCATAGTTAGTTCTTCCCGCTCAATTTGACGAGGTAGATTCATTTAAACTTGTTACGAACAGGTAGCGTCGTACGATTTAAAACTTTTCAACAAGTTTATATTGAGCATGAAATTTATATTTCTTTTGCGGGAACGAACTGAATGAATCCTGCAGCTTTGAGAATTATTGGAGAGAGTTTTTTGACATTTGTTTTAAAGAGCACAATTTAAGTAGAGGTTGTAGAAACTTTCAAACTTTTCTGAGAAGAAAATTACTTTAGTTCTTTCAATCAAGTTGTTTTTTATTTAACCCTCGAAGACGATGAGAATTGTAGATATCTTTCAAGTGATAAAAATCCAATTTCAGAAAAGTTCGTAAACAATTTTAGAAAAGGTCAACTTTGCCAGGTGTTTGTAAGAACTTATCCAAACATTTATTTTGGTTATAAAAATTGAACAAATAAACTGTTCACGGCCCTGGCTTCGTCGCGAGGTGACTGCGTTTTCAGTAGGTCAGCTCACTGAAAATCTTCATTATATAACACGGATTTACTGAACAGCAGACAACATACACAATTCTTTACTTGTGGATACTTTCAGTTGTAAATTACAACAACTTTAGTTAACGATAATGTTGGCTTTCCAGTTTCGTGATGTCAGTAATTTAACAAAGAGTTCTATTTCTGCTAGTGCTATAAAACCTCCTTAATGGACCCGAAACTAACAAAATAGCATTTTAGTAAGTTTTAATTTACTTACACAGTATATTGATAAATAAATCATCTCTTTCATAGTTCTATTTACCAGTTTCACAACTGAAAAGTCAAAGCATCATTGTAAAAGGAAAATAAGATCTGATCAGATTCCAATTATAAAATTCATAACCACCTTTTTCTTTTTAATTTATTTCCTACTATACGGCAAAAGTACATGTTTACTTTTTCTATCTAGGACTGTAACTGGCCAGTTTTTTCGAAGGAAACAAGATTATTTACCAGAGAAGTTATCTTCAGTAATTACTTCCTAACTCAAGTTTTGAGGTGCGCCATATTATTCCGACTAGTTTGATTAACTACTTAACCCTTTTCAATCAATCAACGCAGCGTGTGTTGGTTGATTTTTTTAAATAAATTGGTTCATATGTATTTCACATTGTTTTGATCCAAGCCTGAATAAAACACTTATTATATCCAGAACACCAATTCATCAATTATTGCAATTAGGTACCTAACACTTAAATCCATATAAGTAGGTTCAGTTATTGTGTAGCCACTTTAATTCTTTGTAATTAATACCTAAGTACTTTAATTTAATACAATTCTTATTATTTGACGTAGCTTGCGACTAGGAAAAAATTGCAGAAAATTATGTATATTCAGGACGTCTTACCTATATTGACTTATTTTGAAAACAATGAAGAAATGATAGAAGGTTTGAAAGTTGAAGTTTTCATAGATCTTATTATTACATAGGTTTTGGTTATTATGTGATAAGTGATTCTGTATTATACAAAAAAACATTTGAACTTTGTAAATGTTAACGTTTTAAAACAGTTTTATTATTATGTATAAGTATAGCTCCTTGCAGATGTCCGTAACTTTCTTTTGTTTAAATGAAGTTATCTTAAATATTATTAAACATTGAAAGGAAAGGAGTATTAACAATGATATTTTTCTAATAACAATTGAGTAACATAACAGGACGTAACATATCATTGTGGCTCTTACTTTGAACTTTTACAATTCAATTGTTTATAATATTTTTTTTGTAGTTCTATACACAGTTGACCTCTATACCTAAGAGAAAAGTTACTCCACTAAGTAAGTAGTAGAAGTAACTACAGTGTATACTTAAGTGTTCAATAATTATAATGGTTGTAACTTAACAGGGATTCGTTTTTGAAATTATAACTGCGGTCAATAGACTAATGACCCATGGAAGGTGAGTCAACTGGATACGAACGGAAAGAATCTGACTGTGGGAGCCAATGATTATCATAAAGAGAACACATTTAGCCGCATCTTAAGGTAATGTTATTTTGACTGCTGTTGACTGCACGGATAGCCGAGTGGTATAGGTCACCACGCCAATTACCACTGTCTGATACAACTGTCGATCCCCACGTACGGCAAAAAATTGTGCGATCCACAAAGACTTGTTCTGAGTCTGGGTGTCTCTGTGCATGAGAATAGAATGTTTGTGAAACCCCTCGCGATACAAGGAACAAATTTCTAAGTGCGGGGGTCGTTTAAAAAAAATTAAATGATTTCCCGCAGTATAGCGGTTCTACAGTAAATGATGTAGACCAGCCTCTCTTTTCCATACCATAACATTACTTTAAGTGGCGGTGGCAGGCTTTCAGGTGCGGACGCAAAGTAAGTGCAAAATAATCCAATATATTTTATGAATAAAATTCTGCGGTATCCTGTTTATATTTATGTATGACAATATTTATATCTATAGGTATGTAGCAAAGGATAACAACTCCCTGCGAAATTGGTTAAAAGAGTCCCTGACTAAACACAAAGTTTTCCCAAGATACCAATATTCTATACCAAAAACAAAAGACGTCATATAAATCAAAACACAAAATGCAATCAGCTGATTTTGACGTTCGAAAAGTGCTACATTGTAGCTTAATTTCAATAAATGACTTATGATTTTGTAAATTTTAATATAGCACATTTCGAGAATTAAGCTGCTTTTGAAGAAAGTTGTTCATGCAAGGAAATGTTATTTAACACATGACAGTGCTTCGCCGAAACACGTTGTACTTGGCTGGTAACTTGTTGTTTCCGTTATTCCGAGCAAGTTACTGGTGTATAGTGCACCCAGTTGTACCCTAAAGCACGACAGTTGCTGGATACTATGCATACTAACGGACGACACTCAGTTAAACAGCTCCCTTAAGTACATACGTACCTACTATGTCTTTGTGAACTGAATTATAGAGACAAACGAATTGGCTATCTGATTACTGTTCTGGACAACTGGGATATTTAAAAAGTGATTTTTTATATCATGTAGCTTTCTTAAATATTGGGTACATGTTTTTTTTTAATATAGTGAGTTGAAATCTCGTGCGACGTCCTAGAACTCTTTTATTGACAATTGACGTTACCAGCCCCAACATCCAAACAATTAATCGTCTTTGATGCGTCAAATATTTTTTTTATTGTTTTGTAATCAGAGTAAATACGTGTCCAATGCTTTTTTGAAATCTACTTGACTGGCTGACTAGTTATTTTTAAGCAAATATAGCATAATGTTACGGTTAATGTGTACTGTAACTAAAATTAAAGTTTTATCATCTGAAGTTTCGGTCCCTGGAAACACCGAAGCTCACGATTCAGTTACATTTTGTCATATAAACTTTATAGAGTCCACTCAACTGCCTATTGCCTGTAAGTAATTATTAAACTATCTACTTGTCCTCAATGAGGAACTATAATTACCTACTCGTTCGCCGGGCGCGGAATTATGCCGTAAATATTTTATTCCACGGTAATGACCATTAGTAGGCGTTTATAATTTATTCTCCTTAAAAGTACATTAATATAATTTAGTTAAGGTGTAATGTAAGTGATGATTTAGCTATTTTAAAATAATTGTCTGAAATTGTTACTTTTAATGTTACTTTCGCTGTTATTTAAAGTTGTAATTTTATCGGAAATTGAACCAACATTTTCTTTTGTTTTAATTTTTCCTTAATCATGTCTTTGGATGTTGATGACGTAAAGCAAAAGAGAAACAATAGTATAGGTTATACTTATCTTTCTCCTGGGTACGTTTCCTGCCATTGTCGGAGATGACGACATATTTTTGAATCTTTGTAAATAATTTTAGTTTAAAATGTAGATATTTTTTGTTTAGAATAGATTTGCCACAAATTGTACTGTATTATGATTAAATTAATATATCTTTCTCCTTAATGATTAATAAGTTATTGACGATTTACATTTTAACCCAAGCTTCGACCATGCGCCACAGTATCCTGATGAGCTTAGTAGCAGATTATACTTAGACTAAGAGCAATAGTAACAAAGCTGCGATTTATCTCAATAAGTATCCCACAAGGCCAGTATCGTCAAATCCTGGCAATCATCTTGCCAGTACTTGTAATATTTCATGTTTTATCGAATAATTTCCTTTATTAATTGCTGAAAAAAAGGCAATAGAAGTCATTGAGACATTTAAAGCAATTACGAAACCCGGAAAAGTTTAATGACAAGTAAAGAGTTTCTGTTTCCTTTTACTGTGTAACTGTGGAATGGTATTCTAGGAAATATATATAATCCAACAGTTTACATAAAACCTTGTAGACCGATTTTATCCATATTAATATTATTGCTGCATGGTACGGTGGAAATCATCTAGATATTTTAAAGCCTACTCACGTTAGTTTTCCAGCAGACAATATACATCGCAAACAATTCGGTCCATTCGTTCGGGGACTACTAAATGAGCCATTTTTAACAATTGTGTCAGTTATGACCTAAATCTCCGTCAGCGAATTCGCTTCAGCTAACTTTGGGATAAATTATTCGTTTTATTCTTGCCCGAATAGCTTGATCCACATTTCGATTTTAAGCTAAATGTGGATCGCTATATTTTCAACAAACTAAGTCCTAGTTAGCTTGGTAGGTACATTTCCCTTTAACAGAAAGAAGAAACAAATGCAAACCAGTGCCTTAACTATGCAAGACTTCTTGACAAAACAACATAATTGTCACAATGGCTTAATCGCAGCTGTCAGATTAGCGTGAAATACAAAATAAAGAAATAAATCAATGCCATTCTGGACAACAATTATGGAGAGCTATAAGTTCAGCTATTAAACCGAATATAATAAGAAATAAAATCAGAGGATATACTTCAATCCTGACCACAGTATGGCCTTTAGCGATGGCATTACACGATAACATTACCACATCATCACAGCATTTTATATGCAGTACAATAAATAATTAAATCTGTCGTCGATGGAGGGTTTTTAACGCGTTCCAGTCGCCATTCTGTCGCGAAACGAACGAACATTAATCAGGGGCAATGCTGCTAGGCCACGTGCAATGAAGTATCGATCTGCATCGCGATTATGCGATACTGTATTTTTTGATCAGCTGAATATGTTGATTCACGATCGCTAGTAGTAACATGAGAACTGGTTTGGGTGCAGATGGCAACAAAAATGTTTTTTTATCAGAATATCTCCTTTTCTACGACGCATGACTCGTTTATGGCCTGCTCTTAAAATACTTAGACTTGAAGTATAAATCCATTATTAGTTGAATATGTGGTATTTCTCAGTTTCGAAATCTATAATCTAAACTATTATAGCTGTGCGATTAGGAAAGCAGTGTACGACCGACGCATGTACAAATTTGTTTAGATTACGACTCTTATCTTTACTACAGCCGTGGTGCGTTTAATTCAGTACCTAAATAAAAAAGAAAACAAGATTAATATTGGTGATTGGTTTTTATTTCTATGTGTGTAGAGTTACAATGAAAAATTAAAGCATCATTCTCGGTAATGATAAAATTGCATCCACAAATAAACAATTACGTACTCAAGCCGGACGTGAAAGAACAAAGAGCTGACCATTCCAGTTTAGGAATGAATTTGATAGGGCACTGCCCTCAGAGATTGCTGCTTAAGATTTAAAAGTACCAACTACGAGTATATTGACCGAGCGTGCAACATAAAACACGTAAGGAGTGTGCATTCGTAATACCTATAAGGACAACATACCGAGTTCATATGCACATATCTCGGCGTGTTGAAGAAAACATGCATGCACATTGAGGTCAAATTGATATTATCATAAGTGTTGGGGACACGCCACCCTCGCCCTACTTGTAGGTGAGATTGTCAACACATCCGATGTATTAGCGGAATAACCGCAATAAAACACATTAGGATTATATTTCAAGTCACGATCTACAACACTAATGAATGAACTTCTAATTTGATAGTATAACAAAAATTCAGCGACGCGTGACTCTTGAATATCAAATTTTCAAGTGCAAATATGAATCACGCTGGATAAGCGTGGCATGTTTCGGAAAAGTCCTATATTTATCTTGCAGTACTTTATCATTATGAGAGGAAATAGCTGTGTGAAGCGGGATGAAAACACTGCCCTGGTAGACACGGACGGCAGCGGAAGCCTACATAAATAATTACGTAATTTTACATTCCGTTTACTGGTTGTAATTAGACCGGTTTTTAAATAATGAATGTGTTACAAGACGCTTATAATAAAGCAGTTATATATACTTGTTTATGTTGTGTTAATATTTGATGATGAATGAAATTTACTTGTAACTATGATAGTCATATTTTCGTTTCAGCGTTACTAAATAATCACTCGCAACGTTTCATTACAGAAATGAAAAACCACATTGGTAATACCCAATTTTGGTTTAATTGCAGTTCTTTATAATTACGTTTAATTAGGGAACAATGAGCAAAAAGTACGTCGTCGGTGACCGATGTAATATCGTCTGTTCAACTTCCAAGGAAACTGCCGCTGACTAATATATGATGCATTGTGGGCAGAAAAACAAGTTATGCTGCGATCAAACTGTTGTCGTGTGCAAATTAATATGGAATTTTAAATGCGATTGATACCTCTTGAATAATTCGCCACGACACATTTTCCAGTGGGATTTTCATTTATAACGGAGATTGGTCAACGGAAATTTATCAACTCAGATTTTTTTCTCCCGATGGATAGAGGTTTTTTCATATTCCATCATACTGATCTTTTTGGTATTTTCGCTTCCAGATAGATCAAACCTCCTTGTCCAGTTAAGTTATTCTGTTTTAATGTAGATTGCAAAGTGCGTCATCCCTTACGGCCATCGGTTCATTGCTCTTTGCATAATGATAAAAGATCTAAATGTGGTACAAATGTGGATTTAAAACTATAATTATAAACGTTTACCTAACGAGGCAGATGCTTCGAAGAGAAAGATCTTAAAGTAATATGTCATCTGTTAGCGATAATCTTCTTAGCGATAGATTCATCAACGCTTTGTATACTTAGTTAGTATATGTCTACAATTTCTTGAGTTGTATGCTCTAAATATTACCAAGGTGACACTAAACTAGCCGCATGGCGACTAAACGTTCTCTAAATATTGTTCTAATACAATAATGTGTCTTTTTTATTGCAAATATAGCATACATTCAAATTGCTCGGACATGCACTGCTCAGATATTTAATACGATGCTAATGAATGTACTTCTCACGTATAAATCGGCACGATCACCTTAAAAAGCTTGCACACATCATTTGACATTATTCCATTGTTTTATAACAGGCAATTAGAGATGTGTTAACTATGTTGTTATTGTTGACGGCTTTGATAAGAACTACAGTAAAATCCTATTACTAATTAGGCATCGAACTTCAGTAAAGTTAATTACGATATTTTTAATGATTGTTTTATTTTGCAAAAACACTAATTAAGCTTGATTAATTTTGGAGGATCAAGTAATATTTAAGTAGTTAGGTTGTGAGAAAAATAATGTTTTGCTGCATTCAGGTAAAACTTGCAGCTTGCAGTCTACAGTTTATAAACTTGATAAGTATGCAAACCGACCCGAGAAGTCAAGATGGAGTAGCTCTTAGGTCAACAACGTGACCTCTGTGTCAAGGGCGGGTTAGGTCACTGTATTATTCATTGTCAAGGGTTCAGATTGGATGTTACGTCATAACACATTGATTTTATTACTACGAGCCGTACGAACCCTAGTTCCTTTGAATATAGCTTCCTGGAAACTGTACCGGCAGTGAGAGAATTTTATTTTCTATTCCTCCGGATATAAAACTGCCTGGTTGCGGTAAGGGCAACGTGAATTTTACGTTTGCTGACGATGTTTTGTGAACTCCTTGTTTGAAAATATTTTCGGAGGAGCACGTAAAATTTTTGAGGAAAAAATCCATGAGAATATTACAGGAGTTTTTTAAAACAGCTGTAAAAAGGTCAAAAAAACAAAAGAATTTGTTGTGATAATTCCCCAATGATGGATGCGCTTACTTTACAAAAGATATAGCTTAGCCTTAAAACTAAGTGTGTCAAGAGGTATTGCGGCAATGAAGAAATAAAAACATTATTCTTTTAATGAAGTGCATCAACATTTTGTAAGGCACTTGAAAAGAACATGCTCTTATTTCCTCTTATCGTTATCGAGGTATCACGCAAAGGGCGAAGGCGTTCAGAATGTAGGTCAACTGAGCGTCGAAGCATTCAGCAGCTTTAAAATTTCGTAGGAAATTTAAGGAATGCCTTCAAAAAATTTCCCAAGCTTTTCACTTTTGGTTCCTCTTATTTCGTTATAATAATTATTTGATTTATTCAGTTTTGTGTAACGTTGGGTAATTGTATTAAGCTGAAGTGTTTATTTTTAATAAATTAATAAATAAATAAAAAGTATTGTTTGCTGAGTATGATGCTTGCGGTAGATGATACGTCAATAAACAAATGAAAACCTTTGTCCAGCTACGACAAATTTTCCTAAGATTAGGTTTCTCAAAACATGTTTGTTTCAATGTATCTGATGATGTGTTTACTATATGTTACTGTCCACAAACTACAAGAACCGAATACTCCACGATAGCAACGCGTGGCATCCTTTGTTTTGTATCACCCATCTGTGCTTCGAGTTTGTAAAGAACAAGAAATAAGTCTGCAAAAATGCAAGTATAAAATATAAAATAACAGATTTCGTAACCTTTTTAAAAGAGATCATTATTTAGTAATTCATTTATTCTTTAATTTATTTAAATGTCTATTTCTATCGTGTATCTATGCCAGCTGCATCGATCGGTTGCATTGATGCAAAATGAAATGTTTATTTTCCGGTCCAAACATGATCACACGATAGTTTTATTCTGTATGTCATATTTATGAATCATGCGTTTTCTTTTTCCTTTCAACTTTAATTCTTTCTTTGTCTCTGGTTTGGCATGTTGCCTACTTTACAAATGCATTTATTTTTACTCTGCCCGACTACCTTTTCCTCAGCGTTTCTCATCTCCGTTTTTCCAACGCATGAATAACTGTTTGGGTTCTTATCTAAATACAAGGTTAGAAACTTCCAGAGAAATGTGTAATGTCAACGATCCTAGAACTAATAACCCACGATAATATTCATTCGAGTGTAGTTTCTAACGAATGTATATCGTGTATAACACGTCTCGCAAATTAGCGACACTGCTAAATTGTTGACAAATACACGTGATACTGACGGCAACTAGAGTTAACCGGTGCGAGGTGCCGACTGGCAAATGTCAAATTAATTACGTACACAACACGAAATGGAAAAGTCATGACTGACGGACATGATCCTCGACTGACAGGTGGACGCGACAAGCGAGTGCCCACTAGACGGATTCGTGCAATCGATGTATTACTTGACCTTGGTTTCAAAACCTTTTATGGAAACGTTATGAATACAAAACTAGCTTTATTTTTACTTAACAGTAAAATGAGAATTCAAATTATCTTTTTGTATTAATGTAATTTTTCGACACATATGCTTAAAAAATGTATAACAGAATATGGTAAGCAAATAAAATTAGGGACTAAAATAATATAGCACCGTTCGCAGAGTAAATAACCAGACATTTCCCCAAAAATCGAATAATAGATTACATCTCATAAAAGCGAGCGATCTTACATTTTATTTGCCGTTTGATGCCAGGCACAGGAGAGCCATTCCATTGCAGAGATGTAGAAACATACTTTTATTACCCGTTCTTATGTTGCTCCAGAGGTCAATTACCTAAAAGTAGCCAAAGGGACTTGTAATAATGGGCCTCACATAATAGATATCGCTTGGCTTAGTCTATTCATTAATACATCATTAGTTAATGACTTTTTTAATAATTTATTGCTTAATGACAAGAACTTATTGAAATTAGGCCAAATATTATACGTTTCGAAATTACCACGATTGATATGATTTTAATTGATTTCTAGAAAATGCGATTTTATTAAGATGCAGAATCGAATTATATAATCTATTAGATGTTATATACTTCAGAAAAATCACCAATTATACATATTTTAAATTTGTATTGTTATGAAATCGTTCATTTGTAAATTTCCATTTCCAAAATGACGACATTCAGATGTTTTGTTTCCCTCGTATCACTACTATCATTCACGTCCACGACACGTGGTTTTTTTCCCCAGTTATTTTTATAAACATTGATAAATATATAAAAGTTACCGATTCGATTGACGTAAGAAACAGCTGTTATACAATGCCTGTAATAATTATCAGCTATAAATGTTTTTACTTCGGTGAGGGGTAGCGGCTTCCTTTTTCATCATTCTTTGCGCTTCCAAGTATTTCTTTATCGTTATAAATGTTCTTTTGAACGCCGGCTGGCTCGAGGCGTGGCTTTTTGCGCTCTTGTTTAAAATACTGGGGCATAATTTGCCTTTAGGGAGAGGAAATAACTGACCTACCTTTACGTTGAGAAACAGGAAGCCTGCCTAAGGACATAAAGTGCCTCAATGCCTGAGGGTGACCTCGTCAGCTATGTGGAACTATGCGGGCCGTCAGGGGTGTCATGCTACATTTTTAGTAATCTCCCATTAGCTAATTACGTACTAATAACCTACATAAACCTCCTTATTGGGTGCGGTAATGTTTTGGCAGACTATTTATATCCAGTTATCCACGTACTCATTATATCTTTGCAATTTGGTCTTAATTTTACAATAGTCGTAAAGAGTTTAAATGTCAATCAATTTGTATTGATATAACATGTCATAGGCTAAAATTTTACGTACGCTTTATTTATTATTGCCGATTGTGAAAAGAGTCAAGAGCGAGTCGTTTTTAGGCATGCTATTTAATCTTTCCATTTAATCAAGGCAAATTTATTAAAATATTGCTAGTTAAACGAAATATAATTTATTGTTTGTTGCTAGGTCTATATTTTTGCTGAGCATTATTTCATCCAAATTTATTCGCAACTTCCTCTTGAACTCACGGAGAGTGGTAAGGTAATTACTAATTGGGGACTATTCAATAATTTCAGAGAAAACCGGACTAATTTTGCTTATAGCACAAAAGTACTAACTGGAATAGAATAAAACATTTAGTGTTTTTTGTTACTGTTCTTGTGGAACCCCTATAAAACTCTGATAAACGGATCGATGCGGGGGTCTTTTAAAATAAGCAACAATGATAAGGCGAATTTACTTTTAGTTTATCAAATGACGCGATGGGGTCGTCAGGGGAACCATATCAACAGCTATCACTGCCAAACCTGATAGTTCTATGGGAGGTATAGGTACTTTTCTTCTTCGTACTTTAGATCAAGGTATATTTTTTAGGTTTTATCAAGGTTTATTATCAAGGTTTTGAGATACTTGAACAATTGAAAAACAATAGAAAAAAGATTATTACAACCTTATTTTATAAAAAAATGATAATTTGACGCCTGTTAGGGGAGAAAGGAAGAAAAAAACGTGTTGCGCCGACCCCAAGTAGTAAAATGGGGTAAGGGCAGGAAGAAGGTGATGATGTTAATACGTTGTTTATACAGATTAATTATTTACCGTTACTTAGTATATGTAAGTACAGGAATCAATACATTTTATCTGCTAGACAGACAGTCGCGATTATGACCTCAAGATCAATGTCCTCGCAAATGTTGTCATGTTGAAAACATTTATTTTATTTTTTGACATCCCCACTACTGCACGTAGAGTTAATACAAATATTTTTTAGAATATAAAGAGTTCTGTTCAAATATTATGGTAAAGTCAACTTAGATAACGTTACCTATTTTACTTTCCCAAACAAAAGAAACCTCGTATTTGTTGTAGTCTCATTAATGATATCTTGTGCTGTAGATATGTAGATCAAAGCGTTGCGGCAAAGTCGGGACAAATTTTGAATAGGTACCGCTTATATCCATGGATTTATTTCTAAATTTTGTCGTAAATATTTTGATAAAAACATTAGGAAAAAAAAATCTTCTAAACAAGGTGTAAGGGATGGTTTTGTCTTCCCCTACAATCATCAGCTGATGACATTTTTTATGAAATTATTTGTTTCGGAAGTAACAGGTTTACATCAAATTTTCATGCGAATCGAAGTACAAAACCAAACCGATTGAGTAGTTAACAATAACTCTCGGTTCAATCAGTTTCAGATGCAAATAAAAATATAGCATTTTATATGAAACAAACGAGCCGTATACTTTATCGCTGTTTATTGTACGTGACCGGTTTCAATATAGAAATGATCATGTCGTCTTCGTGTGTTATCGATCGTTGACGTGGCTGCAAGTAAGCTTGTAAGAACAGCGCAAACGAAACAAAAGCCGCAAACTTGGTGCGTTTGCAAACATCGATCACGTGACCCGACGACCAGATATAAATAGTCGGATGATTATTATAGCATTCGCGGATAATCTGAATCGCGAGGCGTTTCTCAAACTACACTGATATTTGGCTTACAATATACTTTTTGGGCACGAGGGCACGGCGTTGGGATATGTCGGACTCACACCACCCAAAAACACCCCGGGCCCCTTCTATTACCAAAGCCATAGTCGCGGGATCGCTCGCGCTAGCTCTGCGCGACTCTGGCAATGCTTACAATATACTTAGAAATTTAATGTGACATAGTTCTAATTCCTATTTTCCTTTTAAATTTTCTTCCGTAATTGTCGGGTCAGAGTGTGAAAGAATCAGTCTAACAACTCACTGTGTAGTCCACGACGCAGATTGATTAGACGCACATTGCCTACTGCATGTCTCATTCTATTATGTCTACAGCCACCAATATGCTCATTATTATCTGCGCCCTGATAAGCGCTCCGTGATAATGGCTTAGGTATTACTATTCTGACTTCAGAGCCAATCATCTTGCCTAACGACCATTATGGAAGTATAATGACGCACAATATTCTTTTGTGTAACATATTGGAATAATGTCAGTCTTCAGAATTGCGGGCAAAGGAAATGTGTCAATTTTCAAATATTGGGATTTTCATATAAAATTTTCGTCTACTGGTTAGTACGGGAAAATCAATGTTTTCGTTCAAATTAACTATTGCTTATTTTTAAACTGTGTCATTTTTACGTGCTAAAGTAGTATTTTAAATATGATCGGTCATCGGGGCTAGAAAATATAATGTGTTAATTTGCAGACACAGGAAAAAAAAATATTAATTGGCGTCATTATTAAAAAAAATGCTTTGGTAAAATTAAAAGTTTATAAAGCCGACTGCTATACCATCTTTTATATTGGTGCAGGTAGGATATTAGCATTTTTTTTATACTCGAGTATACCTCCTCTGACAGCGACGATAAGTAAGTCAGTAAACGACGATTAATTCAAATAAATTTAATAATTATTAAAATTCCCCTAATCTCATAATTCAACGATTTAATTACAACAAGTAGATTAAGATAGCATTAAATGCATTAATTTGCTAATTAATCAAAAAAATTCAATCGTAATTCTCATCGATCTAATTTTTATCATACGCAGTGCGTATGCTGTCTGGCGGTATTTATAATTATTTAATTGAGTAATGAGTTAAAAATCATTTAATTTGGAGAAACCAATGCGGATGTCAGTTTGGGTGGCATTTACCAACTTAAACCACTTCTTTGCCCTGTGACTTTACGCGTTAAGCCGTTAGAACTAGATAAGTTCAGAAAGTATTGTTTGGAATATAAACAGGATTTGAACCAACGACCTAACTAATCACGTTGACGTATTTCTTATCAGCAGAACAATTAACTACAGCTAATGTCATTACCGTCTCGCGTGCTCACATTAGATCGCCGCGGCGTACAGTTATTCGCGATCAGGTTATTCAATAACAGTCCAATGTGATTTCAACCCGTTTTATAAACTTTGAAACATTCATTTCAAAGTAACAATACCATGCACCCACTATTATGATGTAAAACAATCACCACGTATAATGTCGTCAATGTATAAAAATATCTACATTATTTGACGCAGTTTATCATGTGAGTTGATTATTTTATTAACTGTTGTTTTCCCTTCGATAGAATGATGACATATTTGGCCTTACACAAATCGACCTCAAGAGCTTATCTCAAATAATAATAACTAACAATAGGGAACAAAGAGAGGACTTGAAAAACTGTGCCAATGACTACGGACAAAGTGTAAATAAAACAATTGAAGAATAGTTCGAAGATAATTGTTTATCAGTCCGTCGTTCACAGTTACAGCTGCAGACCGAATTATCAAACTAGTTCATTGATATAATATAATGTATTGAGTTTTCTGTCAAATGATGCTCGTACAATGCAGAGTGATTATGGAAACTATACGCATTATGTCAATGCGTAACCACTGAACATCTGCTGTCTATCACAGTTCAAAATGCAGTGATTACATTAGTTTAATTATAAACCAAGTGTCGTTATAAGTTGAGTGGATGGATGCAAAGTTTCTCATCATTGTGGGACTGTCTGTAGCTTGTGATAATGTTTGTGTTTCAAGTACGCTGTTGGTTAGAAAAGACGACTTAAAATCGTAGTATGATCAAGAAAGTGTAAGTAAATATGAAGAAACAAACAGCAAAAAAACAAATTTTGAAATTGGAGGATTTACCGCGAAAGACGAATTTCATCCTTTGTCAAATCTTTGTCTCTATCACGAATAAACCATTGAGACAAATTTTGGAATTGGAGGATTAACCCCGAAAGGCGAATTAGATCTTTTGTCAAATTTGCGTCTCTGTCACGATTGTGACTTGTCTTGATTTCATTAGTCTACCTTCCAATTTGCCCTAAACCTATCAATCAGACCGTTTCATATTTTAACTAACTATTTTTTGGGTTCGATTTTAAGCAATCTACTAGAAAACACCAGTAGCTTTGTCTACTACAAGCGTAGTAAATCATAGAATCAGTATAAAGATATTAATAAAGACCCTGGTCCTTTGACGAGCACTTAGAACTAATGCTCTAGAGCACTACATAGCGTGCACTTCTTGCAATGAATCCAATTTCCAGTTTCCCGTTGATACCGATTACATTATAAAGGTAAAAGACATGTTATCAGTACGGCCTTCAATTTGTATGAAACTGGGTTGGAACAGTTAGCACAACCGGTCAAGTGCGAGTTTGTCTCAAGGTCGAAGTTTTAGCATTTATTTATATTCATTATACACACAGTAAATGCTAAACGACGATGATATAAGAATATTTTATTTTGTTAAAGAATTATTTTTTGTATTTAAGTAAGTAGGTATCTAATAAAATTCAACGTTTTAGTGGTTTAGAAAACTTCCGTTTTTTTATTGAGCTATTACGTTAGTTCTCGCTTTTTAAGTTAGCGAAGGATGTTTAAGTTTTTGTAGTTTTAAGTCATTTTGACGGACAAAAAAAAACGTAGGCTTCCAAAATATCATTTTTAACTTATTAACAATCTGGAATAGTTAGAGTACATGTTAAATAGTAATTGACCCACAGGCTTGCCACCTCTTAGAGCCAGCCTAGAGTAGTTGTGAATGAGGGATTATTCCTCAACTTCAATGTTTAACAACTTTATCCCCAGGCTAAACAACAAAACTTTAGCCTCACTCAAGATCAAGGTAAGTTAGGTAACTTTTAAATAAATAAACAGAACTTTTTATACCCAACCTCTAAAAATACAACTGTTTATTGACATCAAGTTTTACTAATCATGTTGGAAACTTTTAAACTATTTTCAATGTTCACATAGCAACTTGGTATTTCCAATAAACGATTAGAGATTATTCTTACGTAATTATTACCTACCAGGACGTTGTTTACAAAGCTAAAGTGTTTGCTTTTTATTTCTGTTTTTATTTTTCGAATCAGCTGGTTTTGTGTTACTTAGTTTTTTTATTTGTAGTTCCTTAAGCGTACTACTACTGTTCTTACGTTCACAGTCAGATGTTTTGCATTGGTTCAATATTTATTTATTTATTTTTAAGAAGGCTTATAGACATATAATAGTTAATTGATTTACTTACTAATCACTAATATGTGATATTAAGGACTCCTGTTTTTCTTCCTTTATTGTTAAGTACCTAGTGTATCTACTTTCCGAATCAAAATATGAGTATAAGTATTCCTGGATTGCGACGCTTTATACAAACTCTCCAAAGTTTTATATAAAATAGTTGTAGTTGATATCGTAATGAATTAATTTATAAGTGGTTAAATCATTTTTGTACCCTGCCAGACTGTTAAAACAGATTACGGTCGGCAATCTTCTGCAAAGTCAAACAAAACAAGTCATTACAAAAAAATTACTTTACTTGGGAAAACTGATGAGGTTATTTTTATTTCTCAACTATCGCTTTCTTTGAGATAATTATTTAAATAGGTACACAGAAGCTGTATTCAAATGACTGAAAAAATCGAAAGACGTTATATTGACGGCTTACCAAAGATCCCCTGAAAAATTCACTCCAATTTCGCGCATTCAACACAAATAATAATAAAGCATTATGTTGTGATTATATTTATCAGTACCAAACTACATGATCACGTGCCTTATATCGCACCTTATAAGGATGTAGGTAATGGATTAATTAGTTGGATGTCAATGTAGATTGTCCACTGAGATTAATACTTTGAAGATAAAGTCTTTGATTGGTACCTATCTGAGTTTTACAACGTACATTACGGATACAATCGTAGTTTTAATGTTTGGTTTTGACAGAAAATGCGTAGATGCGTAGATAGACAGATATGTGTTCTAGAAATTGTATTAGTCTTATCTTTTATACCATTTGCGTACTTTAAAAGTGACATAATTGCGGCAAAATAAATGAGTGGTACCTATCTATAGTATTTTGCGCAATGCTGTGTAGTCATATAATTACAAAATTATTCAGTTTACAGCAGGGTCACAATAATTACTAACTACAGGTTATAATTATAAAAAGAAACGTTAGACTTAAGGAAACACAAATGATAAGTGTGAAGTATTTTTAACTTTTAAAAAGAAACATTGATACGAATGATAAGGCACAAATAATAAAATAATACAGGATGTCAGTAAAATGTAGATATTTATTGTAAGTGACAAATCTACAAATACGAAAAATAAAGATATTTTTATTTGTGTTTCCTTTAATATCTCCCTGTTGAACAATACAGCTACTTTGTAAGAGATGGCAACAAACTTGACTTTTGACTTGAAAGACTAAAATAAGATATTGTCATGAAGATCCAGATAAATCTAAAAATGACAAAGGTTGAGTGTTAAAGGCATCCTGAAGCCGGTACACGTGAGAAGTGCACATGTTACAGTAATGTGATCGAAAAGCCGTTTTGTCTGCCTCTTTATCTCACTTAAAATCAGCAATACACGTTGACGTCTTTGAAAAGGCACTGGTAGGTTACATGCAAGAAAACATGTGACTACACAATGTTTACGCAACGATACAATGGTACCTAGTACCTACCTGGTTAGCTGTAAGAATACTTACAAACGATTTAAAAAAAGAAATTGTTCTAAACATAGGTTTGTCTGCTGTTATTAGATTCCCTTTGATACACGTGTCAATCAAACTGGTGGCAGGGAGACAGTTAAATTACCGACAGTGTTTCTCATGTACGGCAGTAAATTCAATTATTCTTCGATTCGCCGCAGGACATTCATTAAGTGTTTATTTTCAGTTTTTATCTTTACGATTCATTTATAGCATTTTCCTTAGTTTTAAAACATAATATAGTATGCTCTTAAATGTATGTTTGTAAATACAGTTATATGAGAGTAATTTTAACAGGCAATAAAAAAACGAAATAAGAATAAATACTAAAACGAAATTTCTAATTAATATTACGATAACTAAATTACAAATTATGTAACACTAATAAAAGGTAGGTACATGCAAATTATTATTGCGTAATAATGCATGGTAACTTAACGTAATGATAATAAAAACTATGAGTGTTATTTTTTATCAGTTTCAAATATCTCCTAGAAGGAATAAAGTAGCACGAGCCGGGCAAGTGACAAGCTAATATTATCACACGGCACGAGGGATGCGCGTGTCCAAGCCGCTTTTGGAAACTTCAATACAACACTGCTGATTCTCTTTTAAACAGATTGTTATCGACAACCCGATAAAAGGCATAAAAATGTTAATGACCCTTCTTTATTTTGACAGAGTGTCAAGATATCGTAGCGATAACGATTTTAATGACGCACACGATCGAGCAGTTTATATCAATTACACTCAAATCTCAATATCCTTCACCCTCTTCACTGAGCGGGAAGGTTAATAAAGATAAGTACTGTTTTAACGTAATTCTCTTATATTTGGTTAATGCTATATTATGGGTATATTCTATTAGCGACACGTCCCGGCTTTACACGGGTGCAATGCTGATCGTAATTTAAATGTTTAGATGACTTATTAGTAAACATCTGTATTCTGTACCTTACTTTTAAATTACTCTATGTATCAAGATACGTTGCATAGTTTTAATGATCTAACCGACTATGTATGTACTGTGCATTGTATATTATATGTTCTATGATATTTTTGTAACAGGCAAACTGCAATTGCTATTATAAAGCGATAAGAGATAAACAGTTGAAGTTTTCCTTTATATTTTACAGCAGCAAATCCCAGTTAGTATTTTTCTTAAGTATTATTTAACTTGTTAATAATATAAGGCAAGATAAACATTACAATGCAAAGGTAATATAGATAGAGTAAGTGCTAATTACAGTCATTACTTTATACCGCCTTTGAGTCTTTGAAATATGATAAACCATGTAAACTTAAACATTGAATGATCGATAAAAGTTCCGTGGTAACAATGAATTTCGGAAATGCTGTGGAATACAAGGAATCTAGAATTAAGAGCCTATATCTTTACCTGTTCGTTCTCCAAATAGGTATCATTTGACGAGCATGGCGGTCTAGTGGTTGATGACCCTGACTGCTAAGCCGGAGGTCGTGGGTTCGATTCCCACCCAGGACAAATGTTTGTGTGATGAGCACGATCATTTGTTCTGTGTCTGGCGTGATTTATCGATATTATATGTATTTATTTAGAAATATATAAGTATGTTTATCAGCTGTCTGATTACCATAACACAAACTCTGCTTAGCTTGGGAACAGATGGCCGTGTGTGGATATTGTATCAAGATATTTATTTATTTTTGTGATGCAGTGTAAATCCTCATGGACTTTCTTCGCCCTGGGGAAGGCGAAGGGGTGTGTGCCAAAGTGCTTCTCCATTCCCTATAGGTACCTAGTTTGACAGGACAATTTGTTTTACTCAGAAAGGTTCCACGGAGATACAGTTACAGAGCTATCAAAGGGCTTTATCATAACAATGGCTAGAATAATGTGATATTTAATATCTCACTTATAAGCAATAAAGAAACAATCTTGCTAAACACGGATTATACAAAGGTTTATCGTGTATTGTTTTTTCTTTCTAGTTCCATGAGATTTATTGTTTTGATGCCTATATTTTCAAATAATAATTTCAATTATATAACCAAGTTTGTATTTGTTATAAACTTAATTCGTCATGTACTTATACACTTGCTTAACGACTCTTAACTGAACATTGATGTTAATTAACGCGTAATCATGGTCAAAGTCAAGGTAGTTTTTTGGGACGTGATATTACAAAAGATATGAAGTCATATTTCTTAATGGGTGCTTTATAAAACCGGTTTCGTTTACTAAAGAAATGGTAGCAAAAACTCTGTTTAGTCAACATCCTATTTTAAGGATTGCTGATGTTTCAAGTGAGATGTTTATTTGTTTCTTAAAGAGTATTTTTTTTAAGTGAAAGAAAACGTTGGAAAAGTTAATTCCTCGTCGAGACCTCTAGAAGTAAGTACTAAACATGTGTCAGCGATGTCAAAAAAATACCAGCTTAGAAAATTGCATAACAAATAATGGCTATATAATTTCTAATTTATATGTTATCGCGATAATAAATGTAATAATTATGCACACTCTCCTATCGCTTATAACCTCGCACTACGCAGGCATACAATTTTATAATTACATATATCATACAACCTATATGTGTACAATATGTCCCATTTATGCGTGAACCGAGTTCAAAGATAAGCGTTATTGTATCATGTCGGCAGAAATTAAAATTAGATTTAATCAACAGAGTTGTAAACGGTTATCGTATTGTCGTAGGCAACAAACAAACAAGCCTTGCATTTTGTTACCACGCAAATTACTTTTGGATACATATTTTTTATTGTTTTTCGTAATATTAAAAAGGATATTTTGGAGTAGTAATTTAATTTTGCTAGTTTAACTAATTAATATGTATACGGAAGGATGTTTCTTTTGGAGTAGTCCATTGCATTCTTAGAGAAAGTTGTTGTTTATTATTATAATTTAGGACGAGTAATCCTTCAAATTAGTATGTTAATAAAAATACCCGACAACCGTGATTTGTATTCGCATGCCAAAGATTCCGAACATTCCATTATAAATTAATCCTTTTTCGAGATTTTCAGCCCTATATTTTTACTTGCCTAATTTATAGATCTAAGTCACCGGAAATTCCCTCGAATTTATGTTTCTTTTGTAAATAAACGACTGTATCTTTTTCTTTCTTACTCTTCCTGACTATTTGCGTTGGGGGCTCAAGACATTTAATCTATTGTTTGAGACTCATCGAGTTTAAGTGATCCGATGGTATTTGTTGGTTTCATTGTGAATGCCGGCTTACAGGAGATGAAGATCTTGCAACTGTCGCTATGGCTACACCTTTGTTTATTCCTCGTAAGTACGAATATTTATGTGTGAGTTTAATTTGTTTTCTTTCGACAGCTCCGCTTCATATGTCTTAGATTGATTATTCGTAACCTGTTATGGAAATCGAACCTTAGAGAACATTCAACATCCTCTCAATATTATAAACCAATCCATTAAGTATTATTTAAAATCTGTTTATCAAAACTCCTCATCATCTTCCTGCCCTTATCCCATTTCACTTGGGGTCGGCGCAGCACGTCTTCTAGACATGTTGCTTAAGGCGCTACCTCGATTTTATTTGCCATTTGCCATGGCAGATTGTAAGACAACCAGCTTACCAATGGATCTGAAATTTTGATATAGGTAAATTGATACCTTTATCTAGATTCTGCCAGAACGAAAACACGATACTGATAATTTTACTCGATCATAATTAATTTCGAAAACACGTCTAAAAAAGTACTATTTTTGATTTTACAAGCAAGTTACACGACCTTTATGTTTCAAAATTACTCTAATACATTCATAACATTAATATTAAGGTTCTGTCAGAACAGTTTTTCCATAACTATTACCAATCATTTTTAAATAAAGTTTTAAGATTTTGTATTTTTTGAGCGGCCGCGATCATGGTAGACGCTACGCAATTCTGAACCTTATGCCCGTGCGCTAGCGATTGATACACAATAATGTACGAAGACGAGCCAGTCGAGCGATTGGGCTCTTCGGGGTTGGACCTATGCATGTTGTCGCTCCGGTCGTAGGTATATTCATTTGTGACGTGATGATCTTAGGTTTTAAATATTTTGTAAGTGTAAATATTAGTTGGCTTAGACGTTATAGGTAATACTTATATTATTAAATTAGGTTTAGGTTTTATAATATAAAGTGGCAAGAACTTAAAAAAAATATAGTTTCTTAAAGAAAAAAGAAAACAACACCTCAAAGAATGTGCCAAAAATGCAGGAGGTGAAAAAGGCAAGGTAAATAAAATAAAATCATCATTACCTATCTATGCAACTAGTATGTAGTTATGTAATTTGTTAATTTTAGTGAAATTGTTGTTCTATAATCTATAACATATTTTTGTAGTTGTAAACAATAACACCATTCGTAGGAGAGTTGTAACTATAGGTAGATCTCGCCAAACTTTATGGTGGCTTTGGATATTGCTCAAGTCGCTGCATAAACACCATTTTAGGCAGGGAGGTAACAGCGGGTGATGGTGGGCCACATAGGTACCTACAACAAGGTTGTACGCGTATAGGTACTCGGAAGTTAGATGCGATGCGATCAGCCACTATTAAATTTGGCGAGAACTTTTGGTATATCTACACTAATATTATAATGAGGAAAATTTTGTATTTTTGTTTGTTTGTATAATGGAGAAACTCAAAACTACTGGACCGATTCTAAAAATTATTTTACCATTACAAAACTACATTACCTATCCACGAGTAACATAGGCTATATTTTATCTAGGTAAGTAATATGAGTGTTATTAGATATTATTGTAAATATTAGCACAAATCACTAAATAAGTAGCTACTACGTAAACATAAACACAAAACAAAAACAACAAAAAATCTATGGAGACTTTGTTTTGTGTTATTTTTCTTGTATTGCCTTTTAGGAGAAGTTTACAAAATGAACGGATTCTGCCAGAAAAAACAATATGTACTTTAGATGCCGTTCCAGCAACGAATTTTTAACATTACATTATTATTTATATTTCAGTTTTAATAAATATGTTTAAAAATTTATTATTATTGAGGTAGCTATGAAAAGAAATAACGCAATTCAGCATTTTTTGCGGGCGCTATCTTGGATTTTTAATTTATCAAGTCCTTTTATTTGATACCGATATTGAAGGTTTTGTAAAAAAATATGCTATTCGCCATTTGTGGCGGCGGCCATCTTAGGCCGATATTCACCAAATAAAGCTAGGAACACTTCCGATTAATTCCCATTTCAAACAAAAAAAAACTAAACAACTATCGACTCAGCCGTTCAGGATATACACAAACACACACACACAACACACCACACACATACATACATACAACCATGCACGTCCAACTTATCATATTAAGTTTTCATTACAAGTATTTTTTGTAAATACAAAAAAAAAAAATCCGATTAAAAATTAAATGTAAGTTGCGGCTCCTTATCTTCCCTGTTCGGTTCTTTTGACCCCGCGCTGACCTCGATGTGTGCGATTCGCGCGAAGTTCAAATTTGACACATTGAGTGAAGACGATAGCTTGCGCGACGCGCGCGACGCGCGGGGCGCGCGGGGCGTAGTGGGCGGAGCTATCTAAAATGAAAATATTCGCGGTAGCGTCTTAAAGTTTTGGCTATGGTTTTATAGTCGGCCGCCTGCCTGACACTAACCCTCTTTGGGAATGCGATTGTTGGTTGTTTACCCGCCACCATTCGGGTGACCCAAGGTGCTTGGTACAGTGCACTGGGTCTTAAGGTCCATTAGTCGCCTTTTATGACACCCAGTGGAGGATATGGGGTGGTGCTATTCTTTATATCCGGACACCACACGGACACCATTAAGTATTATTTAAAATCTTTTCTAATTTAAAATCTGGAAAAGCAATTTGTCCTTAACTATTTTATTATAACTATGTATAGTTTAGTAAACAATGGATTAAGGCGAAGACAACAAATGCAAGGTAAATACAAAATGAAACCTTAATTATTTAACAACACTTATTGATATCTAACATTTAACTTAAGAACTATATCAAATAGTTATTGAAATATGCAATGTCTTAAAATAATTTGATCAATTTTTAAGATAAGAAGATAATATTATCTTCAGAGGTACCTACCTCATAACTGGATTAAATATTTCAAACCTAACAAAAAAAGAACAAGGTTGTTAGATGTATTTTGAGTGTCAAAATATGCGTAACTTAGGAATTTAATTTTTGGTGAGGTCTGTAGGTACTGTATACCTAAATATATGCTATGAATTATAACTTGATAAGCACACGCATTTCCGAAATAAAGAGTCTTGACAGACAGACAGACGAACAATGAAAAAATGATATCTTATGAGGTACGTTTTTTCCTTTCGAGGTGCGGAATCTAAAACACAAATGAGGTGTTTTAAAATTTTATAAATTTAGTTCAAATACACCTAATAATTCCTATTCTGTTTTAGTATCTACTTCCATACAATCAACATAAAGTAGGTATTAAGTTATTTCCATATGTTATAACAACAGCGATGACACATGATATACCTGTAAACATAGAATATCTATAGATAAAATGTAACGGTGCAGTGTTTTTCCTACAGCTAAAAAAGAAGCGGTCGTAAAACTAGAATTTCCAGAACGGCAAATAAATTAACATGTCTGTTATTATGAATAGACATATCAATGTTGTTGTCCAGATCGCTTACTTTTCTCACTAGTTAAAAGTAGCGAAGTATTTTCTTTTATGATAAGATTTTGACTGCAAGTTACCCTTTTTTTTCGTGGGAAATCATCAAATGACCCCGCCCGCTGTAGGCGCAGCGGGAGGGAATGTCAAACTTTTACTGACTAAAACCCACTATTTTCTCCTGGAGCCCTTTGGGTGCCGAGTCGCGGTAACTCTCACGAACATTCCGCAGCCCCGGCACTGCAAGTTACCCTTCCAAACGAGTAGAAAAAATAAGGTTAGTAAAATTGATAATTAAGTGTCGATATTCTGTCTTTTATGTAACGGCAATTGGCACCTCTTATTCTTTGAGTTGTGGAAGCATGACAGCGGACGGAGTAGAGCGGCATTTCTCTTTTAGAACTGCTAAATGGTAGGTCTTCTATGCTTACTTAATTGGAAATATCGTGGGTCTCTATTAGCCACTATTTATAAAAACAAAGGCAGCAACAATAATCAAATTTCCAAGTATTGTTTTCTGTTAATATCGCAGCTTTATTACTCTGTACCTACGTCATTCGACGGGTCCAGAATTTTCCTTGTTAAAAACAACGGAGATAATATAATAATGTATCCTATCACTTGAGGTTGTAATTGTGACGTTTGGATAAACTACGATTGTTTAAAGATAATTGTTATTATCAGTCATGTAACTAAAACAAACATCCACATCACTATTACTAAAATGGGTAGAGTACCCATCAAAATGGTCTGTGGAGTACAGACAGGTCAAATATATATCGTGTAATAGTATCACTCATGTAAAATATGTGCAGCTGATACTCGAAGCCTGCTCCCAACGTAACTTGGGTTTGAAGATTGAGATAATCCTGAAAGGAAATCATGGACGTTTCTTGTATCTAATTTTTAGATGTTCCGTTTCCAAAATGTATCATTAGACTATGATAAATTGCTGATGGATGAATGGATTGTGTGAAAGATGATAAGAGCAAAGAGTGTCATTTGCGAGATGACGTCAGGTAGGAACGTGTGAAAGAAGAAGACATGCTGCGCCGACCCCAAATAATAATTGGGATAAGGGCAATGATGATGATGATGAAATTGCTACAAAAAGAACTCTCTCAAAGGTAAAGAACCTTCTGGATTCTCGTCTACATCAAGACAAATATCGGAGTAAAGTCAAAGAGATATTAGCTCGATGCCCCCTGCGGCCAACAACACTCAATATCTGTCTCTATCTTGTGTAGACTATTATGCGGCGATCGGATGTTATTATCGTACAACAATAACTTTTTGTGAGACATCCTGTGCTTCTGATATCTCTAAGACAATGGGAAGGATAAACGTATTCTAATTTTATTACCCTCGCATTTTAATCGTACTTTCAAGACGCTGGTCAATATTTTTTTCGGTCGGAAGACAACTTTTTTGCTTTTCTTAATAAGGGTCCTTAGCTTGACCAGGTTAAATTATCTTTTCTATTATATCCCGTCGGAAATCATCTGTCATCGTGCAGAAAATTTACCACAATCATTTCTAATTCTCCTGTTATCTATTCGTGTATATCGTAATAACTATTTGTGTACACGGAAAAGTTTTCTCGAATGATGCTCGTCAACAAACAATGCCACCATTCGCTTAATGAACATCAACAACAACAAATTTCCTGTTGGATTAAAAATAATTAAAAAGGGCATTTGTGACGTGTTTCATTGTACCTGACCTACATTGGCTGTGACATAATAATTTCCAGTTTAATAATAACTCTTACTCAAATATCCGGTGAAATAATAAACGTCCTAACAACGGCAAAAGTAAAAAGTTTCCTATCCTTTCCTAACTTTGTACATTCCGAGAAGCTTATTGGAAAAGTACTTTGTATGACAAAATTCTTTGCCAGCTTCCTGAACTAAACGAAAAAGGTATTGTACTTAATGATATTGAGACTTAGAATTCAAATAAATAACAATAGCCAAAGATACATAAATTACCAACCGGAGAACTGAGCTGAATAGTATTTATATCTATTTTGGTCTTCGAGGAATGTATTTAATCTATTCCTTTTCATTCACCTTTGACATCTCATAGCTACCAAAGTCTTCTACTGTGTAGAAATTTACAAGTGATGCAACCACAGGCCGTCATACTTGTAGGCCTTATCTAAACTAAAGGCAACTGATAAACAACCCAAACTTACGAAAACATATTTACACTTAACGTATTTACTCAGCGTTAGTAAGCGTCTAAGTGCCATTGATAAAACCTTAAGTATCGATGGTTATCATGGTTTTGTAAATGTTATCATTATATCTACACATAATGAGGAAGGACCATTACTTCCTTCCAAGGTGTTCCAATAATTGCAGGAAAAAACAAGTCAGGGGTCAAGTTACGATGGCTATTGTGACTATCTATAAACATCCAATCCTCAATGTGTTCTAGTTGTGACTGAGGGATGTTTACTACAAACTTTACACATACGAAACACTTACTTATTGGTTTGCTGTTGACAACTGTATAAGTAACTTTTGACAAGGTGATCATTGAAAAACAGCTACTTTCTTGTGTTCCTACCTTATAGTTAAGTAAAGTATTCATTGCATTTGTGGAAGCGTGACAGCGCGTCTCTTTTCTAAGCTGTCAGTGCATAAATACTGTCAGAGGTGGTGCTGGTAGGCTATAATATTAGAAAATAGCACCATACAGTCTATTTATTCTTTGTTTGAAAAGCATTTTTAACAATACCCTATGCGTCGAAATCAGTTAAGGTATTCAGAAATTATGAATGAATCAAAACACTCACATGCGTGCATAGAAAAACTCTAAAATCATGAATATTTTTTAAGTCATTTAACATAAATAAAAACCCTATAGAACAAGACCAAAAAACAACCGATTACTTACTGGAAACATATAATCTTTGGTGATTAGCTCTACTGGACAACGAGACAAGAAAACATAATTATGCTAATTGTTATAATTAAGTTAGGTATTTACAAACGCTAGTGATAATTATTAATAATGATCACATGTTTCTCTTGTTTTAAGAATAGTTATAGTCTGCAAGTGATCCTAACGATCACCACATCTTTAAGAATGACTGTTGCAATTTTAGACAAACAAGCGGGTCTTATTCGCGATATAATTCGCTTTTTCTCTTCTCCCGACGATTCGGCCCAGTTGCACCGACGGGTGGACTGTAAATGTCTGAAACGTGGGGAGAAAAGAAATATCGAAATATATCGCGAATAAGATCCGTTTGTTTGTCTAAAATTGCAAGAATGAGTATACCCTATCAAACAAAAAAATAAATTTGTAAATCGGTCCAGGCGTCTTCAAGTTATCGGTGAACATACATGAAAAAAACAAAAGATGACGACAAATTAAGAACCTCCTCCTTTTTATTGTAGGTTGAAAAGTATAAAGGGGCATAAAATAACAAAAGTTCAATTATATTAAACAAAAAATATTATTTATTTTGCTTACTTCGTGTGTCAGTTGTAACAATAGATATACCTACCTAATATTTCTGCTCAATCATTATTTTGCAAACTTAACTGTTTTATTATATACTAGCTTTCCGCTCGCGGCTTCGCCCACGTGTAATTTGGGATTGTGGCGTATTTTAATGATCTCGGCAGGACTTCTTTCATAGGCTAAAAAATTGTTAGAATTTGAATTATATTATATAGCATGGTGTAGCTTTCTAATGGTGAATATTTGAAAACGATAAGTAGTTTTGGAGTTTGTCGATTACGTTATGTAACAAAAAGTAAAGCGAGACAAAACCCCCACCCCCCGCCTGCTACCTAAGGGCTTGCTACTCCAAAAATCCCTTCTTAGTGGTCAATTGTGTTACTAAAGGAAGCCTTGTTCAAAATATCTGACATCTATACCGAGAGGTTTCGGCTGTACGTTAATCAATCAGTCACCAAATCACACCCGCGAAATCAGGATTGGAGGGTAGTTTGGAGGAAAAACTTACATTACCAAACTTATGTACTTGCCTATGTACGTTTTCGTGCCAATTTTCAAGTTTATAAACCTAAGGAATAACATTTTTCATAGAAACGTTTTTACCCCTTTTGGCCCCCTTGGGGGTACAATTTCCAAAAATCTTTTTTTAATGCTCACTTTCGTCAGTAAAGGAAGCTTTGTTCAAAATATTAGACTCCTACACCGAGCGGTTATGGCTGCGCGAAAGTCAATCAGTCACCCAATCGCAACCCCCTAAATCACGATTGGAGGGTAGTTTGGAAAAAAATATAATGCCAAACTTATTTACTTGACCATATACGTGTTTGTGCTAAGTTTCAAGTTTATAAACCCATGGAATAAGATTTTTCATAGAAACGTTATGACCCCTTTTTACCCCCTTAGGGGTTGAATTTCCAAAAATCCTTTCTTAGTGCACCCCTACATATCTCAAGGAATCTACATGCCAAATTTCAGCTTTCTACGACCAGTAGTTTCGGCTGTGCGTTGTCGATCAGTCAGTCAGTCAGTCAGTCAGTCAGTCAGTCAGTCAGTCAGTCAGTAACGGAAGAGTTTTATATATATAGATGTTATGGACCAAGTAATTAATGCGGGCAGTATAGATAATGCCCCGGGCACTATGAATAATGCCCAGCATCATCGGGCTAAGTGATTAATTACTATCTTAACTTCATTATTATCATATCGCTCGGTCATTATTATATTGCTAAATGATAGTTTTCACCTCAACAAATATAGATTTTGACAAATAAAAAAAAATACCTAACCTCACCTGATTTAGGTTAGGTTAGGTTAGATTTTTTTTTATTTCTTCCATCATTACGACCGCAATCAACATCGGAACTCGAACTCTTACGGTGTCCCCAATTGCAGCCATGGTTTATTTAGCGCTTGATACAACTTAAATATAGCATTAGTATCAAATTGCCCAACTATCATTTAGCAATATAATAATGACCGAGCGATATGATAATAATGAAGTTAAGATAGTAATTAATCACTTAGCCCGATGATGCTGGGCATTAATCATAGTGCCCGGGCATTATGTATACTGCCCAATTTATCACTTGGTCCATAACATATATACCTGTTATTGCATAACATTATAATAATAACAAGGATTAAAAAAAGAAGTACCTTCCTACTATCTAAACAATTTATTTGTTTAAGACTATGAGTCATGCGTTCCAGTAATAAGGTTTTGGCCTAATCCATCTTATAGAATGTCGGTACATTATCTTCTGAAGAGTAATAAAACTTAATGACTAGATATTATATCACACAATCAAGTAATTGAATAGGACTTCTATTTTTAGATAGTTGTTATCTGGGTTTAAATTGACAAAAATATCAATGTTTTTTTTCCCAAATACGGGGTGTTATAAGTTTGGTAATGTGTCTGAGGCATCATAGGTTGAACGGATACGGTATTCCTTGTTCGAAAGCAGTTTTTTTGCCTGGTTTTAAGATGTTTTATAAAAAAATGGTGCACTAATACACACGATGGCAGAGGTCTAAAAGAGTCAAATGTTTTCGAATACATGAGGTTTTATTTCTATATAAATAATGATAACTTGACACGTTTTATTAAAATCAGTTCAGCTATTTACAACCGTTGAATTATCGCAGGCACAGGTAGTTTTATCGTTCAATCATTCCATTAATTGTATGTCAATGCACGGCACTTAAATACATAAATGGGGAAAGTCCCAGAAAGTAAGATTTTACGTAATACAATATTATAAACGCAAGAATACCTATATAAATATGGTCGATTTGATGGATGGGTGTTTGTTACAAGGGCTGAATAAATTATGAAATTTGGAATGGAATAAGGTGACTCCTGAATTGACACGGAATACTTTTTAACCGATTGTGTCTAAGGGGGTAATGTTTTGCGGCTATAACCGCGGGCAACAGCTAAGTAATAAAATGCTCGTAATAGTCTGTTTATAACACTACTAGATTTTACCCGCGGCTTCGCTCGCCTCAAATTCTCATTTCACAGAACAGAAGTTAGAAGAAATCTCGCAACAGAACACTACTTCAATACGTTACTGTAGACGATATTATATGCTTTTTCATTTGGGGATAAATTAATAGATTTTGCATTGGCATTGGGCACACGTGAACACGCATCATACAGTTGAACATGCGAGAAGCATGGTTTTTGTAAGTTCATCCCCGCTACCTTGCCATTGCGCCATTCTCATTGGCATAGCGAAACTAACTTTAAAGGGAAATTGTAAAAAGTCTTTAAAAATTAAACGGCGTTGGCGAATTCCAGAAATAAAATAAATAAGTGCTCCAATATGTGCGCAACACTCTGGTGCACTCTCAAAATAAACAGGTTCATAATCAGCCTTACTAAAACCTAATTTGGAAAACGATCTTTCAAGCAATAATCTTTTACTACCTACTTACCTAGATACTATCTCATAAGCATCATGAAAAAATTAAGGTGTAATCATTCATAACTTTATTGTCAAAGAAACGAAGTTCGCGGGGCAGCTAGTATTTATTTAATAAATACTGACATGTAAAAGTGATAAACAATATCCTAATTACGAAATAAACTATTTTATTTCATTGCATTACATGTATTTTACAGGATAGATACGCAGAAGTTCCGCAAAGTTAACCACTTCGAAAATAGCCAGACAGCTTCATAGGAACCTGAAATTCGCCCATACATTCACCGGAGTCGTAGCTCAGTTGGTAGAGCGTTCGCCTAGCAAGCGAAAGGACCCGGGATCGAAACCCGGTAACTCCATTCCATTTCAGGAACACACGCTTTTGTTTTTTTTATAACTTTATTTTTGTTTAATTTGTAGTACTTTCTGCTTGAATATATTCGGGGATAGTTAAGTAAGAAACTTAAAAAGCTATTTCTAATCAAATGAAAAAAGAGAGTGAGGATATCAATTTGTTCGAATTTAGTTATAGTTTTAATTTAAATATTAATTCAAACAATAAAATTGATAATTACGGCAAGAAATTAAGACATATGCGATAACAACTACAATATTTTGAAAAACATCAGTTTATAGTACACTAGCGACCCGCCCCGGCTTCGCACGGGTGCAATGCTGATACAAAATTTACTATAGAGAAACTGTGAACGTTGTATATAAAAAACATAGCGATCCGCTCCGGCTTCGCCGCCAATGCTACGTCCCGCAATTTTAAGTCTGTAATATCTTCGGAAAAAAACATTTAAATCTTGTGCTGTAGGTAAAGGACCATATAGATCTATATAAAACCAACAATGTATTCAAGCTATTTAATTGGATAAGGATTAATACTGTATTGGTCAAAATCGCTTCGAAAATTAGCCATTATTTGTCGTAAAAAGTCATCATTCCCCTGCCCTTCTCCCAATTATTATTTGGGGTCGGCGCAGCATGTCTTTACTCATGCTGCTTAAGTTTTGGCTGTATTTTACGGCCGGCCGCCTGCCTGACGCCAACCCTCCTTGGGAATGCTGTTGCTGGTCGCTTTGTCGTAAAAAGTAAATGACGAAAAAAATTTACTATGGCATACCCATAAGAGATAGGCATATACCATCGCGGAGTTTTTGTAGATCTTTTTATTATGCACAAATAACATTTTGATAAATCTCTAATGTGCAGCCTGCATTTGCAATGGAAGCGGAAATAACAATGATAATTACGATATCACATTATAAACCTATAATAACAGTATTTCTCCACTATTTAATGGATTTAATATTAATATACATACAAATCTCCGTCTTGAATCATTCTATCTATTAAAAAAACCGCATCAAATTCCTTTGCTTAGTTTTAAAGATTTAGGCGGTCGAAGGGACATGAGGTCAGAAAAAGCGACTTTGTTTTATACTATGTAGTGATTAGGTAATACTTGCAATAAGTGACCTTTTTCTGACAACCTCTATTCTTACTGCTTTCAGACACGAATAACCAATCAACTTTTACTTTCATGAAAAACTGAGGTACTTCCTAAAGGTAAGTAAAAACTAGTGGTTATCTTGAGTTATACGAAAAAGCTTAGCTTTTTTAGCTTCATTAATGCTTGTTCTAGGTAAAAAGATTTCATCGTAAAGCTGTATTCAAATCAAATGTAGTCAGTAATGTAGTAAGTCTGTTAGCAGGTTTAACGTGTAACGTACGTGAAGTATTGCTATGCGCTGCTATGCAACGACACCAAAACGCAGATGGCGTAGTACAGCGGTTCAGGTTCAGTCAGTAAGAGTCTGACACTACCTGCAGCTCCTCCCAACGTCGCGGGTCCATAAGGATTCCCTGGTTTTACCAAACATAAAGGTTTAATATATAACTAGACTGTTTTCGCCAGTGACTACGCATAGCGTCATAACTTACAGACGGTTAAGTCCGAACGAAGAAATGAATATGTATGGGAATACAATAAACTGCGTGACAACCACTCACTGTCAACAACCGAGTATACATATACAACTACGTGTAGTTGAAACACTGCCTTAAGTGGACATTTTGCAAAATTGCTTTGCAAACTCAAGTTCGCGTGTCTAGAATGCAAAGGGGTTTTCCAGGCAGTACCATGAAACCTATTTGTTTGTATATTACTGGTTGAAGTAAATTGCAAGATATGTTTGCGTTTGGGGAGATCCCGGTCCCACTATCTATTTTATATTCCACTATAAGTTAAAACGTAAATCAATCTTGATCCTTTTAAAACTGTATTACAAAGATAAATTCTCGTCGCCGCTGGCCATCCATTTGACAATCCTATGTAAAGTACTGTAATCTGTTATAGGTGACAAAACTAGAAAAGGACTGCAATTATTATCCTAGTTGTAGCTCCCACAGACCCCGGGCTGTCCGCTGTCATCTGTTTTAAGTCCAAGCAATGTCACCTAACAAGACGTCCTACGTTGTTAGCCGATACCGTGGACCACTTTGGAAATAAATAATCAAAGCAAACTAAAGTAACAAATATTTCAAAGAGTTTTACATCTCCCTATATTTATAGTGCCCATATTTCAACAGAAAAATCCATTAAAGTTTATTACGTCGCACATTGGGTAGAGGAAACCGCTGTGAAAGGCTTTATAGACGAAACTCAATTAAGGTAAGTGAAAAGTCGTGCTTTCATAACGTATGTACGGGTGACCATGTCCGAAGGCCTCTAAAAACGAACAGGTTTCGACAGCTTTACTTTATGGTATAAAGTAACTTTGATAACTTGAATAAACATAAAACAAAATACTCTATACTTAAGTGTTACTTTGCCGCCGTAAGCACCAGGCCAGCTATTAATAGCTCAGTGTTAACTCTAATAAAAAACTGTCGTTATAAACCTGGTTCTATGGTAAACTTATTTGTACCAAGTACTGTAGGATTTTCTTCCTTAAAACTACATCATTTATCCCTCCTTTAAAAAAATATTCAGAATATACTAAGAAATGTGGAGGTGCTTTTCTGGATAGACTCAAGGAGCATCCCTGAACCGCAAAACATGCTAAGACTAGTGGTAATACGTGACCTGTAACGTGCGATACATTTTCAAAGAACTCAATTAAAAGGCTTCCGAGTATAATCGTCCTTATATCACCTCATTGCAGTTATTTCTATCTACGCGAATTGCCGCGTATGTACTAAAATCACAATAGTATTATCACAAGTCCGTATCTCGACCTTAACAATAAATTCAGTTCGGTTGACAACGCTGTACCTACCTATATGACCGGCCATTATCATAAACACAATATAGTAATGCACCTGCCAACACGCATTACTACATGACTACGATTTATCTTCCACTGCCGATGTAGGTACGATTTACGAACTGCTTTATCTGCCAATCGAAAACCTCTCACTAGATATATATTACAAAATATATATGTATTTTCGAAACAATACGCACGTAATAATATTTCCATGTGCTCGAGTTGTTGCCGATAAGTAAAAGTGTAATAACCTCACAAATATGGCTAAGTTACGTTAGTTAGATTAGATTGGATTTCAGATATTAAATAATTTCTTAATGTACGGCTTTTCGGTCCGAGATACATTAATAATAAGTTGTCGGTCGTTGAGATTTGCTAGATTGATATAAAGAACAATGGCTAATAGTTACTGTTAAAGTTTAATTTTGTTTCCGTCTGAAGTTGATTTTTCCTCTAACCAGTTTGAGTTTTAATTGCCGTGTCTGTCCTGCTTCAAGATTACATTATTATACGATAGCTTATGTTTATGATAAGACAAAATCCACAAAGTCATGTTGATATTGAAATGATACAAGACACAATCCTTTGTGGGTAGCAACAAACTTTAATTACGTACACAAAAACCGAATCCGCGTTAGCATTAAATAAAATGAAACGTAAAAAATCTAATTAGCTACGTACGTACAAAGTTTATTTAAAAATTACCAAATTGAGACATTCAAAAAGGACGGGTACGTGTTAATTTTCAATGTATTTATTGACAGTAGAGCTAGAAATTGCTGGTATGGTCCTATCTCGATAAAAATCGTAACAGATGTGAGAAAATAATAAAAATAAGTCCCTTATTAAAATTCTATAAACCTCTCTATCCACTTAGTATTGGATCCTCAACAATTTAAACTGTATATTTATAAGTTACCCATTCCTCGTCGTGTCGTTTCCATCGATTGTTGACCACATTAGAGAGAGACACAGGTTCATTCCCACCGGGATTAAAATAACCGACCCAATTCGGCTTTGGGAAACGAAACCAGTACTTTTATTGATCAGCCTGCAAGCGAGAGAATGGGATATGACAAAGTCTATATTTGATTCTGTTTGTGATATAACAGACGTTGAAGCAATTTGAGGTTAACGTTGCAAAATAAGGATAAAATTCAGAATATTTAAGACTAAAAATGTAGTATAAAGACAATTTGACTGCATTCTATGCAATTTCATAGTTTCCAAGCAATCTCAAACATGCAAAAACATTAGCAACAGTATCTTTCCTTTCAGTACATTTCCATTGTAAATAAATTGTAGTCAATTACTAACAGAAGTTTTTCAAGTGAGTTTATGTAACGTTGCTTCGATCTCCTATTTGTTCGGATGTTGCCAACTAGTACTAATCTAGTGAAGTGCATGCATCGCGTGTCGGGAATTGTTTGCTCGCTGGTACTCGGTACTTGGCTATCTGCTAACTGATCAAGTGCCCGTGATGGCCCGAGCGTGCACGTAACACGGATTTTATAATAAAAGCGTATTACACATGATTATGTCAATCAGCCCATTGTCCAGAGTTGAATACTAGGGTTTAAAATAAGTACTCTTAGGGTTTGATGCATGTAATTGGCTTTTCCGGTGGCGTGGTGATGCACGCCCTAATCGCATACCTTCACATTACGTATTGTTCGTGCTGTTTTACTAGGAATTATATCCAACCTAGAACTACTTAGTATATTGTATGATTGTACTGGTACCTTCATATGTCCTGTGATTTTTATTGTAGGTTAGTCGATAGTACTGAAGGAATCGTAATACAGATTGTAGTAAGTACAATAAATATTACATACGGAAAATGTAGCAGAACAAATAACATGTAAAGGTAGGAAGGCAACAAGGAAAACGAAAAACATGTCAAAGTCAACCACTTCCTAAGTAAGGCAACCGGTACAGGGTAACCGTAAGAGAGATTACTTAAGACATATTTTGGGTCAACCGATATTCGTTGGAAAATATACATCAGTAGCTGATGACCGTCTCAGAGAATATACATCGCAGGCAACAAGCCTGCGATTGCCTGATGTCGGCTATAGCTACAAAAGCTTAATCCCTCTCGGACGGAGTCGGAAAAAAAAGCCTTTGTGTTAAATCAGGGTGTCAGTTAGTTCCATGCTAAATTTTATCAAACTTAATCCAGCCGCTGGAGCATGAAAGAGAAACAAACATCCATCTAGCCATCCAATCTTTCACGTTATAATATTTGTAGGATTTGCAAACCGAAACAGATTGTTTACACTTTTACGTATGCCTGCGACCTTGCCAATGCAGGTAATACTTGTAACAATCGCAAGTGTAGGCAGCACACATTACTTATTTCATTGCATTTCTAAAGTCAATGTTCTTCTCAAGGTCGATAATGCATGAAATCGTACACAACAATTGCTTCACATTCCTATTCGATTGAATAACGTAGAGAGGGGTTTTAGAGTGTTTTGTGTTATACGTACAGGAAGAACAGGCCTACAGGGGCCTACCAATATCTCTTAAAGTGACACTATCACAGTTGTGCAAGAGAGACGAAGCTATAATATACACCACGTAGAACATCATCTCTCTCTCTCACAATTATATCAGTCTATCTTTGTGAGATACTGATAGATTGTACCTCGTTATTTCGAAACTATTTTAAGAGCCCTTATAAAATAGGATGTGAGTTGTTCTTATCTTTTTGTATGATAATTAATCCGTCTATTCGGAATGGACCGGCGCGGTCGGTTTCAAATTAATCTTTTAATTGGGTGAGAGGCTTATGTGTCGTCACGCTATCATTTATTCATGACTTATATCCAAAGGAGTAATGGACTTGTCAGAGTATGAAATACTACATTGGTACTTTTGAATAATTAATTTTAATAAAAAAGGTAGGTTGTCAACTTGTCATTATTTTTTTATACTATTTTTTTTTCTTCCCATTTAGTGTTAAGATTTCCCTTCTTAAAATTCAGGTCAACCTAAGAGCTCTAAAAGAAAACAACTATCAGTCTATATGAAAGTTAAGCGTATTAAGAATTTTTCCTTGGACTGTGTCTCGAATCATCAGATCTGCTCCAGACTTTTATTAAACCATCAGACCCTGACTTCCTTATCATGAAGATGTCTTCTTTCCAAAAAAAAACAATATCGGTTCCTAAACGGCGAAGCTATCTGCGTACAAACATAAAAAAGCATATTATTATATACGGACTATACGGTAGAATTGAGAAACGTCCTCTTTTTTGAAGTCAGTTGAAAGGATATTGATAATTATTATTTTATATTTATACACTGGTATTTTTTACCCGACTGCCAAGGAAGGGTTATGTTTTTCGCGCGTATCTTGTATGTATGTATGTATGTATGAGCATAATATTCTTTATTACCTCATTTCTTCGAAACGGCTTGATGGATTTCGACAATCAGGGCATCGTTGGATTTGTCTTAATTACCCAAGTGTTCTTAGATATGTGACGTCAAACAAAAACCAACATGGCGGCCGTGAGGCGCCGTAGATAGAAGTAAAAAAAAAAAAATATTTGCTACAATATGGGTATCAAGTTAAAGAGCTCATCATGAGGATTCCAAAATGGTATATCACTGACATATAGAAAAAAAATACTATGTGCAATTGTTTCTTTATTATCCAAACTAAATACGTAGTTCTCTCGTGTCGCGGGTGAAATCTTGAGAAACACATAGCCGTATTATAACTAACTAAAAAGTGTTAAATAAAAATAAATAAATTAAAAAAATTAAAAAACCCGAGTGTAACAGTCGGGACCCATTAAATAAACTAGACTAAAATAATCATTCAATATGGGTCCCGACTGTTACACTCAATTATGTTTCGCATAAGATTATTATTTTTTGTGTATTGATTATGAAATTATTTAATTTTGTGGTAATAGCATTGCTATCTACACTTTTAGACTAAGCTTGTTTTTTACTTTTCAGTTTTTATTTAAAGTGTTTTTTATGCAGTCGGGTTTTTTTATTTTTTTAATTTATTTATTTTTATTTTTCATTCATCACACAAGAGTTTTCTTACAACTGTTTGGTAAACATATAAAATACTAAAAGCGTTCCGTGTGAACCATAGCAACTGTTCCGTAGACTACAATTCTGGGTAATTTAATACTCGTTGGTAGCATCCCACCATTATACTGGAATATGTATTTATACACACGATTGGAAGAATTAAGCAATTAATTATTGTTATGATTTCCAATACTTGGAAAGTTATTTTTCAAAATGGATTATGCAATGAGACTCTTTCTATGCGTAAAAAACGTATTGCGGAAAATCGAAATCATAATAAAAGGTCTTTATTTCAGTTTTTATTTTACTTTTAAAACTTTACAGATTCCTGTTGCGCGGTTCCAAAATGTCATTCATATGAAGAAGAACCTGCAAGTCTCATCATTACACCCGGCCATCCGACCCCAAGTAAAATGGGATAAGGGCAGGTAGATAATGATGACTCTTTCTACCAATAGGTTTATTTTAATATCTGCGAGTATTGTGTTAAAAAATCTCCAGGTATATGTCTTAATTACTTTATGCTACACAGTTTTAGTGCCAGTTTATTATTATCGTGTCCAGCGAGCAAGTCAATAGTAATCGTTAAAATAAATTAGTAAAACAATGTTGCTTAACAGATTAGTCTGCGGGCTTGCCAGGATTTCTCAGTCTGTTGCCTTTGTGTAAGCGAAACGCCACTACGCACCGCGTATAGCGCTCTCTCGCTTTCGCAACAAAAACAGTTAAACTATGAGATTTAACAGTAAGGGTTCTGACGCGAAACTGTCATTTTCGAAGAATACAACAATTTTAATTATTGCCGTAAAATCTTTTGTTTCGCTTAAACAAACTGTTCCACTGTCATTGTATTAGCATTTACCTAATAACTACGTCGGTAACTAATGGAACGAGTTTTAAAAATGGGTAGCAACTAAATTCGGTAAGACTGTGAACATGAATACCAACAACTCACGGTAACAGATCTAAAATTAGTCACACAACACACTCAAACAAAACGAAAAACCTACATTTTAAGCGTGAATTTACATAAGATTCGTTCACAAACTTCGTTATCAGACTAAAATACATAATTTCTTACTTACCCGTGGATGCCTTGGGTATATTTACCTGTCTGATGTTCTGCATGATAAGTAGACGCCACTGAAGATCATTTATTGCCATTGTTTATTGAATAATGCAATAAGATGACTGATTAATGTACTTACTTATGGTGTCATATACATGCCATTCATGGATACTTAGTCATAGCACAGCATAATTTTGTTTATACTTAGTGTCTCTTTAGGATATGTGCTATTTGATAGCCGAGACTAATAATTATAATCAATCCTCCATAAGTACTTTATGTACACTTATCAAGTATTATAATAAAATATTGGCAAAATCAAGGTAATTTTCAATTCGTTGCGATTTCTCTGTAATACACAGCATTATTTATATTATTGAACCGTTCACATGATTTTTTTTTTAGATTTCTTGCTTCCAGAGAGTTTATTGCATAGAGTGTACCTTGAAAACTTGACTCGATTGTAATTTGTTTATTTATTAAGTAGGTACACCAACAGCAATACATACAAAGATGATATAAAAGATACATGTCAAATTACATTATCGGTATGTATGCCTATTACAAATCATTTATAACAACAACAAAATTAACATTTAACAAACGTTATTAGTATTTTTGAACGAGTGTGACTTAGGAACTAGAATGAACGCTACAATAAATAATAAATTAATAATACTAAATTTATCTGTACAAGAGATATGATCATATCACCTTCTTTGTTAGTTTTGGTTTTACTTTAAAACTATCAAGTCATTTTTATGTGTCACCTTAAACATATAGAGTTATCTCGGAACAGCAGCTATGGAGGTTTATATTTTATTGTGTAAATCGCAGTTGTTTGGTACAGAGGCAAAGACAGGCTAAACACAAACAGAAGGTCATGTTGCAAGGTCGATGACTTGTGTACTTGTCAATGTACAAGTCCTTCAGTCAAGTTTGTAAGTTTGTTGGTATCTTCAATTTGACGGGCCTGTTGGTCTAGTGGTTAGTGACCCTGACTGCTATACCGGAGGTCGTGGGTTCGATTCCCACGCAGGACAAATGTTTGTGTGATGAGCACGATCATTTGTTCTGTGTCTGGGTGTAATTTAGCTATAATATGTAGGTATTTAAAAAAATATATAAGTATGTTTATCGGTTGTCTAGTACTCATAACACAAGCTACTTAGTATGCTTAACTTGAGACTAGATGGAATGGTGTGAATGTTAGGGAATATTATTCAATCATAATCAGATAACCCATACTTCTTTTTTTCTTAACTTCTTGTATGTGTCGTCTTTTCAGATTTCTAATGTCACCCGTGACTGGTCTTCTGAGTTTCAAGTAAAGCGCCCTTGTAAAAGTGTCGTACTTTCAATATTAATATTTGAGATATAATTTACTTAATATTAAATTTGCCTTATTACGATTTGCAAAGGGCAACATTAGAACAGTAGAAACCAGAGAATACAAAGGTACTTTAGGTATTTGTGCTTATTAATATTACGCTACACCCTAAATTCTATCTAGACCAGACCGACGCTGGCAAACCAGCGGCACGCCGCACAATATTTTGGGCACATCACTGAAAATGAGTAAAGTAGCTACTTATACAAAAGTCCTGTGTAGTATCCGCGAGCTTTTTGTAAGATTCAGGTACACACATGACGGTGTTAAATGCACATGCTTCGGCTTGCTTTTATTTTGTTTTCCAATGGTTTACCAACCTACTGAACCTACTAGCATCTAGTATCATATCATACTAGCATCCCAACTTTCGGTACAATATTTTAAAGATTTAAGCATTCAAAGGGACATGGGGACAAAGAATGCGACTTTGTTTTATACTATGTAGTAATAAACAACAATTTACTCATAGCATTTGCTCATATTTCTGTATGTGCAAAAATTTGTTGCAACACGATGCCAATGTTCTGTACTTTTCCGCTGAACCCTTTGATTGAATCAACAATTGAGTAGCCGCTTTACAAAGATATACGTAAATACATTCGACGTATAATTTGATCTTAACAAGCAACTGGGACTGCATACGTAATTACAAGTTGAGGTAAACAACTTATATGTATTTTTGTTTTACAATGCGTGTCAGGCATAATGTGACCAGCAAGCTGTTGTAAATAAATAAAAATGAAAAGGAAGTTATAAATAATCTTATTAGAAAAAATAGAAACAGCATTTGTATCAGTTGGTGAAAATTGTGTGTTTATGGCGTAGTTGAAACAAGCTGTTTACATCCAAAACACTTGTGTTCATTTATATGACACAAAAAAGTTTTTATTAAATCCTTTTAAAGTAATTAAATCCTGGAGTGTTCTCACTTACGAGAAAATAACAATAACAAACAAAAGAAGACACACGGAACTTTGCCCGATCATTTAAAAAAAAGAACTGGCCTTAAAACAAACTAATATTAAATAAGGTTTTACCTTCCTCACACTTGTTCAAACATTTCCTAACAATAAGTTGTAAAGTGAAGTGACAATAACATTGCAAAGCCGCAGTTATCTATCCATACTTTGTATTCCATATCACTCGTATTGATTACTGACCATTAATAGATGTTTACAACATTACGTACTTACGACTGATTACTCAATATTTACGCCCTACTTTATTTAGATCTTAAGATTGACTGTTCAAGGAAATCAACATACTCTAGTACATTCTTATGTATAGTACCGATACATTGTTATTATGTAATTATAAACCAACGCGTAGGGCAATAGATGGTAAGTTTATCATTGACTTACAAAGACACTAGTGCAGCTTACTAGGTTTTTTCGGCCCGTAGCCGAAAACGGAATTAATATAATAATATGAATGAGAAACAATCATTTTTGACAGTCAGTTGAGTTGACTCTGATTGCATTTTAATGTCATCCACGTACCAAAAACTCCTTGTATTCCAGCTCTATATAAAACAGAAAACTTTCTCGATACACTGGAATTTGTTATATAAACCTAACAAAAATTTTACGTGAATGGCAAAAACTTTAAGTGTTTATATTTACGATCCTGCATATACTTTCTCGGGTGAGGAACACCTGGTTCTAGATAAGAAAACCAATAACCCAGTTAGGTTATCGGTTTTAAATAAAAGTTGGGATGACGTTCAGAAATATTCACTGCTATGTCAGAGTCCGTGGTTTCGATTCCCACCCAGGACAAATGTTATGAGCACAATCAATTGTTCTGTGTTTGAGTGTTAAAAAAAAGAGTTTCATTCAGATACATTAAAGGTAATTGTGTTTTTTTTTTTAATTTAATGCTATGTACTAGCTATGCCCTCTGTTTAGGTAAAGAGGCTGTATTCATTATAAAAACGCTACGTTGAAAGATAAACACAAGTTTATGAATTGTCGCCCTAGATTTACAAGCTCATTAACATTATTCTCTTTGCACAGCTGTAACCTTTCACCTATAGTTTGGTGGGTCGCAGTACGCCAGTCGCTTTCAAAAGATAATATTTGGTATTCTCTTTGTTTCACTGTAATACACTTTATACTTTACAATAGCTTATATTTCAACAATGAATACGATTACAGAGACAGGATATTTATTATTCTGGGCACACCTGTTATGTTAATTGTATGTACCCTGGTATTATGTTTTCTGAACAATCACAGTCGTGATCGGTGGGCTTGATAACGGACAAAACATTCATGATTAAAGAGCGGTTTTTTTTACAGGGACACGCCACACTACACCGTCTACCCGTCATTACTACACCTATAAACCGACTACCGGAATACTAAAGCTTAGAGTGACCAATGAAAACAATTGACAGTCTTGGTATTTGCAACGAAACTAATTAAAAATGCTAAAGTTGTGTTTTAACTCAGAATAATATCGTTCCGTTGGATTACAGGCTATCATTATCGTCACGAGACATCCTATCTCGCTTGGTTGTAATGTTCCCTTGTACCAATAAACTGTCCTCAATTTTCTCGGATATTTATTTCATCTCCCTTTGATGATATCCTTAAACTGTCTCCTTGCTTACGATATTGCACTTATTATTGACATGTGACATAAATGACGAGTAACGATGAGAGAAGCAAACTACTGTTTTGATACAAACGTATCAAATCTCTGGATTTCGGTTTAAGCAAGGTTGATATCCATCTTAACTCTAATCCGAAGATTTTTGTTCTTTATCTGGCCTTAACGGCTATCAGAAAGCCAAAACTCTGAGTGCCTATACTGATATGCTGAGCTGGTTACCTACAGCATTCATTTTAGTACTATCTAGGTAGGAAACTGATGCAGATATACGAGATATAAATAAACAGTCTGTCAACACACTGCGTTTCAAAAACTTCAGAAACAATGTTCTACAAAAACAATCACCCACAATCAATTTTTATTCACACGCCAAAACCAAAAATATAATCTCTTAAGACAGGAATTTGATCGTAGACGCAATTGCCTAAACAATTTTGTCAACAAAGATCAATCGTTTACCTTGAATTTGTTAAAGACTATTACTGTTATCTTATCCCTTTAAGAAGAGTACTTTGACCTAAATACAACGACCTAGGACAACAGTAATACGTATAAAGTCTTAACGTATGATATCTACTGTTAAAACATCGGAGTGCGGCATTGAATTAATCGCCCACAACTCTGTGAAATCATGTTTGCCATATCGTTATGCACTTCATATTAAACTGTTACATATTGATTTTCCACTCTTTGTATACTTATTTACTCGGTTTACATAGTTCTCTCACTTATGCATTATAATTTTAATACATCGAAATAAAACAAACATTTCGAATCAACAATACATCATGAAAACTATGATAGGTACCTACATTGTATAAAGAAGTCTATCTGTGACCAAATCTATTTTTGCTTACATTGTAATATTTCGCAACAATAATCGTGTGTGCAAAACTCCTTCCTGCGGGGACTGGGAACCATCCGCTGATGCTAATCTGCCTTGAACCCATCTTCAGTCTATTGGATGATAGTTGTAACAAGTGTTCCGTTCCAGTATTGCGTCGCAGTGATTTATTTACCCACCTATGAAGACGGATGCCAGCTATCATACTCGTTGAGCTGAAGGTTCGAGGCTACTGCGTCCCCTCAAATCTCAATTATCCAGTTTATGCAGCTCCCTCATCCACTTTAGCTCTCGTCCGCAGCTCGGTCCCATTGACGTCAGAGTTTAATTAATAAATATAGGTACAGTTAGAGTTTCACACAGCTAGGTACCTACTCGGGTTACAGCGCTCGGCATAACTACTTGGTATCTACATAATTTATTTTTCAATCTCATGGGCATGCTTGCGCTTGCAAGACTTAAAAAATACTCAATTTACGTAATGAAATTTAATATGGAACTTGAAACTTCGACTATCTATAAAACATTACTGTTTCGTTAGTAAATTTTAAATACTATATTTTTTTTTTTGGAAAATAATGAATTAGTATATGCTGCTCCTACAAGAAGTAGATACAATACACATTCCCTATTTCGGTGGTATTGTTGCCGTCAAACGCAGCTATAAACTTTCTAGCATTTTAAGGGCAGTTTTGAAGACTTGCGATTCTTTTGATAGGCGCACCTAAGAGTTACTGTATCCCAGCTAATGGCAGCTAATCAACGCACAAATGTAAAAATATCTTTATTCAGGCTGTACATTCTGTGAAGGCAAATAAGAGATAAAGATTCAAGCTTCGCATCAGCCACCACCAGTCCCTAACGACCTTAACATTGTCCTTTGGTGTTCGAATCGATACTAACGACAGATCATCAGAGTCGCAGTGTTCATTTGCCTATAGTAAACAGAAACAATTCTGTGAATAGTTGCCAAAAAATATGCTACTTTTATGAAAAAATCTGGAAAAAGAAAGTTGTCGTTGGCACGATTCTATACTTAACAGTATACTAAGCCTGATGTTCTTTTTTAATATCGTATGTATTGTAATAAAGTAAATATATATCGAGGGTATAGTGCTAAAACCCAATAAGTGTCAAAAAAAAAAAAAAAATTTTTTTGTTCTATCTTGATGATTTTTTTACGCTCTTTCCAGTGGTGTAATCAAAAAACCAGATTTCACAGTGTAAAGCAAATTACTCAGTGTAATAACCCAATAAAGAGGCCATGTTTAGCCATTACTGAAAAACTAAAACACTATAAAGCAAGTTATCTCTCTAAAACATATATTTTTGTTAAGCTCAAACCACAAAAGTAGATTTATTGTTTTACGCTTTCTAGTATTATTAGCCAAAATTATATCAAGGTTTTGTAGCAATTGCCATTAATAATATTTATTGGGTTTTAGCTTTAGTTTAGTAAACAAGAAACATGAAAAACAGAAAATACTAAAAACGAACAAAAATACTTATCGGGTTTTACTGTTCAAATTAATTTCGAAATAAGCATTTAATATTTAATTATAGGGTATTTGCTCACTTTGCCAAGCGACTTTCTTAAAACCTTGTTTGAGGAAGAACCCAATAAATCATATTTGGCTTACAATACAAACTCTAGAGCCGCGTCCAGATATCGCGAGGCATGCACCGCGAATGGTTCGTGTCGCATGCCTCGCGCTGTGTGGACGAGTGTGCTCATGAGGTGGGCCTTCATGGCTCCAAATAGCTTAACTCAAATGGATGGATACAAAACAAGTATCACATTCACTATCACTCAATTTTTCTTTCATTTACGTGTTTCACCGAGTCGAAAGAAGTTGACATGAGCTCTGCTTCCGAAGAAGACCTTTTACTTTGTTTGGTGGTTGTTTCTCATCATATAATAACGAGAAAACCGAAAAAAAAGTGGTGCAAAGCGTGGCTGAAGAAAAGGGACAATTTTACACACATTAATTAAATTCTCATACACAAATGTAACGAATATTAATAATAATAGCGTATAGCGATGAAAGGATCCACAATTTCAAGGGTAGTAGTTGTCCCTTTACATCCGTAGTCCCTATGTATACCTACCATTAAAAAAGAAAACTGGTTTTGCGGCGTTTTTGGGCCAAGGTCATCAGTGTTGTTAAATGTTATAATTTGTAATAAAAACACCTTATTTTCATGACACTATTTGATAACACCCAGTAAAAATACATTCAGTAGCATATTTGCAGAACACTAAAAATACTTAGGGACTATTTTTCGTATATTTTGGTTTAACACTAACTTTGCTCACAGCAGTTGCTAAAGATAATGGTTACGCCATCTAGTGACAATAGCGTTAACGAAATGAACCGTATTGTGTTTAGTTTAAAGTTTTGAACAAAGTTGGTAAAAGAACAAATTCGCAATTAAAGAAATGGTAAAATTGTGTCATTATTTACATGAAAATGAAAAATAAATGTTTATATCTGGATGTTATTTATATTTGATATGCAAAATAAAACAATTTTACCTCGTTCCACGAAGAAATACAGGAAATATTCAACTACGCTACGTAGAATAATTATTATTATTATTCTAGCCCATTTCGTCCCACTGCTGGGCAAAGGCCTCCCTCCATTCTTTCCATTTATCCCTGTCCCGTGCCAGAATAATATATAATATACCATATAGAATAATATACCATACTATTTATTTAGTTTTTTACAAATAATGATTAAACTTCTTAGATAAATTCAGGTTACCATTACCTAGGTTTCTAATTACGCGCTGAAAACAGTGCAACGGAAAGTGAAGATAATGTAATGTGGGCTAGCGACATCTAGTGCCCAGTAGCTTAAACAGCTTTCAAACGAGAGAATGAAATAAAATATACACCTTACTCTTTCATGCTTTTAGGGACAGTATACACGTTCTACTTTTAGGCGATCCGGTGCCGTATACGGCCCGTATAGATGGTATCGATGTCAATTTCCTTAGAGGCGCATAAAATGTCGCCGGATCGGCCGGAACACTCTCACAGTAGTGTAGATTGTGAGCATACAACATTAACATTTTTGGCGAGAATAACATTCTATAACGGCGTAACCGCCCGTATTATGGGCACCAGCACCATACAATTTTCGCGTTTTGGTACCAGGGTGGCAGAAGTGATGAGGTCGAGTTAGATACTAACGCCATCTAACCAAATTTGTTTGGATGTTTCTGGGGTAGTGTACTATCTTACCAACGGCTTTAATCAAACGTAGAGAGATGCCGCTACTTTTTGGTTTTGCTACTTGACACTAGATGTCTCTTTTAACAAATTGTTTACTGTTGCTTCCATAGTAGATAATTAATTAATTAAACCGCTTTTATTTAAATCAAAATTTTATCTATTATTTTTGTTATATTTATATTTTTATTATTTATAATTATATTTTATCTAGTGAATTTATAGTTTATGCTAGCCTACTTCACACGACTCGTAGGCAAGTGAGTTACATTGATACAGTATTAACGTAAGGTAAAGATATCCACGAAACGCATTGGTGTAATAGTAAGGTTTTAACCTTTTGATTGCCAAATTGACCGATTCCCTGAGCGACATACTTACTTACACATTACACCAAGCTAAACCACACTTGTATCAAAGGATAGGTAGGTCTTCAATAATGACGTTGAGGTTTCCAATATTGCAAACGTAACTTTACTATAATTATTTAGCTCGAACTGAATATTATTTGTTGTGTTCATATGTACAAAATAGCTAGACATAATCAGAATTCCCTTTTCAATTGGGTGATCATTACAATTATATCGGCCCGCTACCCCCCACGGGTATTATTTTAAATCTGTAATAACTTCGAAAATAATCATTTAATTTTGAAGCATTTGTTGTAAAATCCTACACAAAATAGATTTATATAAATCTATGTATGCTTTTATATTTAATAACAAACACGGTCATTTGTTTTAAAGTTTATTATGTAGTCAATGGGTTTTTATTTTTATTATTTTAATAGGATTTTTATTTATCATTTTTAAATAGTCATAATTTTCCCTTTATTTTATCTACTACACAACAAAGTTACATGTGTAGGTTTTAGAGAAAAGCTATATTATAATTAGATTGTCGTCCCCAGACGCTCCACGCTAACCAACCCACCGGGCTGTGGTCTCGGCACAGGCTTCGCCGTTTATATTTTTGCTTCAAGATGTATAGCTTTAGCTACATTGGATCAAATCCTTTAATTTGACACCAAACACGGTTATTTTATTGCAATTTTCGTATAGTTTCGTAGACAATCTGTAAAAGGATTTAATATTGTAGTTGACAAAATTATGTTCTTATCACGTTCTTATAAATGTGTAAAGTAGTCTATAATAAATAAGCATTTTTAAATGACTACCTTTACTTCCATACAATAGATTAATGATGACTGAATTGTGTGTGCAAACGAGTGTCAACTAACTAACGTAACTTTTTTCGACTTCGTACGCATTAGTGATATCTCACGACAAAAAAAAAGATATCAAAAAAATCGGGATAAAAAATAGATGTTCGCCGATTGTAAGTCTTACTCAATATGCTCACAATTTTTCAAGAGAATCGGATAAGCTGTTTCGGAGGAGTGCGGGAACGAACATTGAGACAACGAAATTTTTTATACCTATAGAGATTTATCTCAAGAGAACATTAATCTAAATGAAAAGTACCCTATCACCCAAGTCTGCTCATACCCTGTCTGTATACGGACAAACATCCAAACAAATGTTTACATTTATAATATTAGTCTGATATAGATAGAACTGGTAGGTAGTAAGCACTTTATATATTATTAAGTTTTTACATTTCCTTTTTCCTTAATTATTCTTCCTAACAACATTAACCATGTGGCCTATATAAGTAAGCACCGTCTACATGTATACGCCACGCGCTTTAGACCCCACGCTTACCCTTAAACTAAGTTGAACGCGCTGATTTATTTCTACATAAATTTGTTATACGACTTGTATATTCAGCTTGGTGAGATGAAGCCCTTTTTATTGATACCAAACAAGGCTATTTTACTCAATATTAAGATATTTGTTAAATTCATTCCCCTTTGTAATCATTTGATTCTATCGAGTTATAAATTGTCTTGACGTGTGAAAAAAAGTTCATCGTTCAAGTTCATATTATATTGTTATAACTTATTCTAAAGAGTTTTAAGAACAGTCATTTGATTTTTTAAATTTTCACATAGGTTAGAATATGTTTTGTTTTACCTTACCCGAGAAGAACAGCGCAACAATATTACAGTATTAATAGTGTAGGTGATACAGGAATGCATGTATAAACATTACACATATATTTTTTGTCTTCAAGGGCCGTGCTCTGTGAACGCCATCGGAGTTCGATCTCGACGCTGGTGTTTCCATTTATGCTGAGCGCGCAGACTTACCATCAAAATATTGTAATAATATATTCTTCTTTAGCTGGATCACATCAAATCCTTTATTTTGATACCAAACACGGTTATTTCATTGCAATTTTAATCTAGATTCATAAATGATCTTTAAAGTATTCAGAAATAACTATAATTCTGTACTAACTGTAACTATAATTTCGTATTATAATTGCCATCTATACTAATCTATACTAATATTATAAAGCTGAAGAGTTTGTTTGTTTGTTGGAACGCGCTAATCTCAGGAACTACTGGGTCGAATCGAAAAATTCTTTTTGTGTTGAATAGATTAGAGATTACGGAATAAACTATTTTATTTCATTGCATTACATGCATTTTACAGGATAGATACGCAGAAGTTCCGCAAAGTTAACCACTTCGAAAATAGCCAGACAGCTTCATAGGAACCTGAAATTCGCCCATACATTCACCGGAGTCGTAGCTCAGTTGGTAGAGCGTTCGCCTAGCAAGCGAAAGGACCCGGGATCGAAACCCGGTAACTCCATTAAAACTCAGGAAACACGCTTTTGTTTTTTTTTATAACTTTATTTTTGTTCAATTTGTAGTACTTTCTGCTTGAATATATTCGGGGATAGTTAAGTAGGAAACTTACAAAGCTATTTCTAATCAAATGAAAAAAGGGAGTGAGAATATCAATTTGTCCGAATTTAGTTATAGTTTTAATTTAAATATTAATCTATACTAATATTATAAAGCTGAAGAGTTTGTTTGTTTGTTTAAACGCGCTAATCTCAAGAACTACTGGTTCGAATCGAAAAATTCTTTTTGTGTTGAATAGACCATTTATCGAGGAAGGCTTTAGGCTATATAACATCACGTTGCAACTATTAGGAGCGAAGAAATAATGGAAAATGTGAAAAAAAAAACGGGAAAAATTATTCATCCTTGAGGGCTTCCGTTGCGTGCGCTCCGAAAACGGTTCAAGATACCAAAAATATATGTTTGAAAGAATTATTCCTATTGAAATGATCTAAAAAAATGTCCAGGACAGTATATGTCTATCTTTTAAAATTAACTCACTAGAACCGTTTTTATGGTAATCGAATTCGGTCGAAATTAATGCATTTGTTAAGAGCTGTATCAACGTATCAGGTTGTGGAGAAAATCAATATGTACTTCTGCCACAAGAAGATAAAACTAAAAATATAATTTACGCAGAAGTAGGTACTTGAAAATAATTATGTTCTTTTAAAAATTTAAAAACTAAATTGTCTAAAATAATAACAGAAAATGACAAGGACAAAGTTGTGGGTAACAGCTATAATTTATAAAATTAAGGAGGTTGTCCGCAAAAATAAATGATGCCCAAAATAATTATTCCATGCGGACGAAGTTAAATGAGTTTCGAAATGCGGCATTTTTTTTATTCTTTTAAATATGTTACTTATTGGTGCCATTTTTAAAGCATTAAACCAACATTGTATTTCCTCTAAGTAGTTAATTTCAGCGTGATTGACGGACCAACATCCAAACATACTTTCACATTTATAATATTAGTCCGATATGACATTATATTGCTAGGTAGTAAGCACTTTATATATTAAGTTTGTACATTTCCCTTTTCCTTAATTATTCTTCCTAACAACATTAACAATGTGGCCTATATAAGTAAGCACCGTCTACATGTAGACTCCACGCTTATCCCGCCCTTAAACTATGTTGAGCGCGCTGATTTATTTCTACATATTTCTTATACGACTTATATATTCAGCTTGGTCAGATGAAACCCTTTCTATTGATACCAAACACGGCTATTTTACTCAACATTTAGATATTTTTTATATTCATGCCCCTTTGTAATTATTTGATTCTATCGAGTTAGGATTGTCTTGACGTGTGATCTTGATCCTAAACCAAAAAAGCCAGCTAAAAGGCTTGTTTTAAAAAAGTACATCGTTCAAGTTCATATATTTTTATAATAGACTCTTAAATCACTTTATTCTAGCGAGTTTTAAAAACAGTCATTTGTTTTTTTGTATTTACACGTTAAGAACTTGTTTTTTTACCTTACCCGAGAAGAGCAGCACAACATTATTCGAGTATTAATAGTGTAGGTGATACAGGAATGCATGTATAAACATTACACATACAACGTTGATAAAAGCGAGAGGCATTAAATGAAACCACATATTCTGTATATCATTATAAGGCTACACAACAAAAATCAAATCAATGTAAGCAATAGTTTAGTCACAGGATATTTTTTTAGTTTTTTTTTAGTTTGAACATGCTGTATCTTCCTGATTAGGTGACTAAGTTTTATAGGCATAGTTATCTAGTTGGCTCCGGTTGGGTCCGAAACTAGTCGGGCTATCCCGATAAATACGCGTGAGTAAACCGTTATAACGTTTTAAGTATGAATCATCCTCACGAAAGTTATTATAAAAATATTGCTGTGGTTTCATTTAATGCCTCTCGCTTTTATCAACGTTGTATATTATTTTGTCTTCAAGGGCCGTGCTCTGTGAACGCCATCGGAGTTCGATCTCGACGCTGGTGTTTCCATTTATGCTAGAGCGCAGACTTACCATCAAAATATTGTAATAATATATTCTTCTTTAGCTGAATCACATCAAATCCTTTATTTTAATACCAAACGTGGTTATTTTATTACAATTTTCATATAGTTTTGTAGACGATCTGTAAAAGGATTTTAAAATATAGTAGTTTTCATAATTATTGTGTAAAGTAGTCTATAATAAACTAGCTGTTGCCCGCGACTTCGTTCGCGAAAAAAAAAAGAAAAAAATTGGGATGAAAAATAGATGTTGGCCGATTCTCAGATCTACTGAATGCATATACAAAATTTCAAGAGAATCGGTTCAGCCGTATCGGAGGAGTATGGCAACGAAAACTGTGACACGAGAATTTTATATGTAGGGTCGGGTGTCTCACAGTGAACCAGGCAGCTACATTGAACCACCGCCGAATCTCGAAAACGGCACATTGCTAAACCGCGCTAATATGAGTGAAAGAGAGGTATTTACGATCCTTTACTGCCCACTAGTTTGCGTGGATATCGTGTGCCAAGTGGTTGTGTGAGGAGCATTTCAAAGCAAATTGACTCAAAAAGTAAATATTTTTTTCTAATTTCATTCTTTTTTAGCTTTTTTTATTTAAATAATATCAATTTATTTATATGTACACTGTATTCTACGGTTATTTAGCAATTAAAAGCGCTACAATTCGAGTTTTTAAGTGATTGGTATGCCGGTAAATTTTTAAGATTAGTTATCAAAACCTGGTGTGTCTCACAGTGAACCACCTGGGGGTGTTACACATTGAACCATGATTTATTGTGTACATCCAAGTCGTTAAATGAGTTTTTTTTTTACAATTGTTTTAATTTGCTATAGAATGGTGCGAAACAAAGTGACGATAAGAAAAAGGGGGGGCATTCGACTGCCAACATGCTTGAGGCCAAGCCTAAGTGTTAATCTGCACAGATCAGGTGCCATGAAACTCCGGATGCTTTTGAAACCCGATTTGGCTAATTATCCAATTAAAGGATCATACGATTTTAAGTGATTTTAATAAATATAAGACTGATTTTTATTATTACAAAGTATTTGCCTTATAAATTGATCTAGAAGACATAGTTAATAAGGTGGCTCAATGTGGACCATACCCTGGTTCAATGTGTACCACCGGTAGTACTCATTGAACCAAAAATGTTTTTTCAGAAAAACCTGTTTTACGCCGAAACTAAAAAGAATATGAGAAATTAATGTTTTACAAAATTGAAGCTAAATAAATATGCTAACTATACACAAAAAATTGAAGGCATTGATTGAAAATCCAGTCCAATATGGGACTTTGAAATTTACCTGGTTCAAAGTGAGACAACTTACCATATATTAGATAAATAAGCATTTTAAATGACTCCCTTTACTTCCATACAATAGATTAATGATGACTGAATTGTGTGTACAAACGAAAGTCAACCAACAAAGGCAACCTTTTTATCCTTTTTGTTTTCAAATGTCATTATTTATATTTACTAGCTGTTGCCCGCGACTTCGCACGCATTCGCAATCCCGCGAAAAAAAGATGTTAAAAAAATTCGGGTATGAAAGATACATGTCATACATGTCAGTCTCACGGCGACCGCCGAGCGCATCGCCCGCGCACCTGTGTAAAGCGTCGCATTCCTACGCGCGCCGAGCGCATCGCCCGCGCACCTGTGTAAAGCGTTGTATACCTACGCGCGCACGGTTTACGAAAATAGTTGCGTAATTAAGTGTGCTGATAATGCAGTGTGCTAAATGCAAAAAAGTGCTTGCCAAAAAAGGCTCACATTTTGCTTGTCAAGGAATATGCCAAGGTGTTTTTCATAGGAGTTGCGTAAAAGGGCTTGCCGCCGATATGAAGGCGGGTAAGACCCGTATATATTGTAATAACTGCGATGAGGAGGAGACTGAAGAAGAACCCGAGCCCGAAGAGCCCGAGGAGGTGCAGTTTGGCGACATCTTGAAAGATATACAAAAGAAAGTCAGCACCATCCCCGGACTAAACAAAAGGCTGGATTCCATTGAACGAAGTCTGTGTCTTCTCTCTGACAAATATGATTCAATAATGATAGAAAACAAACAATCCCGGGATAGAATTACTAAGCTGGAAAAGATTGTTGAGAGCACCAATAACAAAATTATCTATTTAGAGAAATGCAACCAAGTATTGGAGCAAAAATTGCAAGATTACGAGCAGGACTCTCGAAAAAATAATTTAGAAATAGTGGGTATCGAGCAACTACCAGATGAAAACTTACTAGAAATTGTGACCAAAATTGGTGACAAAATTAATGCTGGATCAAAAAATATCGAGACTGTGCGGCGTACTCGCAAAGTAGGAAACAAACCTTCGCATATCATCGTAGAATTCAAAACTACAGGAACGACGGCCCGCGAGGAGTGGTTGGGTAAACGTCGCAACCTCAACAAAGTAACGAGCCAGGACATCACGGGTGGATCGCTGAAAGATAACATATTTATCAACGAGGACTTAACCAAACCAACACGAACCCTGCTTTGGAATACGAAACAAAAGTTGAAAGGCGTATATAGATTTATCTGGGTGTCCAACGGTAAAATATTGGTTAAAAAAGAGGAAGGCGATAAAACAAAGTGGGTAAGATCGGAAAAAGACATTGACGAGCTGCTGAAAGATAAGTGAAGTGTTGTGTCATACAGGTACCTAATTATGTGTAATTAATCCATAACATTCGCGGACATAAACAATCTAAACACAATCAGTAATGATTGTTTGGTTAACTACGTGTGTGTAAACAATTTTAAGGAGTGGATAGACACCTTAACTGATTTAAAAGATTTATTTTACATAGTACACATCAACATACGTTCATTAAAAAAACACTTTAATGAATTACTTATAACTATAAATCCATATTTGCACAAATTTGATGTTTTGGTGTTAACAGAAGCTAATATTAATTACTCGTTGTTGTCATTTTATAGTATAGATGGGTACGATATTAATTATTACACTCGTAAAGGGCGTAGCGGGGGTGGGGTCGTAGTGTATACGCGGGAGGGGCTCATGGCGCGGTCGGCCGGCAGCGAGTTAAGCATGGACAGTGCTGAGTGCGTTTCCATTTCACTGCGCCACCATAATGAGCAAATACAAGTACTATCAATATACAGGCCCCCTAGAATTAACAATCAAGATAAAATCAAGCAGTTTCTAACAGAACTACAACAACTATTACAAAAATTACCATTAGATAAAAAAACTATAATATGTGGTGATATTAATGTTAACTTATTAAAAACACAAGATAAAATCGTGATCGCATACGAGAATTTATTAGCAGAATATGGATTTGTGAAATGTATTAACGATATAACCCGTAAAGAAATAGTTGCAGAAAAATTAGTTGAATCGTGCTTAGATCACATTTACATTAGAGATAATTTACCAATGATACATTCCTCAATTATTAAGCATAAAATATCGGATCACTTTTTTACAACAGCCGCGGTGGAATGGAAACGAACCCGTCATTTCAACGAATTCCAACCGAACAACAGCGCTTCTAACCCGACGACACGGCGCGCGCGGCGTCGTCGCCGCGCGCCCGCGCTTGCGGCCGCGCAGTCGGCCCCCCCCGCGCCCCTCACGGATAACTCGCTGCCTGTTACACGGCGCGTGTTAGATAATCGTGCGGTGAGAGAAAAACTTCTCAACACCGACTTTGAACAACTATTATCTATTGAATGTCCACTGAAATTGTATTCGGAATTTGTCAACTATTTAACAATATTTATAATGACTGTTATAGAAATATAAATATCCGAAAAAGTAACCGTAATAGTAACAGTTGGATTAATAACAACTTAAAAGCGATGATAGAAAAACGAGATGGATTATTTAATGTTTGGAGTGCTGATACCAAAAATATGATGAAAAGACTGGATTACACTAGGTATAGAAATAAGTGTTCCAAAGCGATACTTAAGTGCAAGAATAAATATGATAAGCAATGTATATTAGATTGTAATGGTAATATAAGAAAAATATGGGATAAAATAAATACATTATTAGGAAAACAAAAAAAGTCATTAGATAAGTTTATAATTAAGAGTATGACACAAGAAAATGATACAAAAGAAATATGTAACAAGTTCGCGTTAACTTTTTCAAATGACATTGATCTCATTAAGCACGTGTGTCATGAGAAATGGTTAGATAGAAGTGGCTATGCGCAAGAGGCCGATGTATGTATGAGGTGGCAACCGGTAGACACTAAAAATGTTATGAATATCATTAAAAATATGAGCAGTAAAAAATCTCCGGGTGCCGATTGCATACGTATGTCTGACCTTAAATTAATAGGAGACAAAGTAAGCCCGGTCATTGCCAATCTAGTCAACTTATCTGTAAGTAAACATATGTTTCCAAACTTATTAAAAAAATCCATTGTTCGTCCAATCTATAAAAAAGATAATTGTCAAATGTATTCTAACTATAGACCAATCGCCATTCTGTCGAGTATTGATAAAATTATAGAAAAAATTATAGTGAACCAAATCGGACTGTATCTACATAAAAACAAAATATTAAATAGTTGTCAGCACGGATTCCAAAGAAATAAAAGCACGAACACATTGTTAACTAACTTTACTGAAGAAATTAATATTCACCTGTCTGAAAAAAAGTTTATTATTGCTATATTTTATGACTTCAAAAAAGCTTTTGATACTTTGGAATCTGATACACTACTAAATGCGATGGAGGAGTGTGGGGTGAGGGAGCCACTGAATAAATGGTTCACTGACTACCTCACTGCACGATCCTATCAGGTTAAGGTGGGCGACAGTTACAGCGATGAGAAACATGTCCGGTGCGGGGTGCCGCAGGGGTCGGGATGTGGTCCTGTATGCTACCTCATGCACGTTAATAGCTTACCAAGAGTGTTAAATCATTGCTCGGCGTATATGTTCGCTGATGACTTGTGTACATTGCGCGCCGGCACTGACCTCGCTGAGACTTGTAGCCTAGTCCAACGTGACGTAGATAATGTTGTAAAATGGTCTCATGATAATGGGATTGTACTTAATTCAGAGAAAACTAAACTTATTATTTTACACTCACCTTATTTACGCCCTTCAGGAATACAAACTCCAATATTCACCCATAGTTTTTCATGTTATCACAAAAATAATGTTAACTGTAACTGTAAACCTATAGAACAAGTTAATTGTGTCACTTACCTTGGAATGAAAATAGACGAGAATTTCTCCTGGTCTCAACATATAGATTACATTTGTGATAAACTTAGAATATTACTAGGAAAATTTTATCATCTAAGTTTCAAAGTACCAACTACTACATTAAAATGTTTATATAAATCGCTAGTGGAATCTATTATATCTTATGCTCTTGATTGCTATGGATCGACTTTTAAAACTTATTTAGACAAAATTGAAACCTTACAAATTAGATTCCTAAAATTATTAGTAAACAATAAAACTAAGAACAGTTGCAAAGATAATTACAAAAAACTATTTAAAATCTGTAAAATTCTCCCAGTTACTTTAAAATATAAATACTTATTATTAGTGAATCAACATGGCAATTATGAGCATAATTCATCACTTGTATCGCATACTCACAGTACTAGGTCGATAGCTAACAGTAAGTATGATGTACCTAGAGTTAATAATTACTATGGAGATAGAACATTAAGAAAACGTTTACCATATTTGTTAAATAGCTTGCCTGTGGACATCAGAAGAGAAACTAATAAAAACAAATTTAAAAGAGTATTAAAGTCACACCTGTTAGATAGTATACACACACCATGAACTACAGTATAAATAGTAAATTTTGCACAATTACACACTATATTATTATACTTAAAAAATAAAAAGACTCACCTGAGTCCACAGACAAACTGTTTAGAACAGTTTTGTGGACCTCTATATTAAGTTTAGATTAAGTTACTCTGTTATAATAAATAAATAAATAAATAAATAAATGTTGTAAGACCTACTCAATATGCTCAATTTTTTTTAAGTGAATCTATCAATCAATCTGTCAGTATACCTAAGTTCATCCAAATCCGTTTAATTTCATCGTGATTGACGGACAAACATCCAAACATACTTTCACATTTATAATATTAGTCCGATATGACATTATACTGCTAGGTAGTAAGCACTTTATATATTAAGTTTGTACATTTCCCTTTTCCTTAATTATTCTTCCTAACGACATTCGTCTACATGTATACGCCGCGCGCTTTAGATCCCACGCTTATCCCGCCCTTAAACTATGTTGAGCGCGCCGATTTATTTCTACGTACTTCTTATACGACTTATATGTATTTATCCAGCTTGGTCAGATGAAGCTCTTTCTATTGATACCAAACACGGCTATTTTACTAAATTTTCAGATATTTTTTTATATTCATGCCCTTTGCAATTATTTGATTGTCTTGACTTGTAAGTATCTTGATCCTAAACCAAAACAGCCAGCTAAAAAGCTTGTTTTATAAAAGCATATCCTTCAAGTTCACATAGTTTTGTAATAGACTCTTAAATCACTTTATTCTAAAGAGCTGCACAAATTGTCGTTCGTTTTTTTTTTTTGTATTTTAAAAAGTTAGTTTAGAACATGTTTTTCTTTACCTTACCTGAAAAGAACAGCACAACAATATTAGAATATTAACAGTGTATGTGATACAGGAATGAATGTATAAACATTACACACATATTGTTTTTTCTTCAAGTTCCGTGCTCTGTGAACGCCATCGGAGTTGATACCAAACACGGTTATTTTATTGCAATTTTGATCTAGATTCATAAATGATCTTTAAAGTAGTCAGAAATAATTATAATTCTGTACTAACTGTAACTATAATTTCGTATTATTATTACCATCTTTTATAAGATTTAGGCAATTTTGCGTAACAAGACCAATACATTTATGTAAATGAGTTTTCCAATGCGGCATTTTTTTTATTTCTTTAAATATTGTACTTATTGGTGCCATTAAACAGTTGAATTCCCCTCAGTAGTTAATTTTAGCGTGATTGACGAACAAACATCCAAACAAACTTTCACATTTATAATATTAGTCCGATATACATTAAACTGCTAGGTAGTAAGCACTTTACGTATTAAGTTTGTACATTTCCCTTTTCCTTAATTACTCTTCCTAACAACATGAACCATGTCGCCTATACAGTATGCATATTTGAACGACGGACTTATTCAAACCACCAATAGTTTATGTATAGACTTCACCAATAAACGTATAAACAATAAAAAAAACCCTGATTAATGACGAACAAAATCGTTCCAAAAAAGTCCTAATAACTTCGCAACGTTTTAACACCCTCTCGCTTATCGAACATATGCGCGGTCAATGACCGACGCCGACGTAGGTATGAATGCATTTCACTGCGCGGCACTCGTCGTCGACATCACAAGGGGCGCGGGGGGGCTTGCGCGCTCGCTGCCTTAGCGGCGGCACGTGTTTGGCGCGTTATATTAGGCATTTTGCGCTCTGTGTTCATAAATACTGTATTTTATCGGATAGTTATATGAAAAATTAAGGTCATAGTTTTTTTACATATTTGGGACGAGAATCGAATACTGACCACCCTCCTTCAATAAGTCCGTCGTTCAAATATACACGCTGTATAAGTAAGCACCGTCTACATGTATACGCCGCGCGCTTTAGACTCCACGCTTATCCCGCCCTTAAACTATGTCGAGCGCGCTGATTTATTTCTACATATTTCTTATACGACTTATATATTCAGCTTGGTCAGATGAAACCCTTTCTATTGATACCAAACACGGCTATTTTACTCAATATTTAGATATTTTTTATATTCGTGTGCCTTTGTAATAATTTGATTCTATCGAATTAGGATTGTCTTGACATGTGATCTTGATCCTAAACCAAGATAGCCAGCTAAAAGCTTGTTTTAAAAAAGCTTATCGTTCAAGTTCATATCTATACTCCATTTGTTTAGGTAATTAACTAAATGTAAACAATTTTGGTATGTCTTTTAAACAAAATGTGATCTTTAAAAATGTAAAATACGTTTTACAACTTGAAATACATTCAGATTTTCTAAAACTATAGTTAATTGATTTATAAGCAGTAATATCCTAATTAAAAATTATTTTTTTGGTTAAAAAGTAACGCCAAGATTGTTTACATTTAGTTAACTACCTAAACAAATGGAGTATATACTAATATTATAAAGAGGTAAAATTTGTAAGTTTGTAAGTTTGTAAGTTTGTATGTAGGGGGTAATCTCTGGAACTAATGATCCAATCCTAAAAATGTTTTCACTGGTAGAAAGCTACATTATTCCTGAGTGCTATAGGCTATAAATTATTTTTATAACATGTATATTAACCGAGATATCACAACTTTTGTCTAGCAAGTCGGAGAAAAATTGCTCATAAAACAGAAACATATGCATGCGCTGCCTAAACAGTTGCTTAAAATTGAAAACAATGTATGGCAATCTGATTTGTCTTAATGATTTCTACAAAAAAGTCCGCGACACCATATCTCTATCTTTTATATTTTACCTTTTATACGTCTTTTAACGTAAAAAAAAAAAATCGGCTTACTTACTTTGGTTATCAGCTTATCACTTCTGTCCTGAAAGTAGGTACCTAGAATGCTTTTCTTGATATTGTTAAAATTCGAAAAGTTTATTCGTTCTGTTGTTATTGTTGTTCTGTGTTGAAAAATATTTGTTCGTTATTAAGATTTGGTGTTGTTGAAGTTTTGTTTTTGCGTATAAAAATAAAGTTGAATTGAGCACCCCCTCTTTTTATTAAAGTCGCTTAAAAAGTACTATGTAGTTAATATGAAACAATGATATTTTCCAAATTCCACGCGGACGGAGTCGCGGGCACAGCTATGTATAATAACTTAAGATGATCCGCGGGTGAAACCGCGGGTGACAGCTAGTATTTTTATAATAGACTCTTAAATCACTTTATTCTAAAGAGTTGTAAAAACAGTAAATTGTTTTTTTTTTTCTATTTTCACATAGGTAGTTAAGAACAAGTATTCTTTTACCTTACCCGAGAAGAACAGCACAACAATATTAGAGTATTAATAGTGTAGGTGATACAGGAATGCATGTATAAACATTACACATAATTATATTATTTTTGTCTTCAAGGGCCGTGCTCTGTGAACGCCATCGGAGTTCGATCTTGACGCTGGTGTTTCCATTTATGCTGAGTGCGCAGACTTACCATCAAAATATTGTAATAATATATGCTTCTTTAGCTGGATCACATCAAATCCTTTATTTTGATACCAAACACGGTTATTTTTCATGCAATTTTGATCTAGATTCATAAATGATCTTTAAAGTAGTCTGAAATAACTATAATTCCGTACTAACTGTAAGTATAGTTTCATATCATAATTACCATTAGGTACTTTTATAAGATTTAGACAATTTTGCGTAACAATATAAATTAATTTATATAAATGAGTTTCCAAATGCGGTATTTTTTATAAATAGTGCACATATTGGTGCCATTAAACAGCTGAATTTCCCTTTATTTAGTGGTTCAGGATAAATGAGTAGGACGCCCTAACAGTATTAATAATTTAACGTCCCTACAGAAGTAAGCACTGCTTACATAATTATATAGGTATAGGTACACCACACGCTTTTTCACACATATACCGCCCTTGAGTTTTGTTGAGCGCGCTGATTTATTTATACGTATTTCTTATATGACTTATATATTCAGCTTGATTAGATGAAGCCCTTTCTATTGATACCAAACACGGCTATTTTACTCGATATTTATAGATTTCTTTGATTCATGCTCCTTTGTAATCATTTGATTCTATCGAGTTATTGTATTTTCGCATAGTTAAGAAGATGTTTTCTTTTACCGTACCTGAGAGCACAACAATATTAAAGTATTAATAATGTAGGTGATACAGGAATGCACTTATAAACATTACACATATATTATTTTGTCTTCAAGGGCCGTGCTCTGTGAACGCCACCGGAGTTCGATCTCGACGCTGGTGTTTCCATTTACGCTGAGCGCGCAGACTTACCATTAAAATATTGTAATAATAATATATGTTCTTCTTTAGCTAGATCACATCAAATCCTTTATTTTGATACCAAACACGGTTATTTTATTGCAATTTTGATCTAGATTCATAAATGCTCTTTAAAGTAGTCTTATAATTCCGTACTAACTGTAAATATAATTTCGTATTATAATTATCATTACTTTTACATGATTTGGACAATTTTGCGTAACAATAGCAATTTATTTATGTAAATGAGTTTCCAAATGCGGTATTTTTTTTAGCTCTTTAAATATTGTACTTATTGGTGCCATTAAACAGTTGTGTTTCCTCTTAGTAGTTAAGGATAACTGAGCAGGACGCCCTAACAATATTAATAATTTAGCGTCCCTACAAAGGTAAGCACTACTTACATATATAGGTATACACCGCGCGCTTTTTCTTATCCCGCCCCTTGAACTTTGTTGAGCGCGCTGATTTATTTCTACGTACTTCTTATACGACTTATATGTATTTATCCAGCTTGGTCAGATGAAGTCCTTTCTATTGATACCAAACACGGCTATTTTACTCAATATTTAGATATTTTTTATATTCATTCCCCTTTGTAATAATTTGATTCTATCGAATTAGGATTGTCGTGACGTGTGATCTTGATCCTAAACCATGAAAGCCAGCTGAAAGGCTTGGTCTAAAAAAGTATATCGTTCAAGTTCATGTATTTTTATAATAGACTCTTAAATCACTTTATTCTAAAGAGTTTTAAAAACAGTAATTTGTTTTATTGTATTTTCACATAGTTAAGAACATGTGTTCTTTTACTTTACCCAAAAAGAACAGCACAACAATTAGAGTATTAATAGTGTAGGTGATACAGGAATGCATGTATAAACATTACACACATATTATTTTGTCTTCAAGGGCCGTGCTCTGTGAACGCCATCGGAGTTCGATCTCGACGCTGGTGTTTCCATTTATGCTGAGCGCGCAGACTTACCACCAAAATATTGTAATAATATATTCTTCTTTAGCTGGATCACATCAAATCCTTTATTTTGATACCAAACACGGTTATTTTATTGCAATTTTAATCTAAATTCATAAATGATCTTTTGTCTGATATAACTATATTTCCGTACTAATACTGTAAGTATAATTTCGTACTATAATTACCATTACTTTAATAAGTTTTACATAATTTTGCGTAACAATAGCAATATCATTTATTTAAAGGAGTTTCCAAATGCGGCATGTTTTTTTATTTCTCTAAATATTGTACTTATTGGTGCCATTAAACAATTGCGTTTCCCCTTGGTAGTTAATTTCAGCATCCAAACAAATTTTCGCATTTATAATATTAGTCCGATATACATTAAACTGCTATGTAGTAAGCACTTTATGTATTAAGTTTGTACATTTCCCTTTTCCTTCATTATTCTTCCTAACGACATTAACCATGTCGCCTATATAAGTAAGCACCGTCTACATGTATACGCCGCGCGCTATAGACTCCACGCTTACCCCGCCCCTTGAACTTTGTTCAGCGCTGATTTAATTATACCTATTTCTTATAAGACTTATATTTATCCAGCTTGGTCAGGTGAAGCCCTTTCTATTGATACCAAACACGGCTATTTTACTCAATATTTAGATATTTTTTTTATATTCATGCCCCTTTGTAATTATTTGATTCTATCGAGTTAGGATTGTCTTGACGTGTGATCTTAATCCTAAACCAAGAAAGCCAGCTGAAAAGCTTGATTTAAAAAAGTACATCGGTCAAGTTCATATGTTTTTATAATAGACTCTTAAATCACTTTAAAACAGTCATTTGTTTTTGTTTTGTGTTTTCACATAGTCAAGAACATGTTTTCTTTTACCTTACCTGAGAAGAGCAGCACAACATTATCAGAGTATTAATAGTGTAGGTGATACAGGAATGCATGTATAAACATTACACGTACATTATTTTCTCTTCAAGGGCCGTGCTCTGTGAACGCCATCGCAGTTCGATCTCGACGCTGGTGTTTCCATTTATGCTGAGAGCGCAGACCTGCCATAAAAATATTGCAATAATATATTCTTATTTAGCTGGATCTTATCAAATCCTTTATTTTGATACCAAACACGGTTATTTTATTGCAATTTTGATCTAGATTCATAAATGATCTTTGACGTAGTCTGAAATAACTATAATTCCGTAGTAACTATAAGTATAGTTTCGTATTATAATTATCATTAGGTACTTTTATAAGATTTAGACAATTTTTCGTAACAATAGCAATACATTTATATAAATGAGTTTCCAAATGCGGCATTTTTTTTCATTTCTTTAAATATTGTACTTATTGGTGCCAATAAACAGTAGCGTTTCCCCTTAGTAGTTAATTTCAGCGTGATTGACGGACAAACATCTAAACAAACAAACTTTCACATTTATAATGTAAGTGCGATATACATTAAATTGGTAGGTAGTAAGCACTTTACGTATTAAGTTTGTACATTTCCCTTTTCCTTAATTACTCTTCCTAACAACATGAACCATGTCGCCTATATAAGTAAGCACCGTCTACATGTATACGCCGCGCGCTTTAAACTCCACGCCTATCCCGCCCTTAAACTATGTTGAGCGCGCTGATTTATTTCTGCGTACTTCTTATACAAATTTTATGTATTTATCCAGCTTGGTCAGGTGAAGCCCTTTCTATTGATACCAAACACGGCTATTTTACTCAATATTTAGATATTTTTTTATATTCATGCCCCTTTGTAATTATTTGATTCTATCGAGTTAGGATTGTCTTGACGTGTGATCTTAATCCTAAACCAAGAAAGCCAGCTGAAAAGCTTGATTTAAAAAAGTACATCGGTCAAGTTCATATGTTTTTATAATAGACTCTTAAATCACTTTAAAACAGTCATTTGTTTTTGTTTTGTGTTTTCACATAGTCAAGAACATGTTTTCTTTTACCTTACCTGAGAAGAGCAGCACAACATTATCAGAGTATTAATAGTGTAGGTGATACAGGAATGCATGTATAAACATTACACGTACATTATTTTCTCTTCAAGGGCCGTGCTCTGTGAACGCCATCGCAGTTCGATCTCGACGCTGGTGTTTCCATTTATGCTGAGAGCGCAGACCTGCCATAAAAATATTGCAATAATATATTCTTATTTAGCTGGATCTTATCAAATCCTTTATTTTGATACCAAACACGGTTATTTTATTGCAATTTTGATCTAGATTCATAAATGATCTTTGACGTAGTCTGAAATAACTATAATTCCGTAGTAACTATAAGTATAGTTTCGTATTATAATTATCATTAGGTACTTTTATAAGATTTAGACAATTTTTCGTAACAATAGCAATACATTTATATAAATGAGTTTCCAAATGCGGTATTTTTTTTCATTTCTTTAAATATTGTACTTATTGGTGCCAATAAACAGTAGCGTTTCCCCTTAGTAGTTAATTTCAGCGTGATTGACGGACAAACATCTAAACAAACAAACTTTCACATTTATAATGTAAGTGCGATATACATTAAATTGGTAGGTAGTAAGCACTTTACGTATTAAGTTTGTACATTTCCCTTTTCCTTAATTACTCTTCCTAACAACATGAACCATGTCGCCTATATAAGTAAGCACCGTCTACATGTATACGCCGCGCGCTTTAAACTCCACGCCTATCCCGCCCTTAAACTATGTTGAGCGCGCTGATTTATTTCTGCGTACTTCTTATACAAATTTTATGTATTTATCTAGCTTGGTGAGATGGAGCCCTTTCTATTGATACCAAACACGGCTGTTTTACTCAATATTTAGATATTTTTTATATTCATGCCCCTTTGTAATTATTTGATTGTATCGAATTAGGATTGTCTTGAGGTGTGATCTTGATCCTAAACCAAGAAAGCCAGCTAAAAAGCTTGTTTTAAAAAAGTACATCGTTCAAGTTCATGTATTTTTATAATAGACTCTGAAATCACTTTAAAACAGTCATTTGTTTTTGTTTTGTGTTTTCACATAGTCAAGAACATGTTTTCTTTTACCTTACCCGAGAGCACAACAATATTAGAGTATTATTAGTGTAGGTGATACAGGAATGCATGTATAAACATTACACATATATTTTTTTGTCTTCAAAGGCCGTGCTCTGTGAACGCCATCGGAGTTCGATCTCGACGCTGGTGTTTCCATTTACGCTGAGCGCGCAGACTTACCACCAAAATATTGTAATAATATATTCTTCTTTAGCTGGATCACATCAAATCCTTTATTTTGATACCAAACACGGTTATTTTATTGCAATTTTAATCTAGATTCATAATTAATGATCTTTTGTCTGATATAACTATATTTCCGTACTAATACTGTAAGTATAATTTCGTACTATAATTACCATTACTTTAATAAGTTTTACATAATTTTGCGTAACAATAGCAATATCATTTATTTAAAGGAGTTTCCAAATGCTGCATGTTTTTTTATTTCTCTAAATATTGTACTTGTTGGTGCCATTAAACAATTGCGTTTCCCCTTGGTAGTTAATTTCAGCATCCAAACAAATTTTCGCATTTATAATATTAGTCCGATATACATTAAACTGCTATGTAGTAAGCACTTTATATATTAAGTTTGTACATTTCCCTTTTCCTTCATTATTCTTCCTAACGACACTTACAATGTATCCTATATAAGTAGGCACCGTCTACATGTAAGGTAAAGTGCCCTATTACGGAGGGTTTTCGCAACATTTCAAACTAAGAAACCAAAATAAGCATTTGTAAGTATGTTTATAGGTGCCAAACTATTTTATCGTCAAAATTGGTATCTATATTTTGTATTACTGTTGAGTCCATGTTTTTTTTCATGATAATTCTTATTTTAAAAAACTAAATTGATAGATGGGTTGATTTCCCTTAATACGGAGGTATGATTTCGGTGAGAGCCTATTACAGCGGTAGACGGCTCCTAACACGGAGGGTCAGATTTTTTTTTTTGTTGATGTCCCGTACATACATACATTCATACATATAATCACGCCTGTTATACCCCGAAGGGTTTAGGCAGAGATGTATCAACACCCACATTTCGCCAATTATATTATTTAAGTCCCATGTAATAGGGGGCGAGCCTATTGCAATTTTTGGGCACAGTTCCAGACTCCGGGCTCCTTTTAAGAATTTCTAGAAATATCTAGACAATCTCAAAAACACCTTGCCCGACCCAGAGATCGAACCCTTATGCGCCGCAGGCAACAGAATCCCGAAGTCCCGTATTAATAATATTTAATTCCAACGGGTTCCGTAGGAATATAAGCATGAATAAGAAGCAATTAGTGTATTTTTACACACGCCTGTATAGCGTTCACTGGTTTAGAAATAAAAGTACAAGTTTATTTAAGAATCAACTAGTTATATTATTGAAAGAATAATGTCGAACAAAAACAATCATCTAAAATCTTTCAAAATCAACAGTTCGTACAGGAACAAAAGGTTTTAAAATTAATGACGTATTTATAACATCAACTTAAATCTCTATATTTCAAAGAATTACAATCTGTAGAGGAACCTTAGACAATTTCAAAGAGGTTTACTTAGGTTTACTACTAAAACATACATTTATAAGATTTTACCGCTTTTGCTTTTATCAAAATTATATGCATATCAAATAGCAATCCCAAAAAAAACTTTATAGTTATTTACGGAACCCTAAAACTTGAAATTGTATATTCTATGAATAAGGCCGTAATAGGAGATCATAGAACGTATTACAGAGTTACCTAGAAATAATTACCACCGTAATACGAAAACTACTCTTGTTTTAATAATCCTAATTCTGACCCATAAAAAAATCGATAAACAAAAGATTGTAAATGCTTAATCAAACAATGACAGTTTTTTGGCTCAGATTTGTAAAACTCAAGTCAACACTTATGCAAAATAATGATTTGTAATCAATTAAAATACACCTTCCTAATTTGACCACTTCTAAGAAACCAACATTTTGTTTTCAACAGTTTTCGTATAAAACTAGATTTCTACTTAAGAACACATACCGCAGAATATGGTTTCTAATGTATGAGATTAATTATTATTTCAATTAAACTTAGAACTAATGAAATAAGTTAATAAATTGAAAGTTATAAGCAATTAAACATGACCAGTATTTTTCCTATTTCGGAGTTATACCACCGTATTAGGATCAACCTATAAAATTCGTACCCTTTTACGGCGGTATTTTATTTTTGATTTTTTGGGCATAAAATGAGTTACAAATATGAAACAAGTTATTTAAATAGTTAGGGTATTAGTAGGAAAATGCTATAAATAACACATAAACAAACTTGGACGGGTTATTAATACGAAAAACTTAGTTTATAAATATTAGTGTACTTACTTTTGTTGTCGCGCGTTTGTATGAAAACACCTGTCACGACGATGACGCGACACAAACTGATTGATTTTGTTGTGTTGTCTATGTGCAATACGAGCGAACTTCAGTTATGTCATGAAGTAGTAGATTTAGAATAAGTAGTTAATATTTTTATGTACTTAAACTGAGTAAAACAGGAATAAAACTCGAAAATAGAAATACCACCGTAATAGGAGCCGATTTTGACTACCTCCGTAATAGGGCACTTTATCTTATACGCCGCGCGCTTTAGACCCCACGCTTATCCCGCCCTTAAACTATGTTGAGCGCGCTGACTTATTTCTACATATTTCTTATACGATTTATATTTATCCCGCTTGGTCAGATGAAGCCCTTTCTGTTGATACCAAACACGGCTATTTTACTCAATATTTAGATATTTTTTATATTCATGCCCCTTTGTAATTATACCTTGTAAAATATAGCTTGATACCTGTGACGTTTGTCGGAATGACATTACTAGGGATGGAGGTGTGTTTCGTAGCTTATCGATGTCTGTGACGTCATGAGTTTTATTAATAGTGACATTGTAGTCATTATCATTGTAAAGGTGTAAATTAAAAATAAATGTATTTGTAGTTGATTTAAATGAAATAAAACAAAAATAATTCAAAATAATCGCGCAAACGAATCACAAATTCGTGATACTCTCTATTCAAAACCGTCTTTTTTTGTCTTTTCGGCATTTTGGCAAACAAAAAAAGGTAACACCAAACAAAGTAACACAAATAACACCATAGTAACACAAAGTAACATAAATATCAACAAAACAATGGTAGCGTATACAAGGCGTCTGCATCGCGTCAGCACTCGTACTGACTCAAAAACGATGGCGCCCGCTTGTTTCCAGCACGCGAAATCATTATTGCTAAACTAAATAACTACATTTTATACTAGTGAAATTTTCGTAGTATTATTTTATCGATAATCATCTGTCAATCACTTGCACGTCCCTAGAGCTCTTCAAAGTGCATTTATGAAGTAAGCTAAGAACCAAAAATTATTTAAGAAATATTAAATATTTTTTAAACTACTCATATTTTTACTGGTATCTTTATAATTACATGATTGTTTTTAAAAATGCGTTTTATTTTTATACACAAACGTCGTATTTATGTTAAAAAATTTGAAGTTTTAAAAATAAAATTTGGGTTGTAGCTGTCTTCATAAAACGTTCGGTAATGTCACAGGTATCAAGCTATATTTTACAAGGTATACTTGACTCTCTCTAGTAATAATTGTCTTGACGTGTGATCTTGATCCTAAACCAAGAAAGCCAGCTAAAAAGCTAGTTTTAAAAAAGTACATCGGTCAAGTTCATGTATTTTTATAATAGACTCTGAAATCACTTTAAAACAGTCATTTGTTTTTGTTTTGTATTTTCACATAGGTAGTTAAGAACATGTGTTCTTTTACCTTACCCGAGAAGAACAGCTCAACAATATTAGAGTATTCATAGTGTAGGTGATACAGGAATGCATGTATAAACATTACACATATATTATTTTGTCTGCAAGGGCCGTGCTCTGTGAACGCCATCGGAGTTCGGTCCCGACGCTGGTGTTTCCATTTAGGCTGAGCGCGCAGACTTACCATCTTTCGTTATTGCCATAATATATTCTTCTTTAGCTGGATCACATCAAATCCTTTATTTTGATACCAAACACGGTCATTTTATTGCAATTTTGATCTAGATTCATAAATGATCTTTAAAGTAGTCTAAAATAACTATAATTCCGTACTAACTGTAAGTATAGTTTAGTATTATAATTATCATTAGGTACTTTTATAAGATTTAGACAAATTTGCGTAACAATAGCAATACATTTACATAAATGAGTTTCCAAATACAGCAATTTTTTTTTATTTATTTAAATAGTGCACTTATTGCTGCCATTAAACAGTTATGTTTCCTCTTAGTAGTTAAGCATAACTGATTAGGACGCGCTAACAATATTAATGACTTAGCGTCCCTACAGAAGTAAGCACTGCCCACATGTGTAGGTATACACCGCGCGCTTTTTCACGCCTATCTCGCCCTTGAACTTTGTTAAGCGCTCATTTAATTCTTCAAATTTCGTATATGACTTATATTTATTTAGCTTGGTCAGACGAAGCCCTTTCTATTGATACCAAACACGGCTATTTTACTCAATATTTAGATATTTTTTATAATCATGCGCCTTTGTAATTATTTGATTCTATCGAGATAGGATTGTCTTGACGTGTGATCTTAACCCTAAACCAAGAAAGCCAGCTAGCAAGCTTGTTGTAAAAAAGTACATCCTTCAAGTTCATATATTTTTATAATAGACTCTTAAATCACTTTATTCTAAAGAATTTTAAAAACTGTCATTTGTTGTTTCGTATTTTCACATAGGTAGTTAAGAACATGTGTTCTTTTACTTTACCCAAAAAGAACAGCACAACAATATTAAAGTATTAATAGCGTAGGTGATACAGGAATGCATGTATAAACATTACACATATATTCTTTTGTCTGCAAGTGCCGTGCTCTGTGAACGCCATCGGAGTTCGATCTCGACGCTGGTGTTTCCATTTATGCTGCGCGCAGACTTACCATCATCCGTTATTGTAATAATATATTCTTCTTTAGCTGAATCACATCGAATTCTTTATTTTGATACCAAACACGGTTATTTTATTGCAATTTTGATCTAGATTCATAAATGATCTTTAAAGTATTCAGAAATAACTATAATTCTGTACTAACTGTAACTATAATTTCGTATTATAATTGCCATCTATACTAATCTATACTAATATTATAAAGCTGAAGAGTTTGTTTGTTTGTTTGAACGCGCTAATCTCAGGAACTACTGGGTCGAATCGAAAAATTCTTTTTGTGTTGAATAGATTAGAGATTACGGAATAAACTATTTTATTTCATTGCATTACATGCATTTTACAGGATAGATACGCAGAAGTTCCGCAAAGTTAACCACTTCGAAAATAGCCAGACAGCTTCATAGGAACCTGAAATTCGCCCATACATTCACCGGAGTCGTAGCTCAGTTGGTAGAGCGTTCGCCTAGCAAGCGAAAGGACCCGGGATCGAAACCCGGTAACTCCATTAAAACTCAGGAAACACGCTTTTGTTTTTTTTTATAACTTTATTTTTGTTCAATTTGTAGTACTTTCTGCTTGAATATATTCGGGGATAGTTAAGTAGGAAACTTACAAAGCTATTTCTAATCAAATGAAAAAAGGGAGTGAGAATATCAATTTGTCCGAATTTAGTTATAGTTTTAATTTAAATATTAATCTATACTAATATTATAAAGCTGAAGAGTTTGTTTGTTTGTTTAAACGCGCTAATCTCAAGAACTACTGGTTCGAATCGAAAAATTCTTTTTGTGTTGAATAGACCATTTATCGAGGAAGGCTTTAGGCTATATAACATCACGTTGCAACTATTAGGAGCGAAGAAATAATGGAAAATGTGAAAAAAAAAACGGGAAAAATTATTCATCCTTGAGGGCTTCCGTTGCGTGCGCTCCGAAAACGGTTCAAGATACCAAAAATATATGTTTGAAAGAATTATTCCTATTGAAATGATCTAAAAAAATGTCCAGGACAGTATATGTCTATCTTTTAAAATTAACTCACTAGAACCGTTTTTATGGTAATCGAATTCGGTCGAAATTAATGCATTTGTTAAGAGCTGTATCAACGTATCAGGTTGTGGAGAAAATCAATGTGTACTTCTGCCACAAGAAGATAAAACTAAAAATATAATTTACGCAGAAGTAGGTACTTGAAAATAATTATGTTCTTTAAAAATTTAAAAACTAAATTGTCTAAAATAATAACAGAAAATGACGAGGACAAAGTTGTGGGTAACAGCTATAATTTATAAAACTAAGGAGGTTGTCCGCAAAAATAAATGATGCCCAAAATAATTATTCCACGCGGACGAAGTCGCAGGCACAGCTAGTCTTTTATAAGATTTGGGCAATTTTCCATAACAATAGCAAATGAGTTTCGAAATGCGGCATTTTTTTTATTCTTTTAAATATGGTGCTTATTGGTGCCATTTTTAAAGCATTAAACCAACATTGTATTTCCTCTAAGTAGTTAATTTCAGCGTGATTGACGGACCAACATCCAAACATACTTTCACATTTATAATATTAGTCCGATATGACATTATACTGCTAGGTAGTAAGCACTTTATACAGCATGTATATTTGAACGACGGACTTATTGAAGGAGGGTGGTCAGTATTCGATTCTCATCCCAAATATGTAAAAAAACTATGACCTTAATTTTTCATATAACTATCCGATAAAATACAGTATTTATAAACACAGAGCGCAAAATGCCTAATATCACGCGCCAAACACGTGCCGCCGCTAAGGCAGCGAGCGCGCAAGCCCCCCCGCGCCCCTTGTGATGTCGACGACGAGTGCCGCGCAGTGAAATGCATTCATACCTACGTCGACGTCGGTCATTGACCGCGCATATGTTCGATAAGCGCGAGGGTGTTAAAACGTTGCGAAGTTATTAGGACTTTTTTGGAACGATTTTGTTCGTCATTAATCAGGGTTTTTTTTTATTGTTTATACGTTTATTGGTGAAGTCTATGCATAAACTATTGGTGGTTTGAATAAGTCCGTCGTTCAAATATACACACTGTATATTAAGTTTGTACATTTCCCTTTTCCTTAATTATTCTTCCTAACGACATTCGTCTACATGTATACGCCGCGCGCTTTAGACCCCACGCTTATCCCGCCCTTAAACTATGTTGAGCGCGCCGATTTATTTCTACGTACTTCTTATACGACTTATATGTATTTATCCAGCTTGGTCAGATGAAGCTCTTTCTATTGATACCAAACACGGCTATTTTACTCAATATCCAGATATTTTTTTATATTATATGCCCCTTTGCAATTATTTGATTGTCTTGACTTGTAAGATCTTGATCCTAAACCAAAAAAGCCAGCTAAAAAGCTTGTTTTATAAAAGCATATCCTTCAAGTTCACATAGTTTTGTAATAGACTCTTAAATCACTTTATTCTAAAGAGCTGCACAAATTGTCGTTCGTTTTTTTTTGTATTTTAAAAAGTTAGTTTAGAACATGTTTTTCTTTACCTTACCTGAAAAGAACAGCACAACAATATTAGAATATTAACAGTGTATGTGATACAGGAATGAATGTATAAACATTACACACATATTGTTTTTTCTTCAAGTGCCGTGCTCTGTGAACGCCATCGGAGTTCGATCTCGACGCTGGTGTTTCGCGCGCGCTCAAGCGCTCATTTAATTCTTCAAATTTCGTATATGACTTATATTTATTTAGCTTGGTCAGACGAAGCCCTTTCTATTGATACCAAACACGGCTATTTTATTTAATATTTATGTTTTTTTTTTTTATATTCATGCCCCTTTGTAATTATTTGACTCTCTCCAGTTATAATTGTCTTAACATGTGATCTTGATCCTAAACCAAGAAAACCAGCTAAAAAGCTAGTTTTAAAACAGAACATCGTTCAAATTCATATATTTTTATAATAGACTCTTAAATCACTTTATTCTAAAGAGTTTTAAAAACAGTAATTTGTTTTTTTTTTTTGTATTTTCACATAGTTAGATAAGAACATGTTTTTTTTTACCTTACCCGAGAAGAACAGCACAACAATATTAGATTTTTAATAGTGTAGGTGATACAGGAATGCATGTATAAACATTACACATATATTATTTTGTCTTCAAGGGCCGTCCTCTGTGAACGCCATCGGAGTTCGATCTCGACGCTGGTGTTTCCATTTATGCTGAGCGCGCAGACTTACCATCGTTCCTTATTGTAATCATATATTCTTCTTTAGCTGGATCACATCAAATCCTTTATTTTGATACCAAACACGGTTATTTTATTGCAATTTTGATCTAGATTCATAAATGATCTTCAAAATAGTCTGAAATAACTATATTTCCGTACTAACTGTAAGTATAGTTTCGTATTATGATTATCATTAGATACTTTTATAAGATTTAGACAATTTTGCGTAACAATAGCAATTCATTTTAATAAATGAGTTTCCCAATGCGGCATTTTGTTTTCTTTAAATATTATACTTATTGGTGCCATTAAACAGATGAACTTCCCTTTATTTAGTGGTTCAGGATAAATGAGTAGGACACCCTAACAACATTAATGATTTAGCGTCCCTACAGAAGTAAGCACTGCTTACATATTATATGTATAGGTATACACCGCGCGCTTTTTTACGCATATCTCGCCCTTGAACTTTGTTAAGCGCTCATTTGATTCTACATATTTCGTATATGACTTATATTTATTTAGCTTGGTCAGACGAAGCCCTTTCTATCGATACCAAACACGGCTATTTTACTCAATATTTAGATATTTTTTATATTCATGCCCCTTTGTAATTATTTGATTGTATCGAATTAGGATTGTCTTGAGGTGTGATCTTGATCCTAAACCAAGAAAGCCAGCTAAAAAGCTTGTTTTAAAAAAGTACATCGTTCAAGTTCATGTATTTTTATAATAGACTCTGAAATCCCTTTAAAACAGACATTTGTTTTTGTTTTGTATTTTCACATAGGTAATTAAAAACATGTTTTCTTTTACCTTACCCGAGAAGAGCAGCACAACAATATTAGAGTATTAATAGTGTAGGTGATACAGGAATGCATGTATAAACATTACACATTATATTGTTTGTCTTCAAGGGCCGTGCTCTGTGAACGCCATCGGAGTTCGATCTCGACGCTGGTGTTTCCATTTATGCTAGAGCGCAGACTTACCATCAAAATATTGTATTAATATATTTTTCTTTAGCTGAATCACATCAAATCCTTTATTTTGATACCAATCACGGTTATTTTATAACAATTTTGATCTAGATTCATAAATGATCTTTAAAGTAGTCTAAAATATCTATAATTCCGTACTAACTGTAAGTATAGTTTCGTATTATAATTATCATTAGGTACTTTTATAAGATTTAGACAATTTTGCGTAACAATAGCAATTCATTTACATAAATGATTTTCCAAATACAGCAATTTTTTTTATTTATTTAAATAGTGCACTTATTGCTGCCATTAAACAGTTATGTTTCCTCTTAGTAGTTAAGCATAACTGATTAGGACGCCCTAACAATATTAATGACTTAGCGTCCCTACAGAAGTAAGCACTGCCCACATGTGTAGGTATACACCGCGCGCTTTTTCACGCATATCTCGCCCTTGAACTTTGTTAAGCGCTCATTTAACTCTTCATATTTCGTATATGACTTATATTTATTTAGCTTGGTCAGACGAAGCCCTTTCTATTGATACCAAACACGGCTATTTTATTTAATATTTATGTTTTTTTTTTATATTCATGCCCCTTTGTAATTATTTGACTCTCTCCAGTTATAATTGTCTTAATGTGTGATCTTGATCCTAAACCAAGAAAACCAGCTAAAAAGCTAGTTTTAAAACAGAACATCGTTCAAATTCATATATTTTTATAATAGACTCTTAAATCACTTTATTCTAAAGAGTTTTAAGAACAGTCATTTGATTTTTTAAATTTTCACATAGGTTAGAATATGTTTTGTTTTACCTTACCCGAGAAGAACAGCGCAACAATATTAGAGTATTAATAGTGTAGGTGATACAGGAATGCATGTATAAACATTACACATATATTATTTTGTCTTCAAGTGCCGTGCTCTGTGAACGCCATCGGAGTTCGATCTCGACGCTGGTGTTTCCATTTATGCTGAGCGCGCAGACTTACCATCAAAATATTGTAATAATATATTCTTCTTTAGCTGGATCACATCAAATCCTTTATTTTTCCTTTACTTTAAAGATCATTTATGAATCTAGATTAAAATTGCAATGAAATAACCGTGTTTGGTACACGGTTATTTCATTGCAATTTTAATCTAGATTCATAAATGATCTTTAAAGTATTCAGAAATAACTATAATTCTGTACTAACTGTAACTATAATTTCGTATTATAATTGCCATCTATACTAATCTATACTAATATTATAAAGCTGAAGAGTTTGTTTGTTTGTTGGAACGCGCTAATCTCAGGAACTACTGGGTCGAATCGAAAAATTCTTTTTGTGTTGAATAGATTAGAGATTACGGAATAAAATATTTTATTTCATTGCATTACATGCATTTTACAGCATAGATACGCAGAAGTTCCGCAAAGTTAACCACTTCGAAAATAGCCAGACAGCTTCATAGGAACCTGAAATTCGCCCATACATTCACCGGAGTCGTAGCTCAGTTGGTAGAGCGTTCGCCTAGCAAGCGAAAGGACCCGGGATCGAAACCCGGTAACTCCATTAAAACTCAGGAAACACGCTTTTGTTTTTTTTTATAACTTTATTTTTGTTCAATTTGTAGTACTTTCTGCTTGAATATATTCGGGGATAGTTAAGTAAGAAACTTACAAAGCTATTTCTAATCAAATGAAAAAAGGGAGTGAGAATATCAATTTGTCCGAATTTAGTTATAGTTTTAATTTAAATATTAATCTATACTAATATTATAAAGCTGAAGAGTTTGTTTGTTTGTTTAAACGCGCTAATCTCAAGAACTACTGGTTCGAATCGAAAAATTCTTTTTGTGTTGAATAGACCATTTATCGAGGAAGGCTTTAGGCTATATAACATCACGTTGCAACTATTAGGAGCGAAGAAATAATGGAAAATGTGAAAAAAAAAACGGGAAAAATTATTCATCCTTGAGGGCTTCCGTTGCGTGCGCTCCGAAAACGGTTCAAGATACCAAAAATATATGTTTGAAAGAATTATTCCTATTGAAATGATCTAAAAAAATGTCAAGGACAGTATATGTCTATCTTTTAAAATTAACTCACTAGAACCGTTTTTATGGTAATCGAATTCGGTCGAAATTAATGCATTTGTTAAGAGCTGTATCAACGTATCAGGTTGTGGAGAAAATCAATATGTACTTCTGCCACAAGAAGATAAAACTAAAAATATAATTTACGCAGAAGTAGGTACTTGAAAATAATTATGTTCTTTTAAAAATTTAAAAACTAAATTGTCTAAAATAATAACAGAAAATGACAAGGACAAAGTTGTGGGTAACAGCTATCTATCTTCTATCTTCTATCTATACTATAATAAAAATGGTCGGGGTCAAATTCTGTACATTGAAGATATTTAAAAAAAAATGAGTGGGGGGCGTTTTATTATCGATACTGAAGTATAAAATGCAATTAAAAAAATTTTTGTCTGTCTGTCTGTCTGTCTGTCTGTATCTTAAACGCGAATCACGCAAAAACTACTGAACGGATTTTGATGAAACTTGGTATGGATATAGTACCTACTCCGAGGAAGGATCATATCTACTTTTCATCCCGGAAACCGATACAGGGGGGGAGGGAGGAGAGGTGAAAGTCCCTCCCCCATCAGACTCATTAAAGGTCAATGCATAATTGGATTTCAATTATTATTATTTTTTTATAAAGGCAATACATTGAATAATATTTCGTTTTTGTTTTATCGAAATCGGTTCACTCTACCAAAAGATATGATTAATTTAGTGAATTCAAGAAGTAAAATAATTACGTTACGCAATTCAGTGTAGTACTTGCAACGACATCTTATGATAAAAAATAGAACTAATGTTGATAGTTAAATTTCAAATCCGATAGATGGCGTTGTGCAAATTTCGTCGTTTTCTGAATCGCGGTGTTAAGATTTGACACCATTATATTATTGCTGAAGGTCGGGCTAGCATGAACACTATATATTATTGTGCTATCCTGTACGGGGGGTGATCAATCACGAATTTTCGTAACTTTTCTACTGTCACCATAGCTGTGTACGAGTCACCATAGTGACCAAAATACTGTTGCTATGGTTTTATATTTTTACGTTAATATGTATTTACATGTTATTTTTCTTACAACATAGCAATCAAAATAGCCAGGTTGGGGAGTTACGGGCTTCGTATTTTTTTACTTCAAGTTCAAATTTCATTTCGACATACACTTTTTTAATTTATTTTTCAATAATTTTTTAATACAAATTTTAATGAACAGACATTTACTTTTCTTCTATCGTACAAAAGTATTGTATGAAGTACCTGGCATTTTTAACATGAAATAGTTTTTCAAAATAATTTTACACGGTATCTACTTACTCTTTAAGCTACAACAGTCTCATCCCATTTAGATGTAGCTCTGTGGATATTTACTGAAATGATAGAAAACTAACTACCAAAACAAAAAAAAATAGTTTGGACGGTAAATGATTTACTATATTTTATTAACTAAGGTATGTGTATATAGCCTACTCTAATCTAAACGACGTTGTTTTGTTTCGACAACCACGCGAACGAAGTCGCGGGCACAGCTAGTAATTTATAAAATTAAGGAGGTTGTCCGCAAAAATAAATGATGCCCAAAATAATTATTCCACGCGGACGAAGTCGCGGGCACAGCTAGTCTTTTATAAGATTTGGGCAATTTTCCATAACAATAGCAATTCATTTATTTAAATGAGTTTCGAAATGCGGCATTTTTTTTATTCTTTTAAATATGGTACTTATTGGTGCCATTTTTAAAGCATTAAACCAACATTGTATTTCCTCTAAGTAGTTAATTTCAGCGTGATTGACGGACCAACATCCAAACATACTTTCACATTTATAATATTAGTCCGATATGACATTATATTGCTAGGTAGTAAGCACTTTATATATTAAGTTTGTACATTTCCCTTTTCCTTAATTATTCTTCCTAACAACATTAACAATGTGGCCTATATAAGTAAGCACCGTCTACATGTAGACTCCACGCTTATCCCGCCCTTAAACTATGTTGAGCGCGCCGATTTATTTCTACATATTTTCATACAACTTATATTATATTCAGCTTGGTCAGATGAAGCTCTTTCTATTGATACCAAACACGGCTATTTTACTCAATATTTAGATATTTTTTATATTCATGCCCCTTTGTAATTATTTGATTCTATCGAGTTAGGATTGTCTTGACGTGTGAACGTGTGATCTTGATCGTAAACCAAAAAAGCCAGCTAAAAGGCTTGTTTTAAAACAGAACATCGTTCAAGTTCATATATTTTTATAATAGACTCTTAAATCACTTTATTCTAAAGAGTTTTAAAAACAGTAATTTGTTTTATTGTATTTTCACATAGTTAAGAACATGTGTTCTTTTACTTTACCCAAAAAGAACAGCACAACAATTAGAGTATTAATAGCGTAGGTGATACAGGAATGCATGTATAAACATTACACATATATTATTTTGTCTTCAAGTGCCGTGCTCTGTGAACGCCATCGGAGTTCGATCTCGACGCTGGTGTTTCCATTTATGCTGAGCGCGCAGACTTACCACCAAAATATTGTAATAATATATTCTTCTTTAGCTGGATCACATCAAATCCTTTATTTTGATACCAAACACGGTTATTTCATTGCAATTTTGATCTAGATTCATAAATGATCTTTAAAGTATTCAGAAATAACTATAATTCTGTACTAACTGTAACTATAATTTCGTATTATAATTGCCATCTATACTAATCTATACTAATATTATAAAGCTGAAGAGTTTGTTTGTTTGTTTGAACGCGCTAATCTCAGGAACTACTGGGTCGAATCGAAAAATTCTTTTTGTGTTGAATAGATTAGAGATTACGGAATAAACTATTTTATTTCATTGCATTACATGCATTTTACAGGATAGATACGCCGAAGTTCCGCAAAGTTAACCACTTCGAAAATAGCCAGACAGCTTCATAGGAACCTGAAATTCGCCCATACATTCACCGGAGTCGTAGCTCAGTTGGTAGAGCGTTCGCCTAGCAAGCGAAAGGACCCGGGATCGAAACCCGGTAACTCCATTCCATTTCAGGAACACACGCTTTTGTTTTTTTTTATAACTTTATTTTTGTTCAATTTGTAGTACTTTCTGCTTGAATATATTCGGGGATAATTAAGGAAGAAACTTACAAAGCTATTTCTAATCAAATGAAAAAAGGGAGTGAGAATATCAATTTGTCCGAATTTAGTTATAGTTTTAATTTAAATATTAATCTATACTAATATTATAAAGCTGAAGAGTTTGTTTGTTTGTTTGTTTGAACGCGCTAATCTCAAGAACTACTGGTTCGAATCGAAAAATTCTTTTTGTGTTGAATAGACCATTTATCGAGGAAGGCTTTAGGCTATATAACATCACGTTGCAACTATTAGGAGCGAAGAAATAATGGAAAATGTGAAAAAAAAAACGGGAAAAATTATTCATCCTTGAGGGCTTCCGTTGCGTGCGCTCCGAAAACGGTTCAAGATACCAAAAATATATGTTTGAAAGAATTATTCCTATTGAAATGATCAAAAAAAATGTCCAGGACAGTATATGTCTATCTTTTAAAATTAACTCACTAGAACCGTTTTTATGGTAATCGAATTCGGTCGAAATTAATGCATTTGTTAAGAGCTGTATCAACGTATCAGGTTGTGGAGAAAATCAATATGTACTTCTGCCACAAGAAGATAAAACTAAAAATATAATTTACGCAGAAGTAGGTACTTGAAAATAATTGTTCTTTTAAAAATTTAAAAATTAAATTGTCTAAAATTATAACAGAAAATGACGAGGACAAAGTCGTGGGTAACAGCTATAATTTATAAAGAAGGAACATATTAAGGAGGTTGTCCGCAAAAATAAATGATGCCCAAAATAATTATTCCACGCGGACGAAGTCGCGGGCACAGCTAGTCTTTTATAAGATTTGGGCAATTTTCCATAACAATAGCAATTTATTTATTTAATTGAGTTTCCAAATGCGTCATTTTTTTATTCCTTCAAATATTGTACTTATTGGTGCCATTAAACAGTTGTGTTTCCTCTTAGTAGTTAATTTCAGCGTGATTGACGGACAAACATCCAAACAAACTTTCACATTTATAATATTAGTCCGATATACATTAAACTGCTAGGTAGTAAGCACTTTACGTATTAAGTTTGTACATTTCCCTTTTCCTTAATTATTCTTCCTAACGACATTCGTCTACATGTATACGCCGCGTGCTTTAGACCCCTCGCTTATCCCGCCCTTAAACTATGTTGAGCGCGCCGATTTATTTCTACGTACTTCTTATACGACTTATATGTATTTATCCAGCTTGGTCAGATGAAGCTCTTTCTATTGATACCAAACACGGCTATTTTACTAAATTTTCAGATATTTTTTTATATTCATGCCCTTTGCAATTATTTGATTGTCTTGACTTGTAAGTATCTTGATCCTAAACCAAAACAGCCAGCTAAAAAGCTTGTTTTATAAAAGCATATCCTTCAAGTTCACATAGTTTTGTAATAGACTCTTAAATCACTTTATTCTAAAGAGCTGCACAAATTGTCGTTCGTTTTTTTTTGTATTTTAAAAAGTTAGTTTAGAACATGTTTTTCTTTACCTTACCTGAAAAGAACAGCACAACAATATTAGAATATTAACAGTGTATGTGATACAGGAATGAATGTATAAACATTACACACATATTGTTTTTTCTTCAAGTGCCGTGCTCTGTGAACGCCATCGGAGTTCGATCTCGAGGCTGGTGTTTCCATTTATGGTGAGCGCCGCAGACTTACCATCAAAATATTGTAATAATATATTCTTCTTTAGCTGGATCACATCAAATCCTTTATTTTGATACCAAACACGGTTATTTCATTGCAATTTTGATCTAGATTCATAAATGATCTTTAAAGTATTCAGAAATAACTATAATTCTGTACTAACTGTAACTATAATTTCGTATTATAATTGCCATCTATACTAATCTATACTAATATTATAAAGCTGAAGAGTTTGTTTGTTTGTTTGAACGCGCTAATCTCAGGAACTACTGGGTCGAATCGAAAAATTCTTTTTGTGTTGAATAGGTTAGAGATTACGGAATAAACTATTTTATTTCATTGCATTACATGCATTTTACAGGATAGATACGCAGAAGTTCCGCAAAGTTAACCACTTCGAAAATAGCCAGACAGCTTCATAGGAACCTGAAATTCGCCCTTACATTCACCGGAGTCGTAGCTCAGTTGGTAGAGCGTTCGCCTAGCAAGCGAAAGGACCCGGGATCGAAACCCGGTAACTCCATGCCATATCAGGAAACACGCTTTTGTTTTTTTTATAACTTTATTTTTGTTCAATTTGTAGTACTTTCTGCTTGAATATATTCGGGGATAGTTAAGTAAGAAACTTACAAAGCTATTTCTAATCAAATGAAAAAAGGGAGTGAGAATATCAATTTGTCCGAATTTAGTTATAGTTTTAATTTAAATATTAATCTATACTAATATTATAAAGCTGAAGAGTTTGTTTGTTTGTTTGAACGCGCTAATCTCAAGAACTACTGGTTCGAATCGAAAAATTCTTTTTGTGTTGAATAGACCATTTATCGAGGAAGGCTTTAGGCTATATAACATCACGTTGCAACTATTAGGAGCGAAGAAATAATGGAAAATGTGAAAAAAAAACGGGAAAAATTATTCATCCTTGAGGGCTTCCGTTGCGTGCGCTCCGAAAACGGTTCAAGATACCAAAAATATATGTTTGAAAGAATTATTCCTATTGAAATGATCTAAAAAAATGTCCAGGACAGTATATGTCTATCTTTTAAAATTAACTCACTAGAACCGTTTTTATGGTAATCGAATTCGGTCGAAATTAATGCATTTGTTAAGAGCTGTATCAACGTATCAGGTTGTGGAGAAAATCAATATGTACTTCTGCCACAAGAAGATAAAACTAAAAATATAATTTACGCAGAAGTAGGTACTTGAAAATAATTATGTTCTTTTAAAAATTTAAAAACTAAATTGTCTAAAATAATAACAGAAAATGACAAGGACAAAGTTGTGGGTAACAGCTATAATTTATAAAATTAAGGAGGTTGTCTGCAAAAATAAATGATGCCCAAAATAATTATTCCACGCGGACGAAGTCGCGGGCACAGCTAGTCTTTTATAAGATTTGGGCAATTTTCCATAACAATAGCAATTCATTTATTTAAATGAGTTTCGAAATGCGGCATTTTTTTTATTCTTTTAAATATGTTACTTATTGGTGCCATTTTTAAAGCATTAAACCAACATTGTATTTCCTCTAAGTAGTTAATTTCAGCGTGATTGACGGACCAACATCCAAACATACTTTCACATTTATAATATTAGTCCGATATGACATTATACTGCTAGGTAGTAAGCACTTTACATATTAAGTTTGTACATTTCCCTTTTCCTTAATTATTCTTCCTAACGACATTCGTCTACATGTATACGCCGCGTGCTTTAGACCCCACGCTTATCCCGCCCTTAAACTATGTTGAGCGCGCCGATTTATTTCTACGTACTTCTTATACGACTTATATGTATTTATCCAGCTTGGTCAGATGAAGCTCTTTCTATTGATACCAAACACGGCTATTTTACTCAATATTCAGATATTTTTTTATATTATATGCCCCTTTGCAATTATTTGATTGTCTTGACTTGTAAGTATCTTGATCCTAAACCAAAAAAGCCAGCTAAAAAGCTTGTTTTATAAAAGCATATCCTTCAAGTTCACATAGTTTTGTAATAGACTCTTAAATCACTTTATTCTAAAGAGCTGCACAAATTGTCGTTCGTTTTTTTTTGTATTTTAAAAAGTTAGTTAAGATCATGTTTTTCTTTACCTTACCTGAAAGAACAGCACAACAATATTAGAATATTAACAGTGTATGTGATACAGGAATGAATGTATAAACATTACACACATATTGTTTTTTCTTCAAGTGCCGTGCTCTGTGAACGCCATCGGAGTTCGATCTCGAGGCTGGTGTTTCCATTTATGGTGAGCGCCGCAGACTTACCATCAAAATATTGTAATAATATATTCTTCATTAGCTGGATCACATCAAATCCTTTATTTTGATACCAAACACGGTTATTTTATTGCAATTTTGATCTAGATTCATAAATGATCTTTAAAGTAGTCAGAAATAACTATAATTCTGTACTAACTGTAACTATAATTTCGTATTATTATTACCATCTTTTATAAGATTTAGGCAATTTTGCGTAACAATACCAATACATTTATGTAAATGAGTTTCCCAATGCGGCATTTTTTTTATTTCTTTAAATATTGTACTTATTGGTGCCATTAAACAGTTGAATTCCCCTCAGTAGTTAATTTTAGCGTGATTGACGGACAAACATCCAAACAAACTTTCACATTTATAATATAAGTCCGATATACATTAAACTGCTAGGTAGTAAGCACTTTACGTATTAAGTTTGTACATTTCCCTTTTCCTTAATTACTCTTCCTAACAACATGAACCATGTCGCCTATATAAGTAAGCACCGTCTACATGTATACGCCGCGCGCTTTAGACCCCACTCTTATCCCGCCCCTTGAACTTTGTTGAGCGCGCTGATTTATTTCTACGTATTTCTTATACGATTTATAAATATCCAGCTTTTACTCAATATTTAGATATTTTTTATATTCATGCCCCTTTGTAATCATTTGATTCTATCGAGTTAGGATTGTCTTGACGTGTGATCTTGATCCCAAACCAAAAACGCCAGCTAGCAAGCTTGTCTTAAAAAGCACATCGTTCAAGTTCATATATTTTTATTATAGACTCTTAAATCACTTTATTCTAAAGAACTGTAAACACTGTCATTTGTTTTTTTTTGTATTTTAACAAGTTGGTTAAGAACATGTTATCCTTTACCTTACCTGAGAGCACAACAATATTAGAGTATTAATAGTGTAGGTGATACAGGAATGCATGTATAAACATTACACATATATTTTTTGTCTTCAAGTGCCGTGCTCTGTGAACGCCATCGGAGTTCGATCTCGACGCTGGTGTTTCCATTTATGCTGAGCGCGCAGACTTACCACCAAAATATTGTAATAATATATTCTTCTTTAGCTGGATCACATCAAATCCTTTATTTTGATACCAAACACGGTTATTTTCTTAATGATCTTTAAAGTAGTCAGAAATAACTATAATTCTGTACTAACTATAGGTATAATTTCGTATTATAATTACCATCTTTTATAAGATTTTGTCAATTTTGCGTAACAATAGCAATACATTTACATAAATGAGTTTCCAAATGCGGCATTTGTTTTATTCCTTTAAATATTGTACTTATTGGTGCCATTAAACAGTTGTGTTTCCTCTTAGTAGTTAAGGATAACTGATTAGGACACCCTAACAATATTAATGATTTAGCATCCCTACAGAATAAGCACTGCTTACATATATAGGTATACACCGCGCGCTTTTTTACGCATATCCCGCCCCTTGAACTTTGTTGAGCGCGCTGATTTATATCTACGTACTTCTTATACGACTTATATATATTTATCTAGCTTGGTCAGACGAAGCCCTTTCTATTGATACCAAACACGGCTATTTTACTCAATATTCAGATATTTTTTATATTCATGCCCCTTTGCAATTATTTGATTCTATCGAGATAGGATTGTCTTGACGTGTGATCTTAATCCTAAACCAAGAAAGCCGTCTAAAAAGCTTGTTTTACAAAAGCACATCGTTCAAGTTCATATATTTTTATAACAGACTCTTAAACCACTTTGTTCTAAAGAGTTTTAAAAACAGTCATTTATTTTATTGTATTTGCACATAGTTAAGAACATGTTTTCTTTTACCTTACCTGAGAGCACAACAATATTAGAGTATTAATAGTGTAGGTGATACAGGAATGCATGTATAAACATTACACATATATTATTTTGTCTGCAAGGGCCACGCTCTGTGAACGCCATCGGAGTTCGATCTCGACGCTGGTGTTTCCATTTATGCTGAGCGCGCAGACTTACTATCAAAATATTGTAATAATATATTCTTCATTAGCTTGATCACATCAAATCCTTTATTTTGATACCAAACACGGTTATTTTATTGCAATTTTGACAAATCCATAAATGATCTTTAGTCTGAAATAACGATATTTCCGTACTAACTGTAAATACCTATAATTTCGTATTATTATTACCATCTTTTATAAGATTTAGGCAATTTTGCGTAACAATACCAATACATTTATGTAAATGAGTTTCCCAATGCGGCATTTTTTTATTTCTTTAAATATTGTAATTATTGGTGCCATTAAACAGTTGAATTCCCCTCAGTAGTTAATTTTAGCGTGATTGACGGACAAACATCCAAACAAACTTTCACATTTATAATATTAGTCCGATATACATTAAACTGCTAGGTAGTAAGCACTTTACGTATTAAGTTTGTACATTTCCCTTTTCCTTAATTACTCTTCCTAACAACATGAACCATGTCGCCTATATAAGTAAGCACCGTCTACATGTATACGCCGCGCGCTTTAGACTCCACGCTTATCCCGCCCTTAAACTATATCGAGCGCGCTGATTTATTTCTACATATTTCTTATACGACTTATATATTCAGCTTGGTCAGATGAAACCCTTTCTATTGATACCAAACACGGCTATTTTACTCAACATTTAGATATTTTTTATATTCATGCTCCTTTGTAATTATTTGATTGTATCGAGTTAGGATTGTCTTGACGTGTGATCTTGATCCTAAACCAAAAAAGCCAGCTAAAAGGCTTGTTTTAAAAAAGTACATCGTTCAAGTTCATATATTTTTATAATAGACTCTTAAATCACTTTATTCTAGCGAGTTTTAAAAACAGTCATTTGTTTTTTTGTATTTACACATTAAGAACTTGTTTTTTTACCTTACCCGAGAAGAGCAGCACAACATTATTAGAGTATTAATAGTGTAGGTGATACAGGAATGCATGTATAAACATTACACATATATTATTTTGTCTGCAAGGGCCGTGCTCTGTGAACGCCATCGGAGTTCGATCTCGACGCTGGTGTTTCCATTTATGCTAGAGCGCATCAACTTACCATCAACATATTGTAATAATATATTCTTTTTTAGCTGGATCACAACAAATCCTTTATTTTGATACCAAACACGGTTATTTTATTGCAATTTTGATCTAGATCCATAAATGATCTTTAGTCTGAAATAACTACATTTCCGTACTAACTGTAAACATAATTTCGTATTATAAATACCGTTTATTTTATAAGATTTCGACAATTTTGCGTAACAATAGCAATACATTTACATAAATGAGTTTCCAAATGCGGCATTTTTTTTATTTCTTGAAATATTGTACTTATTGGTGGCATAAAACAGTTGAATTTTCCCTTTATTTAGCGGTTAAGGATAAATGAGTAGGACACCCTAACAATATTAATGATTTAGAGTCCCTACAGAAGTAAGCACTGCTTACATATATGGATATACACCGCGCGCTTTTTACGCCTATTTCGCCCTTGAACTTTGTTGAGCGCGCTGATTTATTTCTTCGTATTTCTTATACGACTTATTATATTCAGCTCGGTCAGATGAAGCCCTTTCTATTGATACCAAACACGGCTATTTTACTCAATATTTAGATATTTTTTATAATCATGCGCCTTTGTAATTATTTGATTCTATCGAGATAGGATTGTCTTGACGTGTGATCTTAACCCTAAACCAAGAAAGCCAGCTAGCAAGCTTGTTGTAAAAAAGTACATCCTTCAAGTTCATATATTTTTATAATAGACTCTTAAACCACTTTATTCTAAAGAATTTTAAAAACTGTCATTTGTTGTTTTGTATTTTCACATAGTTAAGAACATGTTTTCTTTTACCTTACCCGAGAAGAACAGCACACCAATACTAGAGTATTCATAGTGTAGGTGATACAGGAATGCATGTATAAACATTACACATTATATTGTTTTGTCTTCAAGGGCCGTGCTCTGTGAACGCCATCGGAGTTCGATCTTGAGGCTGGTGTTTCCATTTATGCTGAGCGCGCAGACTTACCATCATTCGTTATTGTAATAATATATTACTTACTTAGCTGGATCACATCAAATCCTTTATTTTGATACCAAACACGGTTATTTTATTGCAATTTTGATCTAGATTCATAAATGATCTTTAAAGTAGTCAGAAATAACTATAATTCTGTACTAACTGTAACTATAATTTCGTATTATTATTACCATCTTTTATAAGATTTAGGCAATTTTGCGTAACAATACCAATACATTTTTGTAAATGAGTTTCCCAATGCGGCATTTGTTTTTATTTCTTTAAATATTGTACTTATTGGTGCCATTAAACAGTTGAATTCCCCTCAGTAGTTAATTTTAGCGTGATTGACGGACAAACATCCAAACAAACTTTCACATTTATAATATTAGTCCGATATACATTAAACTGCTAGGTAGTAAGCACTTTACGTATTAAGTTTGTACATTTCCCTTTTCCTTAATTACTCTTCCTAACAACATGAACCATGTCGCCTATATAAGTAAGCACCGTCTACATGTATACGCCGCGCGCTTTAGACTCCACGCTTATCCCGCCCTTAAACTTTGTTCAGCGCTGATTTAATTAAACCTATTTCTTATAAGACTTATATTTATCCAGCTTGGTGAGATGAAGCCTTTTCTATCGATACCAAACACGGCTATTTTACTCAATATTTGGATATTTTTTATATTCATGCCCCTTTGTAATTATTCGATTATATTGAGACAGGATTGTCTTGACGTGTGATCTTGATCCTAAACCAAGAAAACCAGCTAGCAAGCTTGTTTTAAAAAAGTACATCGTTCAAGTTCATATATTTTTATAAAAGACTCTTAAAACACTTTATTCTAAAGAGTTTTAAAAACTGCCATCTGTCTGCCATTGCCACTGCCATCTGCCAAAACAGTTTTAAAAACTGTTTTGTATTTTCACATAGGTAGTTAAGAACATGTTTTCCTTTACCTTACCCGAGAAGAACAGCACAACAATATTAGAGTATTAATAGTGTAGGTGATACAGGAATGCATGTATAAACATTACACATATATTATTTTGTCTTCAAGGGCCGTGCTCTGTGAACGCCATCGGAGTTCGATCTCGACGCTGGTGTTTCCATTTATGCTGAGCGCGCAGACTTACCATCAAAATATTGTAATAATATATGCTTCTTTAGCTGGATCACATCAAATCCTTTATTTTGATACCAAACACGGTTATTTTATTGCAATTTTGATCTAGATTCATAAATGATCTTCAAAGTAGTCTGAAATAACTATATTTCCGTACTAACTGTAAGTATAGTTTCGTATTATGATTATCATTAGATACTTTTATAAGATTTAGACAATTTTGCGTAACAATAGCAATTCATTTAAATAAATGAGTTTCCAAATGCGGCATTTTCTTTTTATTTCTTTAAATATTGCACTTATTGGTGCCATTACACAGTAGAGTGTCCCTTTAGCTAGTAGTTAAGGTTAACTGAGCAGGATGCCCTAACAATATTAATAATTTAGCGTCCCTACAGAAGTAAGCACTGCTTGCATAGTTATACTATAGGTATAGCTATAGGTACACCACGCGCTTTTTCACACATATACCGCCCTTGAGTTTCGTTGAGCGCGCTGATTTATTTATACGTATTTCTTATACGACTTATATCTATCCAGCTTAGTCAGACGAAGCCCTTTCTATTGATACCAAACACGGCTATTTTACTCAATATTTATATATTTTTTATATTCATGCCCCTTTGTAATTTATTTATTCCATCGAATTGGATTGTCTTTTCGTGTGATCTTAATTCTAAACCAAGAAAGCCAGCTTAAAGGCTTGTTTTAAAAAAGTACATCGTTTAAGTTCATATGTTTTTATAATAGACTCTTAAATCACTTTATTCTAAAGAGTATTAAAAACTGCCATTTGTTGTTTTGTATTTTCACATAGTTAAGAACATGTTTTCTTTTACCTTACCCGAGAAGAACAGCACACCAATACTAGAGTATTAATAGTGTAGGTGATACAGGAATGCATGTATAAACATTACACATATATTATTTTGTCTGCAAGGGCCGTGCTCTGTGAACGCCATCGGAGTTCGATCTCGACGCTGGTGTTTCCATTTATGCTGAGCGCGCAGACTTACCATCGTTCGTTATTGTAATAATATATATTTCTTTAGGTAGATCACATCAAATCCTTTATTTTGATACCAAACACGGTTATTTTATTGCAATTTTGACCTAGAGTCGTAAATGATCTTTAGTCTGAAATAACTATATTTCCGTACTAACTGCAGGTATAGTTTCGAATTATAATTACCATTACTTTTATACTATTTAGACAATTTTCCATAACAATAGCAATTTATTTATTTAATTGAGTTTCCAAATGCGGCATTTTTTATTCCTTTAAATATTGTACTTATTGGTGCCATTAAACAGTTGTGTTTCCTCTTAGTAGTTAATTTCAGCGTGATTAACGGACAAACATCCAAACAAACTTTCACATTTATAATATTAGTCCGATATACATTAAACTGCTAGGTAGTAAGCACTTTACGTATTAAGTTTGTACATTTCCCTTTTCCTTAATTACTATTCCTAACAACATGAACCATGTCGCCTATACAGCGTGTATATTTGAACGACGGACTTATTGAAGGAGGGTGGTCAGTATTCGATTCTCGTCCCAAATATGTAAAAAAACTATGACCTTAATTTTTCATATAACTATCCGATAAAATACAGTATTTATGAACACAGAGCGCAAAATGCCTAATATCACGCGCCAAACACGTGTCGCCGCTAAGGCAGCGAGCGCGCAAGCCCCCCCGCACCCCTTGTGATGTCGACGACGAGTGCCGCGCAGTGAAATGCATTCATACCTACGTCGACGTCGGTCATTGACCGCGCATATGTTCGATAAGCGCGAGGGTGTTAAAACGTTGCGAAGTTATTAGGACTTTTTGGAACGATTTTGTTCGTCATTAATCAGGGTTTTTTTATTGTTTATACATTTATTGGTGAAGTCTATGCATAAACTATTGGTGGTTTGAATAAGTCCGTCGTTCAAATATACATACTGTATAAGTAAGCACCGTCTACATGTATACGCCGCGCGCTTTAAACTCCACGCCTATCCCGCCCTTAAACTATGTTGAGCGCGCTGATTTATTTCTGCGTACTTCTTATACAAATTTTATGTATTTATCTAGCTTGGTGAGATGGAGCCCTTTCTATTGATACCAAACACGGCTATTTTACTCAATATTTATATATTTTTTATATTCATGCTCCTTTGTAATTATTTGATTCTATCAAGTTAGAATTGTCTTGACGTGTGATCTTAATCCTAAACCAAGAAAGCCAGCTGAAAAGCTTGTTTTAAAAAAGTACATCGTTCAAGTTCATGTATTTTTATAACAGACTCTTAAATCACTTTAAAATAGTCATTTGATTTTTTAAATTTTCACATAGGTTAGAATATGTTTTGTTTTACCTTACCCGAGAAGAACAGCGCAACAATATTAGAGTATTAATAGTGTAGGTGATACAGGAATGCATGTATAAACATTACACATATATTATTTTGTCTGCAAGGGCCACGCTCTGTGAACGCCATCGGAGTTCGATCTCGACGCTGGTGTTTCCATTTATGCTGAGCGCGCAGACTTACCATGATTCGTTATCGTAATAATATATTTCTTTAGCTGGATCACATCAAATCCTTTATTTTGATACCAAACACGGTTATTTCATTGCAATTTTGATCTAGATTCATAAATGATCTTTAAAGTATTCAGAAATAACTATAATTCTGTACTAACTGTAACTATAATTTCGTATTATAATTATCATTAGGTACTTTTATAAGATTTAGACAATTTTGCGTAACAATAGCAATACATTTACATAAATGAGTTTCCAAATACAGCTATTTTTTTTTATTTATTTAAATAGTGCACTTATTGCTGCCATTAAACAGTTATGTTTCCTCTTAGTAGTTAAGCATAACTGATTAGGACGCGCTAACAATATTAATGACTTAGCGTCCCTACAGAAGTAAGCACTGCCCACATGTGTAGGTATACACCGCGCGCTTTTTCACGCATATCTCGCCCTTGAACTTTGTTAAGCGCTCATTTAATTCTTCAAATTTCGTATATGACTTATATTTATTTAGCTTGGTCAGACGAAGCCCTTTCTATTGATACCAAACACGGCTATTTTATTTAATATTTATGTTTTTTTTTTTATATTCATGCCCCTTTGTAATTATTTGACTCTCTCCAGTTATAATTGTCTTAACGTGTGATCTTGATCCTAAACCAAGAAAACCAGCTAAAAAGCAAGTTTTAAAACAGAACATCGTTCAAATTCATATATTTTTATAATAGACTCTTAAATCACTTTATTCTAAAGAGTTTTAAAAACAGTAATTTGTTTTTTTTTTGTATTTTCACATAGATAAGAACATGTTTTGTTTTACCTTACCCGAGAAGAACAGCGCAACAATATTAGAGTATTAATAGTGTAGGTGATACAGGAATGCATGTATAAACATTACACATATATTATTTTGTCTGCAAGGGCCACGCTCTGTGAACGCCATCGGAGTTCGATCTCGACGCTGGTGTTTCCATTTATGCTGAGCGCGCAGATTTACCATCATCCGTTATTGCAAAAATATATTCTTCTTTAGCTGGATCACATCAAACCCTTTATTTTGATACCAAACACGGTTATTTCATTGCAATTTTGATCTAGATTCATAAATGATCTTTAAAGTATTCAGAAATAACTATAATTCTGTACTAACTGTAACTATAATTTCGTATTGTAATTGCCATCTATACTAATATTATAAAGCTGAAGAGTTTGTTTGTTTGTTTGAACGCGCTAATCTCAGGAACTACTGGGTCGAATCGAAAAATTCTTTTTGTGTTGAATAGATTAGAGATTACGGAATAAACTATTTTATTTCATTGCATTACATGCATTTTACAGGATAGATACGCAGAAGTTCCGCAAAGTTAACCACTTCGAAAATAGCCAGACAGCTTCATAGGAACCTGAAATTCGCCGGAGTCGTAGCTCAGTTGGTAGAGCGTTCGCCTAGCAATCGAAAGGACCCGGGATCGAAACCCGGTAACTCCATTCCATTTCAGGAACACACGCTTTTGTTTTTTTTTATAACTTTATTTTTGTTCAAATTGTAGTACTTTCTGCTTGAATATATTCGGGGATAGTTAAGTAAGAAACTTACAAAGCTATTTCTAATCAAATGAAAAAAGGGAGTGAGAATATCAATTTGTCCGAATTTAGTTATAGTTTTAATTTAAATATTAATCTATACTAATATTATAAAGCTGAAGAGTTTGTTTGTTTGTTTGTTTGAACGCGCTAATCTCAAGAACTACTGGTTCGAATCGAAAAATTCTTTTTGTGTTGAATAGACCATTTATCGAGGAAGGCTTTAGGCTATATAACATCACGTTGCAACTATTAGGAGCGAAGAAATAATGGAAAATGTGAAAAAAAAAACGGGAAAAATTATTCATCCTTGAGGGCTTCCGTTGCGTGCGCTCCGAAAACGGTTCAAGATACCAAAAATATATGTTTGAAAGAATTATTTCTATTGAAATGATCTAAAAAAATGTCAAGGACAGTATATGTCTATCTTTTAAAATTAACTCACTAGAACCGTTTTTATGGTAATCGAATTCGGTCGAAATTAATACATTTGTTAAGAGCTGTATCAACGTATCAGGTTGTGGAGAAAATCAATATGTACTTTTGCCACAAGAAGATAAAACTAAAAATATAATTTACGCAGAAGTAGGTACTTGAAAATAATTATGTTCTTTTAAAAATTTAAAAACTAAATTGTCTAAAATAATAACAGAAAATGACAAGGACAAAGTTGTGGGTAACAGCTATAATTTATAAAATTAAGGAGGTTGTCTGCAAAAATAAATGATGCCCAAAATAATTATTCCACGCGGACGAAGTCGCGGGCACAGCTAGTCTTTTATAAGATTTGGGCAATTTTCCATAACAATAGCAATTCATTTATTTAAATGAGTTTCGAAATGCGGCATTTTTTTTATTCTTTTAAATATGTTACTTATTGGTGCCATTTTTAAAGCATTAAACCAACATTGTATTTCCTCTAAGTAGTTAATTTCAGCGTGATTGACGGACCAACATCCAAACATACTTTCACATTTATAATATTAGTCCGATATGACATTATACTGCTAGGTAGTAAGCACTTTATATATTAAGTTTGTACATTTCCCTTTTCCTTAATTATTCTTCCTAACGACATTCGTCTACATGTATACGCCGCGTGCTTTAGACCCCACGCTTATCCCGCCCTTAAACTATGTTGAGCGCGCCGATTTATTTCTACGTACTTCTTATACGACTTATATGTATTTATCCAGCTTGATCAGATGAAGCTCTTTCTATTGATACCAAACACGGCTATTTTACTCAATATTCAGATATTTTTTTATATTCATGCCCCTTTGCAATTATTTGATTGTCTTGACTTGTAAGTATCTTGATCCTAAACCAAAAAAGCCAGCTAGCAAGCTTGTTTTATAAAAGCATATCCTTCAAGTTCACATAGTTTTGTAATAGACTCTTAAATCACTTTATTCTAAAGAGCTGCACAAATTGTCGTTCGTTTTTTTTTGTATTTTAAAAAGTTAGTTAAGATCATGTTTTTCTTTACCTTACCTGAAAAGAACAGCACAACAATATTAGAATATTAACAGTGTATGTGATACAGGAATGAATGTATAAACATTACACACATATTGTTTTTTCTTCAAGTGCCGTGCTCTGTGAACGCCATCGGAGTTCGATCTCGAGGTTGGTGTTTCCATTTATGCTGAGCGCGCAGACTTACCATCATTCGTTATTGTAATAATATATTACTTACTTAGCTGGATCACATCAAATCCTTTATTTTGATACCAAACACGGTTATTTTATTGCAATTTTGATCTAGATTCATAAATGATCTTTAAAGTAGTCAGAAATAACTATAATTCTGTACTAACTGTAACTATAATTTCGTATTATTATTACCATCTTTTATAAGATTTAGGCAATTTTGCGTAACAATACCAATACATTTATGTAAATGAGTTTCCCAATGCGGCATTTTTTTTATTTCTTTAAATATTGTACTTATTGGTGCCATTAAACAGTTGAATTCCCCTCAGTAGTTAATTTTAGCGTGATTGACGGACAAACATCCAAACAAACTTTCACATTTATAATATTAGTCCGATATACATTAAACTGCTAGGTAGTAAGCACTTTACGTATTAAGTTTGTACATTTCCCTTTTCCTTAATTACTCTTCCTAACAACATGAACCATGTCGCCTATATAAGTAAGCACCGTCTACATGTATACGCCGCGCGCTTTAGACTCCACGCTTATCCCGCCCTTAAACTATGTCGAGCGCGCTGATTTATTTCTACATATTTCTTATACGACTTATATATTCAGCTTGGTCAGATGAAGCTCTTTCTATTGATACCAAACACGGCTATTTTACTCAATATTTAGATATTTTTTATATTCATTCCCCTTTGTAATAATTTGATTCTATCGAATTAGGATTGTCTTGACGTGTGATCTTGATCCTAAACCATGAAAGCCAGCTGAAAGGCTTGGTCTAAAAAAGTATATCGTTCAAGTTCATGTATTTTTATAATAGACTCTTAAATCACTTTATTCTAAAGAGTTTTAAAAACAGTCATTTGTTTTTTCACATCGTTAAGAACATGTTTCCTTTTGTCTAACCTGAGTGCACAACAATATTAGAGTATTAATAGTGTAGGTGATACAGGAATGCATGTATAAACATTACACATATATTATTTTGTCTTCAAGTGCCGTGCTCTGTGAACGCCATCGGAGTTCGATCTCGACGCTGGTGTTTCCATTTATGCTGAGCGCGCAGACTTACCACCAAAATATTGTAATAATATATTCTTCTTTAGCTGAACCACATCGTATCCTTTATTTTGATACCAAACATGGTTATTTTATTGCAATTTTGATGTAGATTCATAAATGATCTTTAACGTAGTCTGAAATAACTATAATTCCGTACTAATTGTAATTATAATTTCGTAATATAATTATCATTACTTTTATAAGATTTAGAGAAATTTGTGTATCAATAGCAATACGTTTTAAATAAAATATTTTCCATATGGGGCAAATTCTTTTTATTTCTTTAAATAGTGTTCTTAGTGGTGCCATTAAACAGTTGAATTTCCCCTTAGTAGTTAATTTCAACTTGATTGACGGACAAACATCCAAACAAACTTTCACATTTATAACATAAGTCTGATGTACATTGAACTAGACCCATGAAATCCCATTAAGACGTGGTAGCAGACCTTACCTTCACGATTCTCCTCGCAGACTAAGAACTAAAACAGATTTCTTGCGAGCAAAAAAGTGTTTTGCGCTGGCCATAAGCACGTTTACAAAAGAGATCTTAAAAGTTCTTCAAAAGATCTAAAAGACTCAAAATTGTTTGGTTATCTTGTTTTGAATCTTTCTCTTTTTGAAATTATACAAATGATCCTAGACATTCAATTATAAGAACCAGAACATCATTTTACTTCAATGTCTTTATCTGTGTAGACTTTAAAAGCACTATCATCTTCCGATTAGAATTTTACCCCTTTCACCAAAAACAAAACATTCGATACAAGCATCATTATTCATTACATTCCTACCCCTGACTTTTCGTGTCCAGACAAGGCAGTCCACATAAACAAAGGTACCTTTGATCATTCATCCCCTTTCGCAAAATAAATTAAAACATCGTTTTGATGGACATGGGGTTTGCATTTGTCGGATATTTGATGCCCAATTAGTATCCATGGGGAGAAGCTAGGGGTCTGTCTGGGGTGCTGCGTAGGGTGCACACGTGCACTGATAGCGCATGCGTGGTACTTAATTACGTGTAGTTATACAGGTGCATCACTTGGGCCAGTTGGGCCCCTCGATCTCTTTGATTTGATTCCAAACAACCCTATTTCAATCAATAATATTGACGATGTTTTATGTCTCGTATTCTCTACATTGTTAAACATGTTTTGGGCTTATTTTCTCTTTTATCTATACATGTTATCAAAATTGGATGTTCTGTTTATTGTATTGAAATAATCGTCGTTTTTTTCTACAAATCAAATCAAATATTCGATTTGCATAATAGGTACAGTGCTAAGGAGATGTTACAAATAAAATTATAGTACTGCATAATTACAGTGCTTGACCGGCCTGTTGGTCCGGTGGTTAAGCGCAAGACTGCTATACCAAATATCGTGGAATCGATACTCATCCAATGATTGTGTGATGAGCATGATCATGTGTTCTGTGTCTGGGTGTTATTTATTTATAATATGTATGTAATTAGAAAACAAGTTCTTCTTAGTTAAAGTCTAGATAGAATTGTGTGAAAGTTGTGGAAAATTTATTAAAAAGTAAAATACAATTAGACAATGAATTTAGTACCTATTGATAACGCTATGGTGAGGGGCTGTGCACTAAATTTGTGTTTATGGCAGTGGTTCCTCTTTGGGATAGCAACGTAATGTTCCGCATTAAGTAGGTTATCTATTTTATCACCTAGAATGCTGCGTTCCCTAGCTTTATGGCAAACTCCACTTCTGTGAGTGACCTTTGAGGTCCGAGCAGCTAGATTAGTGTGGGTAAGATCCACACGTTGAAGAGCTTTCGCTTTAAGGAGATAGGCAAATCACCCGTCATGCACCCAGAATGCATAACACTATCGACTGCCTTAGTATAATAAATAAAGGCTAAGTACAGTAATTACTGGAAAATAAAAATGTTTATTACCTAAGTGCCAAATACACGTTTAGATTTGTCATATTCACAAATCTATAAGCTGACTATCTATTTTAATCTTAGTTCTAAAGATTAAAATCCTTGGGAATACTAAGTGTTTACTTTTAGGGGAAGGTGCAGGCATGAAATGAATAACAAACAAAAAATACGAAGGATACATTTATTAGGAATTTATTTACGAAACATACAGAGATAGAGAGAGAGGGAGCGAGCAAAAGAGACAGAGTAATTACAACTGTTAGTGTACTTAATGACAAGAACATACACCTTAATAGTAATATAAGTGACGCTAACTTAGCGTCGCTAAGAACTGATGGAGCGATTTTGTCCCGTGACCGCTGCGGTTGTGGAACTGCGATTTTAATTCTAAGTTCACGAGACCGACTATATACGCTGTCAAGCACGCCAGCCGCTGCTTCCCGGGCGATTCTAATGGTATAATATATCTAATAAGTCTAATAGACCCGCAAACAACCACGAACACCGCGGACGTAATCCTTACGGTAAGTTGAGCTTTTGCATTTTACAGAAACTGACTGCACAGGTCAAAATTACTCCATGAGTTCTACACAGTTCAAATCGCTTATAGCACATTATAATATTACAAAGAAATCCCACGACGACTACCTAATCTTCAGCTGTTATAAAATAACGAAGATCTAACTGTCGTGGTCAAAGGTCCAGTTATCTATCAATCACAAATTTTTGGACCAGATATTTATCGTATAATCTATACTTAATATATAAAGCTGAAGAGTTTGTTTGAACGCGCTAATCTCATGAACTCATGGTTCGTATTGAAATAATCTGCTAGGCCGCTTTGTGTCACTAGGAGCGAAGCAACTGTTGAAAATGTAAGCGAAAGTGGTAAAAAATTGCCATAAAATTACATTAATTCGCTTGCGCTGCGAAAAGTATTGATGACAGGTAAAAATAGAGTTCTAAACATTTATAGTATGTATTATCATATACTAAAAAGTCTCCGACAGCATATGTCTATCTTTTACGGTTAACGAACAACAACCATATCTTTCGAAAAAAAAATCAAATCATCTTCTACTTGCGAGGCGTTAATAAATCAAGTAAGGATTAATAAATCCTTATCTAAATAAATGTTAAAATATTAATTGGCATTATGTATAGAATAGAATTGCCTTTTATAGTATTACAATCGGACCAATATTTTAGAAGTTAGGACGGTTTTATTGAAACTCGAAGCAACGCGAATTGTTGCTACGCGATGTTTCCTCAGACGGTTGGCAGCGCGGGCGCGGCGGCAGCGAATTTGGGTGCGGGAAGGTCGTAAACGATACCGTATATGAAATAAATAAGTCCGCAAGTATGTGCGCAATAATTTGGTGCACTCTCTTAAAATGAGGTGCATAATCAGTCTTAAACAAACCAAATTTGGAAAACGATCTTATAAATGGGTTATTATTATGTTTTGATATGGATTGATTGAAATTAAATGCACTAAAGTAGGTAAGAACAATAATCTTTGGCAGACTTACCTACTATTTTATAAGCATTATAAAAAATAAGAGGTATAATTTTCATTTTTTTTTTGCGAAGTTTGCGGGGACAGCTAGTATTGTTATAATTGTGGAAGTAATATCTGTGCTTATAGGCGATTTTATAACTGATCATAAATAAAGAAAAGAAATAAAGTAATAGAATTGTTAGTCTTGCTTAGATAATAGTTCGAGGAACTAAACACACAAAGCTTACTCGCACAGCAAAAAAAAAGTAGGTTACATATCTGGAGACTGCCACAAATGTCTTCGCTATGCCTACTAGTAACGCTTAGCTTTATCGAAACTACACGTTCACTTACCTCGGGACACACCCTTTGTTTCTTTTAGGAATTGTTAACCGTAATTTAACTCAACAAAAATCAAAAACTGTTTTTCTGCTTCATAGTCATCCCCACTATGCACCTTGAGATTCCTGAGATTAGCGCGTTCAAACAAACTTTCATTTCATAATATTATATATTCTCAGTCTAACGATAGGGCACCAATACTGGAGCTGTTAAATTCGAAATTTAAGGGTGAAAATTATTTTTATTTATTTCTTATAGTCAATCCTACTAACTTCCTGCCCATGACAAAAAGTTTGACCATTATAGGAATTTGAATCTCTGGCCTAAATGTATAGAAAACGATTTTGTGGATTTACATATTTTCTAATAGGTACACCCTGTATAAACCCCTTTCACGAAACATTCTATCTATTAAACTACATCACAATCGAGTGCGAAGTTTTAAAGATCTATGCATACGAGTACGTAAGGACAGACATGAGAAGGGAAGCTACTGTGTTTGATACACAATAAACAACCAAATTCTTGATTAATACAGCTATTTAAGTTCCAATCAAGACACTCGCATTAAATGTCACGCTGAAGATGTTAATATCTTTGCTTTGTACAACATTAGCTTTCTACATTCACACTTTAATTAAGAATAAACCTACGTATGTTAGGAAGAAACATATGTTATAAAAATATCTAACGTATGGAAGCGTATTTTTGTTACATTAAATGTAAAAAATATTGTGTAACTTAATTCGCGCAATATACATGTACTTTGAGCGCCATAGTTAATTCAGGAGTAAGCCTGATTCCATTGATCCATCTTTCATACTTTGTATCATGCGGTAAGGTTTCCCCTCCCAACTAAACTGGTTGGACAGTATCGGTAACGCGCAAACCGGGACTGATGATGCGCGTTCTATTTTTTTGTCGCAATGTTCACTTAATAGTTCGCTGGTCCTTGAAGTTGGTGGATTAAGTGTTCTCATATAAGCCCAGTTATTGTCGAAGTTCTTTTTCAACCTCTGTTTATTAGAAAGTGGCGGCCCAGGAATAATACATTTAACTGAGTGTAATGGTCTTAGCTTGTTTAAGAGAAATTGTGTGTAGGGATTATTTCTTGGCGCCCGGATAACTATCTCAGGTGGCGGGGGCGGTTCTTTATTGACGCTAATCCTGCTAATTGTGGTGTTTCCGATAACCAACGTGTCTCGTGAATAAGTGGAGCTGGTGGAAGCTTTTTGAATCTTTTTGGATCCATTCTTTTTGAATCGTTTCTTTTTTAATTCTTCCCTTTTTGAGTCTTCATCGTGATCATACTCGAAAAGATCATCTTTAAAATTTCTTCCTGTAAAATAAAAAAAGTAAGTCCAAATGTGCTACTAAAAGACATTATCTATACCTACATATAAATAAATACATATACAGTCTATTGAAAAAAAAAATGTTGTAAGATTATTAAATTAAATTCTCATTACCTTGTATAGATGAGAGGGATTCAGGACGAGTTGGCCTCACCCTGCCGTCGCCTGCGTAGAACATCGCCGGCGCAGACATGCTTCTCGACCTATCTCTGATAAACAAACAATTCAAATTACTATATTTTCTAAAACACATTTTAAGGCTTTAATATGATTGTAAAAGTCATTTATAAAAATCATGTTAGTATGTAATATAGTGTTGATGGAATAAGTCACTTCAAGTTCAAAATAATCTTTTTTGCAACATTTGTCTAATATAGATGTACCTAAAAAACCACTCCGCTTGAAAACGGAACTACGTCATTCTTAAAAAAATCATAGATAGAAGTTTTCCAATTTAAGATTCCTCATTGTACCTCCATCTACTGTTTTTTTTATTAATTATGGTGTGGTTCTGTCAAGGCAATACATAATATGCAAGTACAGCCCCCATTTTTGCTTTTTTTTAATAGTCTTTAAAAAAAACGCAAAAATGGGGGCTGAGTTTGGTAATTTTCATTCCAATTTGTAAATCTGATTTTAGGAGATAAAATATTAGTTTCGGTACTTCTAGCTTTTAGTTTGTGTTTTTGGTTTGTGATCAAATGATGTCATATTTATTGTAAGTATAATGTTTTACGATCGTCAATTTGATTTAGTTAGGAGAAGTTCAACGGTCGTGCCGCACATTAGGAAATTGAGAAAATTTACAGGATGCCATAAGAATGTTTGGGATTACTCCAAACCTTTTGATTGTATTAATCATTATCCCTTTGACCGCCACGCTAATCACGAAAAACTGTGCTCCCTAAGCCAATAAATTTGTTCTATTATACCTACAAAAAAATGAAAAATGATGAGATGGGAAACGTACCTATTCAACATACTCGTAATATCGATACGTTCTGCTTATGCATGATATACATATAAAATAATGCTTATAGGTACAACAAAAGTTTTCTTATATCATTCCCCTGCCCTTATCCCAATTATTATTATTTTGGGTCGGCGCAGCATGTCCTCTTCTTCCACACGTTCCTATTTGACGTCATCTCGCAAGTTACACTCTTTGCAGCCATATCATCTTTCACACAATCCATCCATCGTTTCTTTGGTCGTCCTCTTCCCCTATATCCATCCACATTCATGTCCATCACCTTCCTTACCACGTGAGCCTCTTTCCTCCGCATGATATGTCCATACCATGACAGCCGGCTACCACGAAGTTTTTCAGTTACCGGTGCCACTTTCAAACTTCCTCTTACATACTCATTTCTTCTTCTAGCCGCTCTTATAACACCACACAGTCCTCTTAACATTCTCATCACTCTGCTGCATGCAATTGTCTTTCATTCATCCCTTTTGTGGCCTAACACTCTGATCCATACAGGATAGCAGGTCTCACTATGGTCTTGTAGATCTTCCCCTTGAATAAGGGGAATGTGAGGGTCACAGATAGTTCCTGTTACCTGCCGCCATTTCATCCATCCTAGGTTGATTCGGTGCTTGAGCGTCCGATTATAAGAAAACATAAGTTTTCTTATAATTAATTAATAAACATTTGGTTTATAATTATTAACTATAGTTGCGTTGGCGTAACCTGTTGTTCGATCAAATTACATGACGTTCAACGCACTGTAGATTATGATAAATGTAGTAAGTAATCTAAACGATTTAGTTTAGGTACTTGTGCCATGTGGTTACACTTTAGGTAGGTAAATTCTAAGACAAATACAGTTTGAAATCATGTCACAACACTATTAAGAATAAAACGCGCATATGACGCCACAGGCGGACGCCTTTAGACGCCCATCGCGATTGTGGCTACGTGAATTGCTTAGAATTTTTAATTTCTTTTCATTACAGCCTTTTCGTATACTTACACAAGTGTTAAAACTAAGATATTATCCGCTAACAATTGGGTATTTGACTGGATTGTTGGATGGACTCGATGGATTTGTCGGTCTAGTAGTTAGTGGCCCTGTCTACTATACCGGAGGTCGTAAGTTCGATTCCCACCCAGGATAAACGTTTGTGTGATGAGCACAATCATTTGTTTTGTATCTGGGTGTAATTTATCTTTAATATGTAGTTATGTATTTTTATTTTTAGATACATATAAGTACGTATTTCAGTACCAATGTTGAGGAATATTCATTTTATTTAAACCAAATAAAACTAATTAGTCCCTGGCTTCATGATATTGCATTTTTACGGAGTAAACATATCCATGCAAATTTTCAGATCTTTCTGACACTGCTAAATGCACGGGAGTGCCTAACTACCGAGCTGAAACGCTCGGCACACCGAGCACCCTTCTGGAGGCCTGCGAACGTCCCAGGAGACTTCTGCGCTTCTGAAGGGCGTAGGGCTTGCTGGACTGACAGCCACAGACACCACTGCACACAATAGGCCGCAGAGGCCTACGTGCGGAAAAAAATGGAGCCCACCACCAATTAGGACCAATTAGACACTGGGAAAAGATTCATTTTAAACTTGCAAAACTTGATCTACGATAAAAAGATAGGTGAACCCAAATGATGACAACCCAAATGATGACAACCCAAATGATGACAACCCAAATAAATACGATGAAAAGTGTTAAACTGAAGAGTACTTTAATGCTTTATTGCTCTATATTTTGTTCAACATCCATGTAGCATATTTTTTTATAGATGAAGAAAGTTTATGCTTCAAGGTAAAAATATTCTATGTTAGTCCAGGGTTCCCGTTAACTCCATACTAAGTCTCATCAAAATTGATCATTGAGTGTGATTTTTTTATAGCTGTTTGCTGACATTGATAACATGACCTAAAAATGTATAGAAGCATTGAATCTCCTTACACAAAAAGCAGTAAGTCCTAAATATTTTTCCAGATATTATCTGATTTATTACCATAGGTGATCTTATTATTTTTTTGCATACATGTTTTTGCATGTCATTTTTTTCCATGGTGAAACACTAATGACTTCAACCCACGCCGAGGGCACGGTGACAATCAATTCTGCATTAATTTGACTGCTCTTAAGTCTTGAGCAATAGGTTTTTTATTTGGAGAAAGGCAGTTGAAAACAAGCTGGTCTAAATTGATAGTCATCATAGCTCACCTCTCTGAAGTACACATTGACCTTGGGTTTTATTTGCCATCAGTTTTGGGCAAACATTGCATACTTAAAAACTTTACATTATTCATACACATTGATTCAATGGCATTGTATGTGGTACAGGTGTAAGGAAACATGACAGTAAGTGAGACACAGTTATAGGTGCAACACCAGTACAGACAGGAAGAATTGTTGTTTGTTTATTAATACAATGTTCCAAATAAGGGTTTTAAACATATTATTATTTGAATGAGAACATTCAAGAACCTATTACTATCACTAGTAGTTGTCCCCAGCAGAAATAACCCAGTGCTATGGCCGTTGGAAGTGGTGATATATTAATGCTGGATGACTTATTGGTATGAATTCTGAAAACCGTGGTTAAAACTGCCAAGTCGCACATCAAGCATATTATTTTCATCTGTTAAAATAAATTTAGGATATAATCATCATCATTCCCCTACCCTTACCCCAATTATTATTTGGGGACGACACAGCATGTCTTCTTCTTTCACATGTTCCTATCTGATGTCATCTCGCAAGTCACACTCTTTGTAGCCATATTTCACACAATCCATCCATTGTTTCTTTGGTCGTTCTGTTACCTATATCCATTCACATTCATGTCTAGCACCTTCCTTACCACATGATCCTCTTTCCTCCGCATGACATGTCCATACCATGACATCCGGCGATCACGAAGTTTTTCTGTTACTGGTGCTACTTTCAAACTTCCTCTTACATACTCATTTCTTACTCTAGCTGCTTTTGTAACACCACACATTCCTCTTAACATTCTCATCTCTGCTGCATGCACTTGTCTTTCATTCATCCCTTTTGTGGCCCAACACTCTGATCCATACAGGACAGCAGGTCTCACTATGGTCTTATAGAATATAATAGACTTTATTCATTCATCATTGATGTAAGACATCTAAGTGTAAAACTATTTTTTTTAATTATTTGTGCTTTGTACAAAGTGAAGAAAAATGACAACACTTTTGACATGGTACACAAAAGTTAGGGTCTATAAAACAGTGACAGTGACACTTAAAATGGTATAGAAAATAGGGTTGTACCAAGACAGTAACAAAAAATAAATAAAAAATACTGGGCGGTTGTGGCACAAAAACCGACTGATTGTTTAATTTAAAAAAAAAAGCATTATTATTTTAATGGTTTTAATACATATTTTTTATCAAATAAAAAAAATTGTGATGCGTACCTCAAGTCCCTCTCCATCGCTGTAGGTATTCGCATAAGCCGCGGCATATTTAACCGGTTACACAGTAAAGTCAATAGATTTACAGTAATAACTTATATTTATATCACAACACACACTTAAATGTTAAATAATATTATTTTGAGCGACCTCGTCAGACGAGGTATGCTGTGTTTAGCAGCGGGCGCGAGATTGTACAATAGAGCCGGTAGATCATGCACATTTAAGAACGCAGCTCTAGGTATGTGGCCACCCGGAAGGAGGGACTCATCGAACTCGCGTGGCGGGTCGAGGAGTGTGGGAGGCGCGGTGAATGCGAAGCCTACCCCGTACCCCTGGCCATAAGTAGATAGGAATGCACCATTGGTTCTAACTGATTTAAAACCGGCACGCCCTCCGTTGGGGGTTGACGGAGGGTGACAACTTCGTGACGGAGGGTAGTCTATGAGGATTACCAAACAAAAAAGGGTTTGCACTTTTAGAGCATAGTTTCGACATATTTTTGTTTGCGTTTCGAATAGTTATGTCAATTACGTTTTTATAAACGATCGAGAGTCTTCTGCAGATATCAGACAAAAAAAATACAGTTGGCATGAATTGGCCTACTTAATACACAACAAATGCGGAAAAATAAAAATACAGGTCATATTATATTAGATGATTCAAATCAGAATACAAAGTAGAAATCGATATTCTCCTTTTTGGTATTCTTCTTTAGAGTAAGTTTTATTTGCACAGGTTAACGAATATTGACATTTACAAGTAAAATTAATTATATATAGTCCAACAAATCTAAGAAGTACCGTTTGACAGTTATGACAAATAGGATAATAGGGTTGGGAGTAAAAAAATCGATTACTATAATATCCGATTTTTATGAGATCGATTACTATAACATCCGAATTTTAAGAGATTGAATTGTCATAATGAAATAAAAGTTATGTTTAGGATATTTTATTTATACACTACTAGTACTAGAATCGTCATCGTCTTCGTCATTTAAATTAATGGCTAGTTGATTATCTATGAAATTATCAAAGTGTACGTCTCTGTCGAAGTCGTAATTTATTTTAGGGTACCTATGTATTAAGTGCATAATGCGGTCGCGCAGTAACGTGTCGTCAATTGATAATTTGAAAGTAATACATTCGATTTTTCATATATGTAATCGATTTTTTCGCATACAAGTGTATCTGAAGAGTCACAACACTACAAGCAGTGACCTAACTACGTGACTTTGCAATGAGGTCAAAAATAGAACTATTAGAAATTATTTACTATGTAAATATGTGTTATTTTGCTTTGTTTGAAAGTTTCCAATTAAATTAGGATATTAAAAATTTTAAATTTTTAGATACAATAATAAAATCTTTCTAAATTCATGGTTTTATGACAAAGGTTGTCGAAACTGAGTATTGTACGCATGAACAAAGTTGTTTCGGTTTGAAAATGATGAAACGTCAAACGGTACTTCTTAGATTTGTTGGACTTATAATATATTGCAGTTTCGCTCAAATTATTTTTCAAACTTCTCTTTTCTTCTCTTTAATTTATTTCTAGAAAGATTTTAATGGTAAAAACTCACATAAAAATATTTTTTGGACAAATGTATTTTTGCAACCGACAATCGATACCTACTCTTGACGTTATTATGTTGTATAATAGTGTCTTAGCGTTTAAAAATATTTTCCTGTCGTAATGTTTTTTTTACATAAAGAAACAGTTTAAATGCAATACATACAGAAACCATAATAAGAGTAACTACTTAATATTTAAATGTCCCAAAATAATAACTACATTAATTATAAAACTCAACGAAAATTACTTGTTTATTTGCCGTCGTAAGACTACAGTTACCCACGGAACATTGAACCATATTGCTATGACAATTGACAAGGATTATGCCATAATTAATCAAAATTTAAAGACCAATTTTATTTGAAAACAAATGTTGCTACCGCGATACGAGGTGCGCTGTCGTGCGCGCACTTCTGTCAAAAACCACCCAAAGATCAACTGTGATTCATCTCTTTCACTCGCAGGCAATGCTCATAAAGATCATGACTGCTCTTTTAGTAATTTTACTGCTCTTTAATTTTTTTTATTCTAGGTCTATGGTGACGATAAAGATGTTTGAAGATGATGATTGAAAGATTTCTTATTATAGTGAATTATCTGTCTACCAACCTTTTGACAGATTGTCAAATTGACTGAGGTTGACCAGTAAGTGACGGGAAATACGTTACTGATTCGATATTCAATTTTTTGATAGAACATTTTTGAATCGATTCAACCCAGCTAAATTATTGTAGTAATCAGTAGTTCAATTTTCCCAACTGCGGAGATTAAGCTAAATATTTATAAAAGATTTTTGTCCTCAATTAAATGGTTTAATGTTAGCCATTATTTGCTAAGAAATTACGCTTTTTGCTGGATATGCACAGGGCCAGTTAATTAATCTAAATGAGATTTCGTTATTTCTTGTTTATGATATTTATTTAATTAAAAAGATTGTTTATATTCTTGTTCATAATTATTATATTTGATTGTAACCTTAGGCTACGAATTTACAAAATACTGACCTCTGAACAGTTTTGAAACCAAATCGATGACAATCGAGAGAGTGTGTTGTACTCAGCACATCGAGAGTTTTACAAGAGGTCTATGGTTTGCTCCATTTTAAGAGACCAGTGAGTTAGTGTCTGGATTTCACGGCAAATACGTTAAAAGTGTTAAATTCGGATACTGTGTAAACTACTTATTCCAATATTTTCCCAAAAAGCTATTCGTTCTAATATTAATAATGTAAAAGTAACCCTTTTCTTCTGTTCTATCTTACGTATTCACTTCTCTTCCTAAGTGTTTTTTGAATGAACCGATATTGATCAACTTTAGTGTTTTATAAATTTCACCACGAAGAAATTTGGTTGGTGGATACAAATAAATGCGTAAGTATGAAATTTAAATATGTTAGTATTTTTAAAAAGATTTTTCATGTTCTATTTTTACATGGTATTTAAAGATCATAATATACTTATTAAATAATTGAATGAGTGCAAGCTCTTGGGTAATTTAAAAGTATAAGTATAGGATGTATAACTATGAATCAATTAATTTAAACCAGTTAAAGTACCTAATAAAACTAACCGTATGTATTTGAAGATTGAAAACAATTACATACTTTAGACTTATTTGCTCATCGAAACTAATCCTAATTCTTGTCCCATGATAAGATTATTTTTTTTAAAGAGGCCTATAAAATTTCATTAGTGGTTTTTCAAAAGTGCAGTCTGTGGAACTGCGCTTTTTAAATGGTTGTCTGTTTTATAAATAGTAGTATAATGCATTTATTTGATGAATATAGTAATTAAATCATCTAATTGACGTAATATTGTAGCTTAGTATTGTCGTGTTTGTAGAAGTCCATATGAAATGAACTGCGCATCATGCTCAGCTGTTCCTATTGATCTGCGCATGTATTGATTTACGTGCAGTGTTTCAACTTTGAAAAACATATTTGTGTGTATATTAAAAGAAATATAGGTTTATCATGGCATATTGTAAATTAAAATGTTAACCTAAGAACATATCTATTAAAATATTCTCATTTCTTTAATGATTGGCTAACAACTGGCAACACATTCTTTTTTATTGCTGTCACCATCAGGCATCAAATGCATACTCAGATCCGATTAAAAATTAGTTTAAATCGTCAGCAATTTAAGTTAAAAATTCCTTGTGATAGGCGTGAGTAATTGAAATAAATGTTATGTTGTACTTTCAGTGTTTAAGTGGACTTTGAGCAACGTCTTTAAACGTGGTTTTTGTTGTTTTTAGGCACGCGTCAAATTATCTGCCTTTAAGGGGCGTTCATGTTTTCGTGAAAAATGATTGAGTTTACGATAAAAACATTGGATTCCAACAACCACCACTTCTCAGTCGAAGATGAGGTAAGACAAATTCACAACTATTTATAATTTTATTAACTACGGAGATCGAGTTATTTTTCACCCATCCCCATATATTTGCAATGCGATAGTAGTAGCTTAAATTTAAATAGATTTTGCTGCGATTGGTGCATTGCTCATAGTTTAAAACGATGTATGTATCTAAAGTTACGTGGTGCTTGTTAATCTCAGCCACTTCACTTTCAGGCTAGGCAATCAATAATCTACCTACATACCTAGATATAACTTTAGGTCGTAGTTGGGTAGTGGCTAAAAAAGCGTTCCGTGATACTTTTATGTACCTGATCTTATAATTGTAGAGATAAATCTGATTAAAACAAGCTCTCATTCTAGTTATATCTGTGTGTATTTGTTTGTTTTTTAAGTGGAGCTTGAGTTCTTGACTTGACTGACAGTCATATTAAAATAACCTTTATGTCCTCTTACTAAGGCAGTGTATACATTTTGATTAATAAATCTGATACAGAATTCATTATTCTTGATTCTACAGTATAAACAAGTTCTGTAATGTCAACAAATATTCAGACAGAGTAACAGACTTGCATTCAGTAAGATTATGCCGTTGTTTTTAGGTTAACTTTGAAGTAAATATTAGGGACTAAAGTGCAAATGCTCCACAATATTACTTTTTGTATCATTACACTCTTTTTTATTTTAGTTAAATATTGTTTAGTGGTCTTTGAATTATAAATATATGAGAAAATATTTAAAGTAATGTAAGCTATTTGTGTATGTCTTTAATGATTAGCGTCAACACAGTGCCATGTAACTGCAATCTACGAGAATCTGTTATTTATGATCATGTCAATTGAGTGGTCAAGATGACTGTGATGATTTCTTTTGTTTAAGCATAGTTACTCAGTAATCACTTTCCGGTACTTTGATTTTGCCATTTGGGTGACCACATCTGTTAACACCACAATGCTACGACCACATTATAATCAATCAGAAATCTAACAGCAAGTTTAAGATGTTTGTTTAGCCTGTGTTCTGTTTTGCACATGGTAAAGATAAACTTAAAATCTAGTTACTTATTAGACAGGCTAATTTAAGTAAATGAAAGGTAAAGAACCTATACAATGTTTTGTTGCCTTTTAAGTATAATTAAGAATTAGAGGGATATTAAAGAAAAATAAAAACAGATAAACGGAAACAAAAAGAACCTTTAATAGTGTTAGGTCCTCAATCAGAAAGTGCAGGAGCTGTGTTTGTACACATGCTTGTTATTGTGTATTCCTGTAGAAATTGGAAACAATCACCCTTCAGAGTAACTATGATGGAATAAATCATGCAACTGCTAGACTGTTCTCATAACGGTACCAGTCCATAAGTGCAGTCTCAAAACTTCTCGATCACATCATTGGTAACAATCACCCTTTTTGGCATATATGTCATAAAGAGATTTCTATAATGTGAAACTATTTGTAACAGCCACACAGTTTCAATATGATCAGTGCATGATGTTTACCGACCATCTAGTTATTGTAATGTGTTAGATAATATATGATGCCGATTGTGGCATTTGTGAGATCAATTTGTGTCTCTACCCTTTTTCCTTGTTACCCTTATGTCTTAACTTTTTGCCAAACAGTTATTGTTTTTATTTTCGGTCAGCACAGCATGTCTTCTTCTTCCACACAATCCTATCTGACGTCATCTCGCGAGTGACACTCTTTGCAGCCAAATCATCTTTCACACAATCCATCCATCATTTCTTTGGTCGTCCTCTTCCCCTATATCCATCCACATTCATGTCCAGCACTTTCCTTACCACGTGATTCTCTCCTCTCTGCATGACATGCCCATTCCATGACAGCCGGCTACCACGAAGTTTTTCTGTTACCGGTGCCACTTTCAAACTTCCTCTTATATACTCATTTCTTACTCTATCCGCTCTCATAACACCACACATTCCTCTTAACATTCTCATCTCAGCTGTATGCAATTGTCTTTCATTCATCACTTTTGTGGCCCATCATATCAGGGATTATTACAATAATATTAAAATTATTAGGCAAGTCCCATATCAGTTTAGCTTCATTCTTACCTATAATTATTATTAGTTAGGCTTAATTTAGAAGTTTGTATGATTGATAACTCTTCATGCCCTTAAACCTAGACCAATTTTGATAAAATTTGGTATAGAGATAGCCACCATAGATAAAAATGTTGTCTATGGGATATTCAGTTATAAAGTCATGTGTCCACAGGCTGTTCAATAAGTTAGATTCAGTTGATTAACTTTGGAAGTACCAATCAAAAAAAAGTATGTTGGTGTGAGTCTGTGGGCACCTTCAATTTAGTGACAAGAATAAACAGTTGCGGTGACCCAACATTGAATTGGTATACTCCTGCTGCGCTTCTAGAAATTATATGAGAAATTGTATCAACACCACTACATTACTTCCATTCACCATTAATATGGAGGCATAAAAATATGAAAGAAAAAGAAAATAATGTTCGTTTTCATAACAAACATTGCTATGCGACCTCCACCATCATGCCAAGCGACTTACAAAGAATGTACTTGTAATATCAGTTATGCATGATAGCAGTACATTTTGTTGCACAGCAAAGATGAATATTTTAGAATAAGAGAATTGAAACGATGTAATTATGTTTATTTGTTTACTAACACTTTAAAACACTTTTAGTTGCTTAGTCAAATTTATGAGTTTTGATTAATTTTGAACAAATGTTAGTGTTTCCATATTTTATCCATTTTATTTGTGCTTGCATGTGGTTTCTTTCATTATAATTTATCTCACTAAATAGTAAACCTAGCCACTACTTAAATTATTTTAATTAAATGTTTTAATTCCATTTAAATATTAGAAAATCCATCAATTAAAATTGATTTGATTTGGTTTGACTGTTATCAATGTCTATGTATTATTAATAGCATATTTTGCGAGATTATTTTATTGCATCGCGAAGCTTTTATTTTGCGACCATCATATTAATAAACGTAAAACATACCCATTCAGTAATTAAAATCAGGCGATTTTCTTTTTTTTTTGCCCCCCTATGCAACTTAACCACGTTCTTGGTATTTTATTTAATATATTTCTTATTTAAGAGATATATAACGGTTTACTCACGCGTATTTATCGGGATAGCGCGACTAGTTTCGGACCCAACCGGAGTCCTTAATCATGAGCTGACGCGGCGGCGGGGTCGCGAGTCGAATTAGTCGGGCTATCCCGATAAATACGCGTGAGTAAACCGTTATATATCTCTTAAATATGAATCATTCTCACGAAAGTTATTATAAAAATATTTCTTATTATTTCCCATTTATTTAGTTTTTAGCAATATAATAATGTACAAGTAGCAAAAGCTGCTGTTAACTAATGGAACAGTATTTAGTATCCTACAAAGAAAGATAATCACAAAAAATGAAGATGCAGATAGAGTACATAGTTATTTAATTTTCGTCTCTTTTCTTTCTCTTGATTTATACAAATAATTTGTTGTAACAGTTGGAGTCTATTTTACATCTAGATGCCTGTTGAGGTTTTAGACTTATCTGCAATCCACAATCTAATTGCTAAACTTCTTGTGACACGAATTAGTGTCGCATTAGCAGCTTTTTAAACACTGTGACCAAGTTTTTTTAACTGGGCACCGCTTTTAAGGCCACAAACAACCTAACCATTCTTTGTAGAAGATTTACCAGATCTTTGGAATATTTGATCTAATGATTACAAAGATAAAGTTAGGAACATTTGACTGCACGGATAGCCGAGTGGTATAGGTCACCACGGCAATTACCACTGCTCGCAACGTTTTGCGGGCTCAATCCTCGCGTAGGAGAAGAATCTGTGCGTTCCACAAATGCTTGTTCTGAGTTTGGGTGGCTCTGTGCATGTGAATTGAATGACTGTAAAATTCCCCGCGATACAAGGATTAAATTCCTTAGTGCGGGAGACGAATAAAAAAATCAGGCGAAGCTTGTATAGTTTAGCAGATGGTTTGGAACTGGTAGAAGCTAAGCTGAAAAATATATAAATTTACAACACAAATCAACAAAAATGGCGGCTGCACGGTGTTTCTCCATGCTTCTTATTCTTATCGTGTGGTTGTGTACAAACTGATGTCAGAATTAAACCGACCGTAGACCTCTGGTGTAGCCAAACACATGCTTAAAAAATAATAAGGTGTGCCGGTTTCCCCACGATGATTTCCTTCACCGTTTGTAGCAAATGATTATAGTTTAGTTATACGCACAAGGTTGTTAAAAGAAATTAATACTTACTATAGAATCATCATCATCTTCCTGCCCTTATCCCATTTCACTTGGGGTCGGCGCAACACGTCTTCTAGACATGTTGCTTAAAGTTTTTGCTGCTGCCCAAAGTTGCTAAAAGAGGAGGATAGGTATGGGGTGGTGCTATTCTTCATATCCGGACACCACACGGTCAATTCCATTACTATTTTAATTATTATATTAAAGATTCATACATTGATAAATAAATATTTTTTTATTTCAAAATCAAAAGGTTTTTATTTCGAGTTGGTCTTTTCAAGCACTTTCAAAACGTTACTGACTCTAGTTGCGCGGTTCCAAAATGTCATTCTTATGGAGAAGTTACTCTTTTAAAAACAGAAAATACAGTTTATACAATAATAAGTATGCAACAACAACGTAAATTAGCAAAATGTATAAATTGCGTAATTGGGAAATAAAATATTCCTTTGTGAAGAAAAATAGAAAATAATTGAAAAAGAAAAGGTACCGGACTATTTTACGAAGATTTACAATGTTGCTACATGTACAATGCTTATGAGCGCAAAAAAAAAAAATTTGCATACAATAAATATGTAGTCCTAGCCAAACCCTAACAGGAATGTCCAAGCATGATTAGGCATCTAGAATAGTCTATTGTGAGGTACTTTTGGACTGATAGGCTTATGATAAACACATCAGCTTAATTGATATTAAGGGCAATGGCTTATAGTTTTCTCAATTTTGTACGAAACTTTAGACGGTTAGATTATGAAATTAATTAGTCAACGTGAATCAATGAATCGTTATTAAGTACTTATGAACCGATCTACTTAAAAGCTCATAGATTTCACATACGTCAACAACGTCACAACGTCATCTAATCTCAAACTAACCAGAGCTTGTATTATGAGTACTAGATACCTAAGATATACTTCTAAATACATACATATTATAGGTAAATTACATCCAGACACAAAACAAATAATTGTGCTCATCACACTAACATTTGTCCTAAGTGGGGATCGAACCCTCGCCTTTGGTATAGCAGTCAGGTCCACTTACCACTAGACTAACAGGCCCGTCGGGTACGCACTGATGATAGGCCATTAATAAATATGATAGTATTATTGATTCGCACTATTTCTGATTTTTGTTCGAAAAATTCAAACTACATAGTAGGAAGAAATATCAGTCATCATACCTTGTCAATATTGGTAAACAACGATTACGCATGAGTTATTAAGCGCTGACTGAATAAATAAATCATTACTTGTTACGTTCTTATAAACCTTTGATTAACAATTCGGAATAACTTTTAGAACAATATCAATACTTTCATTATTTTCTCATTTTGTACTAAACTTATCAATATTGTTAATCACCGATTAATTAATTTAAAAAAAGCAGTTCGTAAGTAGGTACTAATTGAACCATAGGCGTTTGATAAACAGATTAGAATTACGGATAGAAAAAAACTAATACGTTCCCTAACAATTTATTATTTTAACTGAGGTGTAAATATTGTTAAACAATGATCTTGACGCATGACTCACTTAAAGCGCTCAAATATTTTTAAATAAATTGTTTATTATTAAATACTAGTAGTACTACTAATAGATTAATAGTCCAGTCATTTGGTAGAAAATAAGGGAGTTACCTGGACCGTTTTCCGGGAGTTTTGAAAATTGGGTATTTTATAGATTTGGATATGTTCTTTTCGAATACCGTGCAGTTCCCGGTGCGAATAGGGCTGACCCATATCGACCAATGGGTGTCGTAGGAGGCGACTTAGGGAAACTACGACCCGGTGCATACCACCTAACACCTCGGGTCAACTTCCTGGTGGGGAGTAAACCACCAGCAACAGCATTCCTAAGGAGGGTTGGCTGCCGGCCGTAAAATACAGCCAAAACTTAAGCAGCATGAGTAAAGACATGCTGCGCTAACCCCAAATAATAATTGGGAGAAGGGCAGGGGAATGATGATGATATGTTCTTTTCGAATTTTAACTTTGCCACCTCGGACCACCGCCGCTCGCGCCGCCATTTTGAAAAAATGGCGCCCAAAAACGGTTTTTTGGGATCTCCTTTCTGAGGCATTTTACGAAAAACTTTGTCTTTTTCACTTTTTCATAAAATTAATAGTTTTGGATGTACGTGCGCCGCAAAATATTACTTATTCATCTGCACCACCACGTGTTATTCATATATTTTTCTAAAATGTTCTATTACTGCCTGTTTAATCCAGAAGTAAACTTTTTAACCTTATAAAACTACAAAGTAACATATTTACAAAGCGTCGAAAAATATATCGTCATCTCCGTCAATGGCGGGAAACGTGACTAGGTGGCGGCATTACTATGTTGGATGGCAATGCCAATTCTTTGCGCAAAATACAGCCCTATCACGGGTGGAGTCGACTTAGCGCTTTGCGAGTTCCTTATACAGAGCTCGTGCACCCGGCCCCCATGTCCCAAGCGTTTTAACGGATGGACGTTGGATTTTAACTTTTTTATATCCTTATTACAATATTACTGGTCATTTTCGTAGGCAACTTAAAAGTTGGAACAAAATACCGAACAAATAACTTGTATTACTTAAAGTTCCAACCCCGCTCACCCTAGTCAATTTGAAGCCGGCTTTTGTACGAACTTGGCCTTGATTCCCCTTCGAGTTTTAAGGGAGACTTGCAGTTAATCTCCATATCCCCCTCACCAGCCGTATCAAGGTCGACGGCAGTGTCGAGGGTTCGCAATGTGTGCCGATTTTAATGTTGTCTTGAATTTTAAAATATTTTGAGTTCGAAAAAGTTTGACTGGTCAAGTTTTAGGTGAGACCATTAATTGAGTAGATGAAAATGGCCTTAGAAATTAAGAATGCGAATTAGGAAAAGGTGTTTGTAACAAGCATAGAGATTTTGTTTCTAGTGTTATATTTATATCAAGTTTGAGATTATAAAGTAGGAAATTAGAATTATCTATCCTTTTAACGTAAACACCTTATTGAATATAACATGGATAGCCATACCTTCACAAGCCAATTAAATCGAAATACTTATTACCCTGCTGGCAGAATTCTATAACGCCAATATATTTCATAGCAAACATGAATCAAAACACAGACAACATGGGGTGACTTTGGCCGTCTACCCCCTATCCCCCCCGCGATGGGGTGGGTGCCACCATCACTTGAGCCCATCCCATTGGCCGTCCCATAGCGAGCGACGCGGATGCAATACAACCAATCAAAAATGTGCAATTATCAATCCATTTTGGTATTTGATTTGTGGAAAGGTTGTTACTTAATTAACTTTGGCTAGTCGTATGTTTGTATTGCACATCCTCACATAGTCCTCGACGTTTGAATGAAGAATAAGTTGATTTTTATCTTTATTCAAAGTTAAATCATCATAGTGTTGGAAGATAGGTGAGTTTTTAACTGATGCCCTTAGCTTTAACCATTTTGATGTTTAAATTTTTAAGTTAATATAATATAGTTAAAATCAGTTACAAAAAGAATCAATTAAATGACAATCACATTTGAAACCATAGATTTTTAGAGACTTTCAATGACAATACGGTCAGGATTTTTATCAAAATTTCTAATAAACCACTTTTGTTATACTGATATCTTTTCTAAATTCAATATTATTTATTGAGACGACAAGACAACTAATAAAACTGCTTTCAGAGCAATCATATTCACTGTTCTAGTACTTACGCCAACATTTATCATGCGTTATAAAACTTAGATTGACTACTAAAGCGACGAGGGGGTGCAGTACACACAGTCAATCAATATTTGGGAGTACTTGATAGATAGGGACAGGTAGTGATAGCGTATGGGGCGGAGCCCTAAACTGAATTTAAATCCCCTGCCAGACAGTTTTAATTATAAAACTGTACGCATAAAATGTATATTGCTAGAGCTTTCCCCCACCGGGAGTACCGGTCGATACAGGTACCCAGCCCGGTCCTGACCCCTCGTCTCGTCTCTCTAAATCTGTATCAATGCATCTCCCCATGTAAGTAGTCGTTTATCGGAAAAATAATGTGCATCCGTTGCTGAGCTTGAATTTTGAGGTCGGTTTTAAATATAATTTTATTTTTTTTATGGATTTTTTAATAATGTTATTTTTAGCTAATTTTGTTAGTATTTGTTATTGTTTTTGTGCGTTTTACCACGTGACTTTGCGATTTTCGGCTCCGCGACGCTGGTTGCCTGGCCATATTTAAATTATATTTTACTTGAGCAGTGCAAAAGTTTTTTAATAAAAATAGGCTATTTAATAAAAATAGTGGCTATTTAGTGTTTTTAAGTGATTGCCGAAAAAGCGAAGTGCAATTTTTTATTCACACTTTCGTGATCGCGATTCTTTATTCCCTAATGAGTGAGTCGTTGTGAAGGATATATTTATTAATTATATGTACATTTTCAGATCACGGTGCAGCAACTTAAGGAGAAGGTGCGGGAGCAGATGGGGATAGAGATAAACCTTCAGAGGCTCATATTTTGCGGCAGAGTATTGCAGGACGAGAAACTGCTGTCAGAATATGGTGAGTCATTTATCATTTATTTTGTGATTTTTTTGGGCATTCAATTTAGCTAGTTCATGGCGGAAGTTCAACGTGCAGCAGGGGGCAAGAGTAATGTTTTTTAGATATTTACTTACATATTTTTATAGTTCGGTATTCAAAATAAGGAATATTTTAAGAACATAAAACGAGCTGATTTTTAATATGAGCGGTGGGTGATGAATTTAAATGACGATTTGTATTTTAGTGGGACATGCAGCAATGCTTTTCTTCTAATTTAATAAGAGAATTATCATTGCGGGCTACGGTATAAAAAATAAAAAAGTACGGTGTATCTGCGTGGATTCATTTAACATGTCGTCGAGATTTTATGCATGTTATTCAACATTTTCTCCTCGTAGACTTTTATCATTAACGTCGGGTATTATGTCTAAATATCAGACGCGGATGTTTAACGATCACTAGCGATATTAGGGAATACCGCGTGTTATGATTTCTATTTGATTTTATAATTTATTAAGTAAATGTAAATCGAAAAACAGTATTATCATATTCTAAATTCTACATAAACTTATCAAAAGGGTAATCGTCTGTATTATTCACACATTTGACTATTTTTAGTCAGATTAATAAAGACCGCGAGTTAGGTCCTCAATATACTATAAATAAGCCTAACATATCTCGTATTAAAACCTCCCGATCCGCACATTGACCTAACCGTTAAAATTAAATCTAAGAAAATTCAATTAGATTTACACAGTAGAGTTTTATTCTACAGTGAGTGTTTCCATACGGTTTATTGATTTAGTAATTAGACACCTACATATTTTTACATTGTTAATATTGGTTCGGTTTGCTGGGTTTACCTATTGTTTGTTTGATACAAACAGCTACGTCATTAGACGAATCAGTAAATGAAACAAAAGAAAGTATTTTTAGAATTGTCGAGTTATTTGAAAACAAAATGTTAAAGGTTTTACGAGGGTTGTTTAAGATCTGTAGAGCGTCTTGAGCAACAAGTACATATTGAAACAGATTTTCTTGAAACTGATTGTTCGACACGTGTTTGTTTTGAAAAAGTCACTTAAAAGAAATGCAAGTAAAGTTTTGTGCGCTTCGATTCGTCTTTCATGGAGCGTTGTTAATTATTAGATTTCTTAAAGTCATTAATTATTTTCTGAAAAGATTCTTAGCTTATTATTGTCCTGAATAAAGATGGCAAATTCACGGTAGTTTTCCGAGTTATATTACAATTCATCAAGTGGCTTTATTTGCTTAATATATAACGTGTTTGTTATATAAATAACTGATGCCCGTGATGTCGTTGTTGCAATATCATCAATATCAATTTCAAATTTTAGTCATTTCAGTTGTTTTTAAAAATCTGGCATTACATCCCTTTATTTCCTACTATTAACTTCCGAAACAATTTTGTATAGAGACTCGCAGTCCGGGTGTTCGGAAATGTTCACGCCACGTGGCTCACAAATCACGTTATTCTGTTACTCCCGGCTGAATTTCTCCATCCTTGAAATTTGCTTACACGTTTCAACACTAAAAACTAAATTTGCCATCGCCATGTACTTACTACCTAATGGAATAATATTTCAATTTCAAAAAATCCATTTAAACCTCAACATCCTTATAATCTCATACCATCTTTTGTCATTTCAGTTGTTTTTAAAAATCTGGCATTACATCCCTTTATTTCCTACTATTAACTTCCGAAACAATTTTGTATTGAGAGTCGGCGTCCGGATGGTCGGAAATGTTCACGCCACGTGGCTTACAAATCACGTTATACTGCACGGACTAACAAGCCCCGGCTAAATTCTTCCATCCTTGCAGTTTGCTGACACGTTTCCACTCTGAAAACCAAACTTGCCATTGCCATGTACTTACTACCTAATGGAATTGGTTGTAGATCTTAGATACACAGTCTCTCCTTATAAAATAACTAGCTTTTGCCCGCGACTTCGTTCGCGTGGAATAGTGACTTCCGGCAATTTTTTGGTTTTAACCACATAGTTCCCGATCTCGCGGGATCTCTTCAAAAATTAGATGTGGAAGATATTCTAGGGAACTCTTCAAAAATCAACATAATGAGCTCTGCGTTTGAATTTAATAGATGTATACTCACTTAGCCACGCGCACACACGCCATTTTTTTTTTTTTTTTTTTTTTTAATAAAAACTATCCTATGTCCTTTCTCAAGTTCCAAACTATGTCTGTACTAAATTTCACACAAATCGGTTCAGTAGTTTAGGCGTGAAGAAAAGACAGACAGACAGAGTTACTTTCGCATTTATAATATTAGTTTGGACGATGTAGCTATATAAAATACAGAAAAACTACACTTTTCATTAACACGATTGCAGACTGCTTTTAAGACTAGTCGTAGTAGATTAATTGAAATATTACCCCGTGTGTGGATTGCAATTCTAATAAATTCTTTATTATTCATTAAATTCTATTTACAAATTTCGAGAAACGAGAATTTTCATCATACTCGTTTTCTTCCACGTGTTTGCACCACGTGCAACGCCTTTACAGGTGGCGAAATGAGGTTCCACGTGCGAGATGCCCTTTAGAGTGGCGAAATGAGGAAAAGCGTGCCCGAAACGTGCACTTGCGAAATGAGGAAGTGTTTGGCAATTGTTCTGAAAGTATTTCATTATAATGCTGAAGACTGTTTTTAAATCATTGTTTAGTTCATACGTAACAGCAACAGCAGTTTTTATAGGTAGCAATTTTGAGGCTTCTCCCCGTCAAACCCTCATTCAAGTAATAGAAAGACGTAGCACGAAAATCTTCAGACAAAAACATAAAAGCAGCTATTTAAAAAAAAATTACAAAGATACGGTTTTTTAATGTGGGAGGTATAGTTTTATTCGTGGGTAAAACGTAATATAATATGTAAACAACAAAATAATTACTAAAAACAAGATTTTAAACTATGTCGATTATATTATCGGAACAGCCATCGTCTACGACGCTACGCATGCTTTTTGCTACGATTTTACTAATCGCGTGGCGCAGCGTAAGTTAGAGACCACGTGTTTTGCCATGTTCCAACATGTCTAAAGAAATCAACTGAAAGGCATGTGAATAAAAATATTTTAAGGACAAATTATTAGAATGATTGGATATTTGTAATAAAGTACGTAACTTACAAAACAGTTCCAATACCAAAGAAAAATTAGTGGATACACGTCTTGAAGTCAGTTGGTAAATTGATATTTGATTCAAACAACAACGATATGAATCCTTATCAAATTAAAGTTCTATAAGGACACACAGCGTCTTTATTGAAAAAGTTTTAATAAAGGAATACTAGGAAACTTTCTGACAATTATTAATTTTGTTAACAATTTACCGCTATTAACATTAAACAAGTATAAAAAGTCTTGTGAATTTAGTCTATTCAGTTATTACTTAGCATTTTAGATACCTTGACAGGATTTCGTGACATTGTGTAAATTCGGGTTATTTTAACTATACAATGGAACAAGATATAACAGTCGCCGGATCTTATCTATTTAGTGATTATATTTAGAAAATAGGCCCACGTGTCAGCTGACAGCTAACTAACAGGAAACTCGTGCCAACGTTGTTTGTGAACGTTTCTATTGTCCTATTGTAGTAGAGGATGTTCATCCAGCAATTATGAGATTGTCTAGTTTGTATTCAATGAAGTTATTATCGAAACCAAAGTATATGTATCTAGTTCATAATAACCACGTTTACATTTTTTATTTCGTTAGATTCTTTGCAGTTTTACACTCGTTTTAGTCGTAGGAATCTTAGCATAAGAAACTTTACGGTTAGCTAAAAATTAGTACTCCTGTTATAGTTCAATAAGCGTATTCATAAGGTAGCGTTTAATAAATACGCGGGTAGTATAACTGTGGGCAGTTTTCTTTAAAGATATATGTATTACGTAATAACATCAAGACATCAGATCTGTAGGTAAATTGTATGTACGCTACGCTTTGTAGGCGTCGCCTACGCCACGCCGATCGCTACGATTCAACTTACCGCGCAGTTTAGCGTCGAATTTACACTACTTGTTAGTAATTTTTTATTGTATTGCGAAGATATTACTTCATTTTAATTGTAATAAAAACGACTAATTATTTATTATTTATCAAAATATTATAACGACAAAAGTAGAAATCTATTTACTAATAGAAAGTCCGATTATTTTTAGTGTCATAATCTATATCAATCCCAAACAGTTAAAACAGTAAACAAAAAAATAACTAACTGGTTTAGTTCGATACAAAATCGTAGCGATTTTGTTTATCTAGCTTTTCATAAATTAAATCCTAAAGGCCTTTTTAATGTTGGTTCTATTATTAAAAATAAATCACGAGGACTTAACTTTCCTAATATTAAAAACATGACAACTATTTAATGTTCTTGTTGTTTGTATAAAAAAAACCGTGTCGTGAATAGCTATTTTAATTATGGATTCTTATAGAACTATAGAAAACGCTATGTTTTCTATAAATAATATATTCCATAAAAATTGAGCATCGTATGAGGACTTTTCTTGTAGGTTAATTACGAGTATAGTTATCTATTCTATTATAACAAATAAAACATAGATTAATCAACACATATCTTCAAAGATAATCTATGTTACATTTAAAACATGACGAACAATTTATTGTTTTTGATATTAAACAAGTATAAAAATAATGTTTATTGATTAGCTTATCGGTAATTTGCTATGGGTTTTCGGTAGCTGTTCAAAAGTTATTAATATTTTCGTAATCGGAAATACCAGCTTAATTTAACTATAGAGCAAAATCTAAGCGCTACCAGCTTTTTAAACAAGTTACAAAATTAAACAATATTTCTTAATTAACTTGGTTTTACTGTAGAGAGTTTTTACAGTCTCGAAAACGTCGCGAACGGAATACAAATAAAAAGACAAAACTGACTTTCAAGTGACATAGGCAACAAACAATTTGACTGAAAAGTTGCATATTTACATTTCAACACAAGTGTTCATATTTTTAGATAATAGGCCGATATGCCAGCTTACGCCGACAACTAATTCACAGGTATAACGTGAAAATGTTACTAACACATTGGTACCAAATTTAAATTTAGTATTCATAATATTTAGATAAGGTCCATATAACAACGTGCGCCGACGAATAATTCACAGGTACAACATGAAAACGTTATATAAAAACATTGGTAACATGGGATCTGAGTATTGATCTTTAGCTAGAATTATGTTTCTAAGAAAACAAGTAGTCTGGCTTCCCTGGGAGGCTGGCTGTAGTTATAAATACCTTTGACTGGATAAACATCGAGGTATAGGTACGCCGCTACGCCGCCATTTTGTCGAACCGTACCGTGGGCGTTGGCGATGAACGCACGTGTTTTCTTGTATGATGAAAAAGTAATATTAATAAAATAAAAGATAAATGCTGTTGTTTCAAACTATTAGTATTGATTTAAATCGGATAAAACCCTGTCAATGTTTTCATTCTAATTTCTGGACATAACTTTTGTTACGCTCGGTCCAATACTTAAAGATTTATCACCTTTCAATCTCTTTCCGTATTTTACTATATTAAAGGTGTTTTCCGTCTCACCTCGTTAAAATCAATACGATCGTATCGAAGGTCCTCTGTTCATAAGCAGTGGATACAAATATTATAAATCTCCGTTTTCAATCTTCCCTCGTATAATCCTTATACTAATTGGAATGATCCGTCATTGGGTTGCTAATATAAGATTTCACTAGGGTGGCGGCCATATGCAATTCACTGGTCAGTATGTAAAATTGATAACATGGGATCTGCTGAGTATTGATCTTTAGCTAGAATTCTGTTTCTTAGAAAACAAGTAGTCTGGCTTCCCTGGGAGGCTGGCTGTAGTTAAAAATACCTTTGACTGGATAAACATCGAGGTATAGGTACGCCACTACGCCGCCATTTTGTCGAACCGTACCGTGGGCGTTGGCGGTGAACGCACGTGTTTTCTTCTATGATGAAAAAGTAATATTAATATTCAATGTTCGATTTGATAAATGCTGTTGTTTCAAACTATTAGTATTGATTTGAAATCGGTCCAATACTTAAAGATTTATCACCTTTCGATCTCTTTCCGTATTTTACTATTTACTATATTAAAGGTGTTTTCCGTCTCACCTCGTTAAAATCAATACGATCGTATCGAAGGTCCTTTGTTCATAAGCAGTGGATACAAATATTATAAATCTCCGTTTTCAATCTTCCCTCGTATAATCCTTGTACTAATTGGAATGATTCGTCATTGGGTTGCTAATATAAGATTTCACTAGGGTGGCGGCCATATGCAATTCACTGGTCAGCGTGTAAAATGCAAATGGCCGCCACCCTACTCGAATTTTAGCATCAAGGACGCAACGACTACTGCTCTGTGATTGATCTCGCTGTACTCAAATAGCGGACGTTAATTCACCGTGTTATTATAGAAGTCAGTGTCTGCAATTGATTGAAAAGCTTATTATGTTTCAATCGCGCTGTATGTATTGTATACAGTGCGTTCAACACGGCGTTTAACGAGCGTTGCTAGTCCATACTCGGTTCGGTAAGAAAACAAACTTTTAGATGAATATGCGTTCATTCTAAAAAAAGCGCGCTTTCAATAAATTCTACAGATATTATTGCAGCTCGTGTAAATCTAAACGCGTGGTTGACGCCCTCACGCGCGTTTTAACGAAAATCTCAAAGCGCAACTTTACTTATTCCAATTCCAATACTTTATAAAACCACATTATTCGTGTGTGTCGAAGGCTACGTATTACTCTTAAACTTATCACCCAAAGAAATGGACACATGCCAACTAGTGGTAATTAAAATGTGTTGGTGATAACAGATGTCCACGGGAAGGTGGTTCATCTAGTCCAGAGAGCGCCGCCAAGCCACGACACGCGGCCCAGTGCTCCCGCGGCCAACAGCTCTTCGCATTCCCCTGAGGGTCCCCCCGCAGCACCTAATGTTATGCAACAGCAGATACGCAGACTAATGGTAAATATTTGTTCGACACTTTTTTGAGGATCTTTTCCCATTGTTTGTTCATTGTTTAATGATTTTAACTCAATGTATGAAATGTTTTTATGATTTTATCCGTATTTCAAGACTGACTGGACGAAATATCGCGTTTAGACGTCATGCTGTTTTGGTCACTGTAAAATTTCCAAAAGAAGTTTAAGGTGTAAAGAGTAGTCTAACTCGTTATGCCATGTGCGTACTACTAAATTCCCCCAAAATAAAAAAAAATGAAGGTGTTTTTTTTATTATCTTTTCATCCCTTCATCAGTATCCGTTCATCCAGTTGCTAACAGCCGCATGTTTTCTTTGAAGGAGTTAGCAGGCCCCCCCGACTTTATTCTTGAGCAGCAGCAGGCGATGGCTATGTCACCGACCACCGGTAGACTTGAGTTCATCCGCCGGATGATCGGTGAAATAAAAAACTCGCTCGCTGCTCTCAGAGCCCACACCGAAGGACAGGTAAGGCATAAAAAGTAATTACCTAAGTATATTATTAGGAGTGTACAAGTAGATCAGTAATCTTAGGTAATGTTTGAAGTATTGGCTGTATGTGTTAATTTTGTTGCATTCTCTTTTCCTACTTAACAACGGGTCTACACGATATGTATCGATTTCTGTGGGAAATGTGCTACTACCGACACAGGGTATGTGAATTAATGATCAAGGCTGCAGAGCTGCTTGATGGCCATGTCGAGTTCAGCACTACTTAGAGTTTATTGATAAGGTCTATAGTAAAGAAGGCTATGCTGTACTTTACTCTTCTAGTTTCAAATACATGCAATAGAATATTAGAATTACATTTGGGTTTCTACACTATCTATGTACAGAATTTTCTTTGTTGAACTGAAGGTTCGATCCCCGTTCGCAACAAATAATTGTATAACAGTTTAATCGCAAGTGCATTGTATTGTGACAATCGTAACTTCACGGACACCGATAATATTCCTTATTGCAGGATTCGTTTAACATTACAAATAACAACAAAATAATAGTAATTTATTGTTTACTTTTGTTTTAAACGATTCATTATCGCATGAAGAATTCGTTCAGCTGCTTTGATGCATGTTGAGTGTGTTTATAATACAAGTATAGTTACTATTAACAATCATACAAATCCAAAAGTTTTATTTTCTTTTAATATTGGTATAATAAATTGTGATTTCACTTTTAGATTTATATTTTCGTACCTTGAATATGTAGTGGAGTATAGTTATCTTGTTTTTAGTACTCTAATAAATTGGTATCTATATCTAAACTTATTGTTATTAACTCCACATAATAGTTAATCCATAGCATCTGCAAAGCGTTTCGGTAGCTACATATTAGTGTATGAATCTGTATATTTTTTGTTTTTATTAGTTTTTTTATGTTGTCAATGTGCCTACTGTAGGAAAATCCACCAGCTAGCCGAGAAGTTACTGTAGAGCCAATGGAAATTGACCCTGCACCTGGTGCGGCGCATGATGAGGTAATGTTTTAAGTCAGTGCATGAGAATGACGCGTTACACATACTGTTTAGACTTGAAAGCATTTTGCGATCACTAACTTGACGGCGGGGGATCAAACAGCGCATCAAATTGTTCTTTAAGGTATATTCATATGCCGCGGGATGTTAGGCCGCGGGATGTTCGTGAGAGTTACTGCGACCCCGGCACCCAAAGGGCTCTAGGAGGAACATAGTGGATTTTAGTCAGTAAAAGTCTGACGCTTCCTCCCGCTGCACCCACAGCGGGCGGGGTCATTTGATGATTATCCATGAAAAAAAGAGGTATATTCATATAGGTATTTTTAGATTCGTGAAGTAGCCAAAGCCTCTTTCGAAGTTAAATACCTAAGTAAAGTAGTATTGCCTATACGAAACGATTATACCTGTACCATCGCAACTAGAAATGATTGCTACGCGTACGTTATTCTTGTAGCCAATCGATTTAATTGCTGTATATCGATGAGACTGGCAGTACTGTGTTGTGTCTAGTCTAAAGTAGTCACTGTAAAATTGTACTACACTAAAGTACAAAAACCTATTACTTGTGCGGTTTAGTTTTTGAGTTTGTTTCACGACGCCGCGACGTTAAATATATGTGAGATAAGTTTGGTCTTACAATATTGGGCAACATCTTTTGGCTGATTGAAATGTTTTACGTAAGTTTGTTTTGCGCATTGATTTTTAATTGCTGAAGATACCCGCCGTCATGTCATAGTGATATTTTGCTGCTATTGTGATAATCCCTTTTAAATGATCAATGTTCAGCTTATTAGGCGTAGTTGTTACTTGTTGTATGTTATATTGATTCTGCATTGCTCTTTCTTATTTTTTTTAAATAGGCCAGATATGTCTACAATTTTACACGTTTATTGTAAAATGAAGGTGTGATATAGGGTTATCAATTAAATCATTTTAGGTAAATCTTACTGTGTTTTGCGTCTTTTTTATAAAACAAAGAACTTGTGCAATTATCATCACGGTTTGGGGTTTTATTTTGGAATGGAACACGATTGACGTGTTACAGTTTTGTTTTTATTTGAAATTGTTTTTCGTTGAGACAGTAAATGGTTATTTTGTTTGTAATGCAGCCCGAACCGCCTCTCGAGGAGATGGCTGATGAGTCGACCGAAGCTGGGCGTATTCAAAATGCACGCCGCAGGTGGGTTCCATGGAATCATTACTCATTAATTATTTCATACATTGATGAGGCATCACTTAGCAGATAATTGAAATCTTAAGATGAGATAGTCTTAATATATAAAGCTTTAGTTTTATAGGTATACGATCAGTTTTATAGATTTCATTGTTTATCAAAACTCCCTCTTCGATAAGTACTTTAATATTGCTGGTGTAGCCCAGTCAAATTAGGTAAAATAAGGGGTCAACCTCGGAATGAAAGATAATAAGCTGAAAATTGGTGAGAACCTTTGTTTGGTCGCCCTAAATATTGTCTCAAAAGTCACAAGCTCTATCGTGTCCGCGTCTTAACATATTTAAGGTCAAAGGTCACGAAAAAACATTTTTCGCGAATATCTCGGATCCTATTGCTTAAATGATATTTTCACCAATATCAAAGTTGTAGAGTATAAAATTCTCTACAACTTTTGTTTAAACTTTTTTTTTATACGATCAACCGTTTTTGGGGTAGAGCGCGACGAGTGCGCAGCGTACAGTCATATAATATATGAGGTAATGCAGGGTCAAGCGTGAGTTTCGGTTGTCAATACGTTGTATAAAATCAATTATTGACAAAAAAAAATATAATTATTAAGCAATGCCCATTATTTCTGTACATAATCGGTCGGGGAAAAAGTCTTTTCGCATTATAGTATGTATGAACTTGTAATAAAATCTTTCTCTCTCTAATAAAATTAGAATTTGGAATTATGTTCTTTAAAATTTTAACTTTCAATTGAACCAAAACCAGCCAGATACAAATACTATAGCCAAAAAAAAAAATATAACAAGTTCATACATACCATAATGCGAAAAGACTTTTTCCCCGACCTATTATTTATACAAATAATGGGCATTGCTTAATAATTATATTTTTTTTTGTCAAAAATTGACTTTATACAACGTACTGATAACCGAAACTCACGCTTGACCCTGCATTACCTCATATATTATATGACTGTACGCTGCGCACTTGTCGCGCTCTACCTCAAAAACGGTTGACCGTATAAAAAAAAAGTTTAGACAAAAGTTGTAGAAAATTTTATATTCTACAACTTTGATATTGGTGAAAATATCATTTAAGCAATAGGAACCGAGATATTCGCGAAAAATGTTTTTTCGTGACCTTTGACCTTGAATATCTTAAGACGCGGACACGATAGAACTTGTGACTTTTGAGACAATATTTAGGGCGACCAAACAAAGGTTCTCACCAATTTTCAGCTTATTATCTTTCATTCCGAGGTGAAACCCCTAATTTGACTGGGCTAGTGAGGTTATGACATTTGCAGAAATTGGATCAAGTATCGTCGTAGGCTATTGAGTTACGCTTTATGAATAATACAATATTGTTGGTTCACGATTTTATTAAAAGATGCTAAGTTATAATTCTGTAAAATACAATGTCGTGCCGATCTAAACATTCACATGAAGTATTAACAACAAATTTTGTATTCAGTTATGCGAAGATTAAATGATTTCCTATATTAGTTACAAGTAGGCATTTGAGAACAATGTGCCAACAGAGGCATTGTTAGTCCTTAAATAAATGCAGTGTCTTGGATCAAGGCTCTTGTAACCCGACCGGTATCTCTGAGAGTCGATCTTTTCAGACTTTAGCTTAAAATGTAACGTATCTCATTCATATGCATATAAATGACATCAAAGATAACCCAGACTTGTTTTCAAGTAGTAATACAATGTTGAAACTTGAAATACATTTATACAATCTGTATGGTTTTTCAGTTACAGTTAGAAGACAGCGCTGTAACCGTATACTTTATTACAAAGTACAAAGATTTGTTAAAGTGTTGATAATTGTAATTAATTAGTTTTTAAATGTTTAGATGGACTGTAATATTTAACAGACGCACGTCATAAACCAAGGTTATTGTATCCGTGATCATACTTGTTTTACCTATTCGATAGATTATACAAATGATATAAAACGGCGCGGAAGAACGTAAGTACTAAATATAATATTGTCAATATCTGAAGGCTTGATTTGTTTTGGTATAGGAGTTACCGGGCCATAAGAGCTCTTCGAGCCCGCCACTCACGACCTCGCGATCTGAGCCAGCTGCTTGAGGAACTGGAGACTCTTCAAGAGACGTTTGCACCCTACCGTGCCAACTATATTGCGATGCTGCGCTCGGCTAACAACCCTGAGGTAAGTAATGCTCACAAAAGGCAATTATGATCCTGACATTCGAAGTAGTTTATATTAAATTAAGAAATGTATAATATTTTTTTATTATATAGCAACCGCAGTTCTCCGAAGATGAGCGCAACCGTGCGCAGCGTACTGTGGACATGGTGTCGGACATAATACATAGCTTCGCGCACGCTTACCACGCCGTCAGCGATATCAACTTTCAAGTTGGCCAGCGCAATCCGCGTCTGACTTCTGACGCTAATGTTGTGCGTCATCCAATTCCAATGCAGGTATATCAATTAAACTGAGTAGTAAACTATACTTGATATAACGCAACCGAAATTGAACTCCATACAAAAAGGCTTGTGTAAGATACAGCAGAATTATTGTGTTTTGTAGGCACACATCAATGTGGTTCAATCTAACCGCCGGCCAGGCCAAGCAGGGCAGCACATACCGCCGCCCCCGCCTCCTCCCCCGCCGCCCCCCCAGCAGCCGCCGCTGCCGCCGCAGCCGCCGCTACCGCCGCAGCAGCCGCCGATGCCGCCGATGCCACCGATGCCGCCGCCGCTGCCGCCGCAACAACCGCCACTGCCGCCACAGCAGCCGCAACAAATGCCCCAACATTTTATGGTGCAGCAGCCGCAGCCACAGCATTTTTTGGTTCAGCAACCAATGCAGCAGCCCATGCAGCAGACATTGCAGCAGCCGACGGCGCAGCAGACGGCGCAGCACATGGCGCAGCAGATGGCGCAGCAGACGGCGCAGCAGATGGCGCAGCAGATGGCGCAGCAGATGCTGCAACACATTCCACTACCAACATCGCCACCGATCCAGCAGCAAATGCCGCAGCAGATGCCTCAACAGATGGCTCAACCAATGCAACAACAGTTGCCGCAGCAGCCGCTGCTTCAACAACAGCAGTCACAGCAATCCCTGCTGCAGCAACAGCAGCCGCTGCTCCAGCCGCAGCAGGTACTTCAGCCACAAATGGCACAGCCGCAGGCTCAACAGCCTATTCTTCAGCCGCAAATGGTACAGCAGCCGCTGTTACAGCCACAGATGTCACAGCAGCAGCTGCCTCAACAACAGCAGCCGATTCTGCAACAGCCGCAAGTGCAAGTGAACATCGGGACTAATCCCTATGGCAGCGGAGTTGGATGCGCTCCGGCTCAATCTGCTTCGTCGGCAGTCGATCAGAACAGTCAAGGAAGCCAGGCCACTGCGCAAGCCGGTAGGAATACTACCCAACCGACTGTCAATATAAACATACAGCCAGATCCCATCACGTATCAAGTAGAGATAGAAACCAGGGTTCCCATAGCGATCCCTCTAGAGAATGCTCTGCTTAACGGGTTGACGGGCGTTGCAGCGGCTGCAGCTGCAGCGCATGACGCAACCCATGGCCAGGGCGGCAACCAAGCCGGCCAGGCCAGCCGGCGCCAGGTGCTTCTCGGTAAGATTTAGATATACGGCACTTGTCCTAAATAAAGGTCTTCCTCAGTTCGTGACTCAGTGTGGGTGTATCAGTGCTTGCCTTTTTTTTCTGATTTCAACGCTTCGTGTAGATAGATGCCAGTGGCTCAATCTTTCATAAAGTAATGTTTTCCTTGTTTTGTTGTGTTTTTGTTTGCTTAATTCATTACATACATTTTCATTGTATCATAATTATGTCTATAGTTTGTTTTTTTTTTTATAAATAATTTATGTTTATAAAAATTATGTAGTTAGAAGTTATTATAGCTGATTGTATTGTACTATATGAAAATAATGTTTATGTATTTGTCGTAGATTTTGAGAATTTATTTAGGGGATTGAGTCAATCTGGCGGTCTTGGTGGTGTAGAAGTCGTGATGAGTATGGAGGAGATACCAAGCGGTGGCGCTCTGGGTGTCGGGAGCATTGTAACCGGCAATAGTAACTCTGGCACGGGCGGGGCTAGCGGCCCGCAGCAGGCCTCCAACGAAGGTGGTGGAGGTAATCCCCACACGAATCTCACGATTCATTTTCACATTATATCACACATATATATTGTGATCCCCTTTTTTCTATATAATTATCTATATTTAGTTTATCGTATTTAGATTAGATTTTCATTTGGCTTGCGGTTTTATAAAGTCTAGGTATATTGAAGATTTGTTTGTAATTTGCCGAAAAATTACTAAAGACAAACTGTTAATCCATTTCGCTAGTGTACATTGCTCCGATGCCGTGGGGCGGTCCGCCGAGCGCTGACTTTCTGCAAAACATCGTTTCGTCAGTGATCCGGCAGGGGCTCGTGCCGGGGGTGGAAGGTGTGACCTTGCACATCCCTCAAGCTGCCGGGATGCAGCAGATCCAAGTGCCGCTGAGCTCGCACAGCATCCCGCACGCGACGGTGAGCAACCCGGCCACCATCGCCGCCGCCGCCGCCGCCGCCCACGTCGCCGCGTCCGCCAGCGCGCCAGCCGACCCCTCACGTAAGACCCACACAACTAACTAACAACCCATCAAATCATAGTTTTAAACATAAAATTGATATAAAACTCTCTTGTACTTTCATATCTAAGTAAAAAATCTATATAAAACGTATTTATGTTTGTGTTATCAGCAAATTTGCACTTTCGTCGGGCTAACACAACCACCCGCGCCCAGGCGGTGTCGCTCTCCAACTTGATCTACGATAGATTCCTGCAGTGCGACAGCCAGCACGCTCGCCGCCGCCTCCAGCGCCGTAGGTAGGTTACACAACCAGGTATCTGTCGGTAATGTAGGGTAGGGCGGGGCTAAAAGGTCCGTGGGTAAAAAGGTCCACCATTAAAATCTCAAAACCTAGTGAAGTTACGTCTTTCCGAACGCTACCAGCGAAAAGAAGAGTCCGCGCGGGGAGTAACGCGCCATCACTGACAGTTGAGCGACGTTGCCAGCCGGAGATACAGGACCTCACCTTTAAATTTCGACGAAAGTAATTTTTTCCGCTGTTGATTGTTTTGGTTTGGAGAACTACTACTTAGGCTATGATGCCTGAATGTAGTTTTTAAGTATAGGTCATTTAATTGTGTTTCAAGGTTTATTGTTATTTTTAAGTTCGATTTAATTATTATTTTTTTTTAACCTATCTAAATACTTACACGTGTTTGGGGTAAAAAGGACCAGAGTGGACTTTTTTAAAGTAAGACTATAAGAAAAATTTTATTTTTATGTAATGTTTAAAAAGACATATTTAGTTGTGTTATTCGAGCTTTAAGAATCACAAATTATTGACAAAAACTTATAATTCCTTTAAGACTGATTAAATTCCTGTGACAGATCCTAAACTATCAGAAATAGTTCATGTTTTTAATAATTATAAGAATATTTTTACTTTATATTTTTCTAGATTAATATACGTTTGATTTGCATTGGATCCTATGTAGTTATTATTTTATAAAACCTTTTAAATAACCAAAACCTTTTTGCCTCTATGCTGTCCCTTTTTACCCTTACTATGGGGCAAAAAGAACCAGACGACGAGGTCTACAAAAACAGTAAAAAAACATATTTCTACAATGATTAAATAACTGAAAATTTAGCCAATCATGCTTTGATAACAGTTGATTCGATACGTGTTTTTTGTTTTGATGTAGTGGCTTTGGTTTTCACAGCATAACTTATAATAGTCAAATTGGACCTTTGTGCCCCGCCCTACCCTACTATACTTCGTTACTAGGTGACTGTACCGTTTTTTCTTTCTGTTGGCGGACTGCTAGGGAGCAACAACTGCAACAGATCGCCGCCCAGGAACGCGCGCGCGCCGAGAGGGTCGCCGCGCAGAACATCGAGTTTCTGCAAGTTCGCAACTCGCATTTCAATAGTGTAAGTTCAAACACTTATGTTATAACTTTCCCAAATTGCTGACGGATAGAAACCCTATCGAAGTTAGGGTGAATGTGGTCAGATAACACGAAAAATGCACTGCTACTAGTGGTCCAAGTCAGAATAGCGGCCAGGTTCGTTAAACAAAACCGACCCACATACTAATGGTTTATTAATAAATTCACGCAAACTTCACTTTATTTTTCAATGGCTACTTGAAGTATGTATTTGACGATATCACACGGTGAATAACTTTCAGGAACACATGGCGATCATAGTGCGCCTGCTGAGCAGCGCTCCTTCCCAGGAGTCTTGGCTGAATGCCTTCTTGGTGACTGTGGTAAGTATTACTCGATAACCTAGTCTTTACAATAGATCTTTTCAGTTTTTATTTAAGTTCCCCTTCTTTTCTTTTCTTTATTGTGCACAAAAGATTTACAGAGTCAATAAAAAGTTTCTCGATACTCGATTGTGATGATATATTCCATACATTCACATTTCACATATAAATTCGATCTACCACACTACTTAATTAAAATTGCCAAAGACTTGTATCGTTGACACGTGTTCTAAACAGATTGCTATTTTTTTTACTAGTAATGACACTAAAATGACATTTTCGTCTTGCATTTAAGTACAGTTGAAATTAAAACTCCTTTTATCCAAACAGGCACGTAACTTATTCTTGCCCGAGCCGCTGCAGCCCATGCCCGGCGAGCAGATCCTCATCCCGCTCGAGTTCGAGCACCTGCGCATCCTACTGCGCAACTACATACAGAACCTGCTCACTCGCTCGGGGGCCGAGGAAGGCGAACACGCCTTCACTGATGTAGCTGACTTCTTTGTCAGCGAATTTAGTGACTTCATCAATAGCATGGTAGGTAACTTCATCAATCTATAATATGGAAATTAAAAAAATATATTCATACTAACTGCATACTAACCCGGCAGACTTCGTACTGAGTTTCCCCAATTGTTGAATAAAAAACCTAAACCTTGTTATAAGAAAAAGAAAAGGGCTGTTTTTAGGGTTTGCCCGCCAATTATTAGATTTTCTCTCACCTTTTAAACCTTCCCTAGACCTCCACGAAGAATTTAAGACCAAGACGAGATAAATCTGTTCAGCCGTTCTCGAGTTTTATCGAGACTAACGAACAGCAACGGATTTTTATATTGGCGGGTTATTGATATATTTTATTTTCTATGCAGCCGACCATCGCGCCGATGTTCGAGGACATGGATCCCTACAGCTCAATCCGCTCGATGGTGCGCGCGCGGTTACCTTCGCTGGTCGCCGCTATAATGTCGGATAACGTCGGAGAGACTTATGCCGTCCGATTCTACACAATCTTTTCACGATTGTTCACTGATTTCTGCAGCCTGATTGCTCAAATGTGCGTAAATGGTACTCATGGCTTACGCACTCTATACAGGACCTTCATGGTAAGTTTATTTCATATCTTTCACATTGTTTTCTTATATTGCACCAGTCTATGTCTCATTGATGTTTTTTCTGTTATCAGGAAGTCCGAATGCGTTACTTTGATGAGTCCATTCATGGAATGGTAACTATCCTGGCCAACGAATGCCTGAATGGCATTATAAATAATATGAACGAGCGCGAGTCGAGCGTCCAGCAACATCTTGTGCGCAGGGCGGGCTACACCCTACGCTCGGTAATTTACAAACATATTTAGACTATTAGTTCTAGACTAATGTTAACTTGAATACTCATAGTTTTACTGTTGATTTAACAGGCGGCTGAGCGCGATGAGCCCGATGCTCTATTGGAGGGTGTTCGCCGTCGGTTCGGCGGGCCTGCCTCTCGCACTCGCAGTACTCCCTCGGTCCGTAGCACTGCCTCAGGCACAGACTCGCTCACTGCCTCGGACGCGACCTCCATCGCCAACCCAAGCTATGTGCATGCCTCGACTTCCACCATGACCCCCCCACCGTCGCGAGCTGCCAGCTCTACTGTCGCCACGCCCAGCCGATCCGTGTAAGTTACTCAGCTTTTCTTCTCATGCAATTAATATCAATGAAATGATGAATATTTAATATTATTTTAATATTTCCTCTTCAAGCGCCAAGCCAGAGAAAGAGGAGTCTAAGGAAAGCAAACCATCACAGACTGATATCACCGAACAGAATAACCGCGCTGTAAGTAACGACTTTGCTAATTTTTATTCTTAACATTATTTTACTTTAATAGGAAAACAAACAATTGCGCAATAATTATATAATTAAATTAAGGTCGTACAAAAAAAAAGTTAAATTACATTTCCACATCCATTAAAATTATAAATTACACATATATTATGTTCGATGGAAAAATAACAATATATTTGTCTGTAAGCCGGCAAGCCCGAGCGCGACGCCGGCTCCAGCAGCGCAAGCAAGCGCGAGCTCTCCGGGCTCCCCAGCCGTAGTACCGCCGCTGGCCCTCATGCAGCACTGGGGCGAGGAGTGGGTGCCCGTGTTCTCCGGCGACCAGCAGGCCCAGCGCGACGACCTCCCCGAGCCCTACAGCGACGCCTATCTCTCCGGCATGCCCTCCCGCAAGCGCCGCTGTCTCCGCCAAGCCCGCCCCCCCACCACACTCGACGCTTTCATGAACGGTAGGTAACATTCCATCTACCCCCCCCATCGTACAGACAATCACTTCGCATATGTTTACGCTGATATTAAATTTGTTCATCTAAATATTATTATGCTGTTTTAAATGGATTTTGATCGCTGTTTTATTAATTATTTTACACGTTTTTTCGTTTATTTATTTTTACAGGAGTCGTGGTGATGTTTTGTTGTATTGTTATTTACAATCAGCAACAGAAGTCGGTTAACAAATTTAATTCACAAAGTATTTTTAGTGACATAAAATAGATGTGTAGTTTGGTTTGATACAGAGTATCAAACTTATTTTATTACCTAGTAACACACAAGCAATTCATAGAATTTTATAGTGTACAAGTGTGCCGAAATCCTGATTGTGTCAACAGACTTCTGATGCCGGTTGGCGCGAAATTAGTTAATTAAGTAAAAAGCGCGATACCTGTCAAAATGTTTTTACCTGGGACCAACCTTGCTGTTCTAATGATTGCTGAGTGAATGACTTGGATCCTTGTGATGGTAACACTTTCTTGGCCAACCGTGTAGGTTCGACTTCCCTTACCAGGTGTAGGTAACAGAATAAATAATAGTCACATTGCAATGTGTTTTAAGTGTAAAAATGAAACGGCAAACATTTATGAAAGGGTTCTGTAAAACATCAGTATATTGTCAAACATAAAATATAGACGCCGGCTGCCACGACAAACTGCACTACTATTATACGTATTGAGACGCCATGACAATGTGTAAAGTAATTAGTATTCTGTCGAGAAAATCCGTTCTAAAATGGTTTCACTTTTTAATTTCATCATCACCCCCGACTAAAAGAGCCCCGATGCCGCTCTCTTCAATCTACACGGACTGGAAGTCCTAATACCTCCCCGTAAGTGCTCTGCACCTCTAAATTTGAATTTGTTTTCTTTATTTTTACACACTACAAAATTTCAGTTTTGTATTTTTTTTTACGTAGATGTTTTTGATTAGTCGTTTGTTTTATTTTTACATGCATTCAAAACCATTCGTAAACACTACACATTTTTCATTTTTCTTGATTGTGCTAGTGGGGGCCTATTTTAATGAATATTTTTCGAACTAATAGAAAGCGTACGCGAAGCTGTGAACGATCGTTCGATTACTATCGACAATTCGACGATGAGGACAGCCTTCCGGGAGCATATGCGCGCGATAGCTCGTCAACGGGCAGCGACTTCGGATGATTACGATCCAATTCGCTACGTCTCCGCCGCCCGCTTCCTCAACGGCGACAGGTAAATACATCATCGCTACTGCTTCACTCAATTTACGTGCACTCTGTTATGTTATTAAAGCCCAATAAAGCGCGTGTTAAATAGTTACTAAATATGAATTTACTCGTGTTATTTCAGGAAGGCCGCGGCGCCGGCGACTCAGGAACCTCCGAAGGTTCCCAACGCGAGCGCCGAGGAGGCCGAGTAGAGAGGCCATGCCTTAGAGGCCAATATAACTGGCTATGCAAGGGCTGTAGCGTGGCTTGATAGTTATTACACAGTTCTACTTATCCGTTTCAGTTAAGTAATCGACGTTACTGAAGTAAATTGGTAGGAAAGTAATTGTCGCCTAAGTAAGCGAGTTATCTTATAGTTGATGTAACACATATACAATAAATGTCTACAGTTAATCCCTGTGCTTATACTTATTGTATTATTAAATTATGATTAATGGCACCGATTACTTATTTAGACGCGCGGTAAGCCTTTGTGTAGCATTCATTAAGGTAGACTTCCGTGCACCATGCATGCACACACTCCGGCTGAGCTGAGATCAGTCGCAATGCACGGGAATGTACCTTTACATAGGTAGGAGCTCGCTTTCTTAATTACATTTAATTGTTTTTGTGGTTAAGCATGTACTTTGCTTAAAGTTTTTAAAACATAGTTGGAAGGGAATACTTACTGACGTCGTATCTGCATTTTTTGGTATTGGTATCCGGCATTATATTGACGCCCGGAACATCATAGCTGTACAATTCCTTCAATATTGACCCTTATAATAACTGTGTAGAGAACTAGAATTGTTTGTCGAAGTAATCATCTTTACATAACCTTACTTTACGAAGTAACATTTACCATTTTTTTCTATAAAGTACCTACGTATAAAATAAGCGTATTGATCGTATTGATGTGATTTTTAGGTACTCTTGTAGATTTTGGCGGAGTTAATAAAATAATAATATTTTGAATGACATTTTAATCTTTAACATAAAATAGATCTATGTATCGAAATAAGATTTTCTTGTATAACTGAATAAAAAGAATGAATATTGAATATTGATTTTAAATGAACTTATTGATTTTTGCTGTTTAGACGCCTTCAATTTTCATTTGATCTTATTTAAAATTTAACATTAGTGTAATTATTTATTGTTACCGTAAATAAGTTAAAACAGTCAAAATGTTCTTCTTCTTATTTTCAAGTGGAAAAGATGCTGATTGTGTTTATCTTAGTTTCAATTAAGCGTGTTACAATTATCTTAAACTGTAAACTAGCTGGTCTTTTCAAACCAGCTCTGACTTCTTCATATGTATGTTTAGTCAATTTTGGTCGCATCATAAGCGGCCAAAATACTACATTTTCTAGTTCATAAGTACATACCTTATTCTCTTGTTTCTTGGTGTACTATAAATTGATGTACGATTTAATATACTCTCAATTATTGTAGTTTAAGTCAGATTGAGCAATTAGTTGCTCATCTGTATGGTATCCGATATTCAATATTTGCAGTAAATTAACCAGAGCATAACACATTCATAGCAATAGTTTATTAGTTCTAGATTCCATTTCACTTAATAATATTCTTACACCCGCTGGGGGCGATCTTTGAAGACCTCATGTACTTATGTATGTGCAGCTTTAGTGTTCTATCTTAGTAACACACATGAAACAACATGCAAGCACTAAACACACGTAAAGTCGACTCTAGTTGCTGTAAGTTACCTTCTAAGTACTAAATGTTCTCTGTATTTGATTATGAGCGTAATAAACACAGTTATGTACTATCAACCGCTTGTTTGACTTGTCTCCTAACAATGGCTAACCCATACTGGCTAGTATCATGATATATCCATTATAGTGCTCATTAGACAGTACTCATAATTATACACATGTTCAATCAGCGAGTAATAAAGGACTTGCGTATGCTATAAGGCTGACCGCACATTGGAGTCAAGATTGTTTTAAGACAGACTATTGCTATACAAAACATATGAAGGTGCGCACACTTCAAACAAAACGTCTCATAGACAAAATTGTCCAAATCGCACCAGACGTCTGACTAACGTTTGTCGGCTACCCTTTTTTATTTATGCGGGCGCGCACATCAACGACAAAACAGTCTAGTCCACGCAGGTATAAGGCAGACTTGTCTATGTGAGGCAAGTCTGTCTTAAAACTGTCGAGACTCCAATGTGCTGTCAGCCTAAAGGGTGAAAAGTATGCTTTTGAAAATTTGGACACATTCCTGTTTAAGTTACATGTTTCATGCAGTTAGCATTGCTTAAGAAGTAGCCCAGTTAAGTAAACATTTCAGCTAGTTTCAGTTCTCATAGGGCTGAAAACTGGCGGAGGTCTAAAATATATTATTATAGAAGAATTAATGTCAAAGTTGTCACCAAGAGTTGTTGTCAATAAGAGCAAAAATATTCAAAGCCAAATGTATGAAAAAAAGCAAATGTGATCTTACTGAAGGGTTCTTTTTAGGGGACTGCTGGATCTTGACACTTATGTTTCCATTGAAGATTATCATCATCAGCTGTGAATAAGCCACTGCTAGGGCCCATAGCCCCCCTTTGTTTATGCAATTTTCCTCTGTCTCCTACCCTGAAGATAGCAGACGAATTCATAATATTTTCTGACTTAATTTTAGTAAAAATACTAGATACATAATATAAATCGAACTTCTCTTAAAGCGTATTAATTTATATCACTGTACTGTTGTTCATTGTTATCTCTGTTACTTCATCGTGCTCGAGTTCCATATGAAAGTAGGATATCTAAATCTAAAGTCAACCTCGAAAAGCTATGGTATCAGAGGTTTCCTACATTTGGGCCATATAGTTTTGTAATGTTTTTATTTAAATACCACAAATATTTATATAGGCGAAACTTTGTGGTGGTTTGTATGTTTGTTACCATTTCACTTAAACCGCTAGACCAATTTTGATGTAATTTGGTGTCGATGTAGCTGGTTTCTCCCCGACAGCTTCAGAAGCTTCAGTAGCATGGGTAATGTTCTGCAGATGGACGCTGTAAATCCACTTGAGCGAATCTTCACTTATAATCTATTAGGGATACAAAAACAAACATTATTATAATTGCTGTGGTCACACAATTCTAAGTATTCTGCCTCAGAAACACTAACCCGAAATGTCGTTACGTTCTCGTAGCGGTATTTTATTTGAGTTGATGCTACAGTTCCTAAAACCTTATTAATAATCTCTCCTGACCGATTTCGGCCACCGCGGCTAGAGTTACTATGACACCGGCCAGCTACGCAGGACATATTGTAGTGCACAAGCGTGTGCGCAAATATAAGTGCACTCTCTGTCCCTTTACTCTCCTATCCCGATGAGACGGCAATCCGACACGACCGGACACAGATCAGGCGCAGGACCCACATATTTACGTCCCTTCCGAAACACGAAAGCTGTGATATTTATTTCTTAACCGCACACAACATTTGAAAAGTCGGTGTACCTTGTGGGGATTGGTCTCGAGAACATTGACTTGGCAGTCCTATGGTTTTACCACTAGACTATCATAGCTTCAAATAATAAAAAACCTTACAGAATATAGGCTGTAGGCATCCATCCAGGACCAGAAAGTTTGACTTGAATGTGAAGAAAATCGATACTTTTTGGTTGTAACATCAACTCTAAAAGAAGATACAAGATATTATCACAATACAATCTATACAGGCGAAGCTATACCTGATTGTTAGTGTAATTACAATGTAAGTTATAGGTGATAACGTGCTTTTCATCCATTAAAATTGTTTTGTTTAAAGTATAAAACAACATGGGCAAGGTTAATCGATTTTAATTTTACCTTGTAATTGCACAAACATATTTAGATATGTATCTCATGCTATGCGAACTTAGCAGACTATATAAGTAGGCTGAATTAATTTTGTTCTGTGCTTTATACAGAATTATGGCTTATTTTCAATTTTAATCGAAATCTCAGTGCAGATCAAGTGACATTTTGCTAAGAATTTCCAACATATACTTACGGGTCGCTGTTGAATTCAGAGGACAGGTAAATATGAACACTTATTTTAAGATAGTTGATAGTTACAGGTGTAAGAAGTTTCGGAATAAACGGAGTACACATGCACGTGGTACATGTATTGTGTGTGTAAAATCAAAAGACAAACAGACCGCATTTTAACTGCAATCTACTAGCAAGATGCAGTTTGCATCCGAACTGCAATCAGTGCGTCACTCCAAATGGGTGAGCCGCATAAAGCCATCGATCGAGCATCAGGCCTTCCGAGAACAGCTGCGGTGGACCGAAGTCTCGGTGCTAGCCGCTTGACGTGCTCCCGGAAACTCAACCCTCTCTCAAGAACCAGCCCTAGCCCCCCAGCCCTAGGTGCTTCATTGTGCTCGACAGTGGGATCCTCGCGTCCTCCACTGTCAAGCACGCTCCGGTGGGTAATTGTCTCCGGGGGCCGCGCAACACTAGGGCCTCGATCTTTTTCAGAGCAACATCTAATTCGAGGAGTTGAATTCGACCCACGACAAGATTAACACTGCAGCTCGCACGCCGTATGCTTTCATCTTTATTGGTTCCCCTGACCAGCACCAAGGTGTCGTCTGCATAACAGACTACTTGTACGGTTGGGAGCAAGGCGCCTTGTAGAGCCCAGTCGTACCCGATGTTTTACAGAAGAGGTCCTAAGACTGACCCCTGTGAAACACCGTGCCATGTAGGTTGCTGCTGAGGACCGGTCGCACTGGAATACACAACAAATCTGTCGCACAGTTAATTCACCACAATATGCTGCAGATAGAGGGGCACTCTGTGATATCGGAGCCCCGACTCAATGGACTGATGCGGTAGCGAATTCCACCCCGCCCCGTAAACTCCGCAGTAAACCGCTTAGCTACATTTAGCGCATCAAGAGTTGACCGGCCTGCCCTAAAACCAAACTGTGAGTCGAACAAATCGGACCCCGTGCCCATCAAGTGTCGAACGATGCGAGTGGCAATGAAGCGTTCAAAGAGTTTGCCCACCTCATCTAGCAAAACGATATGCCGGTAACCCGATGCTGACTCCGCAGGTCATCTGTCTTTCTGAAGGAAGACGAGCTGCCCCGGGTTCCATATTTGAGGGAATCTCTCCGCATCTAAACAGGCATTAAAGAGACCCCGCAAACGGTCCTTTAGGGGACCTACGGCTAAGGCAATAGCCCGAGCCGATACCCCATCATGTCCAGGGGCAGTTTTTTTAAGTCTCGCCTCGAACTCTCCTTCAGTTATCTCTTCCAGCTCCACACACGAATATGTGGTACCCATGGTTAGAGGAGTAAAGTCAATCCATTGAGTTCGCTTCCTCAGGCTAAGAAGCCATCCCGCTGCTGGAGCTGTCCACGCCGGTAGGAACCGGTACTGCACACGATCGTGCAGCATCTCCTTATCCGCAACTCAGGAACGCGCCCAGCAACCCCTTCCCTCAGGATACACCACTCCCGTGGGCCCGGGAGGGTCTATCACCTACATGGTGAACCAAATTAAACTACCCAGTTAACTCGCGCTGTGTGCCCGTGCATAGCGTGCTCGATCCCTCTATAGCTGATATTAAAGGAATAGTTTTATAATAGGTATTAAGCGCGCACCACCGATGCTTTTATTTATATCTTCTTCGATTGGTCTTGTTATTCTGGCAAAGACCTACAATATTATCAGGTAAGTACCTACTTACCAATCTAGTTTTGTTTTGATTTTTATAAGACCAATCTATGTCAAGTTCAACGTGACATTTTTCTCTTTCAGCTACACATAACACCATGAAAACATATTAAATTGTATTCATAATTAAACATGAATGACTATGAAGTTTGTGGGACTGTCATTAGTGTACACGGCTTGCGTACTCGCTCAAATATTTATTAATGTGGTCGCACTATCTGTGATTGATCTAGCTTTATAATTACTGGCTCGTGAGCTGCTGACAAATCACCAATACTTGCTCACGGCAAACAGTCCCTGCCATACTCTTTGGAGATTTAAACATGGTACAGTTCGGCATAAAACCTTTAAACACTGAAAACGCTAAAGGATTTGTGTACAGTGATAGTGTGGAGAAGAAACAAGATTCGAAAAAACGATTCTGTATAAATAAGTTCGAAGAGTTTTGTAAGAGGACTGACTTACATGGATATAAGTATATTGTGATGACCGATTACAATGTAGTTGAAAGGTTTGTATGCATTGTGTTCTGTACTGTAATTGTGAACTTGGGTTTATTACGCTGGGCCTTCAATCATAGGATCCTTAACTCATACGTTCCTTGCAATTAGCATTTTTAGTCTCTGGTATTATACAGGAGTTAAGAAAGATAACTAGCTTTGAAAACTAAACCCTTGAATTAAGTACCACGTAGAGTAAATAAGATAATCGTGGGATTCCTAAAAAGCTATTTATATAATATAAATGTTAATTATGATAAGTTTATTATTAAACACTTAATTAGTATTTCAGTAATGCAAGGGATTAGGTACAATATCGCCACACGGATGCTAAATATTTTCGTTATCTTAGTAGATAATTATAAACCAACGCTCCAATCAGACAAACATTATCCTTGATAGCTGTCTATTCTTTGTGACTTTGTCCGCGAGTATTGTTAATTTAGAACTTGAGGGCCTTGCTTCGGGATGTTCGTATGAGTTACCGCGAACCTGGCACTCAAAGAGCTTCAGATAGAACACAGTGATTTTTAGTCAGTTTAAGTCTCAAACTCCCTCCCGCTGCACCCACTGCGGGCGGGGTAATTTGATGATTCACGAAAAAGGGGCCTACCACCATCTAAAAAAGTTCCATAAAATAAAGTTGGAACAGTGCACTGTTACGCTCCCACAAAAGTTACAATATTATAACTTTATCCCCCGGTTTCTGAAAGGCTGAACAAATTTTGCGCCAAATCTACTGATCATGACTGTTGGTTGACAATAAAATTTATAACCAATCACAAAGTTTGATATGAGATTTGATCATGATGATCATCCCACCCAGGACGAATGTTAGTGTGATGAGCACGATCATTTTGTTCTGTGTCTGTCTGTTTCCCTGTCTTTGGCTCAGTGTCAAATTACAGCCATATTTTTTTTACATTAGCAGAGGTTAGCTTGTATAAACATACAAAGTATTCCACTTAGTATACATTTAGGCTACCTACATAAGATATGCTTTGTTTTTAGATTTGGCTGGGCGTTGGCTGTCATACTTAGCATTGGTTTTGCAGCATACTTCGTAGTGACCGCTTATCGGTGGTATGCTAAAAACCCCATTGTAACTGTAAGTATTTTTAAGAAATAATTTATACATATTTTTCAGGAAATAGTAAAGGTATGTGCGCTTATATGAATGAAAGTATAATCGAAATATTTAAAATATTTTTCACAATAAAACGATTACTATTAAAAGTGTAATTTGCACTTATGATTGAAGTCCAACTGTTGCTTTGCTCATTTTAGTTATTAGATACACAACACCGCACAAAAATGTGGTGTAATATCTTATTATTATTATATTTTGATTATTGTTTTGCTACCCGATGCACATTTGGTGTTTAATGAAAAATATGCTATTAAAGTGTCTATTGAAAAATAAATGACCACAAGAGCTGGGAAATGCTAGGCAGAAGAAATTTAAAACTAAAACAAATTCTAAAATCCTTAATCTTTAAGTTATTCTATAGTAATTATTTATCAATGCTGCTTATGATTTTTATACGGCATTATTTCTTAAGATGGCACTTGATAATTTCCAGGTAGTTTTTATCATAGGAGATAAATAGCTAATACATTGCATTATGAGATAAAATCACGTGCATTGTTCTGTAAAGTCTTTCGTAAGGATTATTATTCTGAGTCTAGTATCTTATTTGCTTGATCCTAGCACAATATCACATTGATTAGGTATTTCCCCTTTTTTATCGATCATTGTAATTGTTTCCATCATAGCATTTATTTAGCATTATCATTCCCCTGCCCTTCTCCCAATTATTATTTGGAGTCAGCGCAGCATGTCTTCTTCTTCCACACATCCTATCTGACGTCATCTCGCAAATCTTTGCAGCAATATCATCTTTCACACAATCTATTCATCGTTTCTTTAGTCGTCAAGCAATAGTTTGGAAAAAATATTTCTCTCTTGAATTCAGCAATGCACAATACAAGATGTCAGTACAGTCCGACGCTAGGTAACGTTGGTGAGATACACTCGTGCGCAGGACCTGTTTATGTACATCACGAGACCCGCTACCCTCTTTTTGACTTCTAGTATAACATTGGCCACTTTTTGTCTATTTTGTCTATTTCTAACCCTCCACTTCCTTTAAAGAAGGAGCGGAAAGTTGTATGGAGTATTCCGCATTTTTGAAGGTCGAAAGCTAAAAGTGGTAAACGGATTATTTGTGACCATCAGAAAAATTGGGCAACATTTATTTTTTGGAAATCTGCCACTGACCTCTTAAAAGAGATAATGATTTTATACGGGACATTTTATGGTTTCCAAGGTAGGAAGCGTATAAAATCGGTGCACGAGCTCTTTGTTACGAAACCTTTAAACCTTAAAAAAAAGTATTTGTAAATGATTTAAATAATGTAATGATTTTAATATGTAATTTAATAAACCAGTCTTCTTAATTGGCTTTAAAGGCAGGAAATGCTTAATCTGAATGTTTTTTAATATATTTAATACCTGCGTACGCGATATCTCCTTTAATCGGTTCTGAAAATGATTTATTATATTGATAAGGTGCGCTTCGAGAGGTCTCATACATTCATTTCGTTTAATTAAAAACATTCAATCATTTTTATAAATGCCTGAAAAATACGTGACTGGACATATATTGTTGTTATAGTTAGCAATATTGTGAATGCTCATTTTAATTCCTACTCACTCACCACTTTGAAGTCGGTTTTTCCACTCCTACAAAATTATATATCATCTTGAAGTGCCTGCTTACATGATTACTAGGTACTAATGCACATTTCAAACTGTCCAAAATTAACCCTTCTGCGTAAGTAGTGAATGTGTTATTTTTGCACTGTATTGCTTCATTTTTCTTTTCAACGAAAATAAAAACAATAGGTTAAAGAAAAGGAAATTTGAAATAGCTACGAACATTTAGTAAAATACCAATTTACTCGAACGTTTTCATGTTTTAGGTAATAGAAAGCACTCAAGGAGCTATTTGGGATGTACCGTTTCCGGCTGTCACTGTATGCGACCTAAACATAGTGTCCAGAAGAGCAGCAAGGCAACTTGCTGATAATTTGTAAGTTTGTACGACAAAGCACATTATAATCCTCATTGTGTTCTCTAATAAACTGAAAATAGAGTCCGAAATCGCTTACAACTAAACAGAAGCTAGAACTTAAGTAATATTATTTTCTAATGCATAGTGTAGTGACTTTTTACTTGCAGTAAGTAGATATGCTATTATTAAGGCCTCTACGTCGTTTCGTAGCTAGCGCTTTTCTGCGTAGCAATAAAGTCGCGTAGGCAGTCAACTGCGTAGCGGAACTATACGTAGCGTAGCAAAAGCAAAAAATCCCACTCTACACTCTACAGCCACCTTCAAAATGCTCTACTGTAGTTTGTTAACAGACTTTTATTTGTTTTAAGATGTAACAAACATTTTCACTCCTGTAGCAGTACAAACTAAACAAATTTAGGTACAAAACGAACAATGCAGAATACTCCTAAGTTCTAGCTTGAGTAGAGCATTCATTTAGGTTTCTAGTATACTATGATGAGGTATACAAGTGCATGTACAACGGACATGAGTCACAATAGTATTGTTTTTGTTCAATGTATGTTAATTACACATGTAGAGACCTTGTAATGTTACCCTTAGTAAGTAAATAAACGGCTGTCAACTTCACATAACTCAAGGTTATATTCAAAGCATATAGCACCTAACTTTTACATTTTTAATGCGCATTAACTTAGACTAGAGAAGTTTTAAATCAAAACTGTTATATTGTGAAAGCGAGACAGCATGGTACCTAGCGCAAAGAAGAGTTTCGTGTTTTTTCTTTCGTTTTTTAACTACTCCCGCACCTAGGAATTTAATACTTCTATCGCAGGGGTTTCACAAACATTCCTAACAGATGCTGAGACACCAGGACTCAGAACATTTATGAACGCATAAATGTTTGAGCTACGAGGGTATCGTACCCACTTGGCTATCAGTGCAGTCACAGAGTACAAACTTCTCGCTTTGACAATGGCAATAATCCCATTTGAAGACCTACTGTCAGTTCAGTAATTCTGGTCACGATAGTTATGGCATTATCAAAGACCCACCTGGAATCGTCCAACCACGCAGACCACCTTGGCAATGATTCACCAGTTTGGTAAAAACTGAACAGGGAATCTCACCATTTTCACCTCGCAAAAAATATGCAAACTTTTTTCTTTGTAGGACACTACCTGAGAATGTGACGGCAGACTTTATTTACGAAACCTTTCGTCTAGTCCCTCTGCTGTATTCCACCTTCATAGCCGAACCAGAAGAAAAAGATCATTTAAAAACACTGCAGTCTGTATTGGACTATAACAACATGTCGATAGAAGCGCTTGTTCTAAAAGTAAGTACGTAAGTTGTTATACTTGACTAATAAAATGAATAACTGCAAAAAATGTGCCTTAAGCTGCCAAGTACGTAACAGCGACATGGCTACCTACACACCATTCTTTCGTCACTGCTAGTCGTTCGCGACTATTTCATACCACGGCCATGCCACGATGGGCCTGTTAGTATGAAGACTTCATACTACGTATATTATATTATTATACTGAGGCTATGGACCATTTCTTGATTCTGTACCTACTGCCTTTACAAAAGAAAATACTAACAAAATTAACTACACAAATGTACCTTTACAAAACATAAAAGTTCCTACCACATAAGTATTTATTTTCTTAGCTATCACCAGCAGCGACGTGCAACAATTTAGTACAACGATGCATGTGGAAGAACGCTATCTATCGGTGCGAAGACATATTCAAACCTATCTTCACACTGCTCAGCCTCTGCTGCACGTTCAACTACTTCGCAGTTGAGGACCAATCCACTTCAATGTAAGTATGAGTCGCATTCGAATTAATTTACGTCGTTCACGCCTTTACCAGCGACATACAATATGATTACACCTACTATAACGTTAGGCTCGGTACCCACTACGCACTATCATAACATCTACCTCCTTTTTCTAATGGTGCCGTCTTCTTTCTTTCCGTATTTCGGAAGGCATAAAAATGTGGGTTCTGCGCCTGATCTCTCTCCGGTCGTATCGGATTGCCGTCCCATCGGGTTGTGAGAGTAAAGGAATAGAGAGTGCATCTGCGTTTGCGCACATACCTGTGCACTATTATTTGTGCTGCGTAGCTGGCTGTTGTCATAGTAACACTGGTCGCCGTTGCCGAAATCGGTCAGAAGACACATTATATGGTACCGTCTCCTTATGAATAGCCTTTATTATGGTGGTAAAAATATCTATATCTTTCCCCCGTCTCTGTAACTCCGTGTCGTTACGGACCCGCTGTGTCCATGAGATCTTCAACATTCTCCGATACACTCACTTTACAAACGCTTCCACTTTATCACTCATTGCTTTAGGAAACGTCCACGCCTACCTTGCCAGCATATACCCCTCAGCTAAGTTATATATATCGAAAATCGTCAGCGTTGATAGAAGTCGCATAGATGTAAGAAAATGGCAGAAAATCTATATGAAATGTCATTTACATAGGATTGATAGTTTTCTATTAACGTTAACGATTGTTGTTTTTGTAGAAAATGAATGTCTCTTGGTTAGTCAGGCAGGCAACTTTTTTTTTTTGTTCGCTGGGGGAAAATGCAATTATGAATCCCCTCCAAACCGGAGGGGTATGTGAGGCTCCTCGGGATTTAGGAGTTCCGGTATACCAATTAACACTCCCAGCGTCACGCCCGCTTCGCCTTAGTGGAGTCTGGGAAATTAGCTGAGTCTTTACCTCCAGACCCCTCCGGCGAGTCCTGCCAACGCGGCAGGCCGTTCGCACCCCCCCTTAAGTTAGGGGAAACATCAACGCTTTTCGAGCGCTCCTTTTCCGCCACCGGGAAGTTGAAGGCGGTCGTATATCCGCCTTCGTCGCCGCTGGAGCGCCAGTGCCAGAGGGTCCACCTCTCGCACGCGTTCTGCCGCTTTCTTCTGAGACATCACGTGATCGCAAAAGGAGGCGACTGTCGCCCATGCCTACTAGCTCCCTAACATCGCGTTGATAACACGGGGGAGCGAGAGGTCCCACCCGATCGCCACTGTAAGACTGCGGCGCTGGTCGGACCACGACGGGCACTCTTCGAGAGTGTACTGCGCCGTGTCCTGGCACGAGTTATGGCACGACGCGGTCTCCTTCTTTCCGATGCCGTGCAGGTACGATCCAAAACAGCCGTGTCTGGAAATTCCTGCACCAGGCGGAGAGGAAACCATGGGGGGCATGGACGGGGTGGTAGAGGCAAGAAGGGCGTTCTCTTGTGTCATTGCCCGCTGGGTGGCCTCATCGGCAGCTGGCTTGGGCTCAGCTCCGGCGCTGGTCGAAGGTACGGGCTCAGGCTGCGCTGCCTTCGACCTCTTACCCATTCCCTTGCCCTTAGCGGGTTTTGGGGCTTGAGACTGCTGACCACAAGTTTTGTCTGTCGCAAGTGGGGGCCGAAGGCACTTTTCCGGCAGAAGCTGGTCCTCGAAACTTGCTAAACAGGCTCGTTTAAATGTCCTCTCCTCCATCACGACCTTACGAATTACCTACTCGAGGTTGGGGGGAGAGGGGCCTTCTGCCGCCGGGGTCTTAGCAGGCGAGGCCACAATCTCAGCCAGCTTTTTATTTAGCTGGCTTACTTCTGCCTGCAGGCTATCAACTCTCAAAAATTTAAGACAGTGGGCCCGTATCCTTTTTTTTTTTTCCGGGGTGAAAATCTAATGATTTCAACCCACGTCGAGGGCACGGCGTGGGGATATGTCGGACTCACACCGACCAAAAACACCCCGAGCCCCTTCAATTGCCAAAGCCAGAGTCGCGGGATCACTCGCGCATGCCCTGCGCGACTCTGGCAAGCCTTAGTCCTGCTGGACTCCTTCTATAAAGGGGTAGGTGTAAAGAGCCTACCCCTTACTACCCGTAAGAACGGACGCGCAGGACGACGCGTCCGTTTTCTTCTTGGCCTGTCAGCTGATCGGATGACAGGGTGCCCTCCCTGCCACCCGCAGGCCCGACCTCACGGTGGCCGCAGGTCATTTCGTCGACGCCTGAGACGTCTGCGGCGCGATGGGATATTGCTTGACGATTCCCGCTCGCGTTCCGCTACTTCCTTGGCCGTCATTGTGGTCTCACAAAAGTCGGCCACCGCCTGCCAAGCGCTCTCGCTTTGGACCATGGCTGCGATCACAGCCGGGAGCGAGAGCTTGAGTCCACCGAGATTTGCGGCCAAGTCGCACCTGCCATTTGCCCACACTGGGCAGTCTAACAGCGTGTGCCTTGCGTTGTCCTCTGGGGCCGGACAGTGGTGACACCCTTCCGTTAACTCACGTCCGATCCGACACAGGTACTTGCCGAAACAGCCATGACCGGTCAGCACCTGTGTCAGTCGATACGATAAACTTCCGTGGCGCCGCTCCAGCCAGTCCCAGAAAACGGGGCGGATTGCAGCAACGAGATCATGCCCAGCGATGGGATTTTCAAGGCCGTAGAGCCAGTCTGTCTGAGCTGCTGTTCGCAGCTCATCCCTTTTTTCTCTCAGTGAGAGATCGCTGCCCTGGGTTTGAACCTGGCTTCGCCACACGTGGAGCTGTGCCAAGATTCTGGCTTCGAACTTCCAGGGCAGCGTCTGTGCAAGCAGCGTGGCCGCCTCACGGGAAATCGTGCGGTAGCCCCTAATAACCCTGACGGCCATCACTCGCTGCGGCTTGTGCAACAACGCAGCTTTACGGGCCGTCAGATTGGTTCCCCATATTGGGGCGCCATATAGCGCCATGGACCGCACGATCCCGGTATACAGCAATTGAGCAAACATGAGGAATTTGGTCCTCCTATATTGGGGAGGAGCTGCGACAACAACCCAGCCGTCCGGACCAATTTTGGGGTTAACTGTCGCAGATGGGGCCCGAAGTCCCACCGGCTGTCAAGAACCAAGCCCAGATACTTGAGTGTTGGTCTGACGCCGATGTGTACTCCGCCTACGACTATGTGAGAGTTTACCGGGGGTGCCTTTCTTGGGCCGTAAAAACAAATGGCTTCTGACTTGTGCAGGGCCACCTCTAGTCCCAAACTTCGGATTCGCCCCACGACCTGCGCCACAGCAGCAGTGGCTAAAATGGATGCGGCCCTGAAGTCCTGGGCCCGTGCAGTGACGAGGGTATCGTCAGCATAGCATATGCATGAGACCCCCCGAAGAAACTCACCACGCAGGACCCAGTTATACCCAATGTTCCACAGGACAGGGCCCAAGACAGAGCCCTGTGGAACTCCGCGCACGACGATGTGGCGCCCTAAGCCCTCTTGACTCGGAAATATCACAATTCTCTCCGACAAATACGCCATCAAGAGCCGTTGCAAATAGGCCGGGACTTGGTGGTATACTAGCGCATCCAATATGCAAGAATGCGGGATACTGTTAAAAGCATTAGCAATATCCAGAGAGACTGCCAGTACCACTTCGCCGCGCGCAGTTGCTCCTCTGGTTAGATTTCTTAGAGTTTCAATGGCATCTATAGTTGAGCGCTGCCGCCGAAAACCATATTGGCAATCCGCCAGATCCGGCCCAGTGTGCGCCAGGTGGTGAACGAGGCGGTCTGCAATTATCTTTTCGAAGATTTTGCCCACCTCGTCCAACAGCACAATGGGGCGGTAGGCCGATGGTGACTCGGTCGGGCGTCCCTCTTTCCTTAGCAGGACCAATTTCCCCGTTTTCCAAATAGCCGGGAAGCGGCCCTGCTGTACGCACGCACACAGAAGTCTTAAGAGGCGTGGTCCCATCGATTTGAGAGCCACTACGAGGACCCCACCATGAATGCCGTCCGGCCCGGGTGCCGTCTTTCTGGCCCTGAGTCGGTCAGTAGCCGCCTGGAGTTCCTGTTCCGTTACCGGTGGAGGGTCTTCGTCAGGCACGTCCAAACTGACGAGTGGAGGGACAAATCCTGGATCGATATCGGGGAACAAAGCAGAAACTACTTGTCGCAAAAGCTGCGGTCGAAGGACTTGAGTTAATGGAGGGGCCCAAGGTCGGAGTTTGCCTCTGACCAGACGGTAAGGGCGCCCCCACGGATCCCTGTCTAGGTCAGCCAGCAACTCCTTGCGAGCAGACTCCTTGGCAGTTTTAATAGCCAGCTGTAGTGTCTTTTTTGTCGACATGTAATGCCTATACAACTCGGCTTCCCGTGCCTCAGCATCGTCGGGGCGGCGACGCCTCCGACGAAATCGGGCGTACTGGCGACGCACTGCAACGCAGAGACTTCGTAAGCGGTCAATATCCTGCGACCACCAGTACACCTGTCGCTTCCTTGGTCTATTTTTGCGAATGCGAGGCATCGCCGCATCACAAAGCAGAGTGAGAACCTGCCGGAACTCCACAGCTTCCTCATTTATATCTACTGGTTCTGAAGTCGTCAGTGGATTCCAAGAAAGAACAATGGCGGCTTCCTCCAAAAACTCTCGGTTGAGCTTTTTCAGGGCCCAACGAGGACCCTGACTTTCCCTCGCCTGACTTCCTGCTCCCTCATTAGACGGTTGGTTGGTAACGCTGAAGAGAATATAAAGATGATCAGATAGCGTCTCCACCCCCTTGGCGACCCTCCAATCAGTTGCTCTTCTTGCGATAGAAGGAGTCGCAAACGAAAGATCTACTATGGACCCGCCATTATGCCGCACACAAGTATTCGAACCGCCTTGATTTAAAAGCACTAAGCCCAATGCGATAGCCCACTCCTCGACCAGCCTTCCCCGCGCATTTGTCACCGGCGAACCCCATGCCATGGATTTCGCGTTGAAGTCTCCGGCGACTACCATAGGGAGAGATCGGTTTTGAACCACAAATGAACCGAGCCGTGTTAAAAACTCCTCATACTCCGCCAGAGGTCGATTTGGTGAGAAGTATACACCGACAACGACCAGCTCTCCAATGTGGGCTGCGACGAATCCTTTCGACCTCGTTATGTTTTCGAGTGTCGGTGATTTTACAGCGACCAAACCGTCCTCGTCTCCTACCCAATTAGTATTTGGTGGAACGAAGTATGGTTCTGACACAATAACTACATCAATCGAACACTCTGCCATGCTTTGTAAAAGCAGGTCTTGTGCTCTGACAGAGTGATTGATGTTCGCCTGAAGAAACTTTCGAGCCATTAATTAACGTTAGTCTCCATTACTCCTTCCACGTCTGCTGCCGGTACCGAATCCGGCGCCCGCTTCTTCTGGACTTGCTCTGGCTCTTTATTTGCCATACAGGATCGACTACCCACGATGTGGTCCGCAGATTTGCCCAGTGTCTCGCAAGCTGGACAATGAGGCGGGGCCGAGCAGTTTTTCATCTTGTGACCAGGTTCACCGCATTGGAAGCACCGTTGAGAGCAATCCACTGCTGACGAACAAGCAACCCCGACGTGTCCGTTTAGTTGACAGCGGAAGCAGCGCATGGGTCTTGGCGGCATCAGTCTTACTTTGGCTGAAGACCAGCCGACTTTGAGCCGTCTTTCTTGCCCTTCGAAATCCAAAATCTTTTTGACTGCCGTAACTGGACACGAAACAACGACCGTTCCGAGACCCGTACGGTCTCTCCTTATGTCTCCCGTACGAACTTCGCTGGAAGAACAGCTACCTTTTTGGGAAACGGCAGAGACAACTTCATCTTTTGTTATGGAGTCGTCTAGCTCCATGAGCCTGATCTCGGCATACCTTTGGGGTCTGGAGATGCGAACATCTTCCGCTTTTAAGGTGTTCCTTAGCTTTTCGGCCAAAGCATCGGCCTTGTCTCCGCTGGTGGCCCCGGGTATTTGCAGCATGCGGGCACCTGTAATCGTAATTTTTGGTCGAATTCCCGCAATGCCCAGCTCCTGTAGGCTTATGTTTTGTTTTGCCTCAGCCATAACCTCTGAGTAGGTTAAACCCTTCTTCACCGCCTCCGGTTGCAGAGTTAAAACTACAGCCGTGGTGTTGGGCGCTTTAAGCCGCGCAATCTCCCTGGCCTTCTCCTTTTGGGCCCTTTTCCGTGCTCTTTGAGCCTTTTGTTTGACCTTCCGATTTTTCTTTTTCTCCCCTACTATTTCCCAGTTGCCCTTCTCTGGTTGGTGTTGACTATTACGAGCAGGTTTTGGTTTCTTTCTCGACTCCTGTATCTGTGAGGGCAGTCCACTAGCTAGTTGCAGGTTCTCTACAGTGGGAACCGTTGCATGTTGCGTATTTTGTGGGCAGCCCTTCGCTGCCTTCGATGCATATGTGGCTTGCCGTTGAGGTACCTCAATTGGTCGACTTTCAGCAATCACAATATGTGGCCGATTATCCATGGCTAGAGGGGGCCGCAGGATTTTTCCTTCTAGAAATGAGACTCGGGCCATTACTTTGGCGATCTCATCTCTGAAGACCTTCACTAGCTCCGAATCTCTACTGGCTTCTTCTCGACGTGGACTTTGTTGTTTTAAGGCAACTAACTCCTTCTTAATATCGTCCATTTCGTCGCCGAGATTCGATATTTGAGTTTTGAGGCGCTCATTTTCCTTTTGCAATCGGCATGTCTCTTCCGTTGCCGATCGCTGCAGGAGCACCTCCATGACCTCCTGTATTATTGCAGTAGCATCTTTCAAGGCTTTCTGACCTTTGAGCCCCTTAGACGCTTTAGCCATCGAGTTGATGGAGGAGATAACCCGTTGCATCTTGTGGTGTATTTCATTACCAGTCATCTGTTCGATGTCATTTTCCTTCCCTTCCGTCTTTTTCTTCCCTCTCTCACTCCTCCTTGGAGTAGGTACAGAGACCTCTGCGTCATCTGCGCTCGATGCTGACACGATTGGCTCTCGTTCTGCCTTCCTTTTTTTGGACTGACGCCAAAACTTTGACCTTAGTCCTTCCCTTTCTTCCGCACTTAATATACTAGCCATGTCTGACCCATCTGAGTCCGACATGCAACTCCCTCCAACATCATTTGGTTTAGTTTTATTTATTAGATCCATAACAAATCCCACGAGTGTAGGAGATATAAAAGTCGTTCCCGGGCAGCGCTCCCTGTACCCGGGAAAAGCCTAGCATGACCCTTCGAGGTGTCGGCTGGTTCCTCGTCGGGGATCAGCACTCGCGACTGGATTCCTTCCAGCCACTCATCCCCTCACCGTGCTCCGCAGCTTGGGATTAGGGGTTTTAACAGAGGTTTTCCTTCCTCGTAGTCCAACCGTTTAAGGTCAGACCCCTATTCCCCCGTAAGGTCCATCCGCGACCTATCGTTGGGGGTTTACGGGTTGGCCGGCGGTGGCCTTATTAAGGCCGTGTCCAAAGGCAGGATAAGTGCTCTTCGGACCCGCCGCCCCCTTCGCAACAACATGCCCGTCGTCGCTACCTAGAATACGTCCAGGACGCCGACGAGTCACCGCGATCAGTCTGTAAAAACAATGACCGAGGTCGCCCAATATCGGCACCTGCTGCCGCTACCCATAGTATGTCCGAGATGCCAGCAGGCCCCACCAAACCACGAATACCCTTACGGCCGCGTCTAATGCCCGCAGCATAGCGTGCTAAGACTCTCTGCTTGGTTTTTGCAAGTGGTCGTCTCCACCGGATAGAATAGAATAGGATAGGATAGAGCAATTTGCCCTTTTAGGATGGGTAAAGGAAAGGAAGGAAAGAAGTTGGCCGTTTGCCCGCCCCATTACGGGACGCAGCGGTACGCCCAAGACCCCTAGTTTTGGTCCGCACCGGGAACATCCCGGTACTGCACTGTGCAGCATGCCCCTATCCACCACCTGAGGACGCGCCCGATAGCAGTCTCGGAACTGCTCCCGTAGGAAAAACCGACCCACGGCGGGAGTGGGCCCGTATCCTGCCTTAAGCCGAGCAGTGCGCGTCCACTGTTCTTTGGCCGTGACCCTCTCCTCCAAATCCACCTGGAGCTGCACCTTCCTCGCTAGGTCAAGCTTGCATTGGGCGTCGAATAGTCCCACGTGGTTGGAAGTGCCCTCAGCAGTAGACTGATGAGCAGTCTTTGTCTTCTTCTTTCTGGGCCTACCGGGCGTCGTTTCGGAGGAATCAGACCCTTGCCTCATATAGGCCGACCTATTTAAGGTACGGTTTCTTCCCACCGTCGTTTTAATGGACACGTCCGTATTGGAGAAGTCCGCCGCAGTATACGTGCTAATCGCCGATGCTGGGCGGCTAGCCTCCGACGCTGAAGCGTCTGGGAAGCCCTGAGAAGGGCTGTTTGGATGGCCCTGAGAAGGGCCGTTTGAGTAGCCCTGAGAAGGGCCGTTTGAGTGGCCCTGAGAAGGGCCTTTTGGATAGCCCTGATAAGGGGCAGGTTTCACCAGAGGCGTCTCGCACAGGTTTTGGCATGGAGTCGAGCAACAGCTTTTTATCACAATTGCCCGCTAGTCGCAACATTGCACAGCACTCGTTAGCCGCCGGTCTTCCACTCCGTTACGGTGGTCAGACACGGCGTTGCCCGAGGGTTACTACATGGAAGTCAGCGCTGTGGGGGAACCCCCAGTCAGGCAGGAACCTACGACAACTCTTGTCAAGTCCCTGACGAGAGACAGTCCAAGAGGATTTCTACTGGGATACAAAAAAAAAGAACAAAGAAACTCGTTATTCAACTAGGCTACAGTGTACCTACTACATAGTACTTTCTGAACGTTAACATGATAAACAACACCCCATCGCCTACCCTTCACTGCTACCCGTGCTCTTGCTACAGAAGAAGAGAAGGCACAGCAAAGAAATTAGTTCCTGTTTGTTGTTATAATGATTGTCGTCACGTCTCTCCCATTATTTTTATCGCTAAGTTTTAGTTTCTTACATCTGGATTTGTTAAAAACTAAATAACAAAACAATAAGTATTTGTTTTAATTCGGTTTGGTTTGGCTTACAAAATTGATTTGAAGTAAAAAAATTGTTAAGATTAGGCCACTACAATAATAATTGTGGTCATCGCAATGAATATTCAGCTCAAAATCATATGAATTCAGATTAAATGAACCTTTAAGGCGGATGTGATGAGAACGGCTTTATAACAGCGACATCTGGCCCTGAAACGTGAATTACGGTGGTAAATTTGTCAGCTGGTATTCGACTAAACTGCGTACAGATGGCGTTGAGAGTCTAGTTTTATATTAACCAAAGACAGAACAAGCATTAATTGCAACATATCCCACTAATATTATAAACATGGATGGATGATTAATACTCTTTCACGCTCAAACGGCTAGATTAATTTATTCATTTGATCAAATTTGAAATGAAGTTAGTTGACTCTCCGTGTTAACATAAAAGCATTCGTCAGAGGGGATTATTGTTTTTGAAGTTATAACCGAAATTCAGATATCAGCTAGTTACACAATAAATGAGATTTAAAACTTCATCTATCTTTTAGTAATTGTTTGTAGACTGTATAGCAAATGCAAGTAGAAGACTTTCACCAGCTTTTAGTTAAAACTTTGTATAAAATAACTTAGGTACTTCCTTATTAACTGCACTATAATTACCATACAATCAATCATGATACGATACCTGTTTATCAGTCTAGAATATTGACGAGAGCACTTAGTAAATTGTGATACTTAGCTGACCTTAGGTATAATCTCTTTTATTGTAACGTACACAGTCTTATACATAATAATATATCTTGTAAGAAAGTTGTCAACTGACATGACCTTGCCAAGTCAAATATTCAAAGTAACTTGTTTTGCCCTATGGCGTTAGATAACACTTTTCGCTTCAGAGATGCGTACTACATACTTAACCTTAATTCTTACGCTCAATTAAAGATTAAATTCGTTGACAATGATTGTCACATAGTCTATTTTTTTAAAGGTATGGTTTCATATAGAGAGTCTTGGACTACCACTATCATCATCATTATCATCATTCCCCTGCCCTTATCCCAATTATTATTTGGGGTCGCCGCAGCATGTCTTCTTCTTCCACATGTTCTTATCTGACGTCACCTCGCTAGTCACTCTTTGCAGCCATATCATCTTTCACACAATCCATCCATCGTTTCTATTACCACTATAAATTGCTACCGAAATGTTTTGGAATCAGCAAGTTTCTAATCTCAAGTTAAACATAATACTACAAAGTTTTTCTCCTTGTCAGAATCGTATCCCGACCAAATCGTTAGTAAGGTCATTAGATGGTTCTCCATACTTTTAAATTAACTGACTTTTCCTGCGTTGCTATAATTGTATTAGAAATGCATTCTTGCTTGTACAGTCACGAGCAAAAACATTTCTGAAAGTTCTGAAGCTGTTATTGAATGTTGTTGATATTGTAAGCTAAACGTACATAACACGGCACTGTATTAAATATTTTTTTAACCTTTAATTTTTAATTTTATTGGTAAAATTAAATTGTCTTATTTGTATGTATATCGCATGCTCTGCTTACCTATAAGAAATTGTTACAAAAGCATTGTATTATAATGAATGTTTTTAATATTTTTATCGTGGTAACAATTGTCGGTGAGCCAAATAAATAAAATAAAATAAAAATTAGCTGTATTTGAAAGAACATTTCACAATTTCATCAAACACTTGATTATAATAGGACTTCAATTTCAATTGTTTGGTCGTGTATACATGTATTTGCTCGTGACTGTACTTGGTTAAGCTAGATACAGCCTGATATCGCTATTTTCTCTTAAACGGAGCAAGTCCTTGAGGATTTCATCGTGTCAGGAAAACAGTATAGGTATAAGTAATATATCGTCAGATGGCTAACTGTAGAAAATCTGATTGAAGCTTTATCGCATTACGTGATAATTTTATTAGATCGTCACTTTATCTTTGTTTTATAAAACGATTAATTCCGGGTACGCTGAAATAGATAAATAGATACGATATGCTATTTAAAGATTGAATAATGAGTAGTATTTCCTCTTCGATAGGGGCATAGATTTTTAATAGTTTTGTTACGTGTAGAACACTGATTGACCGTTGTCCTAAGGTGTATTTTACAATGCCTAGGTACACTACTTGGTACGTGTCTCGCATACAGTGCGTACTGTCCTAATACAGACTGTGTCAAACGACTGGCAATAGGAATCAATGAACGGATTTATCCACACCTATTCGATCTCCGTGAGGCAACAAATTGAACGGACTCAACCTTATTTTCAAAACAGTGATCAATTATTAAACAATTGATTTTCACTTGTTTTGGAAGTTTATGAAGTAGAAAAACTGTTAATTTGCCTCTCTTCCGTTGAGTACAAAGATATATTGATATCGTAAAACCGACCATAAAGTGAAAGGTCACATGTCTATAGTATACGCTATAATAAAATGTTTACGTGTAATATTTAATGGATACTGTTTTATTGGTGTAAGTAGGCAATACGCATACTATAAAATGTGACAATAGTAAGAAACGACGGACTGTTATAGAATAGGTTGTAATTTTAACGTTTCTAAAGTGCCTTTTACACCTATTAGAAATAATAACGTTTTCATTATGATTTTGAGATTATTTTCAAACAGAAAAGTATACGATCAAGAGAAATTGAAAAAAGATCTTGAATCACCATTTATCGCAGAAGCATAGCAAATGATTCATTCATTTATATTGCTTATCTTTTGTATTTGTCAAATAACAATAAATTAATAAACAGTGTAACAGTAACTCATAATTAAGGTTCTTAAAAGCTGACTAGAGATACTAAAGACTTTTGCCTGTAGCCTTGTCGATTTCACACAAAACACGAAATATAATTATTCTAATATATTTTCTTTCTAAAGGCAGTACACAATAATTATAATACTAGTAAAATAGTTTATATTCCGAAGATTTCCGATTTTTTTTTAAAGAAAAAAAGGGTGGGCAGTAGCAGAGCACGTACTTCTTATTCTGATAAAATTTAATTAATGTTTAAGGCACGCCCAAGTATTTACGTGCGTATATCCGGAAAAAGCAATGATTTTAATTAACGATTAGATCACAAGCTAATTTAATTGATAACATTTAGATATCACGTTCCTTTTAATAAAAAATACATTTAAAAACGCTGCGAGGGGTATAAATAGGCGCCTATTATAAGTACCAGCTTAACGTGAACATGACAAGGGGACTCAATGTCAAACCATACATTGATTGACACACATGACATTTGGACCGCGTGACTGGAGTCATTACGTTTGGAAAGCACCTGAGAATGCCTACTTGAAATAAATACATTTTATTTTTAAGACTTAAGCAGTTATAGCTTAATCTCGGCAAGCATCAACGTCTCTACGAATTTATGTACGTACAAAGTTATTATCACTTACTAAAATCGGTGAAGGAAAACATCTTGAGTAAACCGGCGCGAGGCCTACAGGCGGCTTAAGAACTTTGCCACCAGGTTATATATCAATCATACAAAAGAAAAAAAGCAAATGATAACATAACATAACTCTGTTCGGCTAGTTGGTAAGCTTAACAAAATTACAATGCACATTACAATACAATTTGGTATAAAGCAACTTTGAACAACGAACGAATAATGAAACAAATTTTGGACGTCGATTATGTGCCTGAGAAGTCTAAATTTATTTACATACCGTTTACTTACGCATTTTAATATCAAAGTTATTCAACGTCGTAAAATATAATCGTAACGAAATGCTCATCCAAATAGGTATTACATAATCCACATAAGCAATGCTTTGAGCGACTAAGCAATCTTAGCTGTAAACTATGCGGCTTATCACTTATCAAATTATGTTATAAAATTGCTATATCGATTTAGTTCTTGTCTCATGTGACTTAAGTACTATTTTCGTTTATCTTATCTGGATACAGGTGTCCGAATTATATCTACTGAATTTGGACGCATGAGTGCTCATTGACGTTCTTGGATTTTCATTGTTCACAAGTCCGAAATCGGAATTCATATATGAAAAACATAATTTTGACTGACAGTTGACTTGATTCTTGTTTCAAATATGTACACAATCACCCTCATGCTATTGTCATCTACGTGCCAAAAGATCATTGCAGCTTTATAATGGGCAATGTATCTAAGTTAGTTAATATAGTTATTTCTAAGTTACACTATGACAATTATATTTAAGTAGGTATAACATCAACCGTAGACTGCCCGGTTGTTTGTCGATCCATGACCATAATACCAAGTCTTTTTTCAATCAGCAATTTTGATTAAAATGACTTGACCCAGTAGAAATGCTTAATGGTTTTCCTCCATTGCAAAGGTATGTTAAGGGATATTAGGGACTCAAGTCCGGGGTTTTTTTCTCAACTTTCCTGTACCAAACCGTAGCCAAAGCTGACTACTGTACTATACACTGATACAGTAGTAATATTGTTGTAAGAGCGAGACGCATCTACGCGTAGTATAGTGCGCTGTCTCATTTCCACGACGATGATAATACTTTAAGAGCTCATAATATAAATAAATAATAATAAATAAATATCTTGGACAATATCCACATACGGCCATCTAAACCCAAGCTAAGCAGAGCTTGTGTAATCAGACAGCTGATAAACATACCCATATATTTCTAAATATATACTATACCTAAATATTATAGATAAATCACACCCAGACACAGAACAAATGATCGTGCTCATCACACAAACATTATTTTGTTCTGGGTGGGAATCGAACCCACGACCTCCGGCTTAGCAGTCAAGGCTACTAACCAATAAACCAACAGGCCCGTCAAAATATAAACCGGCCAGTCCACTGCGATACTAACCTTTGTCCTAGTCAATGTTTCTAAATTACGTTGATGCGATCGCTTATAATGTACCATTCAATTAAAATATCGTTAGCTATACTATTATTATACTAAGTGGGTTTTACAAATGTCATATTCTCACACGCTCACTGTTGTTAAATTATTGTCATTAGATTCCGATAATGTAATGATAATGATTTCTTAATTGATTTATATTTGTTTTACTACTCCACGTGGTCTGATAGACACTTTTTTTGCACTGGCACTAAACACGTTTTATAAAAACCATCATGTCATTGTAAGCTATACTGTCCTTTTCTCTATTACATGACTGTTCTGAATTAGAAATGGAATGTAAGTCTTAAAATACGAATGTCTGAATCAATTTTGAAGGTGTTTCTTGGTATCGTTAAATTTCTAACCACAAAGTAAGTATGCGTTACGTCTTAATATAACAGCGAGTGTCACTGGCTATAATTACGTTTAAAAAGAATAATCAACTGTTAAACTTTCAAACAATTTTTCAATTTGGATTAGGTAACACTTGAATGTTTTTTTTTATAATTATTAATAAGCTGCTTTTTACTTTTCTCTGTGGTATTGCTACATGTTTCTCTTTATCAGATAATGACAGAATTATTGTCTCGATACTCCAGCAATTAAATAGAATAACACACAGGCAAGTTAATTACCTTGCTACCTATATCAAAGAAATAAAGGTTACATCCTTTATTTTGATTTAGTATTGTATTTTTAATTTCTCGTTTGTTCCGACTGTTGTGAACAACAGAAGGTTTGTGGATTAAAATTTAATTAAGGCAAGCTGATCCCCGGGCTCGGTAACATGTGAATTATTTTGACCAGAAACCCGACTGATTTCATCCAGGTATAGTCACGAGCAAAAACATGTATACATGACCGAACAGTAGCAATAGATTTCTCTAAACAGTAGGAATGTTCCTGACATTGTAAGCTAAAAATAAAATGTTTAATTTGAAAGAAAATATCACGATTTCATAAATAATTTGACTATTAAATTCCAATTGTGTGGTGGTGTTTACATGTATTTGCTCGAGACTGTACAGTAATTTTATCTGAATTTACACCTTGTTGTGGGATTGAATCACTTATTTGGTTGGTTTTGATATTTAAATAGATTAAGTTCGAGTTATTTTCATTGGTCAATGAAGACGTGTGATAACTGATGAGCAATTATGGATATTATGATGGGTATGTTATTGCATTCGACGCATCATGTGTATATTATTGTACGAATAAGTAAATTGAACTAAGAATTTTTAATCTGTCTTGCTATATCTATGGCTGTTACAATTAAACAATATAAAAAAAGATGCAAAAATTCGTGAGTATGTGTTGGACAGTTATTTCTTGTCCCTCAAATGTTGGTGGACGCGAAGTGCTGGTAGATGACATCAAGGTTTGACACTATACGGGCGCAGCCGTGTGCAAAAGGTAGTTGTAAACAAATGCATCAATAATCCATCAAAACGATTAAGTGTCTGGCTTTAATATGTTCAGCAGTCCGACTTTAGGTATTAATACAAAAGTCATAAATATTGTTTTGTAGATAAAAATAAATAATCACTTTATCTGTAGTATCTATAATTCTTAATCTCAATCATGCTTATCCATTGTGAATACTGATAAAATTGCTTTTAGGGATAAGTCGTGTCAATTGCGATGTTTTAAGACAATGTTTAATGAACCTTGAAAGGAAATGAGAGTCGCCCTCAGTTTTAGAAAGGCCTATCACCATAAATTATCACCAGCTAATCATCTATTACACCTTCCCCCAAATATTAAATCGGAACTTAAGTTTAAGACGCTATGAAAACTCTTTCTTTCTCTTTTCTATTCGCCTGAAAAAACAAAGACAGCATGACAGTTGACAGCTATTTACAATTGAGCGAGCCGATGATTGGGTGATCTCTATTGAACATTGAATTTTACTGCAAATTATATTGAAAAAAAAAACTGGAGTAATTCAGTCAATATTGTGTTCGCAGGACTAGCGAAGGATACCATTCGAAGTCGCCTCGTCGTGTGGCGTCGTGTGGGTATCAGACGGCACTGACTGCGCTGCTTTATACAGACCCTGAGGACTATTACAGTGCCACAGTAGCATCGCAAGGAGCATTGGTAAGGGGTTTTCAAGGCGCTTATTAAGACCTTTACAAAGAAATGGTGGTTGCGCTGTGTGAGCGAGTTATATATGTAGTGTAGTCCGCTTTCAAAGATAACAAATCTGCTTAAAAAAGTCACGGTTTTGGTACTGATTTCTCATTTTCATTATAAGAGTATTAATACAATTTGATATATAAAATTCTCGTGTCACAATGTTCGATCCCGTACTCCTCCGAAATCGCTTGACATCTTCAATCCTTGAAATTTTGTGAGCATACATAATATATTGAGGTGGTCTGAGGATCGGCCAACATCCATAGTTTTTTATCCTCGAATCCTTTTTTCTTTCACATGCGAAGTCGCAGGCAACAGCTAGTTTTACATAAAATTTATAATTCTGTCATTCATTTTGCTGTAGTAAAATTACTAAGAACTGTCAGAACACAAGTCCTGAATATTATCTTAGTGCATTTTGTGGGTTGCGGAAAAGTATAGCATAGTGGTCACATATTACTTAGCTATAACTTAAACTGTATAACATAGTTGCTATAGCAATAGAAAATAAAGTTTCAATTGTTTACGATTTAATTTCGATAAACTTTATTGTTTCTTTTTTATGACTGATATGTTTCACAATGTTTATATGTCGCAGTAAAGCCCATTGCGTTGAAAGCTATTCCAACCAACGATTTCCACTACAATGAATCACTTAGTAGTGTTTACTACATTAATTCTATCTGTTTTGATTGTTTAGATATTCAATGACTAATGGTGCTTGATGATAACGCAAGCAGCTGCTTTATGCTAACTTGTAATCTTCGAGATAGATTGCATCTCTAATTAGCTTTGCTTTTGTTTTGGCTCCACCCCTTTTCTCCACCCCTTTTCTCCTCCCATTCTCATACCAATCTAAAACGCTTAGTACCAACGTAAACCAAGTAGTCTTCAGTACCAGACTATTTCAGTCTAGTCTCGCTAAGAGACTTCTTCTCATCTCGTATGGTGGAACTTGTACTTGAGTTAGTAGTCTAACGGTCATAATACTAGGTAATCACTGCAACTTAGAGATATTATTGCTAGACTACCTGACACATGTTTGAACACTGACACCTGTCTTTGGAGACTACAGTCATCGAAGATTTGCGATGCCTTCAAGTTTTTGACTGCACTCTGATCGTCTCCAACCAAAAGTTTTCTTAAGTCAGAGCGGGTACTAATTCTTTCTACTATTGTGACATTCACGTGTTCATTAATTACCATTTGGCTTAATCGATTGGATTTGGAATTTCGAATGACGTAAAATTAAGATAACGATGTTGAATTTCGATCAGTTATCAGTTTGGTAAGTATTCGGTATAATAATTTGAGTAATAAATTAATGTTCTTTGGACTCGATTAAAAATTACTTCGTCTTATAAATAGGCACTGGTAAACCAAACAAAAGATAATTCCACTTTGACCGCGTTGATAAAAAGCCATCATAAATTTTCTTCTTTTTCTTTTCGATATATTATGTGATTTACAGTAGTTATTTCCTGATTTACTTCTTCCATACTTTTTTGCGATTCAGTGTAGATATGTAGGCCCTTTTAAGTAACCCGAGTCCCCGAATTTAAGTTATATATCGGGTTTATAAAGTTCTAATTGTTTGGTGGTGATTGTAAACAACATTGTTTACTATAAAACTAGGTTAGTTTTATAGTAAACACGAGGTCACATCAGTTTTTGTTAATTGTGATTGTAGTCCTTTCCTACACGAGAAGAGGTATTTTCTGGCTATAATAATTATGTAGTTCTTTGGACATAAGTTTACTCAAATACTATCCGTGTTTTGGAAAGCACGTAAATATGTGGGTCCTATACCTGATTTCTCGCCGGTCGTCCGGAACAGAGAGTGCACCTGTGTTTGCGCACACGCGTGTGCACTATAATATGTCCTGCGTAGCTGGCTGGTAACACTAGCCACTGTGGCCGAAATTGGTCAGGAGACATACACTTAAATACTTCCAATCCTTACCTACTTCACAGTTAAACAAATGTACAAAAAAATCTCATTTTGTTTACTAATTCGAAACAATGGAATAGGTATACGTAGAAGATTATAATCTGAAAATAATTAATCAAATAATTATATAAGCTGATATGAACGAGGTCGTAATTAAATTCGAATTTGCAACTACTACGCAAATTAGTAATAAATAATGTAAACATCTTGTATTTCGATGCATTTATTCCATTTTTACAGGCTTGTTGCTCTAGTGGCCCTATGCTGTATCATAGGTCTTTTAATTTGATTCGGTTTGATTCCCACTCAGGAAATGCGTGTGTGATTAGCACAATCATTTGTTCTGTGTTTGGATGTAATTTATCTATAATAAGTATGTTTATCAGTTGTCTAGTCCTCGTAATACAAGCTACTTTAGTATGCTTAATTTGGGAATAGATACCGTTATGTGAATGTTGAGGAATATTTATTTTATAGATCTACCTTTAGAGTCGAATATAGAGCTGCAATGATTTTTTGGCACGTGGACGACATTAACATGAGGGCGATGGTGTCCATATTCGCATAAGAATCAACTCAACTATCTGTCAAAAGTGATCCTTTTCAATATAATTACGAGTTTCGACACAGTGCCTTTTTTGGCACGCGCCAAAAGATCCTTGTAGCACTGTGTATGTTTTTGTCTCTATACAACATGATCTCAAGTCATACGTAACGTATTAGAATACTAGGGTATTACAAATTTAAAAAAACTGTCTTAAAACAATCATGAAGTTGTAATGAATCATTAGAATTCTGCTTAAATGTCATAAACATCCTAATATCACGTGCTCCGTTAGCAAACAAAACGAAAGTGCGCACGATAAAACAACACTTTGTGACTTTTGTACTAACGAAGTGATATCACGTCAAAACCCACACAATGGCGTTTCAAACGTTTGGAAAACAGATTTAAAACGAAGATTATTAAAATTAAAATATAAAAATGTATTTTTATGAATAAAAGCCGACGTTTCTCGTTAACTTTTTACCAAATATATCATAAGCATTAATTTTTATATTTTTTGCTTATGCGATGTAAATTACATTATACGCCCTTAAGCCCTTAAGCTTTACATCAAAAATACTCAATAACAATATAAATAAACTACACTGTGGAAACACTTATCGTTTGCAACGCATTCATACATGTTGTGTACGATATTGCGTAGGTGGGATCTGTTTCAGTCTGTCCCTGCTTTGCTTATCAAGCCAAATCATGGAGCACTGAATGTCTGCCCTATAGAACCTTTTTAATTCTGATTCCTCCTTACTCTCAAAAGCGAGTGCACCTACGGTCAGAGTTAGAGTTATTTATTTGCGCAGATGTCAGAAAAATAAAAACAAAAGAATTATCATATTCTACCTGAAACAGGTGTACAAATTTAGTATACAGGCCAACTGAAAGTCCTTTTAAATGACATTAAACAATAACACACTACAATATAGAGTTTACATGAGGTGAAAACTAACAAACAAATTTCTTTTATTTAAAAATAATAATAACAAAAAAACAATATAATATAAAATTAACATTCTTTTTTTGGTTGATGGTTCTAGCATCACCTGTTTAAGTGAGGCTGCAGAAAAAGTGGGACATCGTTCCACAACATCTCGATCACTTTTTTGCTTCCACAACCCTAAAGCCAAAGGTAACCCTGAAAATGAGTATCGATTACGATAAACTTCATGGAATAATTTGTATCATTTATACAGTTGTAAAAGGCGTCTTGTAGATAATATGGAAAAACTAATTTGTCGTTACAACGATACAAGCTTTTGCGTAATAAACTGTTTTTGCGCTGTCATATAGATACCGATTGTTGCAAGTATTTATCAAAAGTAATAATGATTATTAATCTCAATCAGTAAATTCATCTAAATTTCAAAACATGTAAATCATAGTTCCCTCATCATAATTGTTTTAAAGTTTAAAAAGGTTTGTGTGTGGATACTGCATTATTTTTAGGTCCGCATCTAGAAATCGTCTGGGAAAAATGTATTTATGAAAACTTATTTCCCAGCTAAATATAATACAAAAATTTATATATGAAACAAAGTCGCTTCCCACTGTCTGACATTCTATACCTATGCATGCTTATTATTGCTTATGGTACTTAAAATTACGCGATGGATTTTGGTGCGGTTTTGTAATAGATAGATCTTTTTAAGATAAAGGTTTATGTGTATAAAATGCACCCGTATGAAGCTGGGGTGGGGCGCTAGTTTTACATAAATTAAACAACTTGCAGATAATAACTTTGAACTGTAGCGATTTAGTATTAACTAAACAATAGATTCTGTATCAAACAAAGCGTATCGATGTTTTGCTGTTTTAAGACTCGCCGTTGCACGTTGATTGATTCGAGTCTTAGAATGTAAAGCTAGGTATAAAGAGACCTATGAACTTAAGGCCCCGACACGTAAAGTCGTTTAGTGAAGCGGACCTCACATCTAGAGTTCAAGACTCAGCTTGTAAACTCTATGGGAGGTCCGCCCAGTGAAGAGAGAAAGTTCGGGCGGCCAGGTCGTTCAGCTCGTGTAACACAACCATAGCGCGATTCAGCTTTTCAGCTTTCGCAGTACAGCGCCATCTAGTTGCGGGCGTTTAACAACTTTACTTTAGCTCTTGTAATTGAGTTTCCAGTCAAAATAGTACGAAACATTATTATTTTATGTTACCAGTGTATAAACATTTAGATTAGGGTTCGATTAACTTACCCTTTAATACCCTTTTGAGTGACAATATTATCGTAAACGTTCGGAACCCGACACTAGCGCTGATTTTTGCAGTGGCACGTTCTGAAACTACGCTTAACCTAGAAGTCCTTATGTCGTTTATTTTAATTATCTGAGGGTCTATAGTATCATTTTAGAATCAAGTCAAGAAACAAATTTTATTAAAACCGCCAAACCAGTTTTGGAGGTAAGATTTTTGACTCCAACGCTGCGTGTATTTTGCTTCCATTGCAGTATCCAGCCTGTTTGTATGCAAGTTTAAAAAAAGGTACGTAAGCCTAAAGTAATCCTTGTAGAGTTTTCGAAACGTTTTATAGAGCCTTTAACACAGCACTTAGTAAATAATTTGTAAACCTAAAAGATTTCACAAAACATGTACATGTATTTTCTATTTTACATGTGTACCTGTAACTATTGTGGGTAGTATAAAAACAAATTACTAAGCTCTATCATTAAAGGCTAAGTAATACCACTGACTTGTTGTTGACTCAAAAAACTTAATATTTATATTTTATTATGACCTGTGCCTGAGGTGAATGGAGCCTACCAATAAGTACCAAAAACCAAGATAAGATAAGATTTATTTTTTAAAATAAATGTAGCCAAAGTTACTCCTATTTGCATTAGCTACCTAGCTGCCATTGAAAGTCCTGCCAAAACCCTTACAAACTATATTTGTACAGGTACGTAGCAATACTAATATATTGGTAATATTGCTACGTACCTGTACAAGATTCGAATTTGCCACATCAGTCTTACAAATTCGTTCGTTGAACCGCAAAACTACAAGACAATTTACGTAATAAAGTAAATTATTAGCAGTCAATATAAATATAGATTTAAATCGATAAAACATTATGATCTCTCGATAAGATTTGCAACTCGTGACAGTTTATGTTACTATTAAAGGAGTCATCTTTTATCATTCCTCTATCTAAACATTTTTAGTCTAGGTTATAAAATAAATTCGTCATTTTATAGACAGATTACTTTATGTATTTATGGAACTGGACGTTGAATTCACAGTTGATGACTGCCTTTTATTAGGTAAATTGCTAAAGATATTGTATCTCACATTTATGAATGACGCAAATAGATAAGTACATGCTTAACATTGGAATAAAAGCGGAAGCAATACAAATGAAATTAGCAAGATTAATCAATCAGGCTTTTCGTATGGTTGATATTTTACATAAATCTACACTCGATCAGACTGATAACGCGTTAGTGCTTGTTTATTTACGTAAATACGTGATCGCCAGGAGTTCTTTTATTTCATGAATGTTTGTTTAAGCAGTCCCTGTTTAATTTTCAAAAAATAAAAATTACTTGTGCATTACGAAATATTTTCTGCGCAGCTCCATGTGTAATTTTAGTATTTCACTTTCTTAAGGAATTCATCGTATACGATGGTATATTTTAGGGATATCCACCTCGAAAGAACCCTTTTTGCTCGTTCGTCTGTCTGTCTGCCAAGGCCCTTTTTCTCAGGAACGTGTAGAGCTATCATGCTGGAACATATCAAATACTGTACCTTGAAGCCGTTATTAAAGTTCCAGGCCATGTAATCAAAAGATGTAGAAGTATATAAAGGATTTTTTTACTCTCTCAAAAAACTCACTCTCAAAAATCGAAACCTACAGTGTACATACTTTTTGAGAACTCAGCATCTTGAAATTTGCTAGAAATCAACGTCTTATAGCATAAATACATAAATGATGACTCGTACTTGACCTTTTTTTATCACTTGGTGACTTTGTATGGTGTAACTGAATCATGAACTCCTTGACCGATCTTCTTGTTTTAAGTCGTTCATTTACATAGGTACAAAGAAGCAGCAAAACATGGTCAAAAGTTTTTTAAACACATCACAGGCTAAAGCGATTGGATAGATAAGGCAACAACATTCTACTACATAAATAGTTCTCATTGCTATTCTTGAAGGCCAATAAATTATAATTTAATCAGTAAATATTGATTGTTTATACCCTTTAGCTTTTAATCGGACGTAAAAGCAGTCCAACCCCTGTCATTAGATAATGTATGACGCATATTACAATGATTACATAGATATGGGATCAATTAAGTTGTAGGTATGTTTCATTTGTAGATAATTGCATTTGATATTATGTTTGAATCATTTACCTGGTAAAAAAGGCGCTTGGTGGCGCTTATGCTTCACAACTAAGTAATTGTTGTTTAGGAGCTTAACGCAGTCTAATTGTGTTTGAAGTCTTCATATAAACGGGCGCAACGCCAGTTATGCCGCTATCGGATCGTGGCATGATCGTGGAATGATAAAGTCGTGAGCGTGTCGCACTGACAAACGACGGTGTGTTGTTGATGTAATTAAAACGCTGTAGGTGGGCAGCCCTATCGCGCGGTTGTAGGCATTTGTTTTTAGAGCGAGATAAACAACTATTGGTATTTATGCTGTAAGATTAGTTTGGACAATTTTGGTTCTTGAAAGTGTCAATAGCTTTGACATTGCTGCTTATTAGAAAGCAAGTTAAACTTGTCTTTAACTTAATTAAGTTATTTTATATTATAATTTAAAAGAAACTGGACCAACACGGAATCCTAGAGTGAGGTTCAGGGGATCAAGCACGATTGTTTTAATTGAGACAATAAATAATTTTAATAAATTTGTGCTATAGTGTGCATTTTTAACTAGGTATGTGACATTTCTTAGTAGTTGACATTTTTGTGTTTTGTTTTTATTTTAATCAACTCCCGCGCAACCAAAGTATTCCATCCTTTTTTGCAAAGATTTTTACAAGAATTCAAATCACATGCACAAAGACACATAGACTCACAGAAAAGCTTGTTCTACGCATGGATGGAACCCGCGCCACGTCTCGCACAGTGAGTTTGGCGCGTGACCTATACCACTCGTTTATTTAATCCGTGTTGATGCGTGGCCAACTGGGCACGCCTACAATTAGACGATAATGATATTGGGTGATTGGTTATCAAAGAAAGAAACGGAAACCTAACGGTAGAAATATTTTTACACCTACAGAAAACAGCTGTAGGTATAATAGTAATAAACCAGCCTGTCCGTCCCTGCTGGGCACAGGCCTCTTCCCCTATAGGGAAGGTTTGAGTATTGGTCACCACGCTAGGTCACTGCGGGTTGGCGATTTCAGATCCAATATTTGGAATCCAGATTTCTTTACTGTGTTTTCCTTCACCGTTTGTCAATAGTGTTTAAGAATAATTAAGAAAGTACAATAACTTTGTAATATTGGCATTGGTACTTGGCTGCGCCGGGGTCCGAATCTGCATCTTGCGCATACAAATCCTATTGGTACTAGTATATGGAGATAGGACCTAAAAGAAACGTTTTCCAAAAATGCTTAACATTTTACCCGCGGACATCCGAGGCGAACAAAATAAAAATAAATTTAAACATAAAAAAATGTGCCATAAATATACATAGATAAAAGCAGCATATTGTTATCTCTACATCATCATCATCATTGGCCTTTAGTATCTATGACAGATGATTACATCTCTACATATAAGTTAGTATTATAACTATTTAATTACTGATTGACTGTTTTGTGAGACACTGTCTTACTTCATAAGAATAATACATACCTTAATACCCATCGGAGTATTAAGGTATGAAAAGGTATTTTTGTATCAACAAAGGTTATTTAGAATAAAACACAACTAGGTTTTTAGTGATCTCTTAAGAAAAACTTAACCTATTGGCATTTTTAATATTTTTTGTTCAGATATACAATAAGTGATTTAGGAAAAGATAAAATTTTCCTTCCCAATCATTACAAGCAAATCACAATACTACAAATTCAAGTGAATTGGACTCCACTAACAAAATGATATTATCATAATTTATTTCTGTTTCTTGTACAAATAATGTACAATTGCCCACTTAATACCCCTGAAGGAGAAGCTCCAAGCAGTGTCCTCTGACCGGCAACGGCTCCCTCGGCGCCGAGCCTGGACTCGGAAATAGCTATTGTAGAGGTTAAGAGGACATTGTCTGAAGTTGTCAAAGGGATTGGCAAGATAAGCGACAGGAGGCCACCAACACCAGCGACTACGAGACCGAAGACCACCAACAGCTCCCCCCAGTCCGGGCATACCCTGATCATCTCCTCGACAGACCCCAAACACACCGGGGATAACGTTATGGAGAGGGTCAGGGTTGCTTTGGACCTCAAAAACTCGGGGACTCAACTGAACAAGGTGCGAAAAGGCAAAGACCAGAAGGTCATAATCAATTGCGCTAATAAGCAAAACCTAGAGCTGGTTAAAAACCAGATCCAGGGCAAAAATTACCTGAAGGTCCAGAAGCCGGAACCTGGGTTCCTAGGTTCCGGCTCATCTGCATGCGAGGCGTAGAGGCATACCACACTGACGCAAAACTGGTAGACCAATTGTGGTCCCAGAACAAAGACCTCCTGTACGTTGTGAACCGGAAAACGCAAACGCTGAATCTAAGATTCAGGAAGAAAACGAGAAACCCAGTTTTAAGTCACCCGGTCTTCGAATTGAACTTGGTTGGACTTTAACCTTTACTAAAGTTCAGAAACCCCTGAACTGTGGTAAAGGTTGAAGTCGAAGGAGTCCAAAGCCTTCCTCAGGCTGAAACGGGTCCCGGTCGAGGATCAGTCCCCACTGGTGCAGTGCAGCATGTGTATGGGCTATGGTCACACAAAGACTGTATGCTCCGAAAAAACACTAAGCTGCAGTTTCTGCTCAGCCGAACATACCGGGAGGGACTGCCCCCTAAAAGCAAAGGAGGAGGACCCAGTCTGCGTGAACTGCGTCCGGGCAAATAAGCTGGGGGTTGAACTGAAATACCCCTCTTATGATACAGATTGCCCGGCACGTCAGAAATGGGATAGTATAGCCAGGTCAACGATGGCATACTGTTAAGAAGGAGGGCACCCACACACAAAACACAATGGTCACCACCCGAGGTAACCCAACACGAGGTTTGCATGTCATTCAAGCAAACCTCCAAAGATCCAAACTTGCAACAGCAGAGCTCCACATGGTGGCCCAACAGAAAGGCGCAAAGATAGCTCTCTTTCTGGAACCCTACGTAGGACGAACGGGATGCTTGAAGCAAAGCACAGGCACTCATGCAATCCAGTGCACCTTGGACAGGCAAAAGCCAGTCAAGGTGGCGGTGATTGTTTTCGGGGATGAACTGGAGGTTATTCACGATCGAACGTAGCTGCCGTTTTGATAAAGGCAGGAGCAATCAAGTTTATGGTCTTGTCGGTTTATTTCAAGGGTGACCAAGACTTGACACCATACATCAACACTGTAAAACAGATAGTCAATAAAACACACACAGCCAACAGACTCATAGGAGGAGACGTCAACACCTGCAGCCAGTAATTCCGAAGACCACCGAGGCGCAGAGTATAATTCCTTCATAAACAAAATGGATTTCCACATCCTCAACAACGGACAGACTCCCACCTTCGAGATGTACAGAGGGAACAGACTGTACACTAGCATCGTCGATGTAACGGTGCGCAGTATACCTTTTCTGAACAGGATCGAGGGCTGGAAGGTAGACAAAGGCCTGACATCGTCGGACCACAATGTGATCACCTTCGCTATATACCTGGAGAAACCCTTAGAACCCCTAAGGCCTATTTCCACCCGTATCTTCACACCAAGAAGGCGAAATGGTCCGACTTCAAGGAGCGTCTAACAGGCTTCTTTGAGGAAAAAGGAATAACTCCGTCTAGGGTACAAGAAATCACTACCCTAATCGGCACGACTTCTTGCAGAGACCTTCTACCCTGCGGACAACACTAATACAGATACTCCACAGCAAACATACATCCGTACATTGACTGAGCGTAATCCCGGAGAAATAGCAGAACTTGCGAATAACGACCCACCTTTTGAACCTGTGGAGCTGGAACTAGTTCTACAAAACCAGAAGAATGCCCCAGGACCGGAAGGGTTAACAGCAGATATATGCACGATGGCCATCAGCTGTAATAAAGAAGTATTTCTGGCCGTGGCCAACAAGTGTCTGGCACTTTCGTACTTCCCAAAACAATGGAAAGTAGCCCAAGTATGTGTTCTTCGCATGCCCGGGAAAGACGATTACACTTACTCAAAGTCCTACAGACCTATTGGACTCTTATCAGACATGGGTAAAAACGTCGAGAAACTCATCAATAGACTACAACACCACCTCCTCCCGACACTCAAAACACACCAATGCGGGTTCATGTTACAGTGAGGAACCGAGGACGCTCTGTATGCACTAGTGACGCACATACGTGCGGAAATGAAGGTCAAAAAAGTAGTCCTTTTGGTATCACTGGACATAGAGGGCGCCTTCGACAACGCATGGTGGCCAGCTATCAAGAACCAGCTCTTAGCAAAAAAGGGTCCCAAAAACATTTACTGGCCTCATACTTAAAAGATCGAGTGGTATGCGTAAACTACGCAAGGTCAAAGAGCTAGAAGGAGACCACAAAAGGCTGCGTCCAGAGCTCAATAGCCGGTCCGACGGTGTGGAATCTAATCCTAGACTCGCTCTTGCAAAACACTAACACCACAGGAGAGTTCTGCCAAGCATACGCAGACGACGTGGTACTGGTCTTCTCTGACAAAGACTGTCTGTGTCCTACAACAAAAAGTAGAAAGAAAACTGGAGTGTGTGGCAGTTCAACTTGTTCTGAATACCCCAGGTATTCAGAACAAGCTGAACTTCGCAGCACATAATACCAATGCAATGGTTCTGACGAAGAAACGGAAGTATGATGCCCCCATTGTCCACATGCGAGGTGTTCGGCTAAATCTTATCACCGAGATCAAGTTGCTAGAACTCGTCTTAGTCAGTAAACTCACCTTCAAAGCACACGTATCCGCTACATGTAAGAAAGCTGAGGACATCTACAAGACGCTAGCGTGAGCAGCGAGGGTGGCGTAGGGTCTAAGCAGGGGAATAACCAAGACCATCTACGTGTTGATTATAGAGTAAGAAAACAGCTAGACTCATTACATTGTACAGAAAATATGTAAAGCGTACCGCACGGTGTCTCTGACATCGGCGCTATTACTCTCAGGACAACAGCCACACGACTTTTGAGTGACCGAGGCAGCCACACTATTCAAAATTAGAAAAGGGTACTCAGACGAGTTCTGAAAGGAAACCTTCAACTCCGAAATCTTAGAAGCTCACTAGGTCGTCAGCCCACATATTATCTACACCGACGGTAGCCAGATAGAGGGCAAAGTGGGAGCAGCCGTAACCTGGTGGGAAGATGGCAAGGAGTTGATATACAAAACCTTCCGGCTAAAGGCACACAACACTGTCTTCCAGTCGGAACTTTATGCACTGTTCAGAGCAGTCAAGTTGGTGAAAGAGAGCCGAAAGGACGCAGCTAGCATTCTGAGCGATTCCAGATCGTCTCTTGACCTGCTGAGGTGTCCAAGAGCAACACACCAGAAACTGGCTCAAAACATCAAAGAACTGGTGCGAGAGATCCGGGAGGAGGGCAGGGACGTAAAACTCTTCTGGTAAAGAGCACAATTTGGGACACCTGGAAACAAAAGTTGGCGAAAAAGGCAGCACTCACGAAAAGGGCAATAATACAATTTCGTTCGAAAAGTAGAGCATACGCGAATAGTCACTTAAGAGATGGCAGAAAAGGTATGAATCCTCCACCACGGGATCGGTGACCAAAGTGTTTTTCCCTATTAATGTCCTCGTGGCAAAAAGAACAACCGAGGCGATAACACTTTCACTGAAACTCGTACAGATTTTTACCGGACACGGAGGGCTCTCAGCGGACTTACATCGATTCCACCTCAGACTCTCCATCTTGCATATGCGACCCAGACACGGACGAAACAGTCTGGCGCTTACTGCTCGAATGGAGCTAAAGATCAAGATAGACGTGAGGATAGATTTGTCTATGTTAAGTTCCATCATGGACGATAAGGCTGCAAGACCATCATTCTTGGAATTCGCGAGCAGAGTCGTCGAAGTCGCGGCCAGAGCTAACTCTACAAAACCGACAACGACCGTATTGACACAACAAACACCTGCAATGACACAAACACCTACACAAATCCAAATACTAACACGAACACAAACAGCGACACAAACCACAGCAGTGACACGTACTCAGACACAGACAAGTATTAACATCAACACAAACACCCACTCTGATTCCAACACAAATATTGACAACTGATACAACACAGCCTGACTACCACAGGTAAACAAGATACATCAACAGCCAGCGAGATAGCAACCACTGCCAACGAACCCCAGAGTCGAGACAATGACTATGCTTAATTGGGAAACAGTTGGCGAGCCTGGCATAAGACTAAGAAGTGTTGCCCTGTTCATGAACAGGGCACAACGCCTTTCTCGAGTTCCTAGCAGTTGTGAGAGCGACTAAACAGGTAAACCCTCACAACCTGCAGAAAAATATTGCAGACTTTCAATCTACGGAACAAGGGTCTGTTAGGAGAACTACTCGTGGGGGCTAGCGCGGCGGAGTATGATAACTCCACATCCCAGGTAAAAAGAGGAAAAACGGGAGAGTCACACATGGCTCCGTACAGCGCGTCCTGCAGTTTCGTGACACTAGATGAGGACGAGACCAAAAGGAAGGGCAAACTGGTCTTCAAAACATCAGAAGAGGACCCAACAGTGGTTATTCCTGGCTGTATGGAAATAATGCTGAACGACAAGTTCCTCGAGATGGCGTAGACCATCACGGGGACTTCTACAACATTATGGGCGATAGATAATATAAAATGGGTAAACGGAGTGCCGGGGTGCGGCAAAACAAGTTGGTTCTTGAAACACTTCGATGAGGAGGGCGAGGTAATAGTCACCACGATGACAGAAGCTGCCAAAGACCTCAGAGCGAAGCTCGCGCACCGGATCGGAGAAAAGGCGAACACAAAGGTGCGAACTATGGCCCCCGTTCTAGCAAACGGATTTAAGAAGGGCGAGAAGTGTCGAAGGTGACAGTGAACGAAGCCCTCATGAATCACTTTGGAGCCATACTCATGACAGCTTTGCTGTCTGGTGGTTAACTACCATATTTGGACAGAGAGAACCTATTTCCACTCAGGAATACCCGTCCTGGCATGGTAGCATCAGTGACGCAAGAGTTGCTCTGCACGCACAGAAATCCCATGGAAGTCGTGTTCGCTTTGAGTGAGATTTATAATGGGATTTACTCATCGATCTGCGAGTAACATTCATTCACTGAGAGCGTTTGGCTATTCGGGTGCGAATATAGCAAAAAAAACCCAGAACACGCTATTCCTGGTGCACACACGAAGAGAAAACCTCCCTAAGTGTCCAGGGTGTCAGAAACATAGCCTAATGTATAGCCGACAAGCCGTCAGTGGAAGGTAATGTTTTTGCAGCTAGAACCGATATTTCGCGGACGAAAACGCGGGCTGCCGCTAGGTTTTGCATAACTTGAATACCTAAACTGAAATATTGACATTTCTGAAGGAAGTTCGTACCGGACACTGGTTTAGGTTTATTTTCTGACTAACTACCGAAGGGTGGCATGATTGGGCTGAGCTCATCCACGGTCCGGGCTCTTGAGGCCAAGGCTCTGCGCTGCTTTAAGTGCTTCGGTATCGGTCACACCCGAACCATGTGTCCCTCTCTGGTTGAGAGAAAGAACATGCTACCGATGTGGGCAGCAGAGGCACCTATCACCCTCCTGCACGGCAACCACGCCGCTCTGCGCTGTGTGCGCCGTAAGTCAACGCCCCGCGGACCACATAATGGCAGGGAGGCAATGTAAGCCTCCCGCAACAAGAGGGAAGCGGCAGCGATCCTAGCCGCGACCAAAGACCTGCCCGCCGAAGCCAGATCGGCCACCGCCCGGTACCTTCCACGGGCAGTGAGGAAAGTGTCATCCGTATAGCAGATGACTATATATGCTAGCCACACACGTGAGGAACTGGCGGGCGGACTTGGCAGAGACCATCTCAGACCACCGTTACGTGCGGTTTGAGATTTCTGCTCAAAGCCCGCTTAGGCACGGCCAACCATCAGGCCGATCACACTTTCCGCGGTGGGCACTCACCCGTCTGGACCGGGAAGCTGCAATGGAGTCGGCTTTCATCCAGGACTGGCTGTCGTCACCAGTCGACGTCCTAGACGTAGACACCGCGGCGACCCAACTGCGGGAGTCCCTGACTGAAGTATGCAACTTGAGCATGCCTTGGTCTCGCCGCTCGCCTCCCCGACGTGCCGTCTATTGGTGGTCGGGAGAGCTGCAGGAGCTGCGTGCTGCCTGCGTTGCGGCAACTTATGAGGGCTCATCGTGAGAGCCATAGAGGCATGGCCACGGAAAGCCAACTCCTCGATGCCTAGGCAGGGGCACGAGCGACTCTCAAAGCAGGCATCACAAAGACGAGGCGAGAGCCGAGATGTTGGAGAGTCTCGACGACGACCCATTCGGGAGGCCATACTCTGGCCCTCCCATGACTGAGACCGCTGGACGGTTGCTGGACCGCTGGACGGGGTGGTTCGGTTCCTGTTTCCAAGCAGGGACCGAACCGAGCGTCACATACCCCTCCGGTTTGGAGGGGATGCTTAATTGTATTTTCCCCCAGCGAAACAAAAAAAAAGATGTTAGCTAACTCGATACCAAATTTCATCGAAATTGCTCCAGCCGTTTTAGCATGAAAAAGTAACAAACATTTTTACTCACAAACTTTGACATTTATAATATTAGTGGAAGGAGTAACATTGTATTTCTTTTTTTTCATTTTTGGGCAATCATGAAACAAATCAATTACTCGTAAAAGTTACGTTTCCTAACGATTTTCAAATTGCTTCTCGCTGTACATTTTGATGGAAATTCTCTTTCTTTTGTTTCACCGTTTCGAGCGCCGGTGATGCTCTCCGAGATTTTGATTTCCCTATGGAATTTTGAGCCGTCGAGTCCCTTATTACCATATTATAGTTTTTCCTACACCAAAGTAGGTATGATATTAAACGGGATAAAATACGTTCAGTGATTCCTGTGTTCAGTACCTTCCGATTCAAATTAGGCTCTTTTTGGATTCTGTATAACCTGAAACGACATTGTCTAGTTATTAGAATATAGAATAATGTAGTTTTAGGTTGTCTTTGGTGCTTAACATTGCTCTCTAATTAAAAAAAAAACACGGCAATAGTAATTTGTGATAGATATAACACAAATTAACGTTGACATCGGATAAACTGATTCTTTTAATCCAATTTAAACAGTTTTTCTCCACAATTAGGTAATACTATATAAAATACATGCACAAAGGTTTAGCAATCATAATCTTTATAAAATTAATCAAACAAGAATGCAATACGTGACACGAAATATCTTTTGGCACACGCAAATGGCAATCAATCTGGGCTTAAATAACGTTATCCGTAATTTCGTAATCATAATTATAATAAGTAACGTATATTACGATTTGCATATTAAAGGTATGACCCGTAACCATGAGGCGGCAAATTACCGCTGGTCTCCAAAAGTCCTCATTAGACACGCTCGACCTTTTATGAAACGATTAATAAACTAATAGGAAAGTATATAACCACAATACGTGTATTTATATGATAGAGTTTGAGCAACGTTGCATTATAATGTTGTCCGGACCGATTTCGGCCACGGCGGCCAGTGTTACTATGACACCAGCCAGCTACGCAGGACATATTATAGTGCACAAGCACGCAAATACAGGTGCACTCTCTATTCCTTTTACTCTCATAGCCCGATGGGTCGGTAATCCGACACGACCGGAGAGATCAGGCGCAGGACCCACATTTTTACGTGCCTTCCGAAACACGGATCGTTGCATTAATAGCGGTCCAGACCGATTTCGGCCACGGCGGCCAGTGTTACTATGACACCAGCCAGCTACCCAGGACATATTATAGTGCACAAGCGTGTGCGCAAACACAGGTGCACTCTCTATTCCTTTTACTCTCATAGCCCGATGGGACGGTAATCCGACACGACCGGAAAGAGATCAGGCGCAGGACCATGGGGTCATGGGTCACGGCGCCATGGGGATCGAACTCAAGACCTCTGACTTAGCAGTCCTACGGTCTTGCCACTACGCTATCACAGCTTCATATTCATCGGATCGTTGCATTAATAGATATGTGACAAAAGATCAGTAATACTACACACTATAACAACAATACATTTCTTAGGGTTCTTGAAAGGAATAAACGGAACCCTTATAGACAGATCATTTTGTCCGTCTGTCCGTTTGTCAAGACCCCTTTTCTCAGGCATTCAAGGAGGTATTAAACTGATTCCAGTTTAAAATGCTGGCCACCGACCACAGCCACTGGTAGCCCCGTTTAGATCCAATGGTGTAGGCGTACAAAGTCTCTTTTTAGGACGGCAAGATTCTTACTTTTAGAATTAGTAGTATCTCAATTAGTGGTGCAACTAGAGTCAGTAACGTTCTGTAAGTGCCAGAAAAGGTCTTCGCGAAATAAAAACCTTTTGATTTGATTTTATTCCCCCAGTAGACATTTTCAGGGCAGATTAATTGTTCAAAATTTAAAATACAATCTTTTAACAGGTAATTATCGACAATGCATACAACATCCCGGACTTAGACTCTCCAGTTCGAATGGTGAATCCAGCCACGGAGGTTCTTATAGCTCTATCCCCGGAGCGGACCTACACTACTGCGGGGATCAAGTCCGTCAGTCCAGCGCAGAGGCAATGCTACTATAGTGACGAGGTAGGGGAACATTTATTCTTTTGTTAGTCTTATTAGTTGATACTTCTGATGAGAAGGACAGAGCAGCGGGCTATAGAGTGCAATTTGGGATAGGTTGGGTTCTGTTTTGCGGTGGTCACACTAGAGTAAAATATTCGGAGTTTGTTGACTGACAAAAGTGTTTTTATTTAACTTAAACTGAATGTATTACATAGGTATAAAAAAAACATTCGTACCATGTCTCCGTCTAAATATCCAAAGTTAAAAAAAAAGATAAATTTGTATTTGAACATATCGAAACAAATATACAGCAGCTTTTATTACAGCAGTAGTAAAAATGCAATTACCCTTAAATAACCGATAGATTACATGTAATACTCATACATTCGGTTTTTATATTATCTTGTCTGTAGATTGATCAATTAAAACAATAAGCTTACGGCGATTAATTAAACACACTATATTATTGACGCACACACAGCTGATAGGAGGGCCTTGGAGATTTACCTATCTCCTACAAAATCGCCAAAGCATACAATAACCCGATGCCGCATTGTCGCGATAATACTAATTGACGCAATTTTCTTACTTTTAGATATACAAACGGCTAATGACGCCAATCGCCTCGTAAGAATTATGTTTGTTTCTCTATTGATAATTTAATCAATCAAGCCAGCAATTAAGTCTGGAATATATTCGATGTTGATTATGTAAAAGTCGGACTGTCAGTCTTTTAATGTGTTGCTGTGATTTCGTCTTTCGGTAGTGATATAATCACTGTTTTACGTTAGAAATGGTGAAGCGTAGACAGTTCACGGGTGGATACATTACTTCGGCGCGTGGTCCACGCGTGTTGAGTGCGGTTGTAAAAAGGCCCTAAGTCTATTTACATTAAAGTTTACAGCTATATTACCGGAAACCCAACTACGAAATGGACGTTGTTATTACACTATGTAGTAAAAAACAGTTTCTTCCTTCTGTCTCTATGTATGCTTAGATCTTTAAAAGTAACTGATGGATTTTGATGTGTTTTTTTTAATAGATAATATATACTTATATAAGTAAATCAACTGGCAAGTATTAAGTAAAAACTAAAAAACGATCAAGTATAATGAATAAATAAATTCAAATTATTGGTCTAGATAGTTTTAAGCAAGCATATGTATGTTTTGTTGTTTTATAACTGGCCGTCACACGTTGATTCATTCGAATCTTAGATCGTAAAGCTAGGTTTAAGTAGACCTATGAAATTAAGGGCCCCTAAAGCTAACTCATATGCTGCTCATCTCGAAGCTTTGATTTAGCTTGGATCTGAAGCAAACGCCCTTTTCAATAGTTTTTGTTTAGTTTGTTCAATATTCATTCGGGGCAGAACGTCATTAAAGTCTTAGAATGTAAAGCTAGGTTTAAAGAGACCTATGAACTTAAGGCCCCGAAAAGAACACACATATTGCTCTTCTCGAATGTCCTTAAGCTTTGGCCAACGCCAGTTTTCAATAGTTTACAAACCGTTCGAAAACGGTCTTTCAAAAATTTTCGGAGTCACGTTAAGTCGTTTAGTGAAGCCGACCTCACATCTAGAGTTCAAGACTCAGCTTGTAAACTCTATGGGAGGTCCGCCCAGTGAAGAGAGAAAGTTCCGGCGGCCAGGTCGTCTAGTTCGTGTAACACAACCATAGCGCGATTCAGCTTTTAGGCTCTCGCTGTACAGCGCCATCTAGTGTGGGGAGGGTAACAACAGTCCTTTTACTCTTTCCAGTTAAAATAGAACGAAATGTAATCGTTTTATGTTACCAGTAAATACATATTCAGATTTAGACTACGATTAGGTTAGATTTTTGATTATTTTCTCCAATTAAGTGACAATGTAACCGCTAAAGTCCGGAACCCGATACTAGCTCTGATTTTTACAGTGGCATGATTTGGAACTACGCTTACTCGTAAAAACCTTGTATTTGGTCTGGTTCGATTGTATTATTAGCAGTGTATGATGGATTTTTATGCGGTCATTCATTAGATATGTATAATTCTTAAAGATGAACGTTAATATGTGTAAAATATGAGTGTCGTGCGAACTGGTCGAATCGTTAGTTTTTAATATACGAAATGCAAATGCCAGATGTACACTTCTTTGAATTTACACATAATTGTTATCACACTGGTTTTATTACCTATGTAAGATATTATCGAAATTCATTTCTTTTTCAGATAAAAATCAGTAAATTTCGTCAATATTCGTTTCACAACTGTATGGCGTATCAAAAGATTGAATTTGTGAAAAGAGGTTGTAATTGTATTCCTGTATCGTATCCTAAAGAAGGTAATTTTATATTAGTTAAGCAGATTTACCTCAATAATAAAAGACGCGTTTAGGATCAATCGCAGTAGTAATCAGGTGATCTGACAAAATATTTTGGTGATTAGCCTTCAAAAACTGATCTAAAACGAGTCATTGATGGTACATCAAACGGATGTATTCCAGTAGTTCTATATATATTTGTTCGTAAATTACCGACATGTACTTACACAAAATCAAAAGGTTTTTATTTCGAGTGGGAATAATCAGGCACATTCAAAACATTTCTGACTCTAGTAAGAGCGGGTCCAAAATGTCTTATGTTAGAATCAATAGTTTTCCTTACTTGAAAAGCATGTTTTAAATTAAACATAGACAAAGAAAGATACAAAGCATTTTGACTTGATGAAATTCATATCAATATCACTTGCCTAGATCACGAATTAGGTAATTTGATTTATTCAAATCTACTTTCAAAGAAACATTGTTACCGAGGATAATCTTTGTATCATAGTCCCCAAACAGACTAGGCGGAATGATGAATCCTGTGCCTGGCCAAGAGATCGAATCCAATTTCGGAGCGGAATTCGGCAAAGCAGATTGCATTTGTGTTTGCAATCGGTACCACGTGTCTAGAGATACATAGTTGTCTTTTACAATTTTACTTCGAATCTGTAACGGGTGAAAGGAGAGAAATAGGTTTTATTTGAAGAACTACGTAGTTCTGATGTCGTGAAACTTACGTTGCTTGTTCAGATTCTTTTATGTAATTATTGTTGTGTTATCTGTATATTGTATTGTAGTGAGAAATAAATACATATTATTATTATGTCCTAAAGTAAACGGTGAGCTTCTAAACGCTATTATTAAGTATTGCAAATATTTTTTAAATTTATGATTAACACGATTGTGATTTTTTCAGAGCCTTACAGGACATGTAATTTCAAGGATCTCGAATGTCTAGAAAGCATATTTAGTAAGTCTATGGCGTATTTATAAGTACACACTCTCTTCTTTTTCTCTTCCACAATTCTATGATCTATATTTTACATTTACTTAGGACCCGGTGCAGACAAAGGAAAAGGCTTTGGTAACACTAATCCTTTCTAGCAAATCTGTTGTCAGTACATCACTATTCTATCATTATTTGCACTTCATCTTTTAACTGCACTACGCTTACGTACTAGCTTATATTTATTTCAAATTTCCTTTCTCTTTCTTCAAAAACTTAAAACTTTCATAATTTTTTTCAAGTTTTACCTCCTTAAACTTTGATAAATCGGTTCTTTGCGGATGTCTACACTCTATAAGAAACTTACCTGCCAAATTTGCTTGAACGCTCTAATCTCAGGAACTACTGGTTCAAATTGAATAGTTCATTTGTTTTGAATAGTCTTTTCTCAAGGAAGGCTTAGGCTATATAAGATTACGCTAAGATTAATTGGAGTGAGTGAACTGCTAATAAGTAAATATAGATAGGCCAGGTAAAAGAAATTACTACCTATTTTCTGGTCATTTATTGAGTAAGTAATCTAGTTCTAACTAGTAAATCTAGTATTACGTACAAAAAAGATAAAAGATTTTACTAAGATATCTAGGAATGTGACTCATACACCTTTGTAATACTCTGGAGGGTGATGATCGCGACCAATTTCTGATCCTACTTCAAAATCACCATGTTGGTGCTGAGAGCAATAGTGAGCATCCTTGAAACTAAAATTGGAACAAATAACCTCAGTTTGCAGCTTAATTACTTCATTGGCCGTCCACGGGGACGCTTGAAACCTTTATAAAATACATCCTCTATTAATAGCGTTAGTAGAAAATGCTCAAATTCCTGTACTTTTTATAAATTTGGGTTGTACCTAGTCGTCGAAATATAACTTGACCGTCATACTGTAAAGCTGCTAGTTAGTAAGCCAGGGTACTATAATAGAAGAAGGAAGCGTATGTTAATAAAAGTCAATATTCCCTTATGACTGTTGTAAATGTGTCGCATCGTTTTAATGCCTCGTAGTTTGATTTGCATGTAAAGTAATTTGAAAACTAAAATTACTAAAACATATTTTATATATCAACTTTATTATAGGTGCAGAAGACGTCTCGAATAACTTGACCCGGCATGGCCATATTCTTCAATGCTTGCCGGAGTGTGAACATTACGACTATCCATTGGAGGTGGCTCTGGGCAGGCTGGCCGAAAGCGTGTATGTCAATGGACTTCCTTTCTTGTAAGTGTCATTGCATTATTGGAATACGAGTTTCAAATGAGTATAACTTTGAAAGCCCTTAGTTTTAGAGGCATAAAAGATTTAACTTGGGCCTTGGACCTCTTAATTAAACCAATAGTGTGGCATTTATCGAAGCAAGACGATTCGTTATTATATACAGAGGTGGTACTTAATTGCCCTCTATTGTGTTTAAAAAATTAAGAGAATTATGAGCTAGCCCGCCTTTTATTAGAAATACATTTTAGATGCTTTAATATCAATCAGTTTGAAAAATGTTTTCCTATCGGACTGTTTACGAAAGTGACCATGGAAATTGTTTTAAAGATAGATTTGTAATACTATAATATTTATTGTACATGTTTAATTTTGTTGAATCAAAGTCTAAGTGTTCCTGTTTTATTACAGCGTTGACGTCAATTTAAAAAATCGCTCTCTATTGAATGTGTTCTTCAACGATTTGGTATCTACCAGATATAGACGTGATGTTTATTTGAACTGGCAAAATATTCTGGGTGAGTATTCAGGAACCGATGAAAGAATTATTTTACAACATGACTCATGATCATTAAGGCTAGCATATATTTTTGAACTGATTTCATTGGGGAATTAAAATGGTTGTTACTTTTGTTGTACGAGAAGCTGCTTATTTAGTGTTAAGTCTGTTTTACACGAGGCGGTTGAATTTTCGACAAGACGAAACGTGTGAAAAAGTATGAACGCTTTGAGTTTTTATAGCGGCCGTACTTTTAAAGTTCAACTTGAGCTACTTCCATCGCTTCATCTACGAACAGTCTAAGGCTTCAAGGTCCATGTTTATTGTACTTAGCAGTTAGAAAAATAACCTTTTGTTACCCGCATCCTCTTGAATCACTCGTATCCCTCACACTGTTTACAATCACTTACCTTTTTATTATTGCAGAGTGTTGTTTCGTAGTGTTAGCATACTAGAGTATCTGATACAATAGATAAAGTTATAATTATAAGGAAGGAAAAAGTATTCGAACCGGTTTTCCCGTTAAGTCGTTGCATAAGAAGATCTTGACAAATGCTGTAATCATTGAATTATGCATTAATTCGTAACGGTAATCGGTACTGTTAGCCTTTTTATAGAGTTTATTCGTGATAGACAGGACATTTTAGTATTGTTCAAATAGAGACATGAATCTAATAAGTTGGTTTTGATTTTGTTATGCATTATAACTCTTTATATCCTTTTTTCACATGGTATCTTTACAGTTAATTAAAAATTTTACGCGAAAATTCATTATTTGAGAAAAAAGGCAAAAAAAAACTTTTTCATATAAAATTATCAGCAAAGCCGTTTAAATTTTCTATGGGATCAATCACTTCACAAGAATGAGATATTGTACAAGTGAGAGATTTTGTGAATATTGTTTCTATTCGTGTACTAAAATGATATTGTAAGTATCATCGAGATTCAGTTCAGATATCAGTTAGTAAAATGTTAATGGTCGTGACCCAACTCCAGTGGTCAGAATGTAGAGTGTCGGCTTAGTGATCGTTATTGTATTTACGAGTAAGATAAACATTTATAAATTTCATGATATAAAATTTATATTTCCTATTCTATTTTTCTTATGGTGTGTATCTAAGTGTCTTATGGTTAAGGTTCAAATGTAAATCTCGTGTGACAGTATCATTTATGAAACTTACGAAATGTAATGATTTTATTTTTTATTCTATATTTATATTGTTAGATATTTCTGGGTGATAAAGGTAGGTATTATCAGAAATAAATAACAGGACAAAACGAAGGAATATCCACCGTTTTGAAATAAACATGTTTGATGGTCTCGGGTCTCATTAATTTTCACTTAAGCCTACGAAATCATTAGGAAACGTATGCGTATACTTCTTGCGTATTCTTTCCCTTCGCGTTAGCTCAAATCGATTTATTAATTTTCAGTAAAATAAACGTAAACATATTTTTTTTGCCGCAAAGTAATTTTTTTCCAACCAACATTACTTTCAAATAAATCAAACCTTAAGATACGGCATTCTGAAATAGAAACATAACTAATGTAAGCAACACATTAATAAAAGTAAACACAAGATAAATAAAACCAAACTTACATCATAATATATTAATAATATGATTGCGAAAGTTTCTGAAGACGTAGTAACTCTTTCGCTGTGATCCAGAATAACACATAAGTAACAATTTAGAAACTTCTAGATACTAAGGTGTGAAAGTCTAGTGGTATGTCCGTTGGTACTCTGAAGTTGAAGGTCGTAGGTTTGAATACCATGGTTTCCAGCCGGTCTCCAGCCAGGGTCACGTAGTGTCTGCGAGCGATCCCGTGATGCTGGGTTAGGTAGTAGAAGGACCCGGGGTGTATTTGGTCGGTGGGAGTCCGACATATCCCCACGCCGTGCCCTCGGCGTGGGTTGAAGTCATTAGCGTTTCATCACGGAAGAAAAAAGTTTGAATACCACGCATCAGTGTCTTTTTGAATTTGTAAGCGTTTTACAAAGTAATTATCACATGCTAGTATCGGAGACTATCGTAAACAAAACACCGCTAAATAGGTCAGTTGAAACTAAACACCAGGTTATTTATTATTACCTATTATTTATTTATTATTATAAAAGAGAAACAACATTAATTTAAAACAATCTCCCACAAAACCAGGTAGGGTGTACAACTATACGATAAGAAAAAGAATTTAGATAGTTTATATTCGTGGCAGGCCGCGTTCTGTGTAGGCGAATGCGAGGGCAAAAGCTAGATAACTATGATTCATCAAATTCGGCGTTTAATCTGATGTAACGCAGGTAATTAGTATCACATAATTAATTAGCCTATGTTAGTCATAAGGTATACTGATAACACCTAATCTGGCTTGTTTATTCCTATATCGCTTTATGGTCGATTCGTTTTTACTGTGTTTTGCGATGCATTTGTTAATAGATGAATTATGCTACCAAAATATTTGTCAATGTAATTATTATCATAATTAATCATAAATTAAAAAAAGCGCGAATTTTCTCAATTTGATCGTGTACCTATGTATGCTTGTTGTAAAAGGATTTTGTTGAAAATGATGAAAGATTCCAATCATGCCTTATTACGTCAGTTTATCCTTGCCATTGAAAAGGTTTTTGATATCACTTTGCCGATTTAACTAAAAGTTCTTTATGAATGAATCAGATTCAGCTTAAGCAGACGTGTAACAAATGATACGTGAAACACATAATATATTTCTCTACATCATTAATTGATAGAGAAGCATAAAAAATAAGAAATCATTTCGAAACGTATTTCATTTGTTTCCTTAGAAACTTTTTACATTTATCAAGACTTAGGCTGTGTTTCTACAAGGTGATCACGGTTTTTTTAAAACCTAGCGACTAGAACTTAGTCTTACATAAATTTTGATTGATGAAGCAATTGTTTTAGTTCTTGAAATTGCACCACTCGTACAATAGAAAAAAAGAGCTTTACTCCTCTCTCCTTACAAGAGTTGTTTTATGATTTCAGCTGCCTTTGGTGGACTGCTTAGTCTTATGCTGGGCTTCACGCTTATATCTGGGTTCGATCTGATACTATTCTTCGCAGTCCGCGTCCCTTACGACTGCGTTACGACAATGGTACCGAAGAAAACTACTCCGCAAAAAATACACGTCAAGGAACTCCACAAAAAGGAGAGCTGGATGGAACAAACCTTATATCCAAGAGAATACAAAGAAAATTCTTTTGAAAATACTAAAAGTGGTTCATATGAATACCGCAAGTATTAGTAATAAAAAGTTTTCCCTTTGTGCGCTAGTGCGTAAAAAAGTTGTTGCTAACAATGTGTATTCCTGTGAGTGGTTTAGCACGTGATTTTTTTTTAAGATAATAAAATTGTATTCTACAGTGGCATATTTATAGGCTCGGCGGAAATATCAGAATATTTTTGCCACTGACAGTTTTTAATGCATTTTCTCAAATTGATAGGATAAAAATAATCAGCTTCTAGAACAGAGTGAGCTAAACAGTTTTTCTAAATTCTTAGACGTAGGTAGGAAACGACGTAAAAAAGTATGTAAAAAATGCGTAGATTAAAAACTGGGGTTTTTCGTGTCCACTCACCCAGTATATGGTATCTTCACGATTGAATTTGCTTGAAAGTCATCACTTGAACAGCTTCTTACATAATTAGTCACTTGTATTTATCAAATAAATCTCAACTTGTTATCAAAATAACGTGATCGTAAAGCACAATCTTGAATCTCAATCATTCGATTTTGTCCTTGTGTTAAAGGAAACTAAAGACGAAAATAGTACTTGTGTATGGTGAATTCAATTAGATTCCAAGTTATTTTGTATATCTAAAGGTATCTATATAATATAGGTAAATTATATCCTACTGCAAAGATTTATGCCTTCCATAAAGAAGCGTAGATCACCACGCTTGCTCACTTGCGAATTTCCGATAAAAATTCTAGTGTTCTTCTTTCCTCAAGATATTTTCCTCCACCACGAATTATTCGTAATTTACTTAATTAGTTTTCTATAGATCTCCTTGTAAAAGTACTGTTTTTATCTATATGCAGCTTAATAAAGCGATTATTGGATATATGTATTTTATTTACCTATAACTTCTTAAGATAGTATCGTCCACAAGTGAGGGAGTTCGAAAGTATCCAAACTTTTTGCTGTGCAATGAAGCGCGCATTCTATTCGAAAATATTGTTTGTGTGCTCGATACAATTCTCATAAGATGTATACAGCTGTGTGTATCACATATACAGGGTGTGTTCAAGCATAGCGAGTTGCCGAGCAGTCGTCACGCTTCCTGTCTTCTTGTCAGTATAAACATTCCTATAAAATAACATACATTAGTAATATTGCTTTATTTTTGATAGCGGCTCTACAAGAAGAGAGACTGTATCTACACAATTTCAAATCACTATCACAATCCCTAGAATCCTTTTCGACTAATGATGTGACTTTGAAATGAATATAACTCGTTTGCAGGCACTGATATAATTGTTAGGGCCACTCTATTTAGGGCTAATTCGATGTTTATGTCTGGCAGAAATGCGTCGTGAAGGGATAGCACCAAATCTTAAAGTAATATTATTGCAGTTCCACCCCTGGGATACAGCGCACTATACGGCTTTCAGTGGAGTCTCTTCTTTACAATGGCTATAAGGGTAGGCCTGCTGTAACACCGTAATTTGCTATATTTAGACATACTTCAACAAGATTCAATCATAAGTATTTGGGTTTTTTTAGATACTAATGACGTTAATAATATAAGGATAATATAATACACTTGACCGGAAATATTCAAGTTATTTCAAGTATTTGCGTTATCGTGAAATTCTAAAGTACGTAGAATAAATTATTACATTAATGAACGACACTATTTTTTCTGCCTAATATTTTCCGAAGTTGTCACTCAATTTTGCACCAAAAAGTTGCAGTAGATTTCTTATGCGAAATTTCTGAAGCTGTTATAGAATGTTCCTGAAATGTAAGCTAAACATAAAATGTTTGATTTGAAAGAAAAAAACACGATTTCATAAAACATTTGTCAAGGACTTAAACTTCAACTGTTTGGCTGTGTATACATGTTTTTGCTCGTAACTGTACTCGACTTTAAGTAGTTTCATTCGTTTTGTCGTCATCCAACATTACAATTGATGCGGCAGTGCATAAAACTCGTATTATTCAAATGAAAATATTTAAAGCTATAAGTAAATCTGGTTTGAAATTTTGTTACACGTTCAGAATAATATATGCACATAATAAAATACATTATGGAATTGTGTGTAAAGCACGCACCGATGCCTGTCACCCTTTATCGTAACTTCTCGTCTTTTCTTTTGTATAACGTGCGTAATAGAATATAATTGTCTACAATGTCTTGCTAATCTTACACATCTTCCGATTTTGATTAAATCGTTATCGTTTACTAATCTCTATTAACCATACACTTCAAAGTGTGAGCGATTGATTCGCGACGGCGTGGTCAGGCGCCAGAATGACACAGCCTACGAAGATACGCGTTTCCAAGTTCCTATTGAAATTCTAGAATATGCTTTACAATGGCATTGGGCACCATTGCATGATAACCTGTATCAATAGTGCTACCAGGTTATCAAGTCGGCTTGACACCTAAAATAGTTTGGGCCCCTTTTTTTTTGGTAAAGCGGAGGAATCCTCATGGATACTACCCACCTCCTCTGGGAAGGAAGTGGGTAGTGTCAGACTCTTACAGACTAAACCTGAATCGCCATGCAACATCTCCTGCGTTAGGTTGGTGCTCGGCAATGCGTTGCATTTAATCACGCACCGATCACAAATAGTTCAGAGGGCTTACCATCATCTTTAAAAGTAATATTGTTGTTGATGGTGTAACAGAGAGTCACCGCTCTACTCAGTGTAGTGCGCTAAAAGATGTTGGTATACCTGCAGACGTAATAAACACCAATTTCTACATGCCACCGAAGAGTACCGGTAATTCGTAAAACTGTTCTACATTCTAATCAATTTTCCTACAAGTTTTATTTTCTTAAACCAGCGGAACCTTTAGAAATAAAGTCCTTTTACATTTGACATAAATTCTACATGTGTTCATTTACGTAGGTAATACATACTCTTTCATAAAAATCCCGGTCTGTAATTGTCTCTATTAAAAAAAAATCTTTGTGCTAACTTAATTCGTTGGATAACAAAAGCGTAGGTTTATTAATAACTCTAGTATATCTAACGACCCATTATCCATCTTAAGTAGTTAGCCAAACTAATGGCCATGAAATACAACATTGTATTATGCACGAGCATTGCGACTACCGAAGTTATAAAAGAATAAGACGTCTAAATTCCGGTTATTGTTTAGGATGGTGTTTATTTTCCGAAATGTATTACAAATCATAATATTCTTTAAAACGCGTTCACATACACTCTGGTTATATTTCTAACAGTTCCTTCGATAGAGAATTAAAACTTTCTATGGAAGGAGGATCCTTTGACATCAGCTGATCGAAATATTGGAGGATCTTTTTTTGGAATAGATTTTGATCTTCAAAAAGAAAGTGCGGAAAGATTTTTGCCCTACAAGAACTATTTTAATAAAGCCGCAATTTTCCAAAACAAGTTATAAACATTCACTGTTGCTATGAGGAGTAGCCACGTTCATATGTTAAACTCTTCGTTTGTTATGTCCATAAAAACCGTCTCCATCAGTTTGCTTATAAAAATAAATCACTTCGGAAATCGTCTGAGATTATAAACAGGAAGTTAATTCGAGTGGAAGAGGTTCATGACTCAATGTGTATGTGTTAAGATGTTTCTAAGAACTATCAGCTGTGTGTGAAAAAAAACGTGTATATTATATTAAATTATCTGTCGGAGAAACACTGATGTGAACAACTAATGTAGAATATGGATGGAAGTGCGAGCAGTGAAGATCCTGACACATTAAGTACTTACCTTACTTTTTAACCTCTACTTAAATGTAAGACGCACTTAAATTCAAATTTAAGTCTGTCGTATCATTATTTGATTCCTAGATTTGTAGGGAGCAGGTCAATTGGTTTATCCGTATAGTTTTTTTATGTTAGAGTAACAGTGTAGAGTGAGTTGTATACCTCACTAATTAACTTAGAAGAATACATCCCACGAAAGCAAACACAACGTCAAAATAAATCATAAATGCCTAGAGATTACTTTCATTTGTTTTTATTGTACACTTCACGAGACTTGAAACGAATTAATTATTTTCTTTCAAACACTGACCTATAAAACAATTGAATATCACGATTTAAGAAATAGGTGTAGCGATTAGAAAAATACCTATTTAGTTACACAAGTCAGCAATACACGAGACCGTTCTACTTACAGCTGGGTTGCTCCCTCTGATTATCCCATTCTCCTCATATATCCACTCTGCTCTCTAAACTGCGACGGTATAAGTAGAAATGTAAATAATTATTCAAGACAATATTCTGAAAATTATTTTTATCGCCGTAAAATAGAATCTACGAGATTTAAAGCAAAGATTTTGATAATTAAATATCTATCAGGTTACGTTTCAGCTGTAACATCAGTTCTCAAGCTACACATGTGGCTAGATAAGTCTGGTACATTGATCTATCTGACATTGAGATAGACAATCCCTCTAGCCTACATACAGCATAATCTGCAATAGATTAGAAATCTTCACTGTCAGAAACAAATACAGAGGCGGATTAAGTTGTACTTGTAGTACGCACTTGAATTAGTAGATAAGCCGTAACGTATCTACAATTAAGGAAAATGTGAGAAACCTATCGGCGCTAGATTGCATTCTTGTACACAAACAATGTGCGTGTATCACTGACGTGCTATATAATAATTGAATTCTACTAATCGCTACAAAGGAGTCTCTTATCAAATAAGATTATCTACTTAAAAACCTCTGGCATTGATATCTTTCTTTCAGTGTCGTGGGATCCTTAGTGCCTGCTTAGTGGCAACTGTCGCAAAAATTGTATTATTGCCAATATTATGTTCTATAAATTTTGTTAACAATCAGCGTCGCCACTTTTTGTTTTGTTGAAAGTCGATCTGAAGTGAGTATAGTACATTCGTTTGGCTCGTGTTGGATTATTTTTTTATCACTGAATTAACAAATAATTGTTTAGCGATTTCTCTATTAGCACCTTAGATAAACATGGACTAATAAATAGGCTATCGACTGGTGCTCAACAGTATATACCTATAATGATTGTGTTTTTATCGTGTATCGGCACTGGCTCGAATCAAGTAGTGTACTTACGTTTTTACTTTTGTTGCATTGTTTTTACGAGAAAAAAATATATAAATGATTTCTATTTTTGTGTGCGTGTGTTGTTTTACAAATATTCACTTGTTTTAACTCGTAATCAACAAAAACCTTGTCTAATCAATTCTTGATGTTGTTCGATTATTTTGAGGTTAAGTAATTCCTTTTATTTTATTGAGCAATTGCATTCGGTTCATATTAAAAATTACCTTTGAATTGTCGCTGTAATTACTTACATAATGACATTGTCATTAATTATTTTCAAAGTAACAGAGCGAGTTTGTAATCGTTATTAGGTTACCGGCTGGCCACACTTAACATAACAATAATTACGATACGATTCCTTATCTTAATTTATATATTAATCAAATTTGTTATGTATCTATTGTATGTGTTTATTGAGAAAGATAACGAAGTATTTATTGGTTAATTCAGTTTTACCTACTTCGTACAATGAGCTCTATTTTTGATTAATTTTGTATTTTCTTCTTTTGTCGTTTTAAAGTGTTTAGGGAAAATGTAATCGGTTTTTTTGTGATTGAGTGAAATGATTTTCCAGTTCCATAAGTTTGGAACGGTCGCAAGAAGAGGGATCACCATGACTCGCGCCAAAATGAACACCGTCCTGTGGGCACTATTCCTAGCTGCCAGCGTCTCATGCGCCACCGCACTTGAGGATCTCAGTAAGTAGAATTTTGTTCATAAGTCCCACAAAAATCCGGATAATGTGTACTTGCTTAATTATTATAAGAATACTATGACTATGATACTTATTACTATGACAAAAGCTGAAGGGAAATTTCGTGAGGAAACCTGGATTTCAAATATTGGAATCTGAAATCGCCAATCGGCAATGAGCTAGCGTGGTCAATCCTCAAACCTTCTCTATATGGGAAGAGGCCTGTGCCCAGCATTGGAATGTGTGTAGTCTGGTTTATTATTATTATAAAATTCAGATATTTTCCATCGAATTTTTGAGTGCATTAGTGCATTAAAAAGAAACAAATGCATATTATATAACTACTTTATTATTAGAAGCATTATATGCAGAGCAATTTGTCAGTTAACTAAGAGAGTTCTCGCCGCGAGTTATGAATTAACCTGGTGACAATTGTTCTATTGTGAAGAACAAGGTGGTTTAGTAATCATTTCGCGTTTGTTTTCTATGGGACTGACGTCTAGGTAAATAAATTACGGTCAATTATATACAAAGTTAGGTTTCATTTGTGTACCGTTGTTACAATATCGATCACCTGTATGTAGAATCGGTCGAATGTAGTTTTGCGTGATTGTCGGCCATAATTGTACCTACGATACCGCTATTATACCCATGTGCATTTGTTTCCTAATTAAAGTTCTCTAATAAACAATTTTTAAAAGTGAATAATGTTTTCATTACAGACGACACAGAGGAAGACCATTACGACGTTTCTGTTCGCCCCGTTAATAGAAATGGCAAAATTGTGTTTATGGGCGATGACCTGGTGAGGAAGCTAGATGAAGAACACAGTACGTGGCACTGGACCCCATGGTTGAGGACAAGACTGGAAATAACCGATGGTGTAGCTCGTGAAATGCAGTGTTTTGAAAGAGATTCCATCGACAGTTTCCCCGACGGATTGTTCGACGGTAATACTAATAATTATCTACACATATTACAAATTTATTTCCTGCTACGCTTGCTGTGGTTTTTACGATATCATTAATTCATAACGTAATTGGGTTTTTATTGTTCGATTGCTTATAAGATGATGACGGTTAGAAATCAGTGTCAAACGAGAAAAATCGCTGCAATGTGAGCACCAAATAAAATGGAAGGACGGATAGAGAATAACAATGTTTTATTCTTTATTTATAGATGACCAATTAAGGAAGGGCGCTTTTCTATTATACGCCTTGTTTGGTATTTACGCGTTCACTCTACTGGCCATCGTTTGTAACGATTACTTCATTCCTTGCGTCGAATTCATTTGCGAAGATTTAAAGATTCCTCAGGTATGTTATCACATATCACACAAATTTAAATTATAATATTTTGATGATTGATTTTATAAAAAGTAGATAAATATTTTTTTTTGTAACTCTGTCTCTTGTGTCTACAGAATGTCGCGGCAGCTACCTTCATGTCTGTGGCTACATCATGCCCGGAGTTTTTCGTGAATGTTATTTCTACTTTCCTGACCGAGTCTGATATGGGTATCGGTACTATAGTTGGATCAGCTATTTTTAATGCTCTCGGTGTTGCTGCAATCGGATCTCTCGCTGCTATTACGGTATTTATAAACATTATACAATTTTAAGGAGTTATGAGACAAGTGAGGGCAATGTGTGATTACTTTTGTTTATATTTTCAGCCTATCAAAATAGAATCACGTCCCGTCACTCGAGATGTGGTCATCTACATGATTAATGTGGGTGTTCTCGTGGCTTTCGTGTGGGATGGCCAGATCGACTGGTACGAGGCTCTCGTCCTTGGCATCCTCTACATCTTATACTTCATCATCATGTTCAACAGCATGAGAATGTTCGCGTTGTACGACAAATGTGTTGCGAAATACTTCAAGAAGAACAGCTCATTGGACAGTGCGTATAATTTACATTTACTTATCTTATAAATTGATTTAATCGTGGTAAATGACGTTGGAATTTTTCTTTTTGCAGTTACAGAATTAAATGTCGTTGAAGGTACAAAGTCCGTCGAAGAAGGATTCGACAACAAAGGATTTACCGATGTTACCAGTCCCGAGAAAGTATCGGTAGTAGATAAAGGTAAGTTGACACATTTTCAAAATATTAAGTGTTTACTTCTAATTTATGAGGAATTTACTTACATATTTGTTTTAATTATTCCAGTTGACGATGAGGAGCAGAAACCAAAGAAAAGCTTGTTTAGATTCCCTATGGAGAAGTCTTGGGGCTACAAAATCTGGTGGCTGTACGTCTGGCCCTTGAAGCTAGTCCTTGGAATGACCATTCCTAACCCCAATATGTACAGGAGAATATACCCCCTGTCCTTTATCATGTGCATTGTGTGGATCGGAGCTAACTCATACGTCGTCTCTTGGTGTATGACTGTCATTGGTAAGTACATTTATTAATTAAAAGTGATTTGTATATGTAACAACAGTCTGAATGAAGAAATCTTCGACTGCAATGTGGTATAAACCCCTTGCTTTGGTCCGACGGCTAAGAAAACGGAAATAATTATGTTATTTATAAATATTTTTAATTTTATGCACATTAATGCAATAATTGCATTTTTTTCCTATTGCTCAATGTAAGTCGTGTGTATAAAAGTGAGTGTAGCTACAACACGTGAGCAATCCGTAGCTAGGTTGTCATTTGACCGGAGAAACTCCTTTCGGCTTTGACTGGATTTGATGGCCTCCGAGTGTAATACACACGGATTTTATTAGAGACCCGACGTATATTTGGGTTAAAAGAAAGCTGAAAATGACCAACGCAAGTTCTGTTCTAAGAGATAAGGCGACATCTTTAATTGAAAGGCCGAAAACAAAAACGAGTAACTTGATTACCTCGATATACTTTGGCACATCAAAAAAAGTAGATATACTCTATCAGACTAGCTTATTACCATAATTATAGTTAAGCGTTTTCGCACGTTTCTCATTTAAGTGAAAATAGTCACAAGAACGTAACATTGAGAACGCGTTAATGACATAATTGTCGAATACCTACAAAAGTGTAATTAACCTTGATAACCAACAACGCTAATTGTGATCCGCGATCGAATTGTAAATTATTGATAGATGATTACTTCTTGTAATTGTGATAATAATTTCACCATTGATTGAGGAAATCATGAAATATTATTGATTTTGTTTCTTTTTTTATTTTAGGACATACGTTCTTCATTCCGGAGTCTGTTATGGGGATGACTTTCTTGGCCTTTGGAGGATGTTTGCCCGAGGCCTGCTCAGTTTTCATCATGTCAAGACGAGGTATGTACCAGAACAATTGATAAGCGTGAATGCTAGAAGTTAGAATGTCTTAGTACTTAATGTTTGTTTATGCCAAGCACTCCTGTTGCGAATGTATTGCAAAGCGAATGTTCTTATTATTGTCATGTCTAAAACTTTATTGTTATTGTCTTGTTTATGATTGCTACCTTAGTATATTGGCAGTTATTTCTGCGATTTAGAGTTAGTTCGTTTGTTTTGTAGTTTTTATTAAGTGTATGCTGTACAAATGCAAAAATGTTATGATAAATATTTTATAGCGCGTGTAGGATTTAAATAGTATTTATCCTACCTGTTATATACTTTATTTCTATTGCTTGCGCCTTGCTGTGCAAATACAACATAGTTTTAAATCAGTTGCAATAAATATTGCCCAATATTATTCGCTTATTAAAAACCTACGTCTTTGTTTTATCAATATCAATATATAGATAAAACATGCATGAAAACTGCTTGTTCAAATTATCCTTTTATAATTTATTCTTTAAAAGATTACACGTTTATTACCTAATAGTTAAGCCCTACTTATACGCAATTTAAAAAGTGATAAGTCTTATTGAAATCCTTAAACGTTTTATTCCTTGGTGATTATTTATAGAACAGTTTTTATCAAATTTTTGATAAGTTTATTAAACCTTAAAACGGCTTGGGTCGCGACCATATCAGCTTATGTTGTCAATAAAATTAATGGGTTACTGATTAGCGTAACGAAAATTTAAATATAGGTAGCATAGCATTTATTCGATTAAGAAAATGTACTACTTTAGGAAAATGTATTGTTTACGATCTCTTTCTTTCAGTCCATATAAAACTGGCCAAATAGGTTTGAATAGATTGCCAATCTTAATCAGACTGAAAGAATTGGTTTACGGCTTACTTAACATGAATACGATCTTTTTCCTGTTATCATATTGTAATCGAAAGTCTTATTTTAGATACCCAATACAGAGGCAGCGAAACGAAATGCCTCAATTCAAAGATTTATTTTTACGCTGTATTTGCGAAGTTCTTTGCGCTGTGTTTAGTTCATAATTTAATTCTTATTTGTTATAAGTTATTAAGGCTTAACATTTACTTACACTAATGTGTTGTGGTCTATAACAAAAATAAATTCCCCACAACAATCGGATAACAATAATCACTCATTAAGTCTTGACGTTTAATCATGATGATAAATTAATAGCTTTAATGATTAGTTCCTTTATTGATTTGTATTTATTGTTTTAGGTGAAGGTGGAATTGGTGTTTCGAACGCTTTGGGAGCGAACTCCTTGGCGATATTGTTCGCGTTGGGTCTGCCTTGGTTGATTAAGACGCTGTCGCTGTTGGTATCAGGCGCCGATGAAACCGCCGTCCTGATCAACTCAGCCGGCATTGACTTCGTCGTTGGCTCTCTCCTCGTCGCCGTGGCTTGCTTGTGGATCACCCTGTTCATCGGAAAGTTCACCCTCAGGAGAAGTCTCGGTTTCGTACTCATTGTACTCTACGCCATATTCATCACATTCGCGATCCTTGTCGAAATGGGAATCATTTTGGACAGGGGCATTGCCGAATGTTGAATAATCTTAACGCTATATAAACGGAGTAAGTTTGCTGATGTAACCATCACAAGAGGTTTTTATTTCTCTTTGACTTAGGATATGCTCACTAGGATCACCTTAGATCGCAATTGCCACTAAAGTGACACATTACTGTGTTAAACTTCAATTAAGTATGGCAGCGTCATTAGATTATTTTGTTGTCATCTCATTGGATAAATATAAATATCGCAAATGAGTGGAAATAATGGTGTGCGAAGCTCTGTTGTTTTTTGCTCTTAAAGTATTTGCTGTATCAAGTTGTAGCGGAATTAATGTTACAACTAGTGTTGATCAGAGTGATCAGGATGCAAAGATCGCTGGGTGACACGTCGTAGTGGGTTAACAAGATTTAAGATCAATCCGAATGAGTCGAGCCTGAGTTCTGTAGTAAGAAATTTTGAAAGTGAGTACTAAGTGATGATAAAGTGAGTTAGGATCTGATTATACGTTACCGACTTGGGTGTTGTAAGTTTATTGTGACCGTACCATTGTTACACGCACACTTTGTGATATTTTCCTACTTTGTATGCATGCCCGCTCATCATTTCTACAGATATACCTGCAATATTTTTTCTAGTACTGTTGTTAAGAAATCTGTTAGAATCATGCGTTTTTGATTCGCTAACGGATTTCGATCGATTCCTACCTCGAACAAGATATTGTTATTAGTACTTTTATTTTGCAACTTGATGTACATAAACTATTGCATATTAGGTGATAAGTAGATAAGTAGATAGTAAAGAAATATATTTTATTTATTGTTTTTAGTGAGTAATGCAACTACAATATTCTTTATGAGAATATTGGTGTTATAAAACGTTTGGTATTAAAAATTCTCAATTACTAAAAAAGTTTTTTATGTAAATGCTATTTACTATTTTCCTTATGAATTTCCTCTTATTCATAGATAATCCGTGTTGACGTTAATAATAATAGTTTTATATCAAAAGATCGTGTCGATAAATTAGATATTTTCAAAATAATGTGCGTCAATGTAATCTCGAAATGCGTACACAAGGATCATGCCATGACGTTGTTTATTTATTAAGACTAGTCTAAGATCGCAATCGATATTGATTACATGTGTTATCGGTTTTAAATATCAGTGTTTGACACCTGGGAAGAAGACTTGTAAATTGTTTATTTACGACTTATGTCCACGTGACTACCGAAATACAAAGTCATATCACAGTCTAAATATATTATTGTCATATTATTATAGACTGTGGTCATATAGTGCAACGAGGTCACTTGTCACGTGGCCGATTGACAGACTGATAATTGTTACAAAAATCACACTAATTTCCTCATGTTAATGTCATCCACGTGACAAAAGAACTTGTACCTCTTTAGAAGATAGTTCACAGGCCTGTTATTGGAGACTGAAGACGTCCTGTATAACAACAATACCCGAAGCTGTCACGACACGTCAATTACGTCAATAGGTAGTCTTTCAGACTAATCAAGATATAGTTTATGTCATGGTTTTACCTGTGTGATCGGAAAATCAGTAAAGGTTATACTTAATCTCTTAGTCCGAACTCATCAAAATATTACAAGAACATTATCGTGCCTCTACCAGTTCTGACAGACAGGCATTGACGGCGATGTAAATGGATGTATTAATGTACATAAATCACATTTATTATCGATAAAATAAATGTGATTTCCGAATGTTTAAGCGATTAGTCCATAATGTCACGTGTCTTACGCTTATCACTGGCATACATTTTAATGATGCTTTAATATTGTAACATCGATTTAAAGCAGGAATTTGAATCGAGAAAGAAAATAATCGATTGCTTTCAATAATGAGTTTTGAGTATATTTGAAGTAAACATGGTCATATAATTACATATCACTTATAATCTAAGAATTAAATAACTACGGTATACATTTGGTTATGCAACATGATCTCTCGTGTTTACCAAGCTTTCACCCCCGGTTACCCCTGAAAAATATGAAATGTGCGTTAAAACAATAGCCTAAAAATAATTATATATTAGTATATGCCAATTAAATCTAAGTTAGTGAATGGGCGTTATACACAAAGCTTGACAGAACCACTTGACATGAAATTTTGCAACTTTAATGTCTTAACAATAAGGGTGATAATCGAATGTATTTATTTTGTAATGCAATTATTTGATATGTTATGTAAGTAAACGTTTTAAATTTTATTATAAATAGTTTGATAAGACATTAAAATATTACTACGGCTAGATATGATCACAATAAGCGCTGCTTACCGATAATTTTGATAGATTAATTCGTTAGCGATCTTAATTAGAATTCGGCGATAAGTTCGCATTGTTTATTCATGTGCTGGCTAAATAACGATGGATGTGTTTTTACACGATGACTATAATTATTTTTATTGTTTTTCTAAAAGAATGTCATGATGAGGTAAACAATTAGCTAGTGGCCAAGCGATACTGCATTAAGAAATACACGTGACTTTGATAATGTCATATCAGGGGCATTATTTCGTACCTTACAAAAGAAATGCAACAGAAAATAACATCGGAAATGGACGGAATAATTATCGTTTTATAATATACTTGAAAAGCAATAAATGTGCAATTTTTGCTACCGCTACGCCTCTGCAAGATAAGTAATACTGCCACTGTTTATTCCAAAAAAATATTTACAATGTGCCAATTATAAATTACGAGCATTATAATCACGGGCTGATTGTAGATCATATAAGGCCGCAGGTGATCCAATTATCCTACGCAGTTAAATTACTCAACACAATGGTAGTTAAGGCAAACATAACAATATGTACTGGTTAGTATGCGATTGATTCATGATATGCGTAGTTACATTCAGCTCTTTCCCATAAAACCTTACTTTTCAATTGCCTCTGCAGCTTACAGCCCATTTACGAGTATTTGAAATTAATTAATATAATTTATAAATTTTCTTAAGATATTTCATGAGAATAGAACTTAAAGCTAATGAAATAAGTAAGTAAAACCGACCCAGTTAAGGGGTAAGTGTTACCAGTCATAGGGATGCCTTCGTTAACCCTGCGGAAACGTGTTATGTACGTCTTTGTGGCAACCATGACGTCATGGTTGGTGAAGCAAAATAGAATCGCCACGCATACACCCTAAAAACATGTAAACTTTTAAAAGACAGGTCAAAAACACGGTCAAAATAAAACGCAAAATTTGTTCCACATTCTTTCACATTCTTCTATCCTATTGCTTGGTAACTGGCTTCTTTAATTGATTTCAAATTTCTCTGTATTAAAGTGCACACGTGCACAAAAACTTAAATAAACTGTATATGTGGCGAAAGATTTAGCTTAGTTTTCGTTGCTCGAAAAGCAACAAAGATTTTTATTTGATTCCACCGTAGAAACGACGAAGTTATAAAAGTTTTGCGCTGTACTAAGTCTCGGACCTCGTCTTATATGTAGATAAGTATAAAGTATGTAGCAGATAAAATCAGACAGTATTCGTGTGATAAAACAATTTAAAATATGTTTGTATAAAGCAAACAATACAATTAAAGTACTTAAGTACTTCACTTATTCAAAATATGTATCATTGTTCACATATATTTTTCATGTGAAGAGCTATATTATCTTTTACACGAGAAGAATATTAAGAATTAAGTAGCCATTTTGCCAAAAGAAATATAATTGATAAATAATCGAATAAAGTCAAAACAAAACACGATAATGAGGCCCTTGAAAGAATTATATATTCGTAAAAAATATTTGATTGTTTCTGAGTGCCTAATGCTTGAGTGGAATTAGAAATATTTGTACAAGTTTTCATTTAGCGATAAAATAAAAGAAAGTACAATAATCTCTATCGAATTTTGAACTACATCTTTCCATACCAGAGAAATAAGTTGTTGCTAACTCAAATATCGTCAAGATATTGATGATAAGCAGTCGAAAACTGAGAAGAATAAATGAAGCTGCGTCTGTAATCTGACCACTCTGCTTCCATAGTATAAATCACAAACTTATTTTTTGACGGGTCTTTTCCTATTTAGCTTTAAAATTAGAGTTGTTGCCATTATGGAAGTAAAACGGCACAATATCGGTGTCTCAGTTCCATAAACAGCCGATTAAATCATTAACACCCTGTTTACTAATATTGATATAATAGATAAAGGAGTAAAGAATAAACAAAAATAGTATATTACCTGTAAGCTAGTCAGAAGAGCCGATGCAATCTGGTAAGTCTTCTCCCAAGGCGAGTCAGTCAATGGCCGGAGCGGGAGTAATATAAAATGCAGCCCAAACAGGGGGATCTGTGTACAAAAAAAAACAAAAAACTTAAAAGACTGTATTAATAAGAATATCATTGATATTTGCTCAAGCCCAGCACATTGACCAAGAGCTCAATTTTAAAGGAAAATCGACTTTTGCGGAAACAAGGTGCCAATCACGCAGTGTAGTGTGCTATCTCGTTTCCACAACTATAATAATTTTAATTAAATAGTCGCATAATGCAGGCAATGAAGTGACTGATATCTTTACCGAACAGTTATTTAGGTAACCAGTGAAACATTTGTGGGATAAATCAATCTCCAAACTAAAAATAAGGTCAATGATAGAAAATGTTGAGCCCATTCGGACAGCATTTTCTTATTAACCAAACAATAGGCGCTTCAAAAGTTCAGACTGATCTTGGCCGCACATACAATTGAAACGGAAATTAATGGAATTGACAACTTATACTTTCATAATTTTCCTTTGTATTTAAAGATAATGAGAAGCGTAAAATATTTCGGTATTTGTTTACAAGTTACTAATATATATAATATGGCTTATATATAATATGCCTTAGCTATTATATTTATAGACACCGATTATTTGTGAGACACAAATACCTTCTTGTAAACTTCCCACGGCTGGATTAAGGCTTTTTCTCCCTATAAAGAAGAATGAACATCTTGGTTAATTTGCCATTAGCATTTCCAGAGACCAATCCAATCTGACAAGTCCGGGTTTCCTAGGAAAGTAGGTCTTAAAGATAATCATTGATAGTAGTCTGCTCTGGAATGTAACGATTTTACAAAATCGTAATAAATGGTGTCACATTAGTAAAAAGGATTTTTTTGAGTAAGCTTCAAAATTGTAATAAGTAAATCACGTCACTAAAAAGGCTTTTTTCATTTAGCTTTCAAATTGTAGGTATTAATTCCTAATAATTAAATTGAATTATTGAAAATTATGCTAGAACGAAAATAAAGGATATTGAAGAACGCTCGGTGAACGAAAAGCTAAGCATTACGTACTCGTTGCAAGACTTTATTTTTTATTTTTTTTAAGACGAGTGAAGAAGGGATAGAAAGATGGCGGCTCGCGCCAACAACTCTTTAGTTTTAGTTCATTAAATAATTACAAATACAAGTAATATTTTATAAGAATAAAATTATTTCAATACATTGATTTTGTCTGATTTTTAAATTATGATTGAATAAAAAAGTCAAATTGAATCAATAACGTATTGCCTGTCACTCTATGGTCGATATGACAACCCATCAAAAATAAACTCTTAGAGTCGATAGAGTTTTTTGCCTATATCAGTTACTAGTGTACCTACCAACATAGAAACATCAATAAAATTGACCAGTTAAATCCGGGACACCATAACACCGCACTTGCCTTTAAAATTTATGAATATGTGGTACATCGCGGGTTACAGTAAGTAAATATTGCCTAACACACGACGAGCTTTAACACAACCCTCAATTCTACGTACTAAGTGTAAGACCGCGTGGTCTAATGGCCATGACGCTCGACTCGAGGGTCGGGAGATGTGGGTTCGATTCCCATCGCGGTCATCAGTCTCATCGTTCTCTTTTTGTTTTTTTTTTCTTTTTATGTTTTTTTGTTAGTTTTTGAATATTTTATTCACCTATTTTCGGGCGTGTACGTGACCTACCTCGTTGTAGACCCCCGAAAACATATCTTCGGGGTAATAGTATTAGGGTATAAGTATTTCATAATTATTTTATTAAATCATTTAATGGTCATGGAGACTCATATCGTTTTATTATGTATCTATAACATCACTATTGCCGTGGTGCGCTTGTGGTTTTATAAACGTGTTTGTGAATGTTGTGGCCATATAGTGAATATGATTACTGCTTGAAATAGTTTCCACAACGTTACAAACTGCTTTTTATTGTGAGTATAGATAAATTTCAGTCAATGAATTTAACATCCATGAAATGAATCGCTAAATTATCACGGCACGTAAGTAGGTTAAGTTTGCCAAACAAGGCGACTTCCATTCGTATTTCATCAAAAAAAAATTGATAGCTTTCTTAGAATACCAGAAATCCTGTATTTGCTCTTTGGGTTTATATTCGATAGTAAATTTATCATAAAATCCGCAGATCAGGATTCCTCTATAAAACATTGTTGACAAATCGTGTGCACACGAGGAACTTGCTTATTCAATCGAGTTTGGTTTCGATCCAAGTTATCTAGGCGTCAAAGTGAATAAGACTTCTCATAAAATGGTAATGTATGCTAAAGGATAGCAGTTGAACCCGCAACTAGGTTCTCAATTCCCATTTGGAACCTAGATATTCTTTCTTATCTGAAATAAAGTTTCGAAAGTATAGTTACGAATACATAACCCGCAGAAATGATTTCGCTTCGAGAAGAATTCCGTTCGCATTTGCTTTGATTTTCGCTTTCAGCCATATACATGCGGCGATACACTGAATTAATACACTATTAAATAATTCGCTTTTCATTGAAATTGTTTTGTGGATTACTGTTTTGCTAAATAAGTAAGAGCCAATCTAAATACCAAGCATTACATGAGTATCAGAGTAGGTATCCCCAAATTGATCATACTGCAGAATATGAATTGACCTCACTTACATAATTATTTGCTTATATGGGACAAAGGTGACTGCAGTACGTAGGTACTTCATGAATTACAAATAGGTCCTAATCTAATCTCTTACACTCGCGAAGGAAGGGAAATTTCTAACGTTATTTCCAAGATTTGTTTCTACTTTGCGGCTTTCAGACGGGAACAAAAAAGAATACTTGTTTAAGCATATTTCTTGTCCGGGAGCAGAAAAAATATCTTCACATCGTGGTACTTTCTCTGTGCGGGCAAAGATAATTAAAATTAATGACTGGAAAATATTTGTCGAGGGTCGCTTAGAGAGTGGAGTAAGTGCTTAATCACTCGGGTGGTTAATAAGATTAGATCTGTTACCATTATTAGCTAAGTCTTTAACAGAAACGAGGTTTGTTTATTTATTCTATTAGATCCTCGAGACGGCTATTGTTTCAAAATTATGTCATATCAACAACAAAGAAACCTTTGAGCACTGCGGCTTAATAACCAAAGAGAAAAACGCAGTAATCATGACAATTTGTTATTCACCCCAACAAAGAGTTTTCTTTTATCTGCGCAGCCATAACAATAACAGCAGATTTGCAGGGGTTCTGAAAAGTATCGTTAAAAGAATAGCGGGTTACCATATCTAAGGCCGACTTTTATGTTAAATACACAGCATAAAGTTTACTTACCAATATGAGTGCGGCTCGCGCGGCCTTCCGAGCCGCCACCGACGCGTGTTGGTTCGGGGCCGGGTGGAGCTTTGTCAGTAGGACTCGCACTACGTTCACCAAGAACACTGCCAACATACAACTATATTTATAACCTCTTTAAAAAAAAAACAATCAAATTTGAGATACTGGTTTTACACTACGCTCTATTGTATGAAACCTAGCGTCTAAAATGCGTCCAGGCATTTTTGGGCACACTTTGTAAATCACAATTCATTGGAATGGCGAAAGAAGAGTGTGCACTGTAAACCAGGAACAAAACCTCCTACATACGGGTGTAGGTGTTTTTGTCATCTCGATACGTTTTTTTATGGTATGATATACTCGTACATACTCTACGAGTATATCATATCACATGTCATTGATGTACGACCGGTCTAAAGCATTCCTGTTCGATTTTTTCCATAACCGGGGGTGTCGTGTCGGGTGGCTTTCTATTGTGTTTTTATTAGAATTTATTTTTAGGTGTGGCTGCTCTAGGAATTTTACTGTCATTAGCATAAAGTTTAATCGTGTGTTTCATTGTTGATTCTCAATTATTTTAGTTTTTATGTTATGCAATGTTTTTCACAAGCTTGCGCGTGGTTCCACCCATGTGGATGTTGGTTTTAACGGCAAAAGTAGCCTATGTCTTTTCCTAAAGTTCAAGCTATTCACAACAAAATTGTATCGTAATCGGTTGGGTGGTTTAGCCGTAAACGCGTTTCATACACATTTATTTTAACATTATTTTATAATAATTTTAGTCTGAATTATCAGATTTATTTATTCATGTTACAGGTATTCAAAGCACCATGCTAACCTTTTTTGGCTTTGACTTTTCAAGGAAAAAGATCAAAGAATTAAATTTCATTATCATCTACTGAAGTGGAAACTGAAATATTTTTTATCCTAAAGTTACTTATTTAACGCTGCAGGTCAAATAAAAATATGATTAAACCATTGAAATTGAACATTGTTTTAAGTCTCTCATGTGTTCGGTTCCGCTTTCCAAGTTAAGGGCCTGCGTGGTCTCCTATAAAATATATAGGTATAACATTGTCTTTCTTAGCAATGATTAACGTTTATAAGCTAATTTAAAATTACTGTTCGAGAGAGCTCACTCTTGACTTGTGGTCGTTGTATGACCTTAGCTGTTAAAAAGGGACCTTAAGTAAAGTAAAAAATAAGTATACAGGCGCGGTCACGCGGTACGCTACGTCACTATGCTTATTACAATACACACGCACGCTAAAGTCGGCGTGTCAAAGACAACACAACAGCAAGACAATTCTGAAGAAAACAACGTCTCAGTTGCATTGGTCACGTGACGCTTTAGACGGCCTATGGCAGTTTAAGGAGACAACGGCCTATGTAAATAATATAAGTAATTCATACTTTGCTAACTTAGAGAAAGCACGTACGTAAGGGTCTGTAGAGTGTAATGTTTCAAGGTTTTTAGTGAGCACGTGGCTTCTTCCCCATAATTGCAGGTCCCTTAACCACAATTGTAGGTGTCGGGATGCTTAAATTATAGATACCAAATGTCCCTTCCGGTGAATTCCCGTTGGTCCCGAAATTCCAGATATTATGTAACTTGAGATTCAGTGGCAATTTATAATTGGTTATCAGAGATAGGTAACGCTTCACTGATAATGCGAAATGCTTGGAATGATAAGCGTATTAAGCGTTCAATATTTATTTGTAGAAATGTAGTTCAAAGAACGCATGGATAATCTAGGAATGTATGTACGAGTGCCTACTGCATTTAATAACGGGATTATTAAACTATTTCTTTCCTGCAGCTTCAAGCGCTTCTTTTTCGCAGTAGGATAAAATGTAGTGCGTTAATGCAAGGTGTCAGCTAAATACATACCCAATTGAGTCCAAATTGGTTTAACCGTTCAAGTGTGAAAGAGTAACAAACATCTATCCATCCGTCTATTTGTCCAACTATACTTACAAACATTCACGTTTATATTAAAACAGAATTTTATACTTTTGAGGAAATTGTTATCACAATTCTACAAGTAAGTATGGATATTCTCTTAGCCTAAGCAATTTTATTTTTAAAGTACGTTATACATACCTCTAAATTCTCTTTACGAAAATTCGTGTACATTAATTGATATTAAGAAAAACGGGGCCATTCGAAAGACAACGTAATGGCTTACGGCTTCAGACGTAACGAGTTTGTTCCAAGGTATTTTATCAAGTTGATTGTTCGTATTTAAATTCAAGCAATAACAGAGTCTAGTTTTGTATTTATATGCTCTAATGTACTTTTAGTGGATACGTAATGAACAGACTCGTACTAATTTAAAATGTTTACTAGCATTTAGAAGCTAATGGAGCAGGGAGTGTGTATTGGAAAATGGCGTGATTCATTTAGGCTGTAGTAATGGCCTGATTGTTATGTAGTCTAGGCTAAAAGAATGAGTAAATTCGTATAAATATAGACTAGGAATGTAAAGTCTGGTGACTATTTTTAGGCATTTTATGCTGGTTTTATTACGCTTTTATCAACTGTGTTGTAACTTTTAGATATGTTTTAATCAATCACCTTGTTGGTTTGTGATAAGTGCTTTCTTGAGAGCTGTGTTTTTGTCTTAAAGTAATATTGTATGTGTGGAATCGTGAATCGAATCAGTACGATAGAGCGGTGTCTCCTTTACACCCGTTTTACTAATCGGCCTTCCGAACCATAACTGATAACTTATTGATATAAATGATATTTTTTCTAAACATGGTACTGTAAAGCATTCCCGTGTTTAAAATGGTCGTTAATTGACTTTCTTTATTAACTATTTCTTAACAAAAATATCTTAATAAGTGAATAGCTTGTCCGTTGTTACTATCTTAAATACCCAATAAACCATTGGTCTACCTAAAATAGATTGAAGAATTACAACCTCTTTTACAATTTATATAAAAACCTATAGTAATAAACCTTGATATGTCCCTATTAGAGTAATAACTTTTGAAGGTAGAATACTTTCAAGGCTATCTCTTTTTATGTGTGCTGAGATTACATATTTTTTAGTACTTAAGCCTAATCTTGAAAGCTGTTAGTTTAGGCTAGGATGGTTGATTATGAATCAGTGAGTATTAATATACGAATAACATAAGAGTATTATTATACGTAAGTGGTGTTGTTTGAGTAGGGATGACAGAAAATATAGTGATTTTTCATTAGCCATGTTCGTGTATGAGGGAATGCTTAGACCACAATTTCGTTCGTCGTTGGAAACTAAACTCATGCGTATTTAGTTTTGCGTTGCCTCCTGTATCAATGCAATGACTTTGAATACCATGGTACTTTTTGCATCAAATTAAAAAATGAAAGCAATTCTGTTGTTTAGCAATCCGCACCCAGTCTGTCCCAGCCTCCGTTTTCAGGTCATTTGTCTATCTAGTTCTTCTTAGGCTTCCCACTTGTATTATTAATTATAACAAAGTTGTTAATATGTAAGAAAATGACGCCTTCATGAAAGGAAAATTTAAATATTCAGCTGTTTTAACTAACACAAAATTTTGGTAACGTGTAAAATACTGTATTATAATTATGGCAAAGCCAGTGTTATACACAACAAAGCCACCCGACCTTTTGGTTCCGTTATTATTATCCAACAGGTGATATTGTTCAGCTAATTTTAACAATTAAGTCTACGCAATTATGTACCTCGAAAGTAATTTCACGACGCTTTCCCATACAAATTAGAGTGCCTTGAATACTTGTGATTCTTAACCTTATTTCTATTCAACCCCTAGCCAAGTTACATTTTGATAATTGTAAGCGTTGTTCACACTCTAATGTATGAAAACAGTTGTATAAATCATGATTAAACGCTACAAACACTTTCATACAATTAAACTTTTTGTTACCAAATGAACTTTTTTGTTTAAAAAAATCAATTCAACTTACCAAATGAAGTCAGTAAGGAGATACCGACGGGAATGATGATGATCCAAAAAGTGTCGCTTTGATCCATCCAACATCTAAAACAAAATGGGAATAGCTTCTCAGAGAGTCAAATATCAGGAGGCTTGTTAAAATTTCCATGGTAGGTAAATTGCAACGAGTTCCTGCCAGGAACTTATAATGCTTATTATGAGGTCAGAAGGTTTCTTTTTGTTTTTCTTTTTAAGCGACTCCCGCACTTCGGAATCCTTGTATCGCGGGGTACATGCACAAAGACGCCCAGACTTAAACCAGGTCGTTGTGGATCGTACAAATTCTGCCACACTCGTGTACGGTGGGAATTGGCGTGGTGACCTATACCTATACCACTCGGCTATCCGTGAAGTCGGAGTTTGACTTGCCAGAGTGGGAGTGAGATGCTGAAATTGGTGTGGTGTGTTTCGCTTGCAAAGTGATAATAATCATGCTCGAAACGCCTATGAAACGGTCTGTGCCTCGGTTGGCAATCAAGAATTCAGTTTACTAAAACGTAACAATGCGTAATATTAAGCGTAGCTTATTCCGTTACACAATGGTAAGTTTGAATGATATTCAAACTCACGACTTTATAAATATTTCCTAGGTACACTTGCTCATTTTCTCTACAAGTCCAAAAATAAGAAATACGTTGCAGGGTCCCTGCAAAACAAAATAGGGTTGCGGAGAGCAGGTGGTTGCTCCGAATGAAATACTAAACCAGCCTATAGCGACCGCAATTTGTTTTTGAAAAGGGTGATGATCTGTGGCTGTACTACGTGTAACAATATAGATCAGAATTCTTTTGTAACCTTGTACCTTCTAGGAAAGAATTATTTTGAAAGATTTGGTAGTTCAGCTGGTAGTTTGAAATAATTCTACTTCTTGGTGTGAGATTGATAAATAATTAGCGTTAGATTTATAAATTATTAGCCCATTACAAAAACGATCTTGAACAAATTATGGGTGATAATTAGTCCTGTTTTTGACATTGAAATCTTTAAATGTCAACTTGCTGTCACCAAGCAAAATGACTTGCATGCGACTGTGTGTCTGCAATGTTAACTCGTTAATTAGTTCCCTACATTTCTGTATTAAAAAAATCATTTAATTACAGCTTCCCAAGCACTTTACGCAATTATAAAACGTAAGAGCTCTTGTTTAACGACCTCTGAAGGCAGTGTAATAGTGATAACCGTGCTAGTATTGCGTCCATAAACTATGTCGCCAGTTTTTTCTTTACTGTCAGGCCAGCTGTATAACACCAAGTAAATTAAAATAGTAGTTTACAGAGGTTTCAATAACAGTCGATAACAATAGTCGATTTTCTTTTGTTATTTTTTCCATCTATAGTTGTGAGCATGTTCTTTTTTGTAATCGAACCTTTTTCGTTCGATTTTTGAGTGTAATTAAGTGCTTTTTACAAATGTGCAATAATTACCATCCTAATTTACCTAGTCAAACTTTGGAAAAATATTTCTTTAGACTTATTTGAAATTTAACTATATATTAGACAGTAATGATCTTGATGAATCTTCATTGAAATATCTTATCGAACTCCTGATAAAGGTTTTACATTTAGCAATTGCGTAATTGTACATATAATCAAATAAAATATAATCAAATTTCGTAAACGCTTTTCTCTATTTTGTTTTAGAAAAATATTTTGTAAAGCCCCGAAAATAAAGTAAAATCATTGTTATTTTACTCTGTACATTTGGCGTTTTTATCTCAACTAATATACTTCTACATACGTTTCAAAGTGGTGAAACTAATACCATTTATTTTAACGCTTTCTAAAATATTTTGCTAGTGATCGATCGATAAGTGTAACAAAAATAAATGTATGTTCTGGAAATATTTCTATTTATTGAATAGATGCGAGCACTATTTTAAACATTCTATTTCTATCTTATAACTTTAAACTGCTTGTAGTTCAGTACAAAAAGTAACAGAAATAGATTGTGCTGCTAGGTCTAGGTCTATTTCCGTTTTGATTTAGAGAGAATACATTCAGTGAAAGAATAAATCAAACCAAATCAAACCTAGTGTCGAACTAGAACAAAAGTTTATATAGAAAAGCGTTTACATTTTTCTCGTATAGGTTAAGATTTATTCGAATACTTGATGCTATCAACACTGACGTAAGGCGTGACATAACTGTTTCACGAGAAGTATAGAAGAACGTAGAACAAATTAGTTTAGTTTCAGACAAATCAGTAGATAGAGTTGATTATGAACAACAGGCACACAAATGTCAACTTTTCCATACTAGCAGAGGAAAATGGCAAACAAGGCCTTCTACCACATCTTGCAGCTGAGGAAACTAGACGGCGCACTTGAAATCGCAGAATGAAGTCAAGTCTCGCATTAAAAGCGGCTTCACTGGTACTAAATCTACAGTATTCACCAAATTCGTAAACACTAATTCGTAAATACATTATTTTACAAAACACTTTTGCAAAGGCTTTGTCAGTCGCTTTTATGTAGCAAGCAAAACAGTCGCTTCAGCTTATCAAGTAGATAAAGAAAAAACAAAGCTATTTTTATGTCGTAATTTGTTTGATCTTTGGTATTGTTTATTTTAACAAAAATCATCTATTCATTTGTTTTCATGTGATTTTTTACACGGAAAATTTAGACGGTTTTTTATTTCAATAATACAAAGCATGTTTACAAAATGTAAATGTATTTTATGTAGTGCCAGAGGGAGAATCTTTTTTCACAGGATTTCATTACCTACTTTGTAAATGCTAGAAGATTTATTACAATAGCTCATTAATACGTAATTATCTCTTTGAGGAAATGAGCCGAGCTGTCCATCAATTGTAATTCAGTTGGAGTGGGATTAGGGCTGTATTATAACAACAGACGCGACCTTTACGACTAAGTTAAATTGATTTATGTAATTTAGTTAAAAATCCCTTTACATTTGTTAACTTCCCTTCCAACAGAGATTTTATGTCAGGCTTAGTGATGAATTATTGTTGTGGCATCACACATTAATACATACAAATTGCAAATAATGATGGATCACTTAGACATTTTCTGCAGACTAAAAGCAAGACAAAAATAATATGATGAAAGAGACATGCCAATATCATAATAAGTCAAGGTGAAAAAAACAAAAGAAGATCGAGTCTCCTACAACTATTTCGCTATCCTTTCTCGCACTAAAGTAGGATATTAGAAAATAAGTTTTGTATTGACCGTTAACAAAAGACATTAAAAAATAAATGAGTGTGCAAGAATCAAAATGAGTTTGAAGAAATGTGTTTCTATTACGTACCGTTCAGTGGCTCCGGGTGTGTAGTAGCGGACAGTCGCGTAAACAGCAATGATGAGTAGCGAGACCCCCCATCCGAGAGCCACGAACCAACGCATCGCCACTTCATCCTTCACGAATACCTGTTAAAAAGAAATGTAATAATATTTTTTTGTCTTTTCTAAACAATTACCATTGGCTTCAACTATAACAAAATTTTAAGGGCCATCTAGATGTTACTTTAAATCCTTCATACGTATATGTTAGTACCGTTTGCATATCCTACAAATCAAACTGTGAAACTATCAAAAAATTACCTCAAACGATTTGAAATAACCGTGTGTAACCGTAAGTCAAAGAAGTTTGATCGTCTCGGAGATCCGGACATTAGCACCCGTTTTGGGATATGGGGTATAGGAAATTTGCATTGGCATATTGTACAGAGGCACTCAAAGTTATTTTTTACTTCGTATATTTAATATACAAGTTTTATAACTATTAAATTAATAAAGATCACAGACTGAGGGTTGATTTCATTTCAAGTCAAAGTAATATTTGTCCTCGCGTCTAATTGAGTTTATTGCCAATCCATCCTGTTTTGGAATTTGCATTTCAGTTTCAACAACATAAGGTGAACACCGATTAGGTAAAAAAGCAAAGAGGTTATGAATAAAATAGAATGGACCAAGCTCTTTTTAATAACTAGTGGGTGCCCTTTAGAGCCACAAGGAAAAAACTTTATTTTGTGACATTTTACAGAAAATCAATATTCAAATTCAGAAACAATTGAATTTGAATTTTATGACATTTTTGCTGTGACATTTATCAAGTAAAATTCTCGAGGGTGATTTTGTTTTATGGGTTCTTTAATATAATTACTAAAACGCTTCTTTAGCTTATATTAATATTTGAGAGAAAAACACATTTACTTATAACTATAGCTGTAATTCAACTGCACTAGAAAAACTAGAGGTTACCTACGTCAAACATCGTTCGTACGTATGTTCTATAAAATCGTATGGAACAATGGACAGACTGCACGTTTCGGGTATCGGCTGTCCTGTGGTGTTCACAGAGCTTTGTATTTTTCCTTGTATTTGCCACCGGATAGCCTACAATCGGAACGTGTGAAGGGAAAATGAAAGAAAAACCTTGAATTTTTGCCTAAAAAAAAGCCATGAAAAACCTTTTTGCGTGTATAAAATATGCCTTCAGGAATCTATGCAAGAAAGATGTGGTGTGTATCGCAAGAAAATATGAACATATCTCTTTGAATTTCCGACGTGACGTCTTCTTACATCATGATTTTTGTCACGCTTTAGTCATGGATCATAGTGTCAGGTCAAATTCGACAAAATTGCGTAAGGCGGTAGCGTGTTGGTACGATGTTTTATATCAAGAAGGTTGACTGTGACTGTTGATTAAGAGAGAATTACAAAAAAAAAACTCTATCAGTTAATTATATTATACCTACATGACTTAAAATTATAATTATTAATGTCCTTCTATGTAATACATTGTAGCAAACTTTGTTAGTTACACACAGGGCTGTAAGAAACTAGGCTCTACAGCACAGGAAATCCTATTGTGGGGTCTAGAGCTCATTAACCTGGAAACGTGTAATTTTCTGGAACAATAGTTAATTTGTTTTTATTTTTACAGTATAGGTATTTTTTTTATGCTATTTATGAGGTATAACCAAAAATTACACACTAAGTTTAATTGACCTAAACTTGGTAGATATATCGATACGTAACTAACTTTACTTCATCCATAAGTTGTGTATACTGTGTACCACCAACTTTTAGGTATATATTTTAAATGAGAGCAGAAAAGCGAGCTCAAAGGAAAAACAGGACACAAAATATACCCTTTTTACAGAATAAATAATTTAATTGATAAAGAAGCAATAAATTTATATTCTCTAGGTTAATGCGAAACATGCTAAAAATAATAGCGCTGTTTAATATAATGTCCTTGATACGACGTTAGGTAACAAGGGAGAGGCTTGGTACGGTGAACGTGGGTTTAATTGATAGAATTTACTTCGATCGTTCTTTGCGAACCTTATATGTATACTGTAAGACTAAACGTGACTGCCTGAAGATATACTTCGGAATAAAGTGTGACGTATAAATCACAACTCATCGAATTCAATGACTAGTAAATGGTTTAAGATCAAATTATAGAATTAATGAATATTCGATAACTAATAAATAGTTTTTATAAGACCTAATTATATAATTGAAAAAGATGCTAAAATTGAGAACGCCTACGAGTTATGTCGATAATAGCTGGTTGATTCTATACTTACGTTATACGCATAGGTTTACCTGAGATACCTTGAAATATTTACAAAAAAATAACCTAACACATGTGAAAAATAATTATGTAAATTGAATGCATGCATTGAACATTGTAAAAATACTCGTACTTTCTCCAGTCTCGAATTAAATGCGATCAACCCAAATACACAACGGAATTATATATCCCATGTTTACTGAGACCCATGAGTATTGCTCCGTACGTGACTATTCCACGGTAAAACTTTGAAATTTAGTTTGCATCAGTGTGTTTACCGAATAGGATATTAAACGGAAATTTCCATGCGACTCAAAGTTATTAGCTAAACATTTTAGAAAACCAATAACAGTTGACAGTCGCATTATGTAACTACTTCCTGAGAATAACAAGCGAATTATTTTAAACTGTTTTGCGTCAGTTATTTGGTGTTAATTGCACACATAAGACCTTTAACGTCTGTTTGGACCGTTTGGGCTCGTTTTATTCATAACGAAAAGTACAAAATATCCCTAAGAAGAAAAGAAGCTAAAAGCTTTAATTTTTGCTGTATTTGTATACAATTTTTAATTTATGAAGTATAATTATGAAAAAAGCATTTGTTGTTAATAAATTATCGAAAATTACAAATAAAGAAAACAAAAAGGATCAATGAGGAGGTTGGCACACGGTGGGTTTCGATCCCACGCCTTCCGAAATGCTAAGCCGGAATGCTCTAGCCATTGAGCTACGTGTGCTTACTTTGTACTGTCGAATTTCACAACTGTATGAAGCGAATTTTCAATTTCAGGGTTCTGTCGTTTAATGTCAAAAAGCCTAACTCTTATGTATTCCGATGTCTGTTTGGCTGTCTATCCATCCGTTTATGTAGTCACTTCTTCCGAAACTCATAGAACTAGGTATACTGTTGAAACTTAGTCGAAAATCTCCACTGTTTTCACAGAAAAATATAAAAAAGAAATAATTTTGGGGGTTCCCCATACGTAGAACAGTACAATTGTGGGGTATCTATGGATAGGTCTTCAAAAATGGTTTTGAGGTTTGTAATGTACATTTTTTTAACTGAATAATTTGCTAAATACGTAACTTCTAAAATGACTAAAAGTCTAGTGGCTTCAAAAAACTTGCAAAAGAATTAGTAGATATGGGCCTTCGAAAATGAATGAGAAAAGATCTAAGTGTAGCAGGCTAGTAACATAGTATTAAAACGTTGTTTTCTTGTATAAACAATCGAACGTCATCTAGAAATCGAATTGATATTTTATTTGGTTCCAGTTACCACAAAAAGCGACTGAAAACCAATGTAAAACTACAATAACGATCTCCTTTCATTTTACATCTTTCTAGATTATGTTTGTGTTTTTTTAATCAGATTAAAATTGTTTACTTTTAGTGAAGTACCTAACCAAATGCAATACAGTTATAATTATTGGTCAAATGTTTATGTTTATGTTTATGTACAAAGGCGTCTATAATTATAAGGTATTAAGTTCTAGTTATATTACCTACATTTTTGAAGCTGTGATAGCCTAGTGGTAAGACCTTAGCACTGGCAAGGCAAAAGTTTCGAGTTTGATCCCCACAGCGCACGCCGACTTTCGAACGTTATGTGCATTTTAGACATACATAAATATCACAGCTTCCGTGTTTCGAAAGGCACGTAAAAATCTAAGCACTATTTAAATTTGCAAACTAAGCACAATTTTTTATCAATCTATGAAAATTTATGGAAATCAGATAAACCCGTCAAGCTTCGCCGAGGTTTCAAATAAATTGGTTGTGAATTTATGACCTAAACTACAATAACTAAGAATTTTCGATCATTCTAAAAACGCATGAAACAATAGAGGTAGAAACCAACTGACTCCCGTACGTAACGCATGCAACGGAATATTACCTACATTTTTGATTTGATTATGTAAGAAACTCATAAAAAATGTGTACGTGTAAATAAATTTTAATTAACAGCATTGTTAATAAAAGCTTGCTTATCCTGCTTTTTTGTTCAAATTTTCATATTAAATCAAAAGTTCAAATTCTTCATGCGTTTCTTCTGTAATATAATGTGCTTTTATTATTTAGATTTTCATTTTAAATCAAATGTTTAGATTCTTAGGTTTCATACTTTCTTTAAAAGAAACCAATGTGTTTCTACCCTAACCTTTAGAGAATTCTCCTCGGTCATAATACTGTGAAACTATCTATAAAATTGGTTTTATTATTGCTGACAATACATGTTTTAGGTTGCGAGGCCAAATTATTATCAAAGCGAACACAGACATTCCTTCATATGATCCAATCAATAGAACAATGTCATTTGGAATTTCCAGTTTTGAGCTGTTTGAATAATGATGAATAAATAAACAAATGAATGTTTTGCGAACGGGGTCAGCTATCTAATTTATTTTTCACATTTTATTTTATATCAATGCTTACTTTTATGGGCCGTCGAAGTTTTATAAACCCGAAATTGAAATTTAATTTATGTTTGTTAGAATATTCATTTTTGTATGTATTATTTTATTTTAAAATCAATTTATTTTTCCAATACGTTTGTATAGTTAATTAAAAGTAAGAATAGCTATAGGTAACATGGATTTTCACGCTTTCTTTTTAATGAAAACTCTTTTTGGTTGCAGTAAATCAAAAAAGTTATGGTGTTATGAAGATAATGCTCATCTTCATAATTTGATCGAGGTCTAAATTAGATCTAAGTCGTTAATCACTTTGGTATTTCTAGACGGTGTTACTCATACTATGTGACTGTCTATATTCCATTGACTAAAACCGATGCACAATTCGTATAAGAATCATTCTGATTCATTCATTAGTAGAACAACAAGGACCTTGTATACTTTCTTGTAGTATTTAACTAGAACTGTCTCGAATCCACGTTATGATAGGTATTATCATAGAATTATTTTAAAGGTACGTACCACGACCAGCGCTATGTGCAGATGTAGTCCCTCGCAGAACATCCATAGGTAACTGGTCAGCATAAAGTAGTTGGTCACCACGTGAAGGATCTGACACCATTCCTGAATAGAAAAACAAAATATAACACCTTAAACTTGTGTAGATTGTAATAATATTAAAAGTCCCATACTTTGTGAACTATATTGACAATTATCTCTTGTACTTTCACAGCCAAATTAGGAAACCGAATTAAAAATCACCGCACTACATATAGATCATATTATTATGTAGTAGAGGGATAGGTACACTAGTTAATTTCACAGCTACTATCGTAAGACCGCGTGGTCTAATGGCTATGACACCCGACTTTAGGGTCGGGAGATATGGGTTCGATCCCCGTCGCGGTTATCAGTCTCATCGTTCTCTTTTGAATTTTTTCTTTTTATGTTTTTTTGATAGTTTTTGAATATTTTTAAGCACTTTGTGTAGTGGTAGACCTCCGAAATCAAACTTGGCAGGAACTAAAACTTCAGATTAATATAAGGCCGAGACAACACCACGTTGAAGTGTATAAAATTTCATTAAAAATATTCAAAACAGTGAAATCAACCGACAAACATATTTGAGTCAAATAAAGAGTCAACTTTGGAACAATGTGTTTGCCTTCTGTTTAAGCTTATCAAAATGTATCACTACTGTTCGTACGCACATAAATTGTTAAATGAGTGATCATATCAGAGGCTCCTCAAGATCTAAGTACTCGTATTCTTTAAATTGGAACATTTTCGCTTCTCATAAAATACAGCTAATGTTCATTATACGGCCTTTTTGATCTGGTTGCGGTGAAGGCAGTAACTTATCGTCAGATTAATGTGCACCGCGGCGCGGTCGACTAAGCCAAGCAGTTCCAACTCGGTTTAATTTCATGCAAAATGCTTGTTTATGGCCAAGTTAAATGACATTGTTCAAAAAGCAATTTAAAGGGAATTGTGCTTAAATAGAATTAGCAAAGCAAACAGAATGTACGTTTGCTAATTTCATAGAAAACATGTTAAAATCATTTTGAAATGTTGTAAGAACTTTATGTATTACGCAAGCTATTACGAGATAGGTGAAACGACTTAACTTTCACCGCGAATGAAGATTGAGGTTGCAATTGTTTCGTTAACTTTTCAGTTATCTTAACTGTTTACAAATCTCACTTTGTCTGGTATCATAATATTATAGTACCTAAATACAGTCAGCAAATCGGCGAAAGAATACATTTATAATTTTCAAAAATATTTTAAAACGTTTAATATGATGTTCAGCATCTGTTCAGTATATTCAGCCATTCCCAATATAATGTATTTGATTGTATTAAAAAAGCTTTGTAAACCTGATAATACTCGTCGACTTTAGTTACTGACTGTTTATGTACATACAGTTTCCAAGCTCGCCAAGACAATGCAAGTCATGTGATATGCGAAAACATTCCATGATAGAGCTAGTGCATCCATAAAACGTCGCCTGTTCTCGTCTCCACCCGATGGGGCGTCATCAAATTTAAGGGTTGCCGCATACGAGCGCACGATGTACACAAACCTCGGAAATGGCCACTATATTTTATGTCACGAGTAGCGACCACCGGTGACAAAGGTGTTTGGTTAAATTGAATTAAAGGAAATGCGTCAAAGGGATTTTGTTCCTTTTTTGGCAGCTACGTGTAATTTCGAAGAGTCTGTAGTGTAGCTTCTTCTGAGTTCCAAAAATTCTAATTTTGCTCTAATAATAATGACAGAATACACGCGGTTTTAAAAGTAATTCATTGGTCTTTGGTATTATCGCCAAAAATATTTTCTGCTACGTGATGTAAATAGTTGCTACGACGTAGCAACCCTAGGTGTCTTACTTAATGTTGTTGTATTTATTTAACTAGTTGAGTTACCTTGTTTTCCTGCACCACGTCGACTCGGTTCACAACAGCGCGGTACCACACGATCCACAGGATGTTGTTTAAAGCGAAGGCAGCGAACAGGTGGATGTGGATACGTATGCGGGTGCATTGGAGAGCCCTTTACACAAAATAGACGACATTTAATTACGTTCTAGTCAAGGGGTAGAAAATATACAAACTTTGTATAAAAAAAGTTGGAGAAAATTGTGTTAGTTGGTAGAAAATTCTAGATATTTTGGATAATTAAAAGTGTAACCTAACTCAATATCGAAGGCGTTGTCTTTTAAAGCAAAACACGAAACATAGAGTTCTTTTTTTTTTTCGTTTTTTGACATCTCGGTATGACATAACATTTCAAATTCACAACTTTCAAGCGTTAAAGTTTGTTTGCCCCAATAAAAGGTTTTATGTAGACTACCTGTGTACACAACGCTAACGCAATAAACTGGAATGATTGAACAAATTGAATCGTTTTATAGATCTCCTTGCACTTCTCTATAATTGCTTGATAGTGTACACTTTACAATGCTTTCTTCAAGCGTTTTCAAAACGAGTGGAGTTTTCTCCGATCCTAAATCTTCGCCTTGCTAAATTTAGGTCATCAAAACTATTAAACTACTGAGTTTGTATATTCATACATTAAATTCTATTTGGTAAACTACTAGACACTTATAAACGTACGTTCAAGTAATCAATATAAATAAAATACTACTATTAATTCTACTGGTTTGATACCTTTTTAAGTTTATAGTATTAGTAGTTATTTGTATTTTTATATTTTTGTCAGAATAACTTATACAATTTTTTTCCGGTTCTTCTCAATAAAAATGACATTTTGGAACCGCGGAACTAGAGTCGATTTGAAAGTGCCCAAGAAGGCCTACTCGAAATAAATAACCTTGATTTTGAACCATTACTTTGACTATTAATAATTAATATCATTTTATTTTCAGGCTGATAACGTATAATCAAAATTATGCAATAACCCATCGATTTCTCGTCGGGAACTAAATCAGTCCAAATAAAAAACAATATCGTTTTACAATAATGATATGTATATATTTTTTGACTTCAGTTAAGTTATTTTCCGCTGATTTTCAGTTCTTCAGTAGCATCTGCTATATAATAATTGTGAGCATACGAAGTCTGTTTCTGTATACTGCCCACATTCTAACATCAATGTCTTACAGAGTCGACATGGCTTAGATTTTGACGTTTCCGGAACGGACCCGGCCTTATCTTTAATGCACAGTGCGTTTACTAACTAAACTCTAACTCTCGGTATATTTTGTATTACATTCTAGCGCATATATAGTAAAAGTTTGTCCCATCGTCTAGTAAAACCTCTTTACGAAATTGTTCATCAAAGATTTCTTCTTAAACATTTCTATTGTAAGTGTTATAAACTGACAACTTCGGTATTTCAGAATTAATTAAAAATACTGAGCAACTATTCATTTCGATGACCTTTATTGTACCAATATCTGCTTAAAACACTCACAAATTGACACCTTGAATAGACAATAAACTATTATGATTGTTTATACGTTTGTAATGTATGCGAGTGTGGACGTTATTGATGAAAATACTCGACGAAATTGCTTTGTCAATAGTATTGGCAATGTTTATTATTCATATTATTGTATGTTGTGAGAGTGAAATGTAGCCTAATATGACAGGCAGTAATTTGACAAAGCATTTATTAGTTTAAGAGTAGAATTGTGATTAAATAAGGCACAATGTACTATTAGGGACTTTGACAATTTTTGTTGTATATTCGGGACTATAACATACATATAATATTAGTAAGAATATTGGAAGAGATTCCACTCAACATACTATTTTTATATGTTAATAAGTAAGCATAACAGTGTGCTTCTTTTTGCTCACTTGGATGTATTTTCGTTTTGTATATTTAGGATTTTCCTCTTGCTATATGTAATACAAGACAAATTTGGTTGGCCTAATCTCGAAATTATCATTTAACATATTGTAGTAGGAATACTAACCTATTTAAGTGGACTATTTCGTAAACATTGAGTTTTGTAAATTAGTCCAGTCATTTGGTAGAAAATAAGGGGGTTACCTGGAAAGTTTTCCGGGAGTTTTGAAAACTGGGTATTTTGTAGATTTCGATATGCTCTTTTCGAATTTTAACTTTGCCACCTCGTAACACCGCCGCTCGCGCCGCCATTTTGAAAAAATGGCGCCCAAAAACGGTTTTTTGGGAATATCTCCTTTCTGAGGCATTTTACGAAAAAAATAATTTCTACAAAATTAAACTAGAAAAAATTTCCTACACTTTATGTCGTATTCACTTTTTCATAAAATTAATAGTTTTGGATGTACGAGCACCGCAAAGTATTACTTATTCATCTGCACCACCACGTGTTTTTTGTATATTTTTCTAAAATGTTCCATTACTGCCGCCGGTTTTCAAGTGAATTGTCACAAATAAAACAATTTTCCGTATAAGAAGCCATAGATCTAAGAACATAATCAACACTGTACGTCAATAAAATTACATTGATGATTCAGTCTAAACTAAATATTTCTCTTAATATAGCTTCTACCAACAAATTTTTCGTTGAAGTTTCGTTCATAGTTGAGAGAAAGGGCCCGATTCAAAAGTTACATATTACCCTGACACCTACTCCTTAAAAACCGGCGGCAGTAATCGAACAGTTAAGAAAAATATACGAAACACTCGTAGTGGTGCAAATGATCAATACTTTGCGGCGCTCGTACGTCCAAAACTATTGATTTTATGAAAAAGTGAATACAACATAAAGTGTAGGAAATTTTTTCTAGTTTAATTTTGTAGAAAACATTTTTTTCGTAAAATGCGTCGGAAAGGAGATATTACCAAAAAACCGTTTTTGGGCGCCATTTTTTCAAAATGGCGGCGCGAGCGGCGGTGGTACGAGGTGGCAAAGTTAAAATTCGAAAAGAGCATATCGAAATCTATAAAATACCCAATTTTCAAAACTCCCGGAAAACTTTCCAGGTAAAACTACCAAATGACTGGACTAAATGTACGTCACATAAATGAATGTTTTGACAACTTGTTATTTTAGGATCTAAGACGTGTGCCATTGCACTTGTTTGGTGGTATTTGACTGGAAATAATATATTCAATACAATAGATCAACTGAAACACCAACTAGTAATTAGGAAAATCTTAATCATTTTGTTTTTTTTTTTTACATAAATACAGCAGGTGCCTCTTTCAGTGATGGGAAGGATACAACAATGTACCATGTAGTATTAACAAAATATGGTTAGGTACTCGGAAATTACAGAGAAATAAACATGCTCTCACACTCGTATATATGTTATGGACCAAGTGATTAATGCGGGCATTATTCATAATGCTCGGGCATTATGAATAATGCCTAGCATTATCGGGCTAAGTGATTAATTACTATCTTAACTTCATTATTATCATATCGCTCGGTCATTATTATATTGCTAAATGATAGTTTTCACCTCAATAAATATAGATTTTGACAAATAAAAAAAAAAACCTAACCTCACCTAATTTAGGTTAGGTTTTTTTTTTATTTCTTCCATCATTACGACCGCAATCAACATCGGAACTCAAACTCTTACGGTGTCCCCAATTGCAACCATAGTTTATTTAGCGCTTGATACAACTTAAATATAGCATTAGTATCAAATTGCCCAACTATCATTTAGTAATATAATAATGACCGAGCGATATGATAATTATGAAGTTAAGATAGTAATTAATCACTTAGCCCGATAATGCTGGGCATTATTCATAGTGCCCGGGCATTATGTATACTGCCCAATTTATCACTTGGTCCATAACATATACATAAAATAACCCTAGTAACTTTATACTAATTTTGTGAGCAGTCGTATAAAAACTTATACGGTAAGGAATTTGAAATCATTAAGTAGTATAGATGAAGTCAAGATATCGCAGTACTACGTCGATTAGTTAAGCTTAAAACTGAATCAACCTGGTTCGATGACCAAAAAGGATAAATTTCATATTAAAATATTAATTATCTTACCGGAAATAGAGGAATATCATGATGGAGATGAGCAGAGCGGCGACAGATATGGAGTAACCCACCACGTAGATATTGTTCACGAGATTACGGAACTGAAACAATTACATAACGGTTATTATACAGGATATTTTATGAGCAATATTTAATTTAATTTCAAGTGTGTTTTGTTTTAGTTTTCGAGCAGTATTAAATCCCATATCATTATAAAAATATACTTATTTTTGAACTGGACGAAATAACCTATCATTGCATTATTATGTATATTTTGTCTTGTTATTTAACATCCTGTAGTTTTGGTACATATAGCCTATTTTTTTTTCACCCATTTTTACTTTTGCGTGTGATTACTAAGCATTTTTTAATTACCAATTTTTGATTCAATGATTCTTGCTAAGAAATTAAGACTAGTCTAAATATAGCATCTGCCGTCTAAATCCATATAAGTCAAGATCTAAAAATAAAAACAATTCTCAGCAAAGAACAGAATAGCTGTATCATCTTAACCATTAGTGTCCCAGCCTGTACCGAGTAGATACATTAAAAAAAATCGCTGGTAACTGAGAACGCGCATGAATCACGGCCGTCGTGTATACAGGGTGTCGGCAGCCGTAAACAATACGTATGTGAGCAATGGCCGACGAATCCCGTCACTCGTCACACAACACCGATACACCGCTAAGATGTCAGAATGTATACACACAATATTTTTTACACAAACAAACCTACACGTGTATACAACACATAGATATAAGTAGGCATACGTAGACAGGCGGTCGAATACAAAGCTTGCAGCCGCGATGAAAGACGCCGCTTCTTTAGACAAATTTCCAGAATATTTATTTAAGCAGCAGTTATTGAGAATTTTTATGCAATTTACGTAAGTAATCTTATTAATGAAGGGATTTGATAAGACGGGGAATAACATAAATTTGCATCGACGTCAAAGACAAATATGAGAATTTCAGATTATTAAATAATCGTTTTTCCTTAACATCATTGATATCATTATCTATCCTATCTATGAAGACTTAAAACAGGAAAAAAATGATCATTTGTGACGTCTTAGGCAGTATTCTTAGAAAAGAATAAACCGATTATGTTATTTTTATATTGATAGGAACCCTCGTTATTCGGATGTAGGTAGTATACTGTCCAATGGAATGGACACCGATCAACTAGTTGCCAAATAATATTTGCAACAATAATAACTACTATCGCACACACCAGTAGGTATATGCCTAACTAAGAGGCACTAACTATTTGGGCATCGAAATAGACCTATAAGAAAACCAGCCATGTATAAAATGGCTTTCCCGAACCATATTATTATTTGTTAATCAAAATTTTAATGAAAGGACAAATATTTTTTCATAAAAGTTCTCTCACAGATCTTTCTTAAGGAATCGCATAACAGCGGTATATAAAACATGACGGCCGTCTGTTTAAACCTTACAAAAACACATAGTGACACACCTAACACAGAATTAGACCAGCAATCTATTCAAATAGCCTCAATCAGTTCAACAGGCAGCCTCAGAGTGTATGTCACGTGACAGTGGATATATGGCTAAACCAATGGGATTTAGTACAAGCCCGCCGACTGAAAAGCATTCACCAAAGACTTGACAAGTGGACAGCGTGGATTAATTACGGTGGAAATCGATAGGAATTTCCAGGAAAATAGAGTTCATTTGTTTGAGTTTTGTTTACGTGAATTAGACATAGGCTATTCAGTGTATTCTTTAGATTTATTTAGGAATGTGTTATATTAATTGGTCAATGTAAAACATAAATAGGTTTAACGACTTTTGTCGCATTGACATTGTTCTAAATATTTCAAGTAAAGTCACAAACACAGATTTCAGAGAATTTTACTTGCTAAGTGACGAAACACACACACTTTTTTATTGATTGTAAGCTAGAGAACTTATACATTCAATTAAAGATATTTTTCATTGCATGCTAAGTGACAATACATAATTGTTACTTCTATTAAGACAATCATCTACCTATGCACGTACATTGTGGAAAGCCAGTAAATGAATATGAATACATTGCCTAGTTACATTTTCAGTCGTAACAAGTGAATGTCAAGAAAATGGCGTCGAGTTTCCATGATTGGTACTTACATCTAAATCTTCAACATCCACACAGGTGGTGTAGTTTGTCCAAGACCTGTTAGCGTGAGGGTTCACGTACCAGGTGCCATTTTCTGTGCATCTGCAACAAAGGAGAAAATTAGGTGTACAGTTACTTAATATGCTTATTCCGTCCTTTGTTATCCGATAAAATTCAAGACTCAAAGCAAGGAAATGTCTCCTTTGTAAAACTGTAATAAAATCTTAAAATAATCCTGTTAGTATTCGTTTGTAAAATAAGCTGGAAGAACGTGTATTTCTCGTATAAAATCGAATTCGAATGTATAAATTCGACAGTCAGTATTTTAAACAAAAGTCTTAGCTTTCTAAGTGACTAAGTATTTGTTTCTTTTCTATTAATACGAATCCATTTCGCGCTTCCGTCAATTTGTTTTTATAGCACGTTTAAAAGATTGCCGCGTAACCAAACATACTCGTTTCTATCTCGAACGAACATTACTTCTGGTAGCATTCGTTGTAATAATAAATGATTGATGATACAATTACATTGTCTGAAGGTCATATATAGAATTTATTGGGCACTTCATGACCTAGTCTGCAGACAAATTAGTGTGATTAGTTGAGACGGTGGAAAAATATTGTTACACATGTTTGCATAGAGGTCTTTAACCTCATGCACATTAAAATTAATAGGGGCGTACATATAAGTAGATGAAATGATCTTAATTTGGTTGGGTTTAAATTAAATTTGTGGGAAAATCTGTTACGCAAAATATAGGAAAGTAAAATACTCGCAGTTCGTAGTAAATATTAGGGTACGAATTAAAATTCAATCAGTAAAATATTTTATAACCAAAACATTAACTGTTTTAAGGTCAAAGTCAATAATTTATTCAATTACTGTCGCTCGGCAAGATGTTATCCTATAAAACTCTCGTTAGAATTCAATATCCACTCAAAACACATTAAATAAGAGCTAGCTCAAATAAGCATAAAGTAGACATAAATAAAATGATATGCAGCTAGTTTACGCGTCAAGTGAATCACTTCTAGAGTTTTATTATTTTTTTATTTCCCACGTTTATCGTCATACATTGCAGGCAAACAATTGCAGTATGCCGATTTCAAAAGAAGTATTTCTTTTTTTCTTAGGTACAATTGCTATGTCTTCTGATTCTCCAGAGGGCCTTTAAATCAGGACTATTGGTAATTTAGAAGCGAGAGGTTTGATTTCAATACAAATAGGCTTAAATCAAACCCAAAAAAAACAACACGTTTTGGTTTAAACGGCGAGTTTGCTCTTGGTTATTTCGCTGGAGAATAGATATTCGGACATAAATTCGTGAAGATGTTAAACATAAAATAATTAGTATTTTTATTTCAAAAACCCTTTTGCTAATGCAATTAAAGATAACATTCTGCTACTTTCTCAACAATAACATAACAAGTCCTTGCAACATTTAATTTAATTAATGAATAAAATGCTGAATTTGATTTTCCTCGTCTTTACGTGCATGGGTTTAGGTAAATGTAATTGTGTAACGGGAGCACATAATGACTATTAATGACCACCTTCAATTGGCTAAGGGCCTAACCCTAATTTTCACTAGTCCAAGTGAAAAGTAAATGTGATCATTATTGCCATGGCTTAGGTGGTGCAATAAACGGATTTCTATAGTACATCGTAGGGGGTTCGAGTACCAACTTTACTCAAGCAAGCACCAATTTACTATTCTTTCAATATAACATCTTCGTAATTCTGACCGTATGTTCAAATATTAAGTCATGCGGAGAAAAGAGGATCATGTGGTAAGGAACGTGCTGGACATGAATGTGGATGGATATAAGGGATAAGGATGGCCGCAAAGTGTTGCTTGATTTGTGAGATTACGTCAGATAGGAACGCGTGGAAGAAGAGACCCCAAATAATAATTGGGATTAAGGCAGGGAAATGATGATGATGATGTCCAAATATAAAGTTGAATGGTTGGAACTAAGCCTACAATGTTTGCTCTGCAGTCGTTCAAAAGGCGCGGTGGACCGCATTGACTGCCGCTCAATGTAGCGACACACTGTTTGACACGATTGACGAAGCAGAACCTGGATACAAAAAGTTAAAACCTGGATTTGGCATTTCACAAGTGAACGAAAGTAATCATCAGATCCCTTCCTTAAATGGGACGAGTTTAGGTCTTTGCTCGATCTTTTTGACTTCGTCTACTATGCCATAGCGTAAACGTCTATTATTAGACTATTTATATTGCCACTATCTGTGTCTTCACCTTAAATATTTTCGCTTCATTATTGATTTCTTATAAAACACGGTTGTTCACCCTATTTTAAAGTCACTTGGTTGTTTAAATGTTTGAGAAATATTACTTTCAGCGCTCGCAATTACTTCAAACGAAGCATTTCGTGGCTTGTTGATATAGTTGTCAAAGGAACACAATTACAATTGTTTGTTTTACGTAACTTGAAAAGGTGTTAAACATCGCCCTATTTTTAGAAAATTCCTTTAATTTGAGGCGTATTTTAATTTACGTGGCACGTCAGCGTTGTTATCTAATTGTCTTTCATGTAATTATTTTTGTGGAAATACTGATACTGAAGTGAGTACTCAGTTCTGTTCAATTTATTTCCAATTCTGAAACAATTTTTGGCTACTTTTTACTGTACTTTTGGCAGCCTGTGATAAATATTTGATGTATATAAACTCATACTAACATCAATAAAACAAAGAATAAAACTAAAATTTATTTGTGCATTTTGCCAAATATCATTCAGGAATGATATTAGAACTAAAACAAACACTGTTATATGGCGGATAGACGTGCATAATGTATGGAAATTACTGAAGTTCTGTCACTACCTCAAACATTGCCGTCAACATTTATCCAATCTATTCTGTTCGCGTTGATGTTCTGTGACGCAACAGTTAGAATGCAGACGTCTTCTTAACGTGGTTTAAGCGAGTCTAGAAGCTCGTTGTTGTGTTCAACGGCCAGATGTTTTCTGCTATGTAAATAATTTCAGTATTGTCTCTCATTCGGAACAGATCAAAATTACCATCTTCTGACAACACAGTTTACAACAAAATTCGCTGTAAAATCATTTTGAAAACGTTTTAGAAAGACTGTCGGCATTTTAAGTCTATGCATATTTTTTACATTTTCTAAAAAATATTTTGAAGCGGAACTTCACACGACTTGAAAATGTATTTCATCGTTCAGCTTTTCTCAGATATGCACCAGTTTTCTCAGCTACGTCTACACAATGTTACGTGTTCCCGTATTCAAAATGTTTACTTTGGAAAACATCAGCAAACACGAAAAGAACTAGCATATGCGTGCAATCTCCTCTAACCCAAATAATCTCTTATCTTTTAATTTAGTTTATAATCTAACCGTTTTAGCGGTATTCATAATATCTAAATTATAGCTCAATATGTTGCGGTTGGCTTTAGAAAACTAAAGATCTTTATCTCTACCTACGGAAAGGCGAAATAGAAATAGAAAAAAAAAATACTTTCTAATATAATGAACCTGAAAGTTATTTTATTTTAAAACGCTTATCTTTCGAACTATAAGTCGGATTATGATAACCTAATTCAAGAGAAACTTTTTAGACTTTTAAACATCATTTAATCAATCTTTTGACAGTCCAGACAAGAAATACTGCGGTTTACTTATTTCTACCTAAATGATATAAGTTTGAACGTCGCGTAAAATCTTAAAGTAGTTCATCTTAAGTAACAAAATTATAGCGTATATACATAATACTACTTTACATTTATTCGATTTTGATTTTCAAAATGGAATTTTCAATTATGGACAAAGTATTTCATTAGGGAGCCGAGCCTAAATTTACGTATAAAGGGACTACAAATATTTTGTACTCAATACATAATTACAAATTTAGAAAGTACGATACAGTCTCTAAAGGCTTGAAACTAAACAAATAGCACTTTAATTGTCTTTGATAATAAAAACTTTTTGAATTCACATCTGAGTCACGCAGCACACATATAGCATTTTGAGAATCTGTCGGAAAGATTACAAACTTCTAGGCGAATAGTCAAATAAATTACAGCTGTCGTAAAGTGCCAAACTTTATGTTTCGCTGGCAATTACAAAGTTTTTTAATGCAACCATAAATCAATGGAAGAAAAGAAGTGCAAGTTTCTTACAGGAAAACAAATCGAAAGTACTTAATGTTCTTTTTCGACTAATGGCCGAAGAGGAAGTAAAATCATTATTAGTCACTCTGTGATGATGGTTTTTACCGGCCGATTCGACAGGAAAAATATTTATACCGTTTTCGTTTTCTTTTGTATGTCGTGTTAGCCTAAGAGATATTGTTGCACCTGCTTTTATATTTCTCATGATTGTAAAATATGTCATGTGTAAGTAGTTGTTGGTTGACGTTAGTAAATAAATAAATACCTACTAAGTAACTTCGCGGTTAAAACCCATTGTGTTTTAAAGGTACAATTTATTATACAAACCGCGAGAGTCTAAAAACTTATAAAAAAAATATTTCATGTTATAATCGCATTTGAAAGATAATTACAGAGATATTACGGCAATTTAATTTTATAGTCTAATACCATACATATTGAAACTTTAATAAACGAGTCTGAAATTGGGAAACCTTATGCTATTAAAATTAATTTTACTGATTCTCAATATGGACAGGTTGCTTTGTTGGTTTGCAAAGCTCTGAGAATAGAAACCGAAATATTTTGCATTGTGATTTTTCCCAGTTTTTAAAAGCTGTTGGAGTAATGATAGTCATAGCCCATCCGTTTAAAATTGTCCTAAAATGTCATGTTTTCTTTGTCATCTTAACGTGGAATGTAGGGACGAATATACATTTGAGAAAGTTACTCAGTGAACCGTCCTTTATGAATAAGTGTAAGATCAAACGATTATGATATGTAGGTAATAAAAGTTAATAATTCTCACTCTTACTGGAGATATAATCAAATTCGCACCTGTGTTAAGCTAATTTATTTTGCATTCCCTGCTTCCCATGTTATAGCACTTTTTTACGATCTCCCTACAGAGTAAGATGATTGTGAAAACTTGAGTTATTGTTATGATCTTCTTGCTTTGCTTGCAAACGGTGGAGTTTTGTATTGTATATTTTAATTTACTGCGACAAATCGTGCTGTGTGATGGGGTGTAGAGTCAGGTCAATCGTTGAATAGCACAAACAATTGAGTGATGAATGATGATCTTATTTGTTTCTTAAATCGTAACTTGTTGATATAGATAATATCAGCCCACAGATAGAAGGAAAGGTTTGCCCAGGAGTGGTTTGAGTACAAGTAGTATACAGTGAAACTTTATTCACCACGCTAGCTAATTGCTAGGCCGATTCAGATTCCAATATTTTACGTTAATACTTGTAAGCGTTGGGATTGAGCCTGCACCTCGTGCATAAAATACTGTATGTTCATAAAACCAATCACAGTAATTGAATTGTCAAATTACCGCTGTTTAATATTATGATATTAAAACTTTAGAATCATTTCAACATTAGCCACTAGCACAGCGCACCTGCTGCGGCATGGAACCACAGCCGTCAAGCTACATTTTAAATGGCAGTTTACAAAATTAATTAGTTTGTAGCTTTTAACACCCACTAACCATAATTGAAAAACCATCCTGTTTTGTGAATTTGTGTCTGTCGAGCATGTACAGTGAGTTTTGACAGGCTGGCCACATGTTGTAACTAAATTCAACAAATAATAACGTATTTTTGTGGATGGCAAATTATATTTAGGTACACTTAAATTGTATTATTTCGCAATAAATATTTTCAAAGCAATAAATTATGTTATTTTTAGGTACACCACATAAATACTACACATCGCCCTACGATATCAGTTTTGTTTACAGCTTAAGAACCTGATCAAAAGGCGGTACGGTTTTAGATCTACTTTTATGAGTTGGTGTTTACATGAAACGTGCCGCGTATGTCGCATTAAAGGTATTTTTAAATTACATGGAATATTATGGACGCTCCCGTACGTAGTACCGTGGCAGTAATGGCCGTTCGCGGGATGTAAGCCAGGCGTACCAAACAAATACAGCGGAGCACTTCATCTGCGGAGTGCCCAATAAATCTGTTTTTTAAACAAACACTTAGAAGTTTCTGACGATTATTTTGCTTCTTTTGGTGTTTAATTTTAAATTAAATCAAAACTTTTCATCTTGTAGGTAGGAGCTGCTGTTGCAAACGCAGACCATGTTACTACCTAGTTTGGATGGAATTTCATTGTTAGTGTTTAAAAAAAAATTGTAGGGATTTTTTCAGTTATAAGTTTCAGCCTAAAATGATGAACTCTAGGGGCCAAACAGTCCCAATCTTCATTATTTCTCACTAGCAACTAATAGCAACAGGTTAAACTTGTTGCTAGACTTGTAGTAAGTTTTTAAAATCAACCTTATGATGTTGTAAATAGTGATTTTGTAGACCTATCCGACCGATGACTCTCTTCGTTAAAGTGTAAATTGTATTTGTACAAACGGTTAAATTAATCAGGAATTTGAGCAAATAGAATCACTTAATTAATTTCTGTCATTCGTGGTTTAATTAATTATTGGTGATTTATTTTTAGAGTCGTTCAAACAATTTGTGGCTGGCAACCATGAGATGAGATTATCAATCTCAATGTAACGGAAGAAGTAAATGAAATATCATTCAACGGTATTTGAAAGATTTCTTGTGCAGGAAGCTATCTGTAGGTTTTCTTTTTAATTTAAATGGATAATTAATTTTATATTTAATTTTGTCCTTTTTATTTCATTTTATATATTTGATCAAGGATTCTCTATCATTTTGGCATGGTTGCGGTTTCAATTAATAACGTCAACATGATATAAAAGAAGGTAACCTAATTAAAGTATTTTGTAATAATAATATTTAGAATATATTGATAACATTAATTTACTTACCTTTACCATTTTAATTTAAAAAAAAGCCTACGATACTACTCCAGAATATGATACACATTGAAGTTGACAAAGTAACGTTCAATTCAGGTTTCATTTGTTTAAAAAAGACAGCTTTAAAACGTCCGTCATATTCATTGTTGTTTATTTGTAACCACGTAGAGCTGTTCTAACCATAAATGTTTAACTATAAGTAGGTACCTTTCGTGACGTCACAGGTACACTTTACGATGCCTTACGATGGTAGAACATGCTTCCTAATCCACGTATTGCGATGACCTAACCATTTTATAGCACACGTACTTTTCTAAGACGACCGTGTTCAAAAACTCGTGACTTGAGAAACTACCGAGATTTTTTTGTAGAGTCAGTAATTCCAGCTTATTTCGAAAAGTAAGTTGCAAATAGCGTTCTAAACGGAATTTGTTCCAGCAAAAATTAATAATCTAACTTAAAAATTTGGTACTTTATCGATAGTTTTGTTTCTAGGCCATCACTATTTGTTTACATTTCTAATACTATGGTTGTTGATTTACTAATTTTAATAGATAAAAATGTGTATTGTATAATACCTCGTATTATGTAGTATTATGACGGTGTTGTGACTCACTTAACAAGGTGAAATTTGACTAGTTCTCGCCTTATTTGATTTGCCATGGTTCCCGTGTCAGATTTATGATTCTCAAGGAAAACGTGCGATGGTATATTAGATTTATCAAACAAGGTCGCGTTACGAATTGATAAAATGGTTTACCATTATTTTTCCGCGAATGCGTTTGCTGAATGTCAAAGAAAATGGGAGTTGATCTCTTTATCGTCTCCAAATGATGATCAAAGGCTAATAATGCCTTTCACTATCATTTTCTATAAAAAATGTTTCCGACTTTCATGTTTTCAGAATGATTCGATTTTAAAACATTTTTAGGATCAACAAAACTTGTCCGAGAAGACATTGATAACATGACATGATTAGAAAATGATACGTGTTCACTCGTTATAGAATGGTAGAATAGTTGCCATTATCGTAGATAATTATAGGTTAAAAAGCAATAAACATCTAAAATAGGCTATACCAAAAAAAAATCGTTATGAGAATAATGCTTATGTAGTTATCCCAATGTCCTTTTGAGAATTAATTTGACATTTGAGAAATTTGTTCCGTGCCCTGAAGCGATATTTGAAATATGTCGCGACATAAACTTTAGGAACACGTTGTATAGACATGTTACTAAGTTGAGCTAAGCGAATAGAATAACATTCCATAATCTTGCTTTCCCACGTGGGAAAAGGTCATGGGTAAGATGCCTTATGAAATTATGATTGAAAGAAACAGCTTTTATTAAATACTAAGCATTGTGTACATTATAGCTCATGTAGCAATACATGTAGCAATTATTATGTTTAATTAGTACTGACTTGTTCGTGGTTTACACAATATGTGTGTAAACCAACCAACCAACACAACTAGTATCTTATTTCAGGTATTCAAAGTATATAATTAACAAAACTGAAATCATAACCTGAAATATTGAAATAATCAGTTTTCATTTGATTATTAACGTTATTTCGTACTTACTTCTTGAATGCATACCGCCTTGGATCGAACCCGAAGATGAACTCAGGGCAGTGTTGGTAGGCGGTGGTAGAAGCCGGCGTCTCGTCCCAGCACGCGAACCCGTCGAACTTGCGAGGACACCACGAGCCATTCTCTGCAACAAAGTAAACAGGTTATAATAATAATAATAATAAACCCCTCGGGGCAAGTCGTTACCTCATCATGGGGATAGCGCAAGACCTGAGGGCATATTAGCATGCTTTTTCAAACCTTGAGATATAAATAAAAAATGTGTCTGAAGGTCTATGTAGGAGCATACATCCGCAGGGCAGCTTGTGGCGAGCTGTTTGTGTGTGGCGACACAACGGAACCTGAATACCCCAGGGGGTCACTCTTCATGAGGACTCCCAGCTCTTTCTTGCCTTAACTGGCTGGCTAGAGAGGGGTCGCAAGAGCTATATGCTCGGGGGTGGAAGTGTCTAATGGCGTAATAACGAGGAAACCCGCTCCGGGTCTGTGACCCGCGATGGCGAAATCGGTGTCGCACCTCTCTACACCCCTTAGCCTTACTCTCTGGTGTTGCCCACCTGCTGCCTATCGTGGCGGTATAATAGGGGGCCCATCTTGGAGCCGGCAAGTCACCGCCTGCCAATTTTAATTGCATTTTTATGTATTGAAAGGCAGGTGACATAGTTTTCCATAGTTAGAGAAGGAAAAACATCTAACATATTCTATCCATAGCCCAAATTCGTTTCATCCATAATTTGCAATAGTTTTGTAGCTACCTTGGGCCGTCCATGTCTGTTCTTTTATAGAGCAGGGGTGGATGGCCCTTGGTAGGTGCCCCATCACATATTAGATTAAAGTTCTCAACTAGGCCTCTGCATGTTGGACCTGTGTCCCCGTGTAAGCCTTTAAAAAGGACCGGGTTTCTTCCCTAGAAGTTATCCCGTGAATTAAAAGAGATACAAATAATAATAATAAACCCCTCGGGGCAAGTCGTTACCTCATCATGGGGATAGCGCAAGACCTGAGGGCATATTAGCATGCTTTTTCAAACCTTGAGGTATAAATAAAAAATGTATCTGAAGGTCTATGTAGGAGCATACATCCGCAGGGCAGCTTGTGGCGAGCTGTTTGTGTGTGGCGACAAAACGGAACCTGAATGCCCCAGGGGGTCACTCTTCATGAGGACTCCCAGCTCTTTCTTGCCTTAACTGGCTGGCTAGAGAGGGGTCGCAAGAGCTATATGCTCGGGGGTGGAAGTGTCTAATGGCGTAATAACGAGGAAACCCGCTCCGGGTCTGTGACCCGCGATGGCGAAATCGGTGTCGCACCTCTCTACACCCCTTAGCCTTACTCTCTGGTGTTGCCCACCTGCTGCCTATCGTGGCGGTATAATAGGGGGCCCATCTTGGAGCCGGCGAGTCACCGCCTGCCAATTTTAATTGCATTTTTATGTATTGAAAGGCAGGTGCCATAGTTTTCCATAGTTACAGAAGGAAAAACATCTAACAAATCATATTAATAGCCCAACTTAACTTAATCTCCATAATTTACAATAGTCTTGCAGCTACCTTGGGCCGTCCATGTCTGTTCTTCCATAGAGCAGGGGTGGATGGCTCTTGGTAGGTGCCCCATCACATATTAGATTAAAGTTCTCAACAAGGCCTCTGCATGTTGGACCTGTGTCCCCGTGTAAGCCTTTAAAAAGGACCGGGTATCTTCCCTAAAAGTTATCCCGTGAATTTAAAGAGATACAAAATAATAATAATAATAGCGGTCCGACCGATTTCGGCCACGGCGGCCAGTGTTACTATGACACCAGCCAGCTACGCAGGACATATTATAGTGCACAAGCGTGTGCGCAAACACAGGTGCACTCTCTATTCCTTTACTCTCATAGCCCGATGGGACGGTAATCCGACACGACCGGAGAGAGATCAGGCGCAGGACCCACATTTTTACGTGCCTTCCGAAACACGGAAGCTGTGATATTTATTTCTTAAACGCACACAACATTCGAAAAGTCGGTGCGCGCCGTGGGGATCGAACTCAAGACCTCTGACTTAGCAGTCCTACGGTCTCGCCACTAAGCTATCACAGCTTCAAACAGGTTATATAAACAGGTTGTATGGCTGTATTTGTTCAGCTTAAGACATGCTTTTTTTTTCGACGGTGGAAATCCTCATGGACTTTCATCGCCCTGGGGAAGGCGATGATGTGTGCCGGTCTCTTACCGGCTAAAACCTTTGGAGTGCTTCTCCGTCCCCTATTGTCGGGGGCCACGGGAACGCTTTCGCAATCTACCGCGAACCCCGACAAGGGTGCTCTTTTATAGGGCGCTTCTTCTCTTATTAAGAGGCGAGCGGAAAGCTCTAGACATCCTGCACCAACCCCAGATAATAATTGGGATAAGGGCAGTGGATAGATGATGATGTATTTGTTAACCCTTAATTTGTAGTCTAAGGTTGGTGCCTGAAATTAATGTCTGTTTGTGTTTTGTACAATTAATCTTTAGCTCGCAGTGTGTACTTGTACTTTTAGTATTGTTTACAGACATTTTCTCCCACTTTCACACTGAATTCATTATTTTAATGCTCTCAAAACTTAATGTTTTTTATTTACTTTTGGTAACACAATCATCATCATCATCAGCCTATCGCACTGCCACTGTCCACTACTGGATATAGGCTTTTTCAAGTGCACGCCACTGAAATCGGTTTTCAACCAATGTGTAACAGAAACTACTAAACAAAAAATACTATATTTTTTATATTTGTGTATTGAAAATAGGGCCAATTTTAAAGAAAATAATGCAAAATTTAAATTTTAAAGCTAATTATAAAAACATGGTGTATTTTCATGACCATCAAACATCGTCAGAATAACCGTATTATAATAATATCTCAAGGCACATGAGCGACGTATAATCTTTGGGAAACGTGTTTTAGCATAATATTACTGAGGCTTCGCAACGATCGTACAAAGTCAACAATCGCCGTTTTTATGCAAAGTAAAAATAAATACAAAACCTTTTATAGAAAGGTGTGGTCAACGTATTGATGTTCCCTTTTAATACTGAATACGAATGCGGATTCATTTATCAATATTTAGTCAAGAACCGTCGTCCCTGAACCTCGTTTTGCCAGCCCGGGGACTTAAACACAAAGGCACACTGATAAAAGTACAGAAGTTTTAAGACTCTTAGCTTACAGTATTTGACAAGATATCATAAACTTGCTTACCATTATATTGTTTTTCGATGATCTGGCTGTGGGTGATGTTCTCGTTGTAGCATTTTCGCCGCAAGTTCACTATCAGCTGGTACTTCGGGTCACTCTCGTAGCTGGTGGAGCGCGTAGAGTTTTGCATGGTGCTACAACTCTTATTGACTGGTTATCATTCTTCGTAATATGACGTTTCTTGATATAAACGCGCGATTTTACGTCCTCAATTCCTCATCAATGACAACATCTGAAACAAGAGATAAAAAAATAGTTATTTATCTCAGTTCCCAGCCTATGCTCTGATCTCCATTGATACTTGTGTAAAGATAAAATCTTCGTATTTTTATCTGCAAACAACATGATACAAGATAAAATATGTAATGTATACCAAATTATCGTAGTAATCTCATAACGGTAAATTGATATGTTAAAATATTATTCTATTTTTAACTCTTTCAAAAAGCCGGTCAAAGGAAAATGTCAACCATTATTCTAATGTAATTTAGTTGTACTTGAAAAGAAAAATATTAAATACTTTTATATATTTTAAACGGCTGTATTGTGGGCGTTGGATATTTTATTTTTCCGTAGTTTCTATGATACCTATTGAGTACTATGTAATCACATTAATGTAAAGGCAAAAATATGTATGTGTGTACGCGTACACCACCAAAGGAATGAAAAATGGGGCGGTTGTATGGAAATGAATATTTTTTGTGTGAATAGCTGCGCCCCGCGATGTTACTTGCAGGTACGAAGTATCCTATGTGTTTATCTAGAATATCTGGCTACAGAAACTATCATAGGCGAGTCTCACTAGTCTCAGTTGTAACACCGTGGAGTACATCTAGTATTATATATTAGTCACCATCAGTAGCATGAAATCATTAAATTCTTATTTATAATATTCTAATTTCTTGCAATCAATCACTATTTTCCCTTTTCTTACATGTAAACGTAACGTACCAATAGGTGTATGTTTCAAGTGAGTGATTCATCCCAGAGACAGGAGTTATGGCGAACTAAAGTTAATAATAAATACAACGCGTTATAGTGTAATGATAGTTTTATTGCGCAGGTGTTACTCCGTGGTACAATCAGAAATAGTCCAAAGGTACCAGTTATAATCTACACTTAATATTATAAAGAGTTTCCTCTTTGTTTGTTTGTAATGAATAGGCTCAAAAACTACTGAACCGATTTTAAAAATTCTTCCACCATTCGAAAGTTACATTATCCACAAGTAACATAAGCTATATTTTATTTTGGAAAAAAATAGGGTTCTGTAAGATATTTGGATTTTTCATCATAAATAAAATGATAGTTTTTGTCAGCGAAACGAAGTTTGCTGGGACAGCTAGTGTATTATAAAAATTGTAATACGTGTTCTACTCTTATCTCGTTTTAGGTAACCGATATAATTTTGAAGATCACTCTTGGAATGGTGTAGTAAAGTCGCGTTTTTATCGTACCCGCGTGATGGCGTCAGCTACCCAGTAACACATTACATCGAATTTACTCGCGATACGCATTTCATGTTTACTCGATGGCAGTGAAAACTTGTCAGATATTGTCAGTGGATGAGACAAAGTGGTGATCTCGCAAGTTGATACTAGCGTCTTACATATAAATTCTCCTCAAACAGACCATTTGTAAATGAAAGTGAGGACGTCTGAAATGCTGTGAATTCAGCAGTCTTTATGAGTAAGCGCGGGCACTGAACTAGTGGGAATAATTTATCGGAGATAAAAACTTAGATACTTCAATTGTACTTCTTTTATTTTGGTTTATTTTTTTATATAACTGTTAGTCAAAGTTATCTAATTATATTTTACTATTTTGTAACTTAAATATAAAATACCTTTCAGCTGTATGAAATTACGGGTTCGAAAATAGGAATTAAGTAGAAATAATGTAGGTACCTACCTACTTGCGTGGAATAGGTAAGTAAAATACTTTAAAACCTTTTAATATGTCCCCGGCTGGCAACATTTGTTGAAATCGTTTTCTAAACGACAACGACTCCATTAAAATTAATTGAAGCAAAACATTATTCCATTGGTTCAGTGGCGGAGAATGTTCGTTATATATTAAGAGACAGGAGACTCTCACCAGATAAATTCGCCAAAGTTCGCATTTGCCAACTTTTATTATCGGAAATAAATCCTGCTTAAATCAATTAAGTTAGCCGGGTATAAATCATTAGCCTAAATCGAGAGAAAGAACAATTTGTAAGTGGATTATCTTTAATTTGATTAGAGTGACTCATTTTCCTCTGAAGATCTTTCACGAAAAAAAATGTTTGGAATTATAGACGTAAAAGCCCACTTAAACTATTTATTAAAAGAGTTTTGTTAGTAGTCGACTTATGTGTCTGTATGTGTTTGTTCAGAAAGTTGCCAGGATTCATCAACACTACTGAGAGCGGTATTTGAAAAAGAGGCAGAACTATACAGGTTGCACCGATCTTACTTTTCGAGTTAGAAAGTAAGACCTACCACCTTAGAGTATTAGAAAGAAATTATAAATGTACAAAGTTTAAGATGAGGCCACATTCTACAAAATTCAAAAGCAATTGTTTTAATTTATAAGTATTACCCGGATACGAGGCAGTTTAATTTATACGTCGATAAATTAAATGAATTGTGGTATAGTTTGGGTCATAATTTTAAATAGCCAACATAAAATTATGCAAAACATAGACGAGAAAGAGAAAACCTGGTGGAATATAAATTTAAACGCCAACAGCTGCTATATAGCAAAACTGAGGCAGATGAAAATAGATTAGTTTACTGACACGATAAAGTACTTAGGAAGTAATATGGCTATAAAATACAGATTATTTGTGTGTAAGTACTGAGTGCGGTGTTTTAGTGTTAACATGTACCGTTGCCATGGTTACAGGCGGTTTTAAGGCGTATTCAAACCTGAGCGGTATTCGCTACTATCTGCGACAGAAAATGCCTGGTGTGTGTGTGGTAATATAACTTCATATTCGCTTCGAATATCACTTTCTTCGTACTTAGGTAAAATACCGCGCGGTATATACGCTTTCGCCTAGCTTTATTGAGTGACCAGACATCTGCGTGGTACGTATACTCCTACCCAGAGCAGTAGCGAATGGATTGCTTATAGCCTATTATTATAGCCCATTATTATTGGCCTTAAAAGATCAGCACTATCGACGAAAATTTTACCGGTTATTAAATACTTTTTATTGTTTTGTAGAACTGCCTCTTAAACGAATAGTGCTCAGCTGAAAATTTATTAGTTATTGCAGTTTAATATTTTTTATTCTACTATCTGTTCCCAGCATTTTTAGAGTAAGCGTAACTGTATGATTTTTAACGAAGTATGCAAGAAACTATAGATCTAGGGTAAAAGAAAAAAATAGTGATTGTAGTGAGAATTTATAATTAAAAAAGTTTACAATTCAAGAATATCTCGCGTACCTAAATCGAGCGACAATACTTGAATTATTGTACCTACTTTAAATATTACTTGTCTTACTCGTAGTTCCACCCATTACATCTCCTTACGAACAAATTTGCGAATGTATGAATGCTTGTATTTTTTTTAGGTATTGGTCGGTTCTATATTTACCTAGCCGATATTTTATGTTTCTTCTTTTTAATTCACGCGCTAGTTTCAAGGGAAGAAACCTGGTCCTTTTTAAAGGATTACACGAGGACAGAGGTCAATATGCACAGGCCTTGTCTTTAATCTAAAAGTAATACCTACCAAGAGAAATCTACCTCTCCTTCATGGAAGAACAGACATGGACGCCCAAGCTACAAGACTATTTTAAATTATGGAGATTAAATAATATTTGGGCTATTGATAAGATTTGCTAAATGTCAGTGATTCTTTCAATAATTATGAAGAACTATAGCACCTGCCTATGAATACATGAAAATGCATATTATTTTCTTTTAATTCACGGGTTAACTTCAAGGGAAGAGACCCGGTCCTTTTTAAAGGCTTACACGGGGACACAGGTCCAACATGCAGAAGCCTTGTTGAGAACTTTAATCTAAAACGTTATGGGGCAACTACCACTACATTATTTTTATTATTAAGAAACGCATAATTCTGTACATTGCGGAGATTCAATTCGCAATAAGTTCATTTCCTTTGATTAAATAACTCAAAAACGGGTACTCAAAACTTCTCTAATTTATACCTAATTATTCGTGATACTATTTCACTTCTAGACAGTGTCCTCCATCGCAGTCAGTTCGTTTATTGACTGAACTCATAAACTGGCCTGACAAACGGTTATGTTACTTACACGCCTAATACATACAGACACTAGTTTATACAATGTAGGTACGCCTAGTTCCACTGTAAGACCTAGAATGTTTTTTGGGGCCAAAAAACAAGAAGAGCTGTTTGATATTCTGCTAATATTTTAAACGCTGGCTAAAAATAGATTTCAGTGGCTGCACCTGTAGAGGCTTACGTCCAGCAGTGACTGCTAGGCTGATACGCGGATAATGACGATGTGATGATGATTTTAAACGCAACAGTTTCTAAGTATCTCATGGGCCCTTGTTATTTTCAGCATAGATATTTTTAATACAAAATTCTAATCGTTTTGCAAGTCGAGTTGGGAATCGATCTCAGTCACAATTCGATTGAAATCCTTTATCACAATCCTGAATGATACCACGGTCCTTCGATTTTTTTTTCAATTTGAAGGCCAACAGACCTGATGGTTGCGTTTTAATTTTTTTGTTAATAAATAGTAACAGGTTTTAACGTGTCAGTTAGGGTACACGGACTGAATAAAAAAGTTTAGCAAGCTCCTGATATTGGGAATCACGATCAATACTGAACGATTGTGATCGTGCTAGTGTATGTAGCGCCCTAAATTAGAACTTCTAATTTCTCTTGTTTCGTAATAAATTTTCTTCGGCCCAAATTTTACTACTGTTACCTACGTAATTTTATGTGGGTGACCGCTTTTATTACATGATAACAATCGTGTTCTTAGAATCACAGGCTCAAAAAATATGCTTTTGGCATGGAAGCCGCAGAAATCTAAGAAACAAGAAATGTTTGACGTTTTTTTAGACTCATTATTGTTCGTTTAAAATAATGAAATAGATAGAGCTCGTAATTAATTGTATCCTTATTACTTTTACCATAATAAATACTTTAGTACCGAACCTACGCACCGTTTTTTTAAATATTCATTTAAATCACCGTAGTATTAGCAGTTAAAGTTGTCTAATTACAAGCAAATTAAAAGTATTAATTGTGTCATAAGACTACTAGGATTCCAAAAAGATGTGAAAAGTCGTTTTGAGTTCCGAAAATGAACTGAAATTACCCTTTGAACGAACAAAAGCAGTGCGCATTGCATTTTCATTTTCTGAAATATTTAAAATGCCTTACCAAGCATTTAACTATTAGGAGAGTTATGTTAATGAATATACACCTCAACAGAGCTTTGAATATAATTGGAAGTGTAATTAATGCTGATAAACGTCGCACAGCTGACTCATCGCTCGCTTCGCTTGGCTCTCACGTCGCATTGCTTGAAGCACACTGTAAACTTAGGCACAGCCAGCAAAAGAGGTCGGTTATCACAATCCTTTTAAGTCACAGTATTTTTTGTGATATATAGGAATAGATGTTAAGTATATTCTAATTAAACTAGGTATCAAACCTTTTTGTAACCTAAAAGCACAATATGTACTGAAATCATTTGAAAGAGTGATCTTTTTTTACAAAATAATTGTGTTATCCGACTTCTATTACCGACCATACATAGATACACATTTTATGGGGTAATTCGACCTACTATAACACAAGGTCAAATCAACAGCACCTACTGTATGAAACTACCCACTTCTATTTATTGTTTATCTAAACTGGCTATATTCTTCTTCCTAGCTGTCGCTTAGACTGGGTAATAACTTAAGTAAAGTAGGTTATGGTCAAAGCAGATAATTCCTCAATGCATTTAAAATACAGTGACTAATTTGACGGGCCTGTTGGTCTACTGGTTAGTGACCCTGACTGCTATACCGAAGGACAGGTCATTTGATATCATTTGATCCGTGTCTGGGTGTAATTTATATGTAGTATGTATGTATTAAGATTATATATGCATGTATGCTTCTCAGCTGTCTGGTACTCATAACACAAGCTACTTTAGTGTGCCTAACTTGAGACTAGATGGCGTTGTGTGAATGTGGTGGAATATTATATGGTTATAATTTTACTAGCTCTTGCCCGCGACTTCATCCACAAAAAATGGGATGAAAAATATATAGTAGCCAATTCTCAGACCTACTGAATACACATATAAAATTTGGTAATAATTGGTCTAGCCGTTTCGGAGAAGTACGGTAATAGCAACGTCGCATTACAGCACATTTAATTAATTGAAAAAATCTGGTAATACTGGAAGCCGATGCCAATACTTGAAAGAAGTTGATTGGGAGTTTAGTGTATTTTTAAATTTGTAGAGACACTGTTATTTCCTTATTCATATATCTGTTCTAATGACTTTAGAAAGATTTGATCTTAAATTCAAACCATTTTGAATGTTTGTGATACCTTGTGACATGACATGTAGGTATATAAGATTTAAATAATACAATATAATCAAAAGTCTTGACATATCAACGTCGAGCGTCTAGCTTTAGGTACTGTATTACGTACTAATAAAACTACCCGTCTAACTTAACGCTACAAAGGTGTCAAATTTCCAACGTAATCTGGCTATTAAAAATTTATGAATCAAACTTGTCTCGAATATGTCAGCTTTTAAATATTCAATCAGTTCGCTTAGAGCAAGTAACTACTAGATTTTGCACGCGTAGGAGTAAAAGCTTTCATTAGTAGCGCAAAGCAAGATGAAAGGAGAGAATTGATATAAGAAGTCTATTCACCTAACGTATGCGTTTTTGAAAGTCGTGGGAGACTGAGAAAGGGCAACACGACGACATGGCCATAATTGGCACTAATGCTATCATAAATGAGATGAGGGAAGAAGCATCACTTTTGATAGACAGTAAAGTTGATGTATGTTGCTAACATGCACACCAACGCTAGCATGTTACCGTAAAACTCTTGTATAGAGTTACTACAAGGATCTTAATTGTCTGTAAAAAATGTAGTAGTTTAAAATATCGGCGTCAAAATGTCATTTTGCAATGAAATTAATGACATTTTGATAGCTACAACTGCTGGTCGGAACTGATATGAATACGCATATACAAAGCGTACCTTAATGCAGTACGCATAAGGCTGTCTGATCAATTTCATTTTTAATCTGCCCAAAAATTTTGATAAAAATATGAATCAGTTTTGTCACAGGAAATTGAAATATGTCGCAATGAGCTTTCGTGGTACATTAAAAATGCGATTTACGCTGTCGCCATTCTTATTGAAAGCTATTTAACGAATGATGATAAATAATATTCAGTTCTGATTGTTAATTCGTGCCGAAAAATAAATTCGCCATTTTCGATAGATACTTAATGAATTGTGTAAGCTGTGTCGTGGGCCGTAAGGATGGGTGTACAAATACTTCAAAGATATTTATTTTACTTCGCCGTTTGTTAGGCAAAGTTTCGATTGTTTCAAGTGTAGAAGAACTCTTATTTAATTTTGACAGTTAAGAGTTGTGAGTAGGTAGTACAATGAGTAATTAATTGGAACGAAAAGTTTGAATACCACTCGCTGCTCGCGCAAAAGATGATTTTTTTGGATATCGATTTTTTTAGAACATTTTCTTGCAAATCGGTATGTGCAGAAGTGGATATGACATGATCAAGCTTTTACGTTTCATCTTGAATGAGGACCGGCCAAGTAACGTTATTATCTATCGGAAGTCTTTCAATCACTTAGCCGCTACGTTACATGATCCGTCAGTACCCACACATATTTTCCTTAACTTTGTTAAGTACCTAAGTAGCTTATTCAAACCATGACGTCATTCTAATAAGCAGACTGCTTATAAAGTTAACCAATAACAAGATGGGTGAATCAGACTGCGTGATTCTTTTGTTTTTGTGGTACTAGCAGGGACAGATCATATTTGATAGGTCGTGGTGAAAGAAACACACGTTGTAAGGTGCTACAGAAATACACTTACAACACACGTTATTTCGATTTTCTTATGGTTTACCGCCACGTTTTTAATTGATGTAATTATATTTGCATCAGAATAAATTGCACTAATTGTCAGAATGTCAGGTGGCTACTTTGTTTAGTGGATTGATATAATTATCACTTATTTCCGTGTCACAAATAACGTTTGCTTTCTATTGATAAAATAAATTCCAAAATCTATTTAGTAGATCTTCTATCCTTTGAGAATCTCCTACGTTACGAATTTTATCTACAATTATCAGTATAAATTACCCTGCACAGTTAGATAGGGATGTCCACATAAATGTTAATAATGTGAAATAAGCAGCACAATTAGAGGAATAAACTCCAAAGCAATTTAAGCGTTATGCGTTGCATATAAGCGATATTTTAATCTCGGGCGTTTATATATAATAATATCTTATCCTATATATCTATGAAGTATAATATTTCAAATCAATCAATAAAGAATAGCAGAACAACGGCACCAGCTACAAATATTATAACGACGGTGTAGTTCAAACTACTATAAGCAACATGTAACATTACATGTCTGATGAAGTAGTTTGCTCTACAGAGCTTTCAATACATTCCAAACTGCCACTGGGGCAGTTTTTCAAAAATTATTTAAAACGGGGATGGAGTTACAGAGTGTGACCATATTTCGTCACCCTGAAGATATATACGCGGCCGTGTAACAAAACCATAACGCGATTCAAAGTGATTGGAACCACGCCATCTGTTGACTCGAATGTGGCACAAGATTTCACAACCCTTTACACTGGGACAGTCAAAATTGGACTTAGTTGCAATTAACATAAGATTCTATATCGTTTTTATGGTGAAATTTTATTTTTTGGAGCTTAATATTGAAAGGACTGATTGAAAGTTGTAATTTAGCTATTATTTTACTATTTATTTAATTATTAATCAGATAGTGTGTTTAAAACCTCTTTATGAGTAAGAAAGTACACTCTAATAACAATGTGCGGATATTCGTAAGTAGATGGCGTTGTTCTCAAATAACATCTATTGTTAGTTTAAGTAATTAGATCAAAATTACATGAAAATTAAATGATCTAATGAGTCCAAGAAAAATGATATTGAGAAAATAATTTAAACCTTCAAGAGGATTACAGAATATGATGTGTAACGACCAGACGTAGAACTATATTTAAGATAGTATAATTATTTCGAAAGAATATAGGTGTATTGAACTAGTGATAAAGTTATTCATTTGAAACCCTTTTTTTCTTCAGATCAAGAATAATAGAGCCATACAAGCTAGCTGTTACCCACGACTTTGACCGTGTACATGTGGATTTAAAAGGATTTCTTTTTTTATCATGACATTTGTAAATTTCTATCTTTTTATGGAGTTCCGTTTTTTTTCCTGTGGCGTTAGATTGAATATCGAACTCACAAGAAAAAAATGCATTTGTCATTTAAAGCATAGCAACGAAATAACTAAAATAAACTTTTCTCAAAAACTATTTATATACGAGTGACGCAAAAAACATTTCTCGAGTTATGTGAATCGATATTATGTTTTATTTTAAAGAAGAAAAATATTTTTACTGACGTTTGAAAGACGTTGATGAATAATTTATAAACCACGTCTAATGTTGCAAAACGAGTGAAAGAAAGTAAGTAGACTCTGTATATTTTATATTCATGAATTATTTTATAGTTGTTTATGTGTATTTTATTGCAAATCAGATAAACATACAATGCCATGTTTATTTTGAGTATTTTTTTAGGTTGGTATCTTGTTGCCTAAATAGAATTCGGTGCATTTACAAACGATATCGGCACGTGGGCAAAATCGGAAGCAATGCCGAAATATACATATAATAAATCATCTCTCTTAACAGATATTTGAGTTGACATTATTGACAATTGCACCCCAGCATATCATGTTAATGTCATCCACGTGGTGAAGAAACTGAAAAACTGTCAAATGACAAGTAAATTCAAATAGGGATTTAAGTACGTCACTTTACGTATAAGACTTTACGAGTTTCATGTATTAATACGAGAGTTAAACTTACTACGCACTTTGAAATTTTACGTCTATAGAATATGTAGTCTTACATGTACTACCCTTTTTCGTTCACGGAAAAACCTTATGGATCTATCAGCATATTTAACTGCCTTTATTTAATACTGCACAGGGGTCAAAATGATACGATCAGATCATAAAAACTTTAGCTATAGTTAAAAGACAAGATCATTATTTTAATACGCCTGTGAAACCTACATATACATATTAATAATTTAGCAGTTGTCCGTGACTTCAATCGCACAAATTCCAGTTGAAATTGCAAAAACGTAAGCTCCATCTTATGCTGTCGGTTAAAAAGTCACCTGTGTTAATCCATGATGTCAAAGAATCCTATCAATCTACAATCCACATTTACAATCTTACTCGTTGATTATGTTAGTTGTTAGTCTGTTATGTTAGTCTTAGTACATAAGATTTGCCATTAAAATAAATAAATGAAGATCGAGTGTCTGTACTAATACTAACTAGCAATTATTTTACATGACTAGTTTATTAACAGCTGAAGATCTACCTATAACATGCGTCTTGATTATAAATCCTACACATTTCCATATCCGTCGCAGATGTAATCACACGAGCATGAAATCTTTGTAAAGGTGAGATATGTTTGTAATGCATTAATAACAAGCGCGTGTCAGGTGCATTCTAGCAAATAAGAAAGGGTAAAGATAAACTGTGCAAGTTCTAGAAAAGCTAACATTGTAACAGGATATTTACATTTAGGTATCTAAAGGGTTTATAAGGAAGCGTGTATGAAAATTAAATTGGTTCATGTCATGATTTTACAAGTGCTGCTATATTCGACAAACTTTTATACAAGGGAGATGCCAACAATCTTTACATATATTTGATAAATAAATTGGATATTATGTATTTATGTTTATCTCGCAAATACAAAATAACCATCGTACAGTGAATAGAACTTAGGCTTGACACCAATTGTACGCACTGCCGACAAATTGGACTGAGATTTACCAGGATATAAAATGTGTTTTGTATGTAATTTGACAAAAAAAACTTATATACATTTTCAGATGTAACGTCAAAAGCTCCCTAAAGCAGTTTAACGTTCTCAGTTTTTATTATTCGATTAAAATTAAAAATACGCGTGACATTTTTGAGTTAATTACCTATTTGACTGCCTAGTCACATGTTTTACTTTTCGTATGCTGTTACCTAATCTTTTGTGTTACCTTAGGTTTGTTCTTACAAAAAAAAAGCACAAAAGCCATTAACAACTCGTGTAATAAAAAGTGAAAGTTTATGAACTATATACGCCTTCCTTTCTTTGTGTTTTTACATAGGTGCCTACAATTGTGAAATGTTGCGTACAACGCTTGGAAAAGCGCGAAATGAAAGGATTTATTATTTTATGAATTCAGATACATCAACCTCTTTGGTATAGTGGTAGCTAGCGTGACTGCCGAGTTCTTGGTCTGAGGTTCGAATCCCGGTAAAGGCAAAATAAATTGCTGATGAGTTTTACTGATGAGAAATACTTAATAGAGTCCAGAAAGAGGCAATTTGATTTTGTTACCATGATGAAAGTGTTATCTAAAACTAGTTACCATTGGAAACCACGTAAAGCGGTTTTTTTTCTGCCAGCACATATTTTGCAGTCTCATTACAATGCCGATAACCAGTCTTTCTATGGAATCATGTTAGGCAGCTAAAATGAGTTGTGGACGCCAGATAGGTAGTTGTTTTATGTATAAAGCGATATTCAGAGACCGACTCCCAACACCATTTTAGAAAATAGTAGTCAAAACCTACATTTTTTCTATCGATTTGACGCGATAGTTTTGATTAGATGCATTATTTGTTTGATAATCAACCAGTTTTGATAGTTTTACCCAGTGCTATATTTGTACAGCTGGTCCATATAATATTAAAGCACCCAGTAATTAAGACAATCTCAAAGTGTAACACAATCTCCTTAATAATTTGACCCAGCCATTCCTTAAGTAACAAATTAACTTAATGAAAATTAAAACAGCAAGTATTTCTTTGATATGCCCCAGTTTCCGTATTGAATTTGAGTGGCGGAGAAGCACATTTAACAAATGATTGTATTCAAGACTCTCGTAAAAAAAAATAAACAAAGAAACTTGTGACAATGAGGGAAAATAAAAAATAATGAACGAGAAAGTGTATTCCTCATAAAAATATATATAAACTGGTTTCTCGAATACTATAAAAATCGGATCGATTGAAAAAAAGATTTATTTTGATTTTATCAAATATAACGAGATTCTGAGCCGTTTTCGGTATTGCTCATCAACGTTCATGCGCTAATTGGCTGTCTAATCTCAAGTTCAGCGCTATGCTGTGAACTTATGAGTCTTCTAATCAAACAATTATAGTAGTGATCAGTTGATCTGACGTCAGGTTAAATTAATCAACCTTTGAAAGCCCGACAGCAGTATTATCTTACTGACAAAACCGTCGCAACAGATAGCTGTCAAAAATAAGATTATTTCCCCAGAACAAAGATCAGTTTTGGAGGCGATTGTTTTAATTGCTTTTGAAAGTGAGATAATACTCAAGTAGAGATAATTCATTTGTTGTTGGCATTTTATAATTCCATTTAATGTAAATATCCGCTTGCAATAAAAGACAGCTGTTGTCAAATCTTTTTTCCACGCTGTGTATGCGAGCGTTCAGAAAATGGGTTGTATTTTTTATGATCGTCATTTATTTCCGCGGGTATAGGGGTTGACGTTTTTGCCGCTATGACTCCACTTAACGGGAACTTGATACGACTGTATTAGCTGCAATAGAGTAAGCAAATCACTCTAATTGTCGAGTTTGGTTGTTTGTTCTTATCGATAATTAAACTGGTTTTAAATATCAGGCCAAAGTTGTAGCCAAATGGAGTAGTTTTTGATTGTGTGTTGTAAGGAAATTGTAATGTTTTTTAGAGGTATCAGCGAAAAATAATTTCGAGCTTTGTTTTAATGGAGAATAGAAGATGGAGTAGTCATAATTTTTAGGTAATTTGAAGATAAACAATTTACTAAAACCTTCTCAGTAACGCTTTTTACGGTCAGTACAATATTGACAAATCTATTAAGAGATAAAATCATTTCAAAGGAGGCCATAAAATCTGGGTTAAGGAAGGTACATTTTGAAGACCTCCATATGATTTAAATATGAAAATACGTTGCCTTAGAAGTTTTATGTACTTAAGATTAGTTTATGCAAAGACGGATTAAGGGCCCGCGGACTAGAGACCTCATCGTATAGTTTGATCGGGCTGCCTTTAAAAATGCGAAGTAACTAGAAAATTATTTGATGGTTTGAAAATATGTTGGTATGTTCTGTGTCACCCAAACCCATATGAAATTTGAAATCTCGATATTAATCATGTCTTTACTTTTTGTAGGAATGACACTTTGAAACTTTGCACCTAGAGTCAGTTCGTTATATGTATAACGTTTTTAAAGTACCTTTTTACGCAAAAATGGAATTAAACGCAACTAGAGTTAGTAACGTTTTGAAAGTGCCTGAGAAGGCCTACTCGAAATAAGACGTTGATTTTGATTTTGATTATGAAATACTTTTTGATTTTCATTTGACTTAAAAGTTTTTGGGCTATTGTTGTTGCTCTATGTCTAACCAGGGGATCTGTTACCTAGAAGACGGTTTGATGAGGAGAGCCTTTTTAGCAACATTGTTGCAGTTGTGAATGCGTAACGAATGCTTGACGTCACACCACATGGCGTAGAGTCATATCAGTCTTCCTCATCGGCCAGAAAATTACTTTAAGAGTAGGCTTCCTGTTTAAACCAACAGCCGATTTAATGCAATCTGCAGAGTTTAAGGGTCTCAGTTGATAGTCTGTCAGTGAGTATGAGCAATATCCTTTATAGCTTTAATGATACTGAAAAAGTCGTTTAATTTAGAACTAAGGCCTTTTATTACTTAGGATGTAGGAATTAAAGTTTGCTTATTAAGCGAAGTTTGATAATAAGATGCCTTGAGTTTCGTATGTAAGTTGACTTTTATTGCGATTTACATGTGTTGAATTGTAATGGAATTTTGGAAGGCATGAGCAGAAAATATTTGTTTGTTTGCTTTTGTGTTAAAGAAGCTTAGTCATGTTTATCATAAATTATATACGCTTAAATATAGGTATGTAAAGGTGTTGCTCCAATAATATAATATATTATTGGAGCAACACCTATTTAAAAAAAATACCGTTATGCTTAATTGCTTATAATAAATTGTAGTAAGAAATATACTTGACTAACTGAAAACTGCACAATTAATTCCGATCTCAAAACAAACAGCTTTCTTTTAATAAATAGCACAAAGAATCGACATAACAACACTTGATCGCAAATTAATTGCTCGATTGCCTTAAGATTGCATTAAAAATAGCTGCAAATTGTCGTGTTTATTGACTTAAAAACCATTAAAACCACAAGCTTTTAAACCTTTTTTTAATAGGAACAGCTTTTTATGGTCTATACTGTGCCACTGCTGCTTAAACGCCTCCCTAATTTCTCTCAAAATATAAAATAAAATTAAGAAATTTAAAAAACATTTAATTACCTTAATATTCCGCTGGAAAATCAGGAGTATTTTACTGCATCCAAAAACGACTTCACCAGACAACACACAGAAGCGATATGAGAAATTGAGAATCAACAGTTACTTAGTCCTAAAGTTTCCCGGCGTGTAAGCGCGCGAGTGACGGGTGACCACTGCGCGCTTGGGCGGCTACGAGAGGACTGGCTGCGAAATCAACGCAAGCTCCGACTGAAGCTACGCTGCGCTTTAATAGCCACCGAGGAACGCTTTATTACGTGTATTTATATTGTTCTGTTGCAGTTTTGTTTTAGATTACGCTGAGTAAATAAATAACTGTGAATGATTTGATTTGATCGATTGTAATAAATGGTTTTTGAAAATTTGTCGTTTTAAAACAGATGAGGATTAAACTCGCCATTTGAAAAATATTTTTTTATCCTACATTTCTGTTAACTTGAAAAATCTATGCAGGTAATAAGATTGTTGAATGAACGTGATAAGATTAGTTGAATAACTTTTTAAATAATTGTTCAGTATTACGCTCGTTACATTAGCTCATTTGTTTCGAGACGCAATCGTGTATACAAATTCTTTGGCATAGGTGTTGTGATGTAATAATACGTACGTATTTTTATAACCGTTAAACTTTATACAACATTATTTAACGACCCAGGTGTTGGTAATACAGTACGGTGCCAATTCATTTTTCTATACAATGTATGTAATGTATCAATGCTAACGTACACGCACAAGCAGATTATGAGCTTACTTTGAATCCTCGTATCAAGTATAATAAGGCAATGAATGTAGATAAAAAGAATATTATTGTACGATACGATTTGTTTTTACGTGCAAAGTATTTTGGGATTATTGTACCAAGATGACGCGACTTGTTTTCCGAGTTATTTATTTATTTATTCTCCCAATACAAAACCATAACAGTTTCTACCTTATTTTTGAAGTACCAATACTTCAATTCGTCAAAAAGTGGCCATTGGAAGATACCATTATATGGTATTTATATTGCCTTAACAGTACTTTAATTGTGCAAAATCAGGGCCATTAGACACTGCTATATGTGGTGTCCTTTTTTAAAACTTAGCTGACATATACCCAATTCGATGCATGATTTAGTTGATAGTAGATTGAGTAGATTCATCGTGTTACAACTAAATAGTGTACGAGCAAGTTGCGTACGAATCTAGAAACTCGTGTTATAGGTTTGTAATGTGATTGGAGCTGAGATAGCCTAGTTCTAAGACCGCAGGACTCCCAAGGCATAGATCTCGAGTTCGTTCTATGGCGCGCACTGATTATTTGAACGTTGAGATCAAATTTTTACTTTATTGGCGTATAATTTAATGTTTGATACTATGTTTACGATACGTAGGTATTACGTTTACGATACTTATCTACTTATCATCAGTTTTTTAAGTTGATATTAAAACTGTAACACCAAAATCATTACCAAGGTATTTTAAATGCCCTTCTGCAACTCAATAAGAAAATATTGTGATATAGTACACAGCATTAAACTGTGTCTAATACCAGCACTGATGACACAGGTAAAATAGAAAATTGATGGATTACTTGTATGGGGTTCACAAAAAGGACGCGACACAATCGCTGGATGGCTATACCGGACGAAAACCTCAATTGTGACACTGGTACCTGAAAAAGAAATTGTATGTAGGTATTAGAATGATAGATGATAATGTTCTATCTTTTACTCTATGGGCAAACAAATGACTACATGGAATATAGAATCACGTAACTTATTTAAACATTCAATGGTACTCTGGGATGCCGTTCGTTCTATTTTTTGTTCTTATATTCTCAATGACTGAACAGAAATTACTTTAAACATCTTTTTTTTAGTAAGCCAACTTACTGTTTCTCGGAAAACTGGTAGGTACGCTTAGGATACCACACTAGTTTGAAAAAAATGTATTTTCAACCACCGAAAAGTCGTGTTCTCAGTCAGTATTTTATAATTGTATGTACATAAACTGTTACATATATAAACACAGTTGACTAAGATGGATACTAGAAGAATTAATAATGAAAAAAGGTGCTTATAATAGAAAAGTAAATATGATTAGGTAAATCCATTTATGTCCATATTATCCATTGTTACAACATAAGGACACCCAAAGGCGCCAGAAGACCTGTCCAAACATATCACCCCCGCATTAAAGGTATTTTTATAAGCTTACTCATACATTAACAACCATTGTTATAGTAATTTGATATTAGCTTTGTCAACCTAAAAGGATTTCTAGACTGAAAAATGGACAATACAAACCTTTTGGAGTACCAAAGTCCAAAGGAGCTACCATTAAAACCGAAAGAAAGTCTAGGAATTGTGGAAGCGAGATAGCATTACAAGGTGTATAGCGGCGTCTCTTTTCCACAACTGCTAGAGGGTTCTTTTTTGAGGTGACGGCAGCCCCCCAGGTTTTCTGCGTCATTGTTACAGAAATATGACGTTATTTCTTTTGTTTATGAGAAAATGATATCTTAGAAAGCATTGTTATGGAATATACCAAAGTTTTGTTTACGAAAACAACGTAATTAAAAGGTTACATTGCAATGTGAAATATAATATAGGTAAATGTCGTGTGGGATGGTGAGGCAGACGATAGGAGGTGAACTTGGTGTGGGAGGGCAACTTTTTGCGTTTTTACATTAGTGATCCGATCGTGACAATTTTAATGTACAAAAGCATTTTTTTTTAACAGTAGTGGCTATTTTATGTTAGAAAGTTCTTCATTCGCAAGCATGTGTGGCCAGAGAAATATGGCCATTGCCTGTTTAATGGCGTCTTAAACACTTAAATCAATTTATTCATCACTAGGCGAACACGCGACTTCATCCGTGAAGTAACACAATATGTTAAAAACTTCATTATAATTTTTTAACATCTACTTATAAATAAATACTTCACACGAATAGGTTTCATGAAAAAAATGCGATTAAATCCTAAGTAAGTTCTAAAATGAGTTTAAGTTCGAAGACATTAATTTGGTTGACAAAATACATCTATTTACGAAATTTCACTATAGTTCTTAGAGTTTCGGTGTGATTGAAGAAAAAGTGATTTTGACATACGAACGGACGGTGAATAGAACTAACGGTGTGGAGTACACCGTTAGTTCTAATCGTGTGCAATTTGCATTACTTAAATAAAATTATCTTTTTAATTATTTTTTGATATTTTTTTCCAATTAATTATTTTTTTCTCATATACTTCTTACATTGAAAATATATGAAAAATTAAGCTTTCAGCTTCTTTTCTACTCTATAATCAAAGAAACCTAAACTCGATTGTACCTATCAGAAAAAGTAATAGATACTTAAAAGAATGCTTAAATACAGCTTGTACATAAACATTCCGGCTTCCCAACAAGCAAAGAAAACTTCTAATCAAATTACATGCGACTGTTTCGTGCGATTCGTAGGACAATGAGAGAGGCACTTCGGCCTACCAATTACTCTAATAATAATACCGATATCTCCATGTTTAATTAATTTAAACCATGTGGACGCGCCTTGATGGAAATGGGATCAGAAGTAATGTCAATATGGTCCTATTTATGTGTATATTTCCATGTTACTTTACGCTTTCGATGTTTAGAAATGTTCTTTTGTTTTTGTAGTACATACTGTATGATATATAACCTATGTAATGACCGTGTCAAAAAGTCGTGTAAGTGTGAATACAAGATTATAGCTACCTTCATACAAAATCGTACCACAATTACCTAGGTGGTGAGGGTGACATATATGCTAAAACACACGCAGTCTTATGCGATTTTTTTATAATGTCTATGTAATAAATTGCGTTCAAAAACATCAAATGTTATATTATAGTTAGGCACCGCAGGGTAGTCAATCAGCGATTGACACTACTTTGTGGGACCTTTATAAAAAATGGTATCTATTGTTGTTATAGAAACATTTTGTTAATATCTTGCGAATGTTCATTAAGACAAAATATTCGGTCGATTTGGCATCGACAAAGTTATATGGAGCTTATCTCGAAACATTAAGACACATTATTAACAACATAAAGACACAGAAATAATCACGTTTCTTTTCCAAACCGACTATTTGTAAAATAACGTATTCTATTTGTTTTCTAAACAAACCGCTGTCATTAATTTTAGTGTAAATCTGTTTCAAAGTATAATAACGTTGCTGATGTAACTTTTTAATTTAGTTAAGAATAGATTATGATGTGTGGAAGACGGAAATGGTCCCGACCATGTCTGTTGTAACCTATTGTTAGATAAATTTACGAGCGTTCATTATGTCTAGGCCGACTGGTGTAGATCGATCAAGGTCACTATTTGAACACGGTATTCAATCGGGACAACTTCTTTACTGACTTTAAGGGGGAAGTGATCAAACGTCTGACAAAATTTTACATTCTCGACTGGCCTGTTGTTCTAGGAGTTAGTGGCCCTGACTGCTATACCAAAGGTCTTAGGTTCGATTCTTACCTAGGACAAATGTTTGTGTAATGAGCTCGATCATTGGTTTTGTATCTGGGTGTAATTTATCTATGTATGTTATTTATGTATGTATTCAGAAGTATATAAATATGTTTATCAGTTTTCTAGTACTCATAATACAAGCTCCGCTTAGTTTGAGACTAGGTGGCGTTATGTTTCAATCAATCCAAAAAGAAAAATGTTTTTGGTTTAATTGAAACATCGTTTGAGCAGTTTACGTGTTTCTCGTAAGTATAATCACCGGTTTTTGATGCTCGGAACATTTTGTAATGGTTTGACAGTCGTGTTTGAAGCTACATGTTTTGTGGTGACATTAACAAGAGGGCGCTGGTGCGAATATTCGCAACAAGAATCAAGTCAACTGTCTGATGGATTTTTCATTAAATGCCACGTATCAAAATATCCTTGTAGCATTTACACAAGTAGGTTTAGTTTCTTATTCTCTTTAGGTAGCAATTTTACTACAGTTTTAGTATCAAGGTCGTTACCCAAACCATAAAACTACTTTCATTTGCCTATTCTATGTAAACATTATGCTAATACGTTTATGGTAGTAAATTAATATGGATATAGCAATGACAAACAAAGGTATTACTAAAAACTACTCTGTTAATAGTTTCTTAGCAGAAATTTTTTGTATCAAAAGTTTTGATCATTGTTTTACTAATTTTACAAATGAGACAAGTGGAAGAAGAGTAGGGAGGCCTTCGCCCAGATGTGGAATATCTTAGGGAAGTAATAATAATAGTAAATGACAAGGGTACTCTCACAAACCTAAAGAAGATAAAAAATAAAGAGAATTAAAATGTAAACTTATTGGATGTATCCTAAAACATGCTCATAAACTTTTTGGCTCGAAGAACCCGAATCCTAGCTTATTGTACTTTTTTTCCGGTATGCGTGTTTATAAATACCTGATTGCTGATACTGTTTGTTTATTAAAACCTTAACAAACAACGTCAACCAAATGTCTGAATGATTGCTTAGTTATGCCCATTAGCCTACATAAAAGGTAAGTTGACCATCGGATATTACTCTGAAGTGGTTACAGACTTGTCGATTTAAATAATCAATCATTATAACTTATCTAAATAGAACAGTAGACTTGACAATCTTTGGATGGAATAACAAACATTTACAACGCTCCAATGTTTAAGCCTATCCCTCATGCCCGGTCGAATCAGCACGTCGCGCTTCAACTTTAGATCCTGAAAGTTGTTTATCCTTTACAGAATTCGAAAACTGTGCAATCTGCTGAGCAATTCTAAATATGTATATATTTGTTATTATTGATTCATCAATTTAGCTGTGTGTTGTAGACAGAGTTACTGTTCATTTATTTTACACTAGCGTTGCCTCGAAATTTCATTCTGCTGAATGTGGTGATAAAATACAGCCTTATATTGCATCTTTTTATTAGTAAAAGACTATTCAAAACCGGCAGAGCTTTTTAAGCATTAATCATGAACTTTGTTACAAGGTAACTCATAATCGCATTGATGAAGAATATTAGAATTTATATGGAATAATACAAGTCTAGCCCTACCGAATAAATGTTAGGTATTTATCAAATTATTACAAAAAAACCGCTTCTTTCCGCGACTTTGACCGTGTAGAACATAATTTTCGTTTATTCATGCAGTAAAATATAAAGTATGCTGAAAGCCTATATGTTAATCCTAAGTCTCAACCTCAAATTTCATCAAAATTAGTCCAGTTTTAGCGCGAAGAGTTAAAACACACACACTGCCACACTTACATACTTATGTCTTTATAATTTTAGTCTGATAATCAGTCAGCCTAACCGTTTATCTATAGAACCATCGTACGTAACATACACTCGTGCTATAGCAAACGTTATGCCAACGCAGAGAAAAGACAGCGATAAATCTCAGGAAGGTATTTGCAATTAGGGTAATGTTGGTTTCGGTAAATCACTTGAACTAATCCAGTTTAAACCGGTGTCGCTGTGAAGGACGTGTCCTTTATTTTCATTATAGTCGTAAAAAACAGATTTTTTTTGTATGGAGCTGTCCTATTTTTTTGAGAGTTTTATGATTTGGTTTGAATGAAATAATGTAAACTAGTTAACTGTGTTACTAACTAGTTTTTTTTTTGTTGAATTTTTAAATACCTATCATTTTTACGTAATCGTTTGCATGCTTAGTTTGCATGTTAATAAGACGTTTTATCTTAAAAGTACAACATAACTATGTCACGCAAACCTTTTTACTTAAATATCTTAAGTGTTAAACCTTTTTCGTTGGACTCTATACACTATATCATACTGTTTTGAATATAGTCTGTATTTGATATTGTCATCTTTCAAGTACCAAATAATAATAATAAACAATAATATTTAGGTTTCGTTGATATAACTTTCTATAACCGAAAATGTCGGCGTCATTGGACTCAACTTTAGACCCTATGGAAGAAATCCGTTTTCGAAAAAAGCACGGTGCCATGTGGGTCGATATACAAAAAGATACTCATTTTTCTTTTGATGAACTAGAACGTAAGTCTTTTCACATTATCATCATCATTTACTTTTTCACAGCTGTAACTACGGTTTACAATGTATAAAGAGTATTCTATTCTATTCTATTCTATAATGAACTGGACTCCTTTTAACTGTGTATAAACCGTTTTTTGACCTGCCATTCTTGTCTATTCAATTTGACTGGCCTGTTGGTCTAGTGACCCTAAGGGCTCAAACACATAAACACGTTACGACGACGCAACGTACGACGATGCGGCGTCGTTTCACGATACGACGTCGCGTCGTGGAAATCTACGTCACGACGTCGTAACGTGTCGATGCACGATACGACGTCGTGACGTTAGAAACTCACGATGCAATCCTGCGCAGTTGTTATTCAAAATTCAAAGATGACGGATGTTATTGAAGTCGATCATTTAATTACCCTAGTCGAGCAGCGTCCCGTACTACCGTCTAGTGCGGTCCATTTTTCGGAACGAACTAAAACACCACCTCACTGTATCGACGGCATCGTGCCGTATATCGTGCGTGGCACATTACGTTACGATGTCGTGTATTTTTACGATGCTCATCGTAGATTTCCACGACACGACGTCGTATCGTGAAACGACGCCGCATCGTTGTACGACGCGACGTCGTAACGTGTTTATGTGTGGGAGCCCTAACTGCTATAAGGAAGGTCGTGGAGTCGATCCCCACCCAGGACAAATGTTTGTGTGATGAACACGATCATTTGTTTGTTTGTTTAATTTATGTATAATAAGTATACCTATATTTAGTAATATATAAGTTTTTTGAGCAGTTGTCTAGTACTCATAACATGGCGTTGTGCTAATATTGAGGAATATTTATTTATGTAATTGGTATAATATACAATTTATAGTATAAATGCACTGCTGGTAGAGATCACTTAGGTTTAAATCGGTGCACGTTTATAATAGTCAGAACGCCTTAAAGGGTTACTACAACGATTTTAGTAGGTGTATCAGTATATCTGCATACTGACTAACGTTTGTTTTACAGAAATTATGGTGATATTCTTCAAAATTCAAAAAAGAGACGAGAAATCGCCGGGTACCGATCTCATATCAAGGTTTGATATATTTTAAAAACAATCACATATCACTTAAAAAAAAAAAACAAAAGTAAAAAAATATATATTTGCTACTCAAAGTGGAATTGATAATGAACGCTCGCTGTTAAATTACTCACGTAACCTTTGCCCTGTAGCCTGTACCTATACGCGATAACATAGACTTCCTTATTAATAATAAACAATTATACAGTACCTTCGCAGTGTACAACATAAATCTTGGCGGAATGTGTAGAGCCTTAATTACTGTGTGTATTACAAGATCTTGTAGTACAATCGACCTTCCTCACTAACAAGTATTTGGACTTACTATGTCTTATTTGAAAGGGAAAAGGTTCAGTTTGATTTGAAATAAGACAGCGTTTTTGCAGAACTTGTGTAATGTATTGTATATGTTATGTTTGAAAGCTCTAGGCTCGGGTACAACTTCACTGATAGTTTCGTAAATATCGTGTTTTTGTTCATATCAGGGTAAGGCTTAGAATGATGACGTGTTGCAAGTTATATTGGTAAGCTTAATTGCGTACATTAAAAAAGAGTGTGCTACAATGCTAAGATTTTATCTACACACATAGATTGAAGTCTGTCTATCCTTAAAAATAAAATACGGAAAGTTACATAAACCTAACTCGCGGCAGTAAATTAATAAGAAAAAATTGCTTTGCAAGAATAATATCTTCTTATTTTTCGCTTTTTAGTGCTAAATTTTCTCAATTCTTTTTAATTTTTGTTTGAAATAATTTATCTTAATTCTCAAATCAATAGTATCGTTGTACAGTTTTATCCAAATTTTGGAATCATTTTCGTTCTATGCACAGTGTGCATTGCAATTTGCAAACAACAAATAGGTGAAATTTACTCATAGATTTTCAGAAATTTTGGCAAATTAATTTCCTATTAAGGGGATACCTTCTTGCTGACAATGAACTAGCAAATCAGGCTCGTTGCCGCTGTGGAAGCAAGATAGCGCTCTACGTGGGGCGTACTGGCATCTCCCTTCCACACTGGCATCAATCTTTTTTAAGAACATGTAGTACAGGCCCTCGCTGGCGTTGCCGTTCAGTATAGTTGTATATCAATACAGTTCGTTTTACTGAATTTCGGCAAATTAGATTTCAAGCAAAATGATTTTGAAATTTAGAATGGAAATTAGTATTTGCATGAATGCTGAATGTTATTCAAAATTTTGGTATTATCCGATATGGTGATGACGTTATATGAACAGGGCAAAGGAAAATAATTTTGAGCTTAAGATAGGATCGAAGTCGCAGCTAGATCAACGCTTAGTCTAGATTTAGTTGATTGGAAAACTAGAATGATGTTTATTAACTAAAGCCATAAATAGTTATTAAAAAGGAGTTCTGGTATAACCTTAAATTAATAATAATACAATTAAGACTATGTTTTGACTTTTACTCTAAGTTAAAATCAAGAAAATTATTATTTGAAGAATGTTTAAACAGTCAAATTGTCTCTTTATTTCGATTAGTAATACCTTTTTTAAAACACGATTTCTTAAAAACATGTTCTTCGTATTTGTAAAAAAACTGATTTTAAAGTGCCCTCTTATCAATAAACAAACTTAAATATGGAACTATAAAAATACAGTTACATGAGAGCCTTCCTTTTCTGTAGTCGGTTATAAACATACAGTGGCGGAAAGGGCTTGTTACAATATTGAGGGGTCAAATGTTGTGTAGATGTGGTTTTAGTTTGGGACTGTGCCAACTTGTTAAGGCTAAAGTTAACTTTCGATAGGGGTTGTCACTCACAAGGACTGCACAGTTTTATTGAGGACTCGTACAAAAACTGCTATCCAACATTATTATGAGATAATGAAGATTTACGAAATATCAGCATTCATAGTTGTTGGTTATCACGGCAAATATTAATGTCCTTTTTGGCACTTGAAATATCCTTGTTAATTTATTTATTCCAAATGGTTTGTGTAATACTGACCACTAAAAGTGTTTTTAAATACCAAACTCCCACTCACTAACGGAAGTTCATAAATAGTAATCCTTAATACTTTAATATATAACTTCTATATACAGTAAAAAAAACTTACAGTTAACTAACTAACGGTTGTAAGACTCCGAGCGATCGGCGCTAACAAGAATCTTACGAAACCAAAGCGACATAAAACAAACATTAGTCTTTAATTGATTTGAATCAATTTTAAAGAATGAAAAATGTACCAAACGACAATTAATCATATTGGTATTAAAAATGTGCACAACTTGCTAAATGTGAAATACAGATGTAAATTATATAGAAGACTTCCCTCTCCCAACATAAATATCGGTCATGCATTCGTCGACTTTCAATCACATCTAGTAAAAGCTTTTAGTCTAAATAAACATGTGAACGTCTAAAACGCAGAAAGACATAAGTGGCAATACGATATGCTTTATAGTTTAATATTTCTGTTTTATTATGCGGTGCAGCTACTACATAAGATTACTTATATTTACGGCCTTCTCAGACTTAGCAATATTTTTCCCCCTCTGTAACTTACTAGCTTTCGTCGCGACTTCGCCTGTGTACCGACATTACTTACGTGCTTTTCCGGAATAAATACCAAATTGTATAACAAGGCGGTTAGTGGGTTAGCCGTGACATCGCCATAGACATAACAGCAACGGACGTTCATAGAATTTTGAAATGGATAGTTGAGACATATACATTTTATGTTTTTAATCATTTTATAGCAAAAGTAAGCTTTAAAATTGACTTGCAGTATAAAATATGTGAAAGTAGTTAAATTTTTAAGAGGATAGGAGGATAAGGATTGGAGTAATTTGAGTAGAAAATATACAGATAAAGGAAATGATAACAATACTTAAAAGTTTAATTGACTCCAGCTGTGTATCGTGTTTGTCTGTTTTTCTCTTCCACCAAATAACACTATTTAAAATCATGTTCCTAACTTTAAAATCGACCCCTTTACGTCCTCAAAGGATAATAAAATTAATTTTACTTTTCAGAGGCCACTTCAGGGATGTTCTGCACAATGGCCTTGGGATGACGGACGCATACATGATGGAGCGTGTTATGGTGGCCCTGGACCGAGGAACCTCGCCCTTCGTCACCATGGCAACCTTCGCTAAAGCCATGTCGCTGTATCTAAGGGGCGATCTCGATGAACGTATCTCGTACGCGTTTACTGTGAGTTCTTTGTTCCTTGAACTTAATTGCGATATTTTATTTATTTACAATTTATGTACACACAGAACAACAGAATATGGACACAACATTAAACAATTGAAGTACAAAGGTACTGCTTATTTCTTATAGAAATTTCTTCCAGCAGACCTGCGAAAGGAGAAATGTATTAAATATAATGCAACAGTGTGCGTAAAAATAATAAAAGATATTTTTATTGTTAAAACTGATCCAAACCTTTTTTTCGTCCAAAAGGTTTTTTTTTAGTTCACATTTGTTCATTTGGTCGTCAACATGCCGTCCATTGAGAGACTGAAATAATAATTAAACCATAATCCAAATCAAATTTTACGATCTTAGAACTAATTAGTATTCAGTAAAAATAAGGTATTATAAAAAATATGGTATACACATATTTAAATATGTATTTAGGTTAGTCATGTAAGCTGGATAAATGAGAGCGAAAATACATACATTGGATTTGTTGTGCCCATATAATTGGAAAGGAGAACCCTTCCTCGAAGGGATTACGTTGAGTTCTGATGTCAAGAAGGTTTAGATTAGAATGCGGTAACTAATGACTAATACATACTATTTCTGGAAGAGAAAATATTGACAACTGTGGTACTAACTTGGTGCGTTTTTGTTCTAAATATTTTTTTACACCTTTCAGACCCTATTTTTTCCGTGATGGTAAAAATGGTTACCAAGTATTCTCAGTGATAAAAAGTAGATAAAAACTCCTTTGTTTTTCCCCATTGGGATGAAAGACAGACTAGAAAGTTGACTAATTAGCAAAGTCACACATAAACTTATTCGTTAATATACAACAATAATATTTTTATCTATTTACGAATAAATTATCTATTTATTTGTTACTAATAAATCAAACTAGTTTACGACATTTTTGAAATGTGGTCTAACTGGTGGTTAACTTGTTCATCATACTGTTCTTTAAACAATAAGTTCGTAGTTTAAATAATAACTGAATAAACAGAACCAAACTCGATCACCTAGCGAAAGCTTTGCAAGCAAAATAAAACGTTTACTTGTTTGTTCGACGGAAAATCGATTACAAACATAAAAAATGTCCTTAAAACAAGCAGTCTTGCCCGAACACGGGTAAGTAAATCGGTAAAAAATTGTTATTTCAATATTACAAACACACAAACCAATTTTATTTATGTTTAAGACTGTCAAAAGTGGGTTGAGAACATTTGGGATTGATAGAGCATGTTTATGAAATATGGTACAAAATAATTATTCGACGGGAAATCGATTACAAACATAAAAAAACGTCCTTATAACAAACAGTCTTGCCCGAATATGAAGGAGAAATTCTACATACATTTCAACAGACCGTGTGGTCCAGTGGCTAGGGCGTCCGACTCCCAAATCGGAAGACATGGGTTCGAATCCCATCGCGGTTCTAAATAGGAATATTTTGTTGATTTAATATTTACTTTTTTTTCATTGATTTTCTTTTATTTTTACGCCTTCCGGTTGTTAGTGTTTTAAATATATTTTTATTGCATTTTTTTTATTCGTTAATATACAACAATAATGTTTTTATCTATTAACGAATAAGTTATCTATTTATTTGTTTCTAATAAATAAAACTAGTTCACGACATTTTTATTATTAATTTTATTGCACAAAAATATGCATGTCTGTAAGTTAACTGTATTTTAACATTACAAACAAACCTTCGATTCCTTTATTTGCGATAACAATTGTTAACTAATTTATCAAACTGTACTTACTTTAAACAATAAGTTCGAAGTTTCAATAATAATTGAATAAACAGAAGCGACCTCGATCACCTAGCGAAAGCTTTGCAAACAAAATGAAACGTTTACATGGCAACTATCCTTCCAGTAAAGAGGTTACAACACTTTTACGATCAAGAAACTGTATAACATTTTACGTAAGTAATCAGTTTATGTAGTCTATTCTTGTATATATTTCATTTTGTTACCCTTTGTCAATTAAGTAGGTAATAGAATATTTTCATGAGATTACGTTGTAAAATGCGTATAAAAATACTTGGAATTTTAGTATCGAAATCTTATCTCAATAAGAGAGATTTATGTTGGACTTTAGGTATTTTATTAAATTGTCAACCTTTGTAATATAATTATTGTTATGATTTTTGTTCATAATATTGAAGAAAGTGCCGTAACATAGATAATTCTCTATTCATTCTTGGTATCTATGATTTTAAAAGTATAAAGTACCTCCATGAAGGTATATTTTTCTGAATTAAGTAAGCGAAAGTTATGATAAAATACTAGACACACTTATTACTTATTACCTTACTCTGATCAAAACTGTACCAAATATCTTTAATTCACTCTGTTTTGCCAAAATATCCAAAGTATTGGCCAACCTACTGCCTGTGTCCTAGTGTTGGTCACACAACAAATGCGTGTAAAGGTTCTTAAAGCAGAAGAAAAATTGCCGAAATATCCGCCGAATAAGGGAACAGTGGAATCGTTTTAGTCTATACAATTCTTGGCGTATTTTTGAGGTTCCATTCATTCATACCTTCTTGGTATGTATGTGGTGACTGGTGTTCATATAAACATGCATTGTCCTTATAACTTAAAATTGGTTAATTAGGCGATTTTCAATGTTCCTGATTGAATTAATTGTGGCACAGAGAACATTTGAAATCGGTAACACTGTCTTGTTTATTATGTGCCAGTATTTTTCAGTAAAATATAGGTGCTTTACTATGATAGTCTGCGATTCTAATCACGTAAATAAGTGGTTTTGTGACAATAAACCAAATTTTTCTTTATTTGGCATTTATCACGTTAGATTTTAAACCTAAATACAATTTAAAAACTTTATTAATATTGAACTTTCATAAAAACTACCATCCTTTTTTTAGATGTGTTTGTGTTGATTGCTAAATAGACATTATTAGTACCCCCTCCTCAGCATCTATAGAGAATACTTACATCAAAAACATAGTACTTTTATAAAAACTTTCAAACCCGTTTTACCCCCTTAAAGTTTTAAAAACTAATTCTTGGCCGAAGTTTACTATCTATAGGGAACGTACCTGTTGAATTTCAACTTTGTATGTGTAATAGCTTCTAAGATTTAGTAATTAGTCAGTAGTTGTTCCGTTTACCCTAAACCGACGGGCGTGTATGAAGTGACTGATGAGTGTGGATGAAGCTAAAGTGGTATGCCAGGATCGTAGCAAATGGAAAGATGTGATCTCTGCCTACCCGCAAGGGAAAGAGGCGTGACGATTATGTATGTATGTATGTATGTTGTTCCGTTTTTAAGAAGATTGGCTTTAAGTAGGTTTTAAGTTTTGCTCTACTAAGTGTCAAGCAAATTTTGTTACATATCAGCACAATAGTAAGTCATTGAATTTCATTGTGTGCAGTTGTTTTAAAAATATTATAGTGTTAATTGACTTACTTACCGTTGTAGGTATCTAAGTTGGGACCTGACGTGAAAGTTATCGCGATGGCCAGCAAAATATGGGGGAACAGGTTAAACGAATAAAACTAAACACCATGATTTAATAGCTTTAATTCAGAGTAATAAGCATTTTAATATTTAGTGCGTAATTATATGGTGCTACAACTTTTTGTTAAATAATTCAATAGCACAGTAGAAGTTGTTTCTAAATTTATTCAGTTTCGTGTCTAAATCGGAATATCTAATCGAGATGAAGACATAGCTCTTCATTGAAAACTTTTCCGATGTTTATTTACTGTGAGAACGTTGCGATTTCAAACTTTGTATACGCTAACATACAAATAGCTATCCATAACGCAATAAAGTACTGAATTTTGTGTAAAAAAACATACAACGCAACATAAACTATCTAAAAAGTTGAAATATTATTTTACCTCGTTCATTTTTATAGAAAATAGCCGTTCCCGCGATTTCGTTTGCGGAGAATTTAACTAAAGGTATATCGTTTATTTACGGAAATAAAAATAGTTTGAATTCCTCCTTATTACGATAAAAAAAAAAAACTTAAAAACGCAATAGAATGCATACCCTATCCACATGTAGAGACGTTACCGACGCAATATTTTTATTTAAAATAATATTAAATCTGATTGATTGTCCCAAATTATTAAGTCTTATTAGGTTCCACGCTCCATTCAGGTATTCAAGAAATAACATCACACCGTTATGCCCACCCCTACGAAGATCTGTACTTGCCACAAACTCACCTATACTTAGATTGTGTAAAATTTTTAATGGTTGCAGTGATTTAGTGGACATAAACCATGATAGTTTAAGTAAAATTGTTAGTGTTAATAAATAATCTAGTCACTAACACAGATCAATTTCTGTAAATAAAAATAAACCGTATCATTTAATTCAGTATCCAATTAATTTTAATTAATGTTATTTAATTTAATCAACTTTTCGCACCTATCTACTTTAGAGTTATTATTTTTCTCTTTTTTATAATCCACTATACATATTTTTTAACTATGAATCTTCCATTAAAATCAGCTAAGCTTAGCTTCATGTTAAGCGTATCAGTTAAGCTAAAATTATGTTTGTGAATTTCAATGTATTATATCTAACCTAATCTTAACAACAATACTAACCACATAATTCATTTATATTGTAAAACCGTTTACCTAGGTATTAGCCTGTAAATGATTGTTACACTCACAAATGTTTGTTTGCCAATTCTAATGTATTGTTATGTATATAAACAAATAAATAAATAGAAGCACTTACGTATTTTTAAGTTCTTCTTAATTTATTTGGTCAGCTCTGCCCATCCCATTGGGACCACCTGGGAGTTTATACACTTTCAAACAACAAAAGAATTTTGCAAATCGGTCCATGTAAAGTAAACAATAAACATACATTGAAGAATTAAGGACCTCATCGTATTTGAAATCGATAAAAAAGGTTATTTCAATATTACAAACCACAAAGTAGGTTGAGAACATTTGAGATTGATAGAGCATGTTTATGAAATATGGTACAAAATAATTGTTCGACGGAAAATCGATTATAAACATAAAAAAACGTCCTTAAAACAAACAGTCTTGCCCGAATATGAAGGAGAAATTCTACGTACATTTCAACAGACCGTGTGGTCCAGAGGCTAGGGCGTCCGACTACCAAATCGGAAGACATGGGTTCGAGTCCCATCGCGGTTATCCCAGGCTGGAATATTTACTTTTTTTCATTGATTTTCTTTTATTTTTGCGCCATCCAGATATGTATATATCAAACATCCTTAAGAGTATATCGCGTCTTTGTTTCCAGTGTTACGACTTGCTGAGCGAGGGATATTTACGGCGTGAAACCATGTATCAGCTAATGAAGAAAAGTTTAGCGAAGTCCTCCAGAGACGACGATGTAGAAGAAGCCGTTAAGGTAAGTTACTATGTGATCTAAACTCACTTTAACTTGCGTTGGGTATTAGGTGGCAAAAGTATGTAAGCGCTATTATTGTTGAAAACGCCCTCTATGTAAACGATACGTTACTAAGCGCAACCCCTTGCAATGAAATTGCTCCACCTCTAACGATGGGGTAGAAAAGCACTGATGTAGAGAGTTTCGTGTTATTATCACAGAGGGTGTTTTTAACAATATTATTAGAATTATTTGACAAAAAGTTGTAGCATCGTACATTACGTACTAAATATTAAAATACTTATTACTCTGAATTTAAACTATTAAATCATGATGTATAGTTTTATTTGTTTTACCTTTCCCCCATTTTTCGCTAACCATCGCGATATTTATCACGTTTGCGTTCAACTTAGGTACCTACCTACTACGGTAAGTAAGTCAATTAACACAATATTTTTTTTAATACAACTGCACACGATGAAATTCAATGATAAAACAATTTTTTTTGACTAACACTAACTAGAGCAATACTAAAAGGTTTTAAAAACCTACTAAAAGCCAATCTTCTTAAAAACGGAACAACATACATAAATACATAAACGTCATGCCTCTTTCCCTTGGGGGTAGGCAGAGATCACATCTTTCCATTTGCTACGATCCTGGCATACCACTTTAGCTTCATCCACACTCATCAGTCACTTCATACACGCCCGTCGGTTTAGGGTAAACGGAACAACTACTGACTAATTACTAAATCTCCGAAGCTATTACACATACAAAGTTGAAATTCAACAGGTGCGTTCCCTACAGATAGTAAACTTCGGCCAAGAAAAGTTTATATAAATATCTAGTTTTTAAAACTTTACCCCTAAAGGGGTAAAACGGAGATTTAAAGTTTTTATAAATTAAAAGTTCTATGTTTTTGAAGTAAGTATTTTCTCTATAGATGCTGAGGAGGGGTACTAATAATAGCAATCAACACAAACACATCTAAAAAAAAGAGATGGTAGTTATTATGAAAGTTCAATGTTAACAAAGTAATTATGGCAGAAGATTATTAAGTTGTATTTAAGTTTAAAAACTAACGTGATAAATGCCAAATAAAGTAAATTTAGTTTATTGTTACAAAACCACTTATTTACGCGATTAGAATCGCAAACTATCATAGTAAAGCACGTATATTTTACTGAAAAATACTGGCACTTAATAAACAAGACAGTGTTACCGATTTCAAATGTTCTCTGTGCCACAATCATTTCAATCGGAAACATTGATAATCGCCAAAAAAAACAATTTTGAGTTAAATACAATGCTTGTTATCTAAACACCAGTCACCAGAAACATACCAAGAAGTTATGAATGAATGGAACCTCAAAAATACGCCAAGAATTGTATAGACTAAAACGATTCCACTGTTCCCTTATTCGGCGGATATTTCAGCAATATTTCTTCTGCTTTAAGAACCTTTGCACGCATTTGTTGTGTGACCAACACTAAGACACACAGGCGGTAGGTTGGCCAATACTATGGATATTTTGGCAAAACAGAGTGAATTAAAGATATTTGGTACAGTTTTGATCAAATAAGGTGCAAAGTAATGCACTTTCTTTAATATTATGAACAAAAATCATAATAATAATTATATAAAGGTTGACAATTTAATAAAATACCTAAAGTCCAACATGAACCTCTCTTATTGAGATAAGATTTCGATACTAAAATTCCAAGTATTTTTATACGCATTTTACAACGTAATCTCGTATAATGAAAATATTATATTACCTACTTAATTGACAAAGGGTAACAAAATGAAATATATACAAGAATAGGCTACATAAGTGATTACTTACGTAAAATGTTATACAGTTTCTTGATCGTAAAAGTGTTGTAACCTCTTTACTGGAAGGATAGTTGCCATGTAAACGTTTCATTTTGTTTGCAAAGCTTTCGCTAGGTGATCGAGGTCGGTTCTGTTTATTCAATTATTATTGAAACTTCGAACTTAATATTGTTTAAATTTGTTTAAGTTTCACAGTTTGATAAATTAGTTAACAATCGTTATCGCAAATAAAGGAATCGAAGGTTTGTTTGTAATGTTAAAATACAGTTAACTTAAAGACATACATATTTTTGTGCAATAAAATTAATAATAAAAATGTCGTGAACTAGTTTTATTTATTAGAAACAAATAAATAGATAACTTATTCGTAAATAGATAAAAATATTATTGTTGTATATTAACGAATAAAAAAAATGCAATAAAAATATATTTAAAACACTAACAACCGGAAGGCGCAAAAATAAAAGAAAATCAATGAAAAAAAGTAAATATTAAATCTACAAAATATTCCTATTTAGAACCGCGATGGGATTCGAACCCATGTCTTCCGATTTGGGAGTCGGACGCCCTAGCCACTGGACCACACGGTCTGTTGAAATGTACGTAGAATTTCTCCTTCATATTCGGGCAAGACTGTTTGTTTTAAGGACGTTTTTTTATGTTTGTAATCGATTTTCCGTCGAACAAACAAGTAAACGTTTTATTTTGGTTGCAAAGCTTTCGCTAGGTGATCGAGTTTGGTTCTGTTTATTCAGTTATTATTTAAACTACGAACTTATTGTTTAAAGAACAGTATGATGAACAAGTTAACCACCAGTTAGACCACATTTCAAAAATGTCGTGAACTAGTTTGATTTATTAGTAACAAATAAATAGATAATTTATTCGTAAATAGATAAAAATATTATTGTTGTATATTAACGAATAAGTTTATGTGTGACTTTGCTAATTAGTCAACTTCCTAGTCTGTCTTTCATCCCAATGGGGAAAAACAAAGGAGTTTTTATCTACTTTTTATCACTGAGAATACTTGGTGACCATTTGCCAGCGGTTGGCAAGGGAGTAATTGAGACACGAGATGGTTTTGGTCTGATTTATTTGGTACACAGTAAAGGCTTATATACTATGTTATACGTGCTATCATATACACATTAGTTAATCAGTAATCCTATCTATGCTTGTGCCCTATCTTTATACGTGATAATATTTTATGTGCGATATAGTCGCTACATAAACTCCCCCCCTTAAAAAAAAAGTAATTCTAATAGATCTTAAAACATGAGTGGTTTTCCTAATACAGTGGTTCATCCCTGTTGGGCGCCATTAAACTCTCTGATAAGATAACATCTTACATGCAAACAATTTCCATCGTTTTCACAAACGTAAATCAAATTTCAGAAACGATCAAGTTATTTTATATGGTTATTCAGATAACTTGATCTGTAGCTAGTATCTCATACTAGCTTTAGCCCTTCGTATTACCCGCATCTTGACACCAGTTCTCACGATGTACAATACAAATTACGTTTCACTATATCTTCTTCATCCCTTTCTGATTTTGCGAATACAGCATACATTATTTGGGAGCGAACAATGTCATTGATCAAAATCTATTTCAGCGGCAATCTAACATTGATCCCCTAAAGACATGATCTAAACGAGTATTATAACTTCATGATCTTTGTAGGAAAAACGCAAGTTTATAGAAGATATTTGTAGGTATGTCTTGAAGTTCTATCGCCAGTTTTAAAAGACTTTAGTCTGTCTTGAAGAATCAAAATCAAAAGGTTTTTATTTCGAGTAGGCCTTTTCAAGCACTTTCAAAACGTTACAGACTCTAGTTGCGCGGTTCCAAAGTGTCATTTTTATGGAGAAGAACCGGCAAGAAACTCCATAAGTTACTCTTTTAAAAAACAGAAAAAATACAGTTTATACATACCATAAATGTGCAACAACAACTGGTCACTTACACGCATAGATGCGGGTCTCTAAATATAACAGGTTTCAAAACGTTGTATAGGTTTAAAATATTAGTTGTCTAGTATGAGTTACTCTACTGTTTTTCTTTACCTTTTCCCTATAGAGCTGTAGATTGATGTATCTTATGTTGTTGTCTAAAAGTTTTCTACACGTCCTATATTTAGGTACTAATCTATTACTACATGGAAATGTTAGAAACATAGCCGCAACTTTGCAGGCAAAGTTTTCTATAAATATTGTATAGTTAAAAATAGAAAACACCTCTACAAAAAGTACCTTCTTCTTGCTATTTTGAAGTTTTAGTGCCAAACTTACTTATCTTACTTACTTTATTATCTTAGTAGTGCAATAAATGTGACGTAGACCTTTCTAGGTATATGTTCTAAGGAGTTTATAAACAAAGTCACATTACATTTATTCTGTAATGTAAGTTTTGTAACACTGACAGTAATCTGGTTAACACAATATTAGACTCAATGGCTCGAATCAATTAAAAAGTACTAATCAAGTATTAAAGGTTCTTTTCGTAGTTTGCATGTATAATATTGAAACAAAATACTTTAGTTGTACTGTTTTCATTTGAATGATTTTTAAATTAATAAACAGCTATCGAGATCAAAAAGAATAAAAGTTAAAAACAAGATTTTCGCTTTGAAGGAACAATTTTTTTCTCACACAAATGAGTGAATCTCGGAGAAATTCGATTCGTTCCGGAATTTTACTCTTAATCAAAGGGAAATTGCAATTCAAGAATATCAAAACTAATTATAATCAACCTCATCCAGAGTTAGGTAAAGTAACACAACAATAACTTCAGTTCGAGCATTTCGGTGTCAAAGACATAGATCGCGCGCATTGTTCTCATACCAATAAAGCCACTGCTATTTTCTAAAAATAAATTTAGTAGAATATTGCGCATCCATAGCGCAATCGATGGACTAAAGATTAAAAACAAAATAGTTTTGTATCTCATATTAAAAAAAACATACCGCACAGAAATATTCGATATTTGGGGGCCCCATAAGCTTGCTGAAAGAAACCTAATGAACAGTTATTTGCGATTCTCCATGAAAAAGTATTAATATCGAAATATTTTTAGAGATATTGCACACTCGCGATGAAAAATGGATAAATTAACAATAACTAAAACTTGTAAAAAACTCGTTGAAAGGGTAGTATTAATACTCAACAAGTAATGAGAAGTAAACAAGTAAGACATAATGAGGCGATGCTGTGTTTTGGGGGATCGGAAGACCATTGATTATTATAAGATTATTTTGACAGGCAAAACTATTGATTTGGGTCTCTACTACCAATGGCTTGTGTAATTTGAGTTAGAGATTAAGTATAAATGGCCAGAATTGTATTAATCGATATAAGAAGAGTGAACTTTCGTCCTGAAATCCCCAAATAACACTCATTTTTGACCACTTAAAATGTTTTAATGCATTCACCATATTATTATAGTTCTGACCTTACACCTTCAGTTTTTCATTAGTTTAGCTTATAGTGTTAGGTTAATCTTATAAAAGCACTACTAAAATTAACTGTCGTATATTTTTGTTCAGAAATCTCAGAATTGAAAACACGATATTACGTAATTACCTACAAAATGTAAATTAAAATACAAGATCCTTCAACAAAAAAAACTTATCATGATGTTGTATGTAACATATAAATATACTTTTTTTCGACCTAATTTATTTGGTACTAAGGTGGTCCTCTATCTTTCAGCTCAGAAAATCTATCGTAGTACGAAAGAAACAAGGTCTTTTTGCTGGCCACTTCAGGGAATCGATTTTAAAGAAAATAAAAACAATAAATAAAACTTGTCTATCGTTCATTCAAACTACGGAATAGTAGCAAGAAGAATCTCCTTACTAGAGTTATTTTCTATTTTTAAGTATACATTCATTGATCACTTTGCAAACAGCTAAGTTTCCAACATATCCCTGTAGTAATAGATTAAAACGTAAATAAGGCGTGTAGGAACTGGAAAACTCTTAGACAACAACATAATATTAAGATACATCAGTCTACATGACTTTAGAGAAATGACAAAGAAGAAACAGTAGATTATTGACTAAACTAACATTAGAAACACAACTTATTTTTTAAAGCAAACAATTGTTCAACAATTTAAAAACTCGCGTTTTTCCTTCAAATGCAATGAAGCTACCTATAACGTTCCTTTAGAGCATGCCAGTTTAGCATTAGATAGTCGTTGAAATAGATAATGAGCAATGGCTCTAAGCAAGAACATGGTTCGTCCACAAACAAATGTTTCATCGATATCGCGGGATGAAAATAGTGTAATACAACGTAACCTTTTATTTTATATCGCGAGAACTAAGTGTCAACTCGCGGGTAATACGAAGGGCCAAAAACTAGTATACGATCAATTGTTTATACTACTCTCACTAAATAGCCATATAAAATAATTTATTTATTTACGTTTATGAATACGATGGAAATTGTTTGTGTATAAGATGTTATCTTAACAGAGTTTAATGGCGCCCAACAGGGAATTTAATCTAGGTTCGATTACTTTTTAATCCTTCCAATGTTTTTGGTGCAGTATATAGTTTGTTAATCTTTGTAAGCATGACCTACTGCAACCATGACTATTTCAAAACTACTGACTTCTTTAACATGTTTTTGAGAAAAGCTTTTGTCCTAACAGGACTGCTAAAATATAATTGAGGTTTTGAATAGTTTTTCTGTTGTAGACAAGCCTTTAGGTATTATGCTTTCTCTTTTTGCTTCTGTAAGGTAATTAAACAATTAAAGAAACACAAAAATCTAACTTTGTCCCAAATTCTAGACCTATACAACGTTTAGAACCCAGTCATATTCAAAATCCTATCTGTGCGTGGAAATGAACATTCTTCAAGACAGACGATGGTCTTTTAAAACTGGCGATGGAACTTTAAGACATACAAATATCTATTTAATACTCGTGTTTTATCTACAAATGTGATGAAGTTATAAAAGTTTCTTTAGATCATGCCTTTAGGGAGTCAATGTTAGATTGTCGCTGACATAGATTTTGATCTACGACTCTAATTGGCAACATGGTTCCTTCATAAATAACTAATACTAATTGCGTTAGGGCTGTATTTACGTAAAAAAATGTACTTATGTATGTTACTTTTTATTTAAGAGTACATTACATTTTTAATAACTAGGTAACTACTTTTTTTTGCTTAAGAGTAGTCCTAACGCAATTAGTGTCATTAATAGTGTCTTAGTTTAAAATATTGCCCACGAATTCGAAGTCACCCGTTTCATCACATACATCACATACAATCAATCGTTTTAACTACTATCTGTAAATAGTCGTATGAAATAAATTGATCGTTCCTGGCTTTGATTTACATTTATTAATACGATGGTAATTGTTTGTGTGTAAGATGTTATTTTAACAGACTTACCCTTCCCTATCGAATGTCTCGATCGCTCTAAGGTTTGCTGTTAGAGAACCCAACTCTGGGTTAAGCTCGCCTTTGTACATAATTTTTCAAATTGTATGTTTTAAATGTATTTCAGTGTGCAATAAAGTATAATAATAATAATAATAACCCCTCGGGGCAAGTCGTTACCTAATCATGGGGATAACGCAAGACCTGAGGGCATATTAGTATGCTTTTTCAAACCTTGAGGTATAAATAAAAAATGTATCTGAAGGTCTATGTAGGAGCATACATCCGCAGGGCAGCTTGTGGCGAGCTGTTTGTGAGTGGCGACACAACGGAACCTGAATGCCCCAGGGGGTCACTCTTCATGAGGACTCCCAGCTCTTTCTTGCCTTAACTGGCTGGCTAGAGGGGGGTCGCAAGAGCTATATGCTCGGGGGTGGAAGTGTCTAATGGCGTAATAACGAGGAAACCCGCTCCGGGTCTGTGACCCGCGATGGCGAAATCGGTGTCGCACCTCTCTACACCCCTTAGCCTTTACTCTCTGGTGTTGCCCACCTGCTGCCTATCGTGGCGGTATAATAGGGGGCCCATCTTGGAGCCGGCGAGTCACCGCCTGCCAATTTTATTGCATTCTAATGTATTGAAAGGCAGGTGCCATAGTTCTCCATAGTTATTTTAAAGAAACACTTACACCTAACAAATCATATTAATAGCCCAACTTAGTTCAATCTTCATAATTTACAATAGTCTTGCAGCTACCTTGGGCCGTCCATGTCTGTTCTTTCATAGAGCAGGGGTGGATGGCCCTTGGTAGGTGCCCCATCACATTTTAGATTAAAGTTCTCAACAAGGCCTCTGCATGTTGGACCTGTGTCCCCGTGTAAGCCTTTAAAAAGGACCGGGTATCTTCCCTTGAAGTTATCCCGTGAATTAAAAGAGATACAATAATAATAAGAATGTTCTTTCATAGAGCAGGGGTGGATGGCCCTTGGTAGTTGCCCCATCACATATTAGATTAAAGTTCTCAACAAGGCCTCTGCATGTTGGACCTGTGTCCCCGTGTAAGCCTTTAAAAAGGACCGGGTTTCTTCCCTTGAAGTTATCCCGTGAATTAAAAGAGATACAAATAATAATAAACTGAAACTGGAAACTTACAAGTACTTGGGTATGTCAGAGGCGTTAGGTATCAGTGTCGCTGACATGAAACAAGCATTACGAGAACGTTTCTTTGGCCGTCTAGATAAGGTTCAACGTTTACACCAGGTTTACACCAATCACTTTAACCATTACTACCTATTATAAAATAACTTACTTTTTAAGAGTTTATGAAGAAAGTTTTTGTGCTACAAGGGCTGATTAAATATAAATGATTTTTTGTATAGTGATTTGGTTGCAGACAAACCCCGTGGTATTGCTGACACTCTTTTTGCATGTTTAAGGTAATTATGTAGTTAAAATAACATAAAAAATCGATCTTTTTCCCAAATTACATGATTTTTCTTATTTTGCTCGCTGTGCCAAATGTATTCAATATATAAACGCGAAAAATAAACCTAAGTATCTACGATTGCCATTTTATATAAATCCATGTCAATTATCTTTTTAAGTATCGATTTTTTTCCAAGCGCTATTATTGTTGAATGCGCCCTCTATGTAAACGATACGTTACTAAGCGCAACCCCTTGCAATGAAATTGCTCCACCTCTAACGATGGAGTAGAAAAGCACTGATGTAGAGAGTTTCTTGTTATTATCACAGAGGGCGTTTTCAACAATATTAGTGCCTGAAAAAAATCGATACGTTTAAAGATAATTGACATGGATTTATATAAAATGACAATCGTAGATACTTAGGTTTATTTTTTTCGTTTATATATTGAGTACATTTGGCGTAGTGACCAAAATAAGAAAAATCATGTAATTTGGGAAAAAGTTAGTTTTTCATGTTATGTAAATTATATAATTATCTTAAACATGCAAAATGAGAGTCAGTGATACCACGGGGTTCACCTATAACAAAATAACTAAATAAATATTCAATTATATTTTCCACCCCTTCTAGCACAAAATTTTTCCACACAATCACTTAAAAAGTAAGTTATTTTATAATGTTTATGATTACAGTGACATAAAGCTTACACAGATCAACAAATATATCGTGCACCAAATCCATCGGAGGGATTAAAAAGTAATCTAACCTAGATTAAGTTCCCTGTTGGGCGCCACTGAACTCTGTTAAGATAACATCTTAAACAAAAACAATTTCAATCGTATTAATAATCGTAAATCTAAGTCAGGAACGATCAATTCATTTCATACGACTATTTACAGATAGTAGTAAAAATGATTGATTGTATATACAACTTTTTGTACTCCGTTTTACTCGCGAGTTGATATCGTTTGGCACTACATAAAATAATAGCTTACGTTACACTACTTGCATCCCTTTTTGATTTTACAAATATACTTAGTTATTTATGAACGAACCATGTTGTCAATTAGAGTCGTTGATCAAAATCTATTTTAGCGACAATCTAACATTGACTTCCAAAGGCATGATATTAAGGAACTTTTAAGCATAACTTTGTAAATAAAACGCGAGTGTTTAATAGATATTTGTATGTCTTAATGTTCCATCGCCAGTTTCAAAAGACTATCGTTTGTCTTGAAGAATGTTCATTTCCACGCACAGATAGGTTTTTGAATATGACTGGGTTCTAAACGTTGTATAGGTCTAGAATTTGGGACAAAGTTAGATTTTTGTGTTTCTTTAATTGTTTAATTACCTTACAGAAGCAAAAAGAGAAAGCATAATACCTAAAGGCTTGTCTACAACAGAATAACTATTCAAAACCTCAATTATATTTTAGCAGTCCTGTTAGGACAAAAGCTTTTCTCAAAAACATTTTAAAGAAGTCAGTAGTTTTGAAATAGTCATGGTTGCAGTAGGTCATGCTTACACAGATTAACAAGCTATATACTGCAACAAAAATATTGGAAGGATTAAAAAGTAATCGAACCTAGATTAAGTTTCCAGTTGGGCGCCATTAAACTCTGTTAAGATAACATCTTATACACAAACAATTTCCATCGTATTCATAAACGTAAATAAATAAATTATTTTATATGGCTATTTAGTGAGAGTAGTATAAAAAATTGATCGTATACTAGTTTTTGGCCCTTCGTATTACCCGCGAGTTGACACTTAGTTCTCGCGATATAAAATAAAAGGTTACGTTGGACTGTTTACATCCCTATCGTATTTCTCCACACTGTTATTTGTTACTAAACCATGTGTTTGCTTAGAGCCATTGTAGCTCAATATCTATTTCAGTGCCTATCTAATGCTAAATTCGCATGCTCTAAAGGAACGTTATACCTAGCTTCATTGCATTTGAAGGAAAAACGCGAGTTTTTAAAATGTTGGATCTTCGTTTGATTTAAAGTAAAATCACTTCCACGCAGTGATGGTGTCTCGATAAGTTTAGTCAGTAATCTACTGTTTCTTCTTTATCATTTCCCTAAAGTCATGTAGATTGATGTATCTTATGTTGTTGTCTAAAAGTTTTCCAGTTCCTACACGTCCTATATTTACGTTTTAATTTGTTACTACAGGGATATGCTAGAAACTTAGCTATTTGCAAAGTGATCAATGACAATGTATAGTTAAAAATAGAAAATAACTCTAGTAAGGAGTTTCAGCTTGCTACTGTTCCGGAGTTTGAATGAACGATAGGCAAGTTTTATTTATTGTTTTTATTTTCTTTAAAATCGATTCCCTGAAGTGGCCAGAAGAAAGACCTTGATAATCTTGTACTGCGATAGATTTTTTTAACTCCAAAATAAAGAGGACCAACTTAGTACCAAATAAATTAGGTCGAGAAAAAAGTATTTTTGTATCTTACATGCAACATCATGACAAGTTTTGTTTAGATGTGCCATTTGGCTCGTTGGTTAGTTGGCATTTTGTAGGTTATTACGAATATCGTATTTTTAAATTCTGAGATTTCTGAACAAAAATAAGCGACAGTTCGTTTTAGTAGTGCTCTTGTGAGATTAACTTAACTAATGATAAACTGAAGGTGTAAGGTCAGAACTATAATAATATGGTGAATGCATTAAAACATTTTAAGTTGTCAAAGATGAGGGTTATTTGAGGGTTTCATGACGAAAGTTCACTCTTCTTCTATCCATTAATAAAATTCAGGCCGTTTTTCCTTACTCTATTACAAATTCCACAAGTCATTGGTAGTAGAGATCCAAAGCAATAGTTTTGCCTGTCAATATAATCTTATAATAATCGATGGCCTTCCGATCCCCCCAAACACAGCATCGCCTCATTATTTCTTACTCGTTTACTTCTCTTATTTTTATTATTATTTATTTATTTTTTATTTATTTAAAAAGGCACAAGTTACATGTTGAAAATAGAAAAAGTCCAACAAAACTATATTTATATAGTTTGTCTGTTGGATCGTTATATTACATCTTATATCTATTTTAATATTAATTATACAATGTTATATTGATGTATATAATTATATATATATATATATATATATATATATATATATATATATATATATATATATATATATATATATATTATCTTTATATAGTAACTTAGCAGGTAGTTTTATAATATATATAAGTACAAAAATATGAAAATGTGATTTTCATATTTTTACACCCACTATTATTAAGGGTGTATAAAATCACTATAACTATAAGTACACATATGTTAGGGCAATGTATTAATAAGATACTTTTTTAGAGTTTTTTTAAATACACATTTATCAGTTTCGTCCCTGATGTCACCTGGTAAATGGTTCAATATGTAGGGTAGACGCTTTCTTAATGTACGGTCTCCGTATACATTATTAACTTTCGGAACCATATATTTACCCGATGACATCGCACGGGTGTTATACTTGTTACAAACATTTGTTAATAATTTGTTATGCTCATGATTGCCATGGTTATTGGTTGCGAGAATGTATTTATGTTTAAGTGTTTACGGTAATATTTTACAAATTTTAAATAGTTTACTATAGTCTTTTTTACATTTATCTTTAGTTTTTTTATCCACTAATAGTTTTAGGAACCTTATTTGTAGATTTTCTAGTTTTTCAATGTAGGATTTAAACGTAAGTCCATAGCAATCAAGAGCATAGTCTATCACAGATTGAACCATACATTAATATAATATTCTAAGTGTACTTGTAGGAACTCGATAACTTAGGTGGTAAAACTTACTTAATAAAGATCTTAGTTTATTGCACAAGAAATGTATATGTTCTGTCCACGAAAAATGTTCATCAACTTTAACCCCTAGGTAAGTTACGCACTTTACTCTCTGAATAGGTTTGCAGCTACAATTTATAAGGTTGCTATGAATGCAATCAAATGTGTGAGTGTATAATGGTATTGGATTTTCTTTCAACGGTAAGTAAGGTGAGTGTATAATTATGTATTGTGTTTTTTCAGAATTAATTACTATCCCGTTACTTATCGTGTATTACTACTTATCGTGTATTACTACTCTTTCAACCAGTTTTTTACAAGTTTTAGTCATTGATAATTTATCAATTTTTCATCGCAAGTGTGCAATATTTCCAAAAATATTTCGATGTTGAGACTTTTTCATGGGGAATATACGAATATACGCAAATAACTGTTTGCTTCATTAGGTTTCTTTCAGAAATATTCCAAATATCGAATATTTCTGTGCGGTATGTTTTTTTCAATGGTACAAAGCTGTTTTGTTTTTAATCTTTAGTTCATCGATTACGCCATACTACCCATGGATGCGTCAATATTCTTCTAAATTTATTTTCAGGAAAAGGCAGTGATTTTATTGGTAGGTATGAGAACAATGCGCAAGATCTATCTTTGACATCAAAATGCTCGAACTGAAGTTATTGTTGTGTTACTTTACCTGACTCAGGATGAGGTTGATTATAATTAGTTTTTGTTTGGCTTGAATTGCAATTTCTCTTTGATTAAGGGTAAAATTCCGGAACTAATCGAATTTCTCCGAGATTCACTCATTGGGTGAGAAAAAAATTGTTCCTTCAAAGCGAATATCTTGTTATAACTTTTATTCTTTTTGATCTTATCAGCTGATTATTAATATAAAAATCATTCAAATAAAAACAGTACAACTAAAGTATTTTGTTTCAATATTATTCATGCAAACTACGAAAAGAACCTTTAATACATTAGAGACATTGAGTCTAATATTGTGTTAACCAGATTATTGTGTTACAAAACTTACATTAAAGAATAAATATAATGTGACTTTGTTAATTAACTCCTTAGAACATATACCTCGTAAGGTCACGTCTACGTCACGTTTATTGCTCTACTAAGATAATAAATCTTAGAGCAGGTTAATGTTTCGGCAGTAAGTTTGGCACTAAAACTTCAAAATAGCAAGAAGAAGGTACTTTTTGTAGAGATATTTTCTATTTTTAACTATACAATATTTATAGAAAACTTTGCCTGCAAAGTTGCGGCTAAGTTTCTAACATTTCCATGTAGTAATAGATTAATACCTAAATATAGGACGTGTAGAAACTGGCAAACTTTTAGACAACAATATAAGATACATCAATCTACAGCTCTATAGGGAAAAGGTAACGAAAAACAGTAGAGTAACTCATACTAGACAACTAATATTTTAAACCTATACAACATTTTGAAACCTGTTATATTTAGAGACCCGCATCTATGCGTGTAAGTGACCAGTTGTTGTTGCACATTTATAGTATGTATTTAATAAACTGTATTTTTTCTGTTTTTTAAAAGAGTAACTTATGGAGTTTCTTGCCGGTTCTTCTCCATAAGAATGACACTTACAAACCGCGCAACTAGAGTCTGTAACGTTTTGAAAGTGCCTGAAAAGGCCTACTCGAAATAAAAACCTTTTGATTTTGATTCTTCAAGACAGACTAAAGTCTTTTAAAACTGGCGATAGAACTTCAAGACATACAAATAATATATCTTCTATAAACTCGCGTTTTTCCTACAAAGAGTATGAAGTTATGATACTCGTTTAGATCATGCCTTTAGGGGGTCAATGTTAGATTACCGCTGAAATAGATTTTGATCAATGACTTTGATTAACATGTTCGCTCCCATATAATGTATGCTGTATCGCAAAATCGGAAAGAGATGAAGACAGTGAAACGTAAACTGTTATATTGTATATCGTGAGAACTGATGTCAAGATGCGGGTAATACGAAGGGCTAAAGCTAGTATGAGATACTAGCTACAGATCAAGTTATTTTATCTGAATAACCATATAAAATAACTTAACGCCTGACATTTGATTTACGATGAATACGATGGAAATTGTTTGCATGTAAGATATTATCTTATCGTAGAGTTTAATGGCGCCCAACAGGGAACTTAATCTAGGTTCGATTACTTTTTAATTCCTGCAAGATATTAGGTGCACGATACAATTGTTAATCTGTCTAAGTTTAAGTCACTACAATCATACCCATTATAAAATAACGTACTTTTTAAACGTTTTTGAAGAAAGTTTTTGTGCTAGAAGGGCTTATAAAATATAAATGATTTTTGTTTAGTGATTTTGTTGCAGACGTGCCCCGTGGTATTGCTGACTCTCATTTTGCATGTTTAAGGTAATTATGTTGTTAAAATAACATAAAAAACTAACTTTTTCCCAATATACATGATTTTTCTTATTTTGCTCGCTGCGCCAAATGTATTCAATATATAAGCGCGAAAAATAAACCTAAGTATCTACGATTGTCATTTTATATAAATCCATGTCAATTATCTTTTTACGTATCGATTTATTTCCAAACGCTATTATTGTTGAAAGCGCCCTCTATGTAAGCGATACGTTACTAAGTACGACTCCTTGTCTGTAACGATGAGGTAGAAAAGCACTGATGTAGAAAGTTTCGTGTTATTATCACAGAGGGCGTTTTCAACAATATTAGCGCTTGAAAAAAAATCTATACGTATAAAGATAATTGACATGGATTTATATAAAATGACAATCGTAGATACTTAGGTTTATTTTTCGCGTTTATATATTGAGTACATTTGGCGCAGCGAGCAAAATAAGAAAAATCATGTAATTTGGGAAAAAGTTAGTTTTTTATGTTATTTAAATTATATAATTATCTTAAACATGCAAAATGAGAATCAATGATACCACGGAGTTCACCTATAACAAAATAACTAAACAGAAATTCAATTATAATATCTTTTCAGCCCTTCTTTTTTCTTCACATTCACTTAAAAAGTAAGTTATTTTATAATGTTTATGATTACAGTGACATAAAGCTTACACAGATCAACAAATATATCGTGCACCAAATCCATCGGATGGATTAAAAAGTAATCTAACCTAGATTAAGTTCCCTGTTGGGCGCCATTAAACTCTCTGTTAAGACAACGTCTTAAACAGAAACAATTTCCATCGTATTCATAAACGTAAATCAAAGTCAAGAACGATCAACTTATTTCATACGACTATTTACAGAAAGTAGTGAAAGCGATTAATTGTATAAAAAACAACCTTTTGTACACCGTTTTACCCGCGAGTGGATATCGGTTGGCACGACATAAAATAAAATACATTACACTACTTTCACCCCTAATACTTAGTTATGCAACAATCTAACATTGACTCCCTAAAGGCATGATCTAAAGAAACTTTATAACTTCATCACATTTGTAGATAAAACGCGAGTATTTAATAGATATTTGTATGTTTTAAAGTTCGATCGCCAGTTTTAAAAGACCATCGTCTGTCTTGAAGATTGATCATTTCCACGCACAGATAGGTCTCTGAATACGACTGGTTTCTAAACGTTGTATAGGTCTAGAATTTGGGACAAAATTAGATTTTTGTGTTTTTTAAATTGTTAAATTATTTTACAGACGCAAAAAGAGAAAAGATGATACCTAAGGGCTTGTCTACAATAGAATAACTGTTCAAAACATCAATTATATTTTAGCAGTCCTGCTAGGACAAAAGCTTTTCTCAAAAACATGTTAAAGAAGTCAGTAGTTTTGAAATACTCATAGTTGCAGTAGTAGGTCATGCTTACAAAGATTAACAAACTATATATACTGCACTAATAACATTGGAAGGATTAAAAAGTAATCAAACCTAGATTAAATTCCCTGTTGGGTGCCATTATACTCTGTTAAGATCACACAAAAAAATTCCATCGTATTCATAAACGTAAATCAAATGTAAGGAACGATTTATTTATTTCATATGGCTAATTAGAGAGAGCAGTATAACCGATTGATAGTATATAACCCGCGAGTTGACATTTAGTTCTCGCGATATAAAATAAAAGGTTATGTTAGTTACGTTAGACTATTTTCATCCCTTTCGTATTTCTCCAACACTGTTATTTGTAACTAAACCATGGTTTTGCTAGGAGCTATTGCTCAATATCTATTTCAGCGCCTGTCTAATGCTAAATTGGCATGCGCTAAAGAAACGTTATAGCTTCATTGCATTTGAAAGGAAAACGCGAGTTTTTAAATTATTGAACAATTGTTTGACTTAAAAAATAAGTTGTGTTTCTAATGTTAGTTTAGTCAATGCTCTACTGTTTCTTCTTTATCATTTCCCTAAAGACATGTAGATTGATGTATCTTGTGTTGTTGTCTAAGAGTTTTCCAGTTCCTACACGTCCTATATTTACGCTTCAATATGTTACTTCAGGGATATGTTGGAAACAGCTATTTGCAAAGTGATCAATGAATGTATAGTTAAAAATAGAAATTAACTCTAGTAACGAGATTCATTTTGCTACCATTCCGGAGTTTAAATGAGCGATAGGCAATATTTATTTGGGAAAGAGACGTGACGTTTATGTATGTATGCATGTATTTATTTACTGTTTTTATTTTCGTTAAAATCAATTCCTTGAAGTGGCCAGTAGAAAGACCTTGTTAGTCTTGTACTGCGATAGATTTCCTGAGCTGCAAGATAGAGAGGACCAACTAAGTACCAAAAAAATTGGTCAAGAAAAGTCTTTTTGTATCTTACATACAACATCATGACAAGTTTTTTTTAGTTTTAGGATCTTTTATTTTAATTTACATATGCCATTTGGCTCAATGCATAGTGGCATTTTGTAGGTTATTACGTAATACCTATCGTATATTTTAATTCTGAGATTTCTCAACAAAAATATGCGACAGTTAGTTTTAGTGCTCTTGTGAGATTAACCTAACACGCTAAGCTAAACTGATGATAAACTGAAGGTGTAAGGTTAGAACTATATCGTGAAAACATTAATGCATTTTAAGTGGTCAAAGATTAGTGTTATTTGGGGTTTTCTAACGAAAGTTCACTCTTTTTTTATCGATTCATAAAATTCTGGCCGTTTTTCCTTAATCTCTAACTCAAATTCCACAAGCCATTGGTAGTAGAGACCCAAATCAATAGTTTTGCCTGTCAATATAATCTTATAATAATCGATGGCCTTCCGATCCCCCCAAACACAGCATCGCCTCATTATGTCTTACTCATTTACTTCTCATTACTTGTTGAGTATTACTACCCTTTCAACGAGATTTTTTACAAGTTTTAATCATTGATAATTTATCCATTTTTCATCGCGAGTAGGTATGCAATATTTCCAAAAATATTTCGATATTAATACTTTTTCATGGAGAATCGCAAATAACTGTTTGCTTCATTAGGTTTCTTTCAGCGAGCTTATGGGGCCCCCAAATATCGAATAAATCTGTGCGGTATGTTTTTTTAAATATGAGGTACAAAGCTATTTTGTTTTTAATCTTTAGTCCATCGATTGCGCTATGGATGCGCAATATTCTTCTAAATTTATTTTTAGAAAATGGCAGTGGCTTTATTGGTATGAGAACAATGCGCGCGATCTATGTCTTTGACACCGAAATGCTCGAACTGAAGTTATTGTTGTGTTACTTTACCTGACTCTGGATGAGGTTGATTATAATTAGTTTTTGTTGGGCTTGAATTGCAATTTACCTTTGATTAAGGTTAAAATTCCGGAACGAATCGAATTTCTCCAAGACTCACTCATTTGGGCGAGAAAAAATTTTGTTCCTTCATAGCGAAAATCTTCTTTTAAACTTTTATTCTTTTTGATCTCTAGAGCTGTTTATTTATATAAAAATCATTCAAATAAAAACTAAAGTAACTATTTTGTTTCAATATTATACATGCAAACTACGAAAAGAACCTTTAATACATTGATTCAAGACATTGAGTCTAATATTGTGCTAACCAGGTTACTGTGTTACAAAACTTATATTAAAGAACTAGCTGTCCGCTTGCGGCTTTGCCCGCGTGTATATTTGGTTACTTTGGTTGATTTTTTTCAGTTTGTGTCCGAAAAATCCAAATATCTTACGGAACCCTATTTTTTCCAAAATAAAATATAGTCTATGTTACTCGTAGATATTGTAGCTTTCGAATGGTGAAAGAATTTTTAAAATCGGTAGTAGTTTTTGAGCCTATTCATTACAAACAAACAAAGTTTTCCTCTTTATAATATTAGTGTAGATAAATATAATGTGACTTTGATAATTAACTCCTTAGAACATATACCTAGTAAAGTCTACGTCACGTTTATTGCTCTACTAAGATAATAAATCTTAGAGCAGGCTAAATTTTCCTGCACTAAGTTTGGCACTAAAACTTCAAAATAGCAATCAAGAAGGTACTTTTTTCTAGAGGTATTTTCTATTTTTAACTATATATTTATAGAAAACTTTGCCTGCAAAGTTGCGGCTAAGTTTTCAACATTTTCATGTAGTAATAGATGAAGACCTAAATATAGGACGTGTAGAAACTGGAAAACTTTTAGACAGCAACATAAGATACATCAATCAACAGCTCTAGGTATAGGGAAAAGGTAAAGAAAAACAGTAGAGTAACTTATACTAGACAACTAATATTTTCAACCTTTACAACGTTTTGAAACCTGTTATATTTAGAGACCCGCATCTATGCGTGTAAGTGACCAGTTGTTGTTGCACATTTATGGTATGTATAAACTGTATTTTTTCTGTTTTTTAAAAGAGTAACTTATGGAGTTTCTTGCCGGTTCTTCTCCATAAGAATGACACTTTGGAACCGCGCAACTAGAGTCTGTAACGTTTTGAAAGTGCCTGAAAAGGCCTACTCGAAATAAAAACCTTTTGATTTTGATTCTTCAAGACAGACTAAAGTCTTTTAAAATTGGCGATAGAACTTTAAGACATTCAAATATCTTCTACAAACTCGCGTTTTTCCTACAAAGATTATGAAGTTATGATACTCGTTTAGATCATGCCCTTAAGGGGTCAATGTTAGATTGTTCGCTTCCAAAAAATTTATGCTGTATTCGCAAAATCAGAAAGGGATGAAGATAGTGAAACGTAAACTTTTTATTGTGTATCGCGAGAAATGATGTCAAGATGCGGGTAATACGAAGGGCTAAAGCTAGTATGAGATATCAGCTACAGATTAAGTTATTTTATCTTAATAACCATATAAAATAAGTTGATCGTTCCTGATATTTGATTTACGTTTCTGAATACGATGGTTATTGTTTACATGTAAGATGTTTTGTAATTATCTTATCTGAGAGTTTAATGGCGCCCAACAGGGAATTTAATCTAGGTTCGATTACTTTTTAATTCCTGCAAGGTATTTAGTGCATGATTGAATTGTTAATTTGTGTAAGTTTAAGTCACTACAATCATACCCATTATTAAGTAAAGTACTTTTTAAACGTTTGTGAAGAAAGTTTTTGTGCTAAAAGAGCAGATAAAATATAAATGATTTTTGTTGCAGACGTGCCCCGTGGTATTGCTGACTCTCTTTTTGAATGTTTAAGGTAATTATGTTGTTAAAAAAACATAAAAAATCGATCTTTTTCCCAAATTACATGATTTTTCTTATTTTGCTTGCTGCGCCAAATGTATTCAATATATAAACGCGAAAATAAACCTAATTATCTACGATTGTCATGTTATATAAATCCATGTCAATTATCTTTTTACGTATCGATTTTTTTCCAAGCGCTATTATTGTTGTAAGCGCCCTCTATGTAAGCGATACGTTACTAAGTACGACTCCTTGCAATCAAAAAGCCTCCACCTCTAACGATGAGGTAGAAAAGCACTGATGTAGAGAGTTTCGTGTTATTATCACAGAGGGCGTTTTCAACAATATTAGCGCTTGAAAAAAATCGATATATAAAAAGATAATTGACATGGATTTATATAAAATGACAATCGTAGATACTTAGGTTTATGTTTCGCGTTTATATATTGAATACATTTGGCGCAGCGAGCAAAATAAGAAAAATCATGTAATTTGGGAAAAAGATCGTATTTTATGTTATTTTAACTACATAATTACCTTAAACATGCAAAAATAAGGTCAGCAATACTATGGGGTTCGTCTGCAACAAAATCACTGAACAAAAAAACATTTATATTTTATCAGCCCTTCTAGCACAAAAACTCTCTTCACAAACGTTTAAAAATACGTTATTTTATAATGTGTATGATTGTAGTGACTCAAACTAACAGATTAACAATTAAATCTTGCAAAAATATCTTGCAGGAATTAAAAAGTAATCGAACCTAGATTAAGTTCCCTTTTGGGCATTGACAAAATCACTAAACAAAAAATCAATTATAATGTATTTTAGCAGCCCTTCTAGCACAAATGCTTTTGCATTAAAAAATCATGTTAAAGTTTATACAAAAACATGTTTAAGTTTATACAAGAACAAGGTAAAGTTTCGTGTTTATGTAAGTAGTTAGTTATTATAAACGTCAAATTAAAAAATCAATACAGTGAAATTTTATACCCCCTCTTTATGAAATCTGTATAACAATCATATCTTTAGGATTTGTATGATGTTTGCTTTTTGAAACAAGAATATGTGTAACTGGCGAGACATCCCCGTGGCAGGACTTGAACCTGTATCACCCGAAACCGTATACTTTTACCATTGCTTAAGTTGACACACCAAATTACAATGTTCTCCAAGTCATCGGGAACCGAGATAATCACAAAGTCGCAAACTTGACTTTCTTTTAACTAACCTAAGTACCAACAGTTATTAAAAAGCTATAGAAGCTATTATCCAGTCTTAGTTTTACGCTACTTTTCAATGACCAACTTTTCTTCAGACCATTCTCTCAGACAGCTATCAATGTCTCTACCCCGATTTCGATAACGAGGTTTTTAATATATTTTTTTTTTTATGATTAATAGGTTTTTTTTTTACTCAGTTCCATAATGTGAGTATTATTAATTATGTATGGCGGCGGGACGGGCTGGATAGATATAGGCGGAGCGTCCAGATGGTCTTTATCAGCCATTTTTGAATGTCTTATCAAAATAAAATCGTCGTTACGTCGCTTGATTATTCTTTACTCCGATTACTTGATTCATTTAACAAAATGAGATAACACGCGGAAGATGAAAACGGATTACTTTGTGAAACGTGGCGAGTTCTGTACTTCCATTCATTCGCGATCACGGTTCACGTGGCAAGAATCCTCCTCTCGGCAAAAGCACTGACCAAACCCAAGTAATCCAGTGACTGTTATCCGTACTTGACGTTTAACAAAACAAACTAATGTTGGCAAAGTACCAGCTGTCATCGATGAGGCACCACGAAGCCGTAGGTGCGAAAGGCATTCCACCTCGCCGACATGTAGGTGAATCATGTATTTTGTTGATTCAAAGTCTGCTACGCCATGACCACTAAAAATTAAGAACAAACGTCAAACGAATTTCGCAAGGCATTAAATAAATACCTACTTTTAATATCTTCACAGGGCGCCTTTTTTCCTTCTCATAGTGGAATAATGTTCTTTTACGAACGGCCAACACCCACGAGATGTGGTCGTAAAATTATGACAATAGATAGTGTTCTTTGTATAGGCTGCTGAAAAGGTATTTTTCCTTCCAAACCCATTTTTCACGTAGGTATCGTGTGTGTGAGTATGTTTTTGTTTAGATTTCATTTGTGAAGAAAACTTAATTCGTAATTCATAATATGTTCATTTTCAAAGATAGAAATCATATTTTGGTAAAAAATATTTCCAGAGTGATAGGTATTCTGTTAAAATCTTAGGGCACACGTTGTCTTGTAAGCTCTTGTTGATTCGACTAAAACAAAATAAATTGTTGCTGTAAATTTTTCCATTCGTCGTTGCCATTTTTAATTGGTAAAAAGCATTAAATAATGAACAGAGTTTACAATCACAATCCATAATGCAAACGAGTAGAATCATAGCAAATTATGGCAAATTCATTCTTAAACAGGCATTGTTCATATTGCTTAAGCTTTTGAAATACGTTTCGACTCTACTTCAGTATGAAATGAGCCTCTATTTTCTGACTTGCAACAGTAGCTTATTTTAGTGTTCTTTGACTGCGATTGTTTCTTGTTTATTGCGTAATGACTAACTAATTCATTCATTCTGAATATAGAAGTATCGGAGACTCAGTTCTCTGGAAATATGCACTTAACCTGTCTGATAATAGGCAGGATGTTTAAAGGAATGCATTAGCAATATTGCCCCTATATAACGAACACAAGTAGTTTGAGTTCTAAATACCTGCCTACGTGAAGAGGAAGCGAGATAGCACAAACACAGTGTATAACAGTGTCTCGTTCCCACAATGGCAGGCCTGTTCTAAAAGGCAGTGCTGTTTTCATGGCATGTGTGTTAGTAGTGCTCTGGCCTACTTTAGAAACAATATTATACCTAGGTAATGTATTTAATCAAATGCATTTAGTATAATAAAAGCGAGCACAATATTGTTATACATAACATCCTTCCTCTTGACGTCAATACTCATAATAATCAACAACATGAAAGCTGGTTACATTAAGCCTCGCCTCATAGTGCTTAAATTAACGATAGGTATTTCACGTTTCCATTTTGCGTTAATTGTAATTAATTACAAATAGTCGAAATAATCCAACATTTTAGTTTAATAAATGCCAAAACAACAGCTGCCTTCAACACACTTGTAATTATAACTTTATACAAATGGGATTTCACGCCTCAACCAGTTTAACTATTTCAATGTATTAGTCACAGAAATAACAGAAATTCTAATTAATAATACTGTTTTTACAGAAAATACTGTTTTTATCTGATGAAATGTAAAGATTTTTTCTAAAAAAACCTGGATTACTTCATTGGCACTAGTATTACTTCTTGTAAGAGCAAATATCCAAAAATAAGTTGTGCTTTGCTATTGTTCGAATTATAGTTAATCCTAACAAGTGCTGCCAATGTCTAATTACGAATACAAAGCCTTTGCTGAATAATGATCAGTAGTTTAGGTATGGTACAAACGACAGAGTTCAGTGAAAGTTTGATAAAACATTTTAAATTCATTTATTTAATGCCATACTTACTGGATCTAAGGCAATTCATACACTTTATTATGTTTTATTATGCTTTATTATGTTTAATTTTTAATTGTTCAAATTCATAAGATACAGTCTGGTAAAAAGTGGGCACACGGACAGAAAGCAGACTTAATAAGATCTCACAATCCATGGGTAAGGCAATCTAAAAACAACTACTGATTTCGCAGTTGTCACGAAACTGCGGAATCGACTCCAGCACTAACTTTTTGACGAAAACTTACCGCCTAATGTAGCTTAACACTAGAAAGACGGGAAAATTCATCTACCTACAAAGACGGCGACCGGTCAAATGACTGTCCCAACTTATTTATTTTTTTTATGATTTATTTGCTAAAATTAGTAACTACAGTAATGAAACAGAGTATAATATATAATTATTTATTTAATTCACATACAATTTTTACATTTTAAGATTTTATTTACGTTACAAGGGCCGCAAAGTGGTTTTTTGCAAGAGTATAAGAGATAATTTATTTGTTTTATTTTTGCACTTTTGCATAATAATATAGCATTCTCGCTTTTTTTTACTTTCCAGATTTTTAAGAGTAGATCGAGAAGTAGAAGGTGTTGGTTCTTTGGACGATAGTTCGGTTTCAGAGGGTCTCGATTCAATTTCTACTTTGCCGCTAAGTTCACTTGCTAAACTTAGTATAAAATTCCTTCGTTTTATGTTGGTGCCTGACATTTTCTTATATAAAATGAAGGAATTTATCCCTGCTAGGTCAAAAATATTGAAAAATACCTGTACAGGCCACCTTCGAGATGCCATCTGGTCAGCCACATCCACGCTGTACTTGGTAGCATTGTAAAAGGTCACAGTTTCTGGCTTTTTCTTAGGATGATTTGAATCTATTTCAACATTGTCATGTAACGTGCTGCATGAATCTTCCAAATTATGACTCCTACCACGACCTCGACCACGAGCACGGCTGCGACCGCGGCCACGAGAACTCAACCTGTCAACGGTTCGTAAAGTTGCTAGAGGTATCTGATCTTTCAGGTCACTTTCATCCGTGGAGGAACTCGAACTGATAAGTGGTACATTATCATCCTCACTACCCCGTTCTTCACTCTCAGACCCACAATCCGATTCATCTTCACAAATATTTTGCAATATTGAAAGGATTTCTTCATTTTGAAGGGCTCGAGACATTATTCACGAATCACTTACAATAATTCTGACAAAATTGATAGGCAGTCGTAACTGTACCGACTCATTTGACCAGCATGCTCCAAACAATGGGCAGAGCGCACATTATTTCGTATTCTTCCTTCTCATATTACAAATAAATACTTAGCCGATATCAACCGTCAAATGACTGCCGCCGTCTTTTTCGGTATATCAAGATTTTAAACAATAAACAAAAGAGACGAGAGTTATTTTCATACATAATTTCATTTATCTAGTAATATTAATAAAAGTCATAAAATTTCAGTACATGAAGTTAAATAGTTTTTGAGTTATTCGAAATTTAAAGTCAAATTACAGTCAAATGACTGCTTCCGTCCTTCTAGTGTTAAAGAATTGACAATTAGCAGTGTTATATAAAACCATATTTTCCCTAGTCTCAAGCAGTCTACTACCCAATTGCCCGTACAAAGCCCAGGTATGATTGCCTCATTTTTCCGGGTCAAAAGTTGTTCAGCCAAAAGTGACGGTTGCGCTTTTGTGTTACAACAAAATGAGTTAGGTGTTTGCTCCACATCAAACGTGCGCGTGCATGAGACTTTCGAAAAGCTTTGATCGCTGCCCTCAACGTACGAACCGGGCGTCGTAACCTAGTTAATTCTTAGGCAATATTTTTAGTAGTAGTTACTAACAGCAGTCGCTTATCACGATCCAATTACTAAGTCCCATTTTCCAGTGATATTTTGGATTTAACGTTTATTATGTTCTACATATACTAGTCAATCATATTTTGATACTAAGTATAACACCAAATTATTGATATTGATCGTGTACAGCTCTTTTGAAACTCTTGTTGATCTTTAACGTAGTATCGTCTCTACATTTTCCTTCACATTAAATTCATTTTAACGGTTGTTGAAATAGACTGAATGATCTATTGAAGCATTTCCAGTGAGGTGCATCGCAATTTATTGAAGTGTATTTGTTTAAGATCGAACCATCTTCTTATTGGAACTGTACTATTACTAAATAAATTTCTTACAGACGTTACACAATGTTGAAATAAGTGTAATGTTGTAGTGAAGTTATTTATGAAATAAGTCATCTATCAGCATCGAGCATCATTATTGTTTATAATCAAATAAAGGTTTGTATCAACCGGTGTTCAGGCGTAGAAAAATTAGACGCAGATTATACCTAATACTCTAATCTCTCCAGTTAATCTCCACAACATAAAATTTAAATGCGACAGCAATCAAAAACTATTGTGGTACATTATAATAATATTATACCCCTAGTATTTCTTCTCTGAAAACGAAGGTTTGACATGGACAACTTTGGTTGACGAAAGATATAAACAATGTTATTGTTAAATTGCTAAACTGTAATACGAGTAAAACATAAGTTTAAACTGATTTCTCAGTCTTTAAAAGTTTCCTTATTTGCGGTATCATCATAAGAGCTTGTCATAAAGTATTTGCGTGTTTGCCTTGCAAATCGCTCGTGCTCACACAAAGGTCGCGATTCGCAGGAATATATGTTATTGACAGTGCAAGCTATTACGAGACTTATCTCCGTAAACGCAGCTCACGATAAAAGAAACCTCAAGAAAAATATATGAAAGAACGGTGTGATTTTATACGTACTTTTTACGTATGAAAAGATCCAACGCGAATTCGATGTTTGTTTTGTGTGGTTTGAATTGATGTTGTGTATTTAGACATGTGCGTTTTGGAAAGTAATTATCATCTGCTTAAAACACTGATGAAACTAGCATACTTGAGATTTTTTCAAATCCTTTTTTAAGCCGCAACATACGGATGGTGAACAGGTTTAACATCAAACAAACACAAGATGTTACATTCGAATTCATACTGCTTTAAATTACTTATCTCCAGTATTTAATGTTACACGTCACTCACAATACGTCATCGTTAAAAAATAACTACCAGGAATTTCAAATTGAAAAATAAATAGCGCATTTATAAAGTCTTACGTTATTTTGCTCTACAGGAAAAGTAATGGTGTATTAATAGTAGACCTCATTTACGTAGAGCGAGGGAAGTTGTTAAAACTACCCGAGGACGACAACTTTAGGCATCCTTACAAGCAGTTCAAATTAAAAACGTTCTTCGTTTATTTCTTACAGAACGTCTATTTTTACATGCATACTTTGTTTATTTTGTATTGCAACTGTACAAGCTCTATTTCTCCTGAGGTTACTTCAAGCCAATATAATAGTTTCGATAATAAATTTTATATACTTACTTGACAATTTCGCTTTATTCCATTTTATCGACCTTTTTTCTTTCAAATTCCTCGGAATACGTTTACTCTTTGAACTATAACCTAATTCTGAAAGTTCTGGATAAAAGGTTCTGAAAATTGCCTAGAGGGCGCTTTTTGACACCTTTTCGTGCTTTTTTACGCAAAGGCTCGAATTGTATCACTTTTCCGTAGAGGATATTGCCGGTGTGAGTAAAAAATCCATGGCGTGAGAATCAGTCTCGCTACTTTAATTGTCAAAGGGTTTTGCAAAAATCATTGCATAGAGTAAAAGGCTCCTTCATCTGCATCACTGACTCATGTGCATGGCTTTAAAAAAAATATTTCTATAACTATGAAATTTTTAATACTACAGAGTTGTCAATTACAAAATCTTTTGTCTATGTGTTATTTTTTGGCCCTGAAGTGAATATTTTCGTGTCCGATTTAACTTTATTAGTCCGTTGATAAAATTAAATGGTTTGAATTGCTTTTGACTGTACTGTAACATGTGTATAATGTATAAACACATTATTGTCGTTCACTATTAATTTTTAGACATACTCTTAGTTTTCAATAAATATTACCCCAAATAATTTTGGCATAAATTCATTTTTAGAAGTACATTAGAAGCGGTACACGCTGTCATCAATTCATTATAATTATACCTCGATTACACTATAAATAACCAAATACTACAACGTCGAAATTAATTAACAAGATATCTCATAAATTTCAAATTGAATTTAATAACATTACAGTAAATAAATACACTCCGGCGTTTATTTAGACTCCATTTAAATGTTTATAATACCTTAAAATGTTAAGTTACTTAAATGTACGTGTAATTTGATGTTTTGTCGGGAACTCTAAGGAATTATAATTAATAAGTGGCTAACCCTGAAACAATGGTCCGAGAGCACCTTAGTAAGCTTTTGTTGCGCTTTGGGCCCTGTTTACCCGAGTCAGACAAAGCTATATGAATAAGAACTAATCTTTACTTAGTAGGTACACCTACGTATGCATACATAAAAGGTATAGTGACGTTTCTAACATTAATGTAAAAGTTGTAAGCCGATTAAAAGTTTTATAAATGTTTTTGTTTGTGACATTAGAACAAGAAGAGAATAATTTAGCGAATTTAAAGAACAAGGCAGTATTTCTCTTCAATATATTTTATTTAGAGCGACCATTGATGAAAAATATATTATATTTATGAACAAGGATTAAATTCCTAAGCAATTTTGTCTTAGACATTTTTCCAAATAGTAAGATTGAATTAAAAATATTTCAGTTCAAAGTTAAGGCAATTAATATTGGTAGTTTACATGTAACACAATGAGGTCTCGAAGAGGAGACAAAACCAGTATTGACCTGTGCTGGTGAATGTCAAAATAGATATGAATCAAATATATTATGATGTCTTTGACATATTTGCAAATATCGATAAGATTTCAGTGAAGACAAAAATACTATATAATACAACCCTTAGATGTCATCATGATTATTTTTTCAATATTCATTGAAAGGTGATTTTTAAAAGAGACTTCCAATACTCTGTCGTCTCAAATAACTTGAAAGCTACAACATGACAACATGTTAAGGAAACTATGTTTACCATCACACTAAATTATTATTTAATGCTTATTATGAAAAGGTTCCTGTTAACTAGTTCTACATTTACCGGGCGAGCTTAACCTACTTCTTAGACCTAGACCTTCACCTGCAAATTAATTATCTCGTGCATAAAGTTACAGTATCAAATTCCTAGCAGCTTTCCCGCTCATAATATAATGAAAATATGTACTTTGCCTTCAACAACACGCCCGCGCGGTGCAACAAGGGAAAGTAACGTTTGTTGAGGCAAGGTTACAAAAGTGTTTTATTTTCATTATCTTATTAACTCTTTGATACTCTGTAGGGTCTAGGTAATTTTATATGGCATTGAAATAGAAAATAATGTATCTAAGGAAATTAAATTAAATTTCATTAAGTGCCGTCAGTTCAAGACGCTTGTAGTTATAATGCTGCAAAGATCTTTTGGCACGTGAATGACATTAGCATACGGGCGTTGGTGTGCAGATTCGCATTAAGAATCATGTGTCTATCAAAAGTGATGTCTTTCATATATCCAATATTAGTCTCGGTTTCGGTCACGTGCCAAAATATCTTTGTATATAACTTGATCTGCCTAATACTAGAGTTACGTCATGGCTTAAAGATTTTATAGAGTTCTTTAGGTCTGACGCCTGCAGATCTTATTGCGATCAGGCAGAAGTTTGTATAGATAATGGAATGCGGAATATTCGATTAATCTGAAGTTCTCAGTGTTAAGGTGTCGACAAAGCCAGGCTCAGGAGCCATGACGAAGATGATGCAGAAGATTTACTTAATTTATTTAGATTATGTAGAAATATGCTAATAAAGAAGGTATTTGGGTTTATCCTTCTACGTTTCCCATTTATACTGCTTGCTTTTTTTTGCTTCTTTGTTTTATCAACTTTATATTTTTTGCGATATGTGTATTATTTAAAGTACGTTTGTACAATTGCGACAACTTTCCAATGTTGCAAAGAATTGAGTTATTTCTCCTAAGAAATTAAAACCCGACAGATATTGATTAATAGTGAGGCTTCTATTTTAACTCCAACGTTTGGCCTGTATTTCGTATTGATGCACAACAATGCAATCTAACAACAGAATGGATTGGGTACACAGACCTACGCTTTACACGCATGACCTGAATCCTATGACGTGTGTAACTCAGAGCCCCAATAACATCCAAACTATGTAACAGATTGAAAAAACAATGGAATTGCTTACCGCGTGTATTCAATCGCGTATTATGCAATGCGGTTCACCGCATGCCAATACCATGTTACAGATATTATAATAGTTAATTAATTCTGACATTTTAGGTGAGGTCAGCTAATTAGGTTAGCAAAAACTTTTGCTGCTAGTTGCTAAGCCTGCCAGTTTCAGAAGAATCCTTACAAAATGAAAGTTTTAAACTCACAAAAAGGTAGAGCGAAAGTGGTTCACGGTAACGTATATTTAAATCTATTCTAATATACGATATTGTTATTTTCTTCGCATTCAAGTATCGCGCTAGAATTTTATTATTGTTTTCCACGTATTTGAAGTGTAACACGTGTAATGGCTTACAACTTAATGAGAAACATTCTCAGAAAATAAAACATACTGTAGGTGTTTTTCTTAAACCTTCTCAGAACTTTGTAGTTACCTCACCTCATTTTCAGAAATTTGAAAACAATACTTAGCAACAACTTAAATCAATTCTTGGTACTATTAGCGTAAGAGGCTTAATTAATAAAAGTATTTTGTAAACAGCTCATTATCAGTTACTTAGTAAACCGTACTTAACGAAATAGACATTAAAATGGTAAATTAATTGTTTAATTAAATATAAATTGAATTATTAGTTAACAGAACAACTATATTGTTATTTAATCTTACAAAGTGAATTTTAGTGACTTGGTGCCAGTACGTTTACCATATAATCTATGTATTTATCGAACTCTTCGATCTATCACCTAATGCTGATATTCTGATTGTATATTTTGCGTTTAATTTCCGTTTTAAATATGTGCGATGAAAGCTCATCAGCGCCCGTCGTCATTACTTTTAATATACTACGAGCATGTTCGTTTAGGTATTTAGCGATCTGTAAGTAACAAAAGCTTGGTGTCTCATATCGTTGACTTAATTTCGTTAGTAGTGCGTGACTCTATATTCCATATAAAGACCTTTCAAGCAGTTTTGTAAGCATCACTTAATTTCTCTTTAATCCCCTCTTTAGTGGAACATGGTCAACCAAACCTTACTATTCTTCAGCTGCGTTAATTCAAATTACAAATGCAATAGGAACTCTGGTGGTTTTCGCTTTTGATCTGGTGAATTGAGTTTAACTAATTTCTTCTTGTCTTTACATCCCAAGAAAAATATATGTATTTTTATGACGCTATGTGTTAGGTTTAAATATAACTGGCTTAAGTTACGCGGAGTCAGCTAGGAGATCCAAGATAGTTTTCTTTCGCCATTACTTTGCATTAAACAAACGCTGCACTAGACTTGACCAGACTTAAACTTTTTAGTTGATATTCGTAAAGTAGGTCAGTCGCATGGATGGATCCTGAGTTATAATCGTAACATAATACATAATAATATGGATGTATCATTTAAACTGTCTAAAAAAACCTTATAGCATGAAATTTACTATCACTATATTAAGGTCTTGACTAAAACTTTGATTGTGTATGTTTAGAAATGACCGACTCTAGATTCGAGATTCAGTATAAATAAACAATATTATTCGTCTGTTGCATTGTTGAATTTGAAATAAAAACCGGGCACATTCTAAAATATACTCCGGGTTTTCTCAATACTAAGCCTTTTTTTCTCTACTAATACAGCATAAATAGAACTATTGCATATCCTTTATCAGCAAATTCTGGCAAGAACCTGGAAGCAAGATAAATGACAATAATTAAAAAAATGTGCATAACGAAACTGTTTGGGAAAAGGCGTAAAATAATACATTATTAAGCACCGCGCAGCACTATTTCTACTACACATTTTCTTACAAAGTGCAAATATGCCATTCATTTGCGTACACAGTTAGTCAGACACCAAAAGGTCTGTCGACTAGGAGTTGACCAAAACAAGGGCGCGTTCCCTCTGTCGTAGCAATAGATTTGTTAAGTGTTGTTACAGGTATCTCAGTTTGTGTATTTAAATACTACTGTCCACGACTCTTTTAATGTAGAAGACAGATGTGAAACATAAACGTCGATGTAATGAGAACAGCTGGACACGACGGTTAGTCAATTATAAATTTATCGTAACAACATAAGGTAACCGCCCTAATGTTCACGCTTGTATTAGGCAAGTAATGTAGTGAGAACGTTCGTGGGGTACAGAATACATAAGGTCGCGTTATTATATCAGTATACGTGGACACACATATATATTCAAGATAACCTATGTATATTGTATAATATTTATACTACAATGTCCTACAATATGACGATTTCGTCATGGTAGCCCCTTCAAACATTGTATTGCATATAGAAGCTACTCGTTTCCACAAGTGTTTTTAGTAACTGTTTCGTTTCATTCGTTCTGTTCTATAAAATTCTACACTATTAAAACGAATGAATATTATTTTATTTACGAAGACCATGAATAGTTTAATATTCATGATCTATTATGTTTGTCATCAAACGGGTTCACGATTAAAATATCAACTTCATGACTCTTACTCGACTTAACCGTATGCTTTTCTAAACCATTTATCAAAGTTCGATCAAACTTTAGTAGAGTCTTTTAACGACTTGAAGTTTCCTAATCTATAATATGCACAATCTTTATAACTAGGGTATCTGAAACCGTCCGGGCTCTAGATCGTACCTACTTAAAATTATTGACTTATCTAGCCATATGAGCTGCAGCAACTTATTACCACTAAACTTACTGCATTGTCATCTTTAAGTTCATCATCATCGCCATCATTAGCCTATCATAGTCTACTTCTGGGCATTGGCCTCTTCAAGTGCACGCCACTGAGATCTATTTACAGCCACTTAGCATGTTGAAGTGGGCTAGCCCATATTGGACGTAGAACCGATAACCGTTTGGGTAAACGTGTTCTAGAGTGTAGATCGCACTTCGGCAAGCGTAGTGTAAGACGTTCTCAGGCACGGTGGAGTGATGATTTGCGCAACACGGGTAGTAGGAGCTGGATGCGAGTAGCTCTAAGTTCAGAAAGAAACAAATCAATAACGACTGAACTGGAAAATGTTTAAGATTTTTGTCTTCAATTGGAATGTACAAATAGTCTACACTCTATACTATTTGATTGTAATTACCAATAAACTTGTTGGTTCAAGTATTTTTTTGATATATTACTCAGTACTTGATACTCTCTAATGACACTTGCGTCCAAGTTTAAGTCTTCTACGTTCAGGAGAGTTCAGAGCTTACCGTAACTAACTAATTGTCTTAGTTTTGACTAAGTACTGGACAACCATTTGCGTAATCGTATTGGTTGTAAATATGCTTTTACAACTATAAGCAGGAGCTCTGTTCTTCCTTCTAAAATTAATACAATTTTGTATTTCAAACGGAGAAGAACCTCCGTTTCACTTTTTTAATGTACACGAGATATGTAAAGTGACTTGCATAACAACACCTAAAACTATCAAGCCCAGTAATCAATTTTCATTTGTTATTTTAAAAAAAGTATTATTTCACCCTTATTATTTTAATAATAACCAACCTTTGTTCGGCATTGCCCAGTAGATTCTTCAAAAAGATAGAGTACTATAGGTATATAATTTTAATAGACCAGTATAACTATTTCTCAACTTAGTTAATAACTCAGTGGGGACCGTAAACAAAAACCAGTTTTCATGTTACCGTAGAAATAACCAATTAGATATTGCCAACGGAGTTTACATACGGTGCTACGTCGTAGCTTAAGAGAATAATGCTCTATAATGAAAGGCAAACACAAGTCCTGAACTACGAGCACATGATCTTTGCGGTGTAGCGATCTTAATAGATGTTTTCTTAAATTAAATGATCCTTTGATGCTTGTATAAACATTAGTATTTAATTCTACTGTTGTGTAATCTCACGTTTTCTCTTAGATCACAATATTACTATTCTGAATTTCATTATAATTGATAGGATTTTTATTTTAAATACCAATCTTGCCAAATAATGTTTTCAGCGCTGACTGAATAATAAACGAACCCGTAGCAAGCGGCTACGACGTAGCAAAGCGCTATGGTGTAGCATACAACTTTGTGATCTCATACAATTTATTTCAAGTTATAGCTCCAGAGGGGCACATAACATAACATTTTCTTTCACGCGTTAAAAATTAAACGTCTGTCTTTAAAGATACTTTACACGTAGATAAATAATATTAACAATCACTAAATTTATTTGTTCTGATAACTGAGATCCAAACACTTATTTTATATATATTTTATACTTAACTTACTTTATAAACTAACTATTTATATATTACTAGCTGACCCGACAGACTTCGTACTGCCCCAATCGATAAATAAAAGACCCAAACTTTTGTGTAAATTAATTAAAAACAAACAAAAAGTCGTTTACATGGGAAAAAGAAAAGGGCCGTTTTTAGGGTTTTCCCGGCAATTATTCGATTTTTTCTCACCTTTTAAACCTTCCCTAGACCTCCACAAACATTTCAAGACTAAATCCGTTCAACCGTTCTGTTTTATTGAGACTAACGAACAGCAATTGATTTTTATATATATAGATGATCAAAATGGTTATTTGCAAATTGGTCATACAAAACAGACACAAAAACGAAAAAAAAATGAAATAACTAAAATACACAAGCAAATATTCCAAAAGGTAATTAAATTAGGAGGACGTATGTGCCGAATTTAAATAAAACTCGGCAAAACGATGCTCAGACATGCAACACTATTTTCACCTATGTCCGCACATTTAGCGAATAAATTTTAAATTTCGATATTGAAACTGAAAAAAAGTCTTAAGTCCTTGAGTAGAAGAGCTATTTTTGCTTGGCTCATCGTGTTGATTAGTTAATTCTGAATGAGAGAAGCTTCAGCTTAGAAGAAGTTGTTGCATGCGCGCAGACTGTTTGCTAAGCACCGGTGGTTGTTGCTAAAATAAGCTTGTTTTAGTTCTAGTCTAGAAGAGCTTTGTAGAAAAACATTTAACATACAACCTGTATGTTAAATGTTTTTCTACAAAGCTCTTAAAATCTTAAGGTTAATATGAATAGATTTAGGTAACGATGATTTCAGACTTCAGACTATCTTCCATCCCTCGATCCTGTTCAAAAGATGCACATCGTCACATCGATAATACTAGTGAACAACGTCTTCCCTCTATAGGTCCGGTGTTAAGTATGTAGAGATCCATTTCGACTATGAAGGATAACATCGTGGATGAGCAATGTGACTCGTATTAAGATATACAACGTGTAACGGAAATAACGCACATCCACAGACACCCCAAAAAGAATATCCTTTTTTATCCACAATTAATGTATTGAAACATTTTTATCAGTTTTTTTTTATTACATATTGTCAGAATAATTTGTACAAATAATTGGCAAAACGCGTGGGCGCCCTATTGCTCAATACGTTACGCGCGCACACAGACGCACAAAAGTGGAGGTCTCGCAGCCCACGCGGTTTCTCCAATACCTACTATCATAAGTTCATAAAATCATAACATACGAAAAGTAAAACCCTTAAAACCAATTTGAAAACCTAAAGAGATTATCTACATTCTTATGTACGTAGATACTATGACGTCTTTGCATAAAATTGTTTATGTTTATTATTAGAATTGTTTATAATGAATGATTTTAATAACCGTAAGTTATTGTTATTGAAATGCTGATAGAGATGAACTTGATAGGTACCTAAACAAAGGCGGCGTGTTTAAAAGATATTAATCATAATAATTAAACAATGAGAAACTTACATGTTTAAAATTAATCGGCACTCATACGACGGCGTCCTGTTTTTAAAACACTTTCAAAATGTCCACCACCTTGTTCTATGCACTTAAAAGCTCGTTTACGCAATTGTTGTCGCAATTCACTTAACACTAGAATGTCCCTTTTCACTGTTTCAAAAGCAGCCACTATCCTATGTTTAAGGTCCTCGGCACTTGTTGATTCGTCACAATACACTAGGTCTTTTGCCTATCATTAAATGTTCTACACGCTAATGCTACGTTATCACCACACTGTGCTAGAGTCCTCACCATCTCGGTGTACTGTACGTTAGTATACCGGAAAAACATCGCGCGCGAAAGTTTTGTTTTGACAAATAATGACAAACATTCACTGATAACGATCGGCCGATGACTAATGCGAGGAAGCGCGAGCCACGCGGGCGCCGCCGCGCCGCGCTCGGCTGTCTCGCTCTTTCCTATTGTATTACGTATTTCGGCGGTCCTTTTTATGTATCTTTGTTAGTGTTTGAAAGTGTGAACTTGTGTGTGTGTTTAAAAGTGTGAACCGCTGTGAATTGCTAAAGCCTTATTGCATCGACTTAAGGCTCATTTTCGTTTACTTCGAGTGCTTTATGAAAATAGTGTCTACAATTTAATTATTTCTAAATATTTTTTTGGTAAAAAAAAATATTTATTTTTATTAATGAAATGGATTCTGTTATCGATTCTGAACAAAGTAGTTTCAGGATGTGCGTTAATTATGTTACACGGTGTATAAAGATTTAAAAAATATGCTGAAACATTCCTAAATTCGAATCTCTCAATTCAGAGTATTCTAATTTATGCCTTTTGGTATAAATTTAATTTATCCGTAATCCCAACACACGCTTTTAGCTGGCGCTGATCTTGTTAAGTTAGGATAACAAGAAGCAACTGAGTAATATCTAACGGTATACGTATCCCGTCTTCATTAGCGCGTAAGCTCTATAATGGGGTTGTGTATCTCAAGATAATGCATTCAAAACTATCAAGCCAAACTATAGCCGAGTTCATTAATAATTTCTGTTAACGATTCGTGACTGCGTTTCCTCATTAAAATGGATAATGAAGAGCACATGGTACTCACTTAATTTTTTTCATATATTTCATTTCATCAATCGAACGGCTTGACTTTTACAACTTTAACAATGCTATAAATATTTGGCAGTGCAAGTACACTAATAAACTCGAATAGGTATACAAGGATGCTGTTCGCATGCAACTTTGGAAATAGAAACTTACGTAAACGGAACGTCAAGACACTTTCCAGACAGTTACAAAGCCTAAAGCTGCTATCGCTTCGTAATGTAAGATTTCCAGTTTTAGAAGAGAGACACTCCTCTTCATTATACAGAGTTTCGAGCGCCGTCTCACTCCCACAACTGCAACAATCTTACTACCAGAGGTAGTGATAGGCCCTCAGACGACGTCGAAGTTGTAGTATGAACTTTGTTTAATTGTATAAATTAGTTCGAGACGTAAATAACTCTTGATCATTCTTCATTTTATCTTGTTATCGTAGAAAAGCAAGGCGGTGCAAAATATGGTATAATTAATGCTATCAAAATGATAACTTTCTAGAATATTTTGCTGTCTTTTGATGTCGCTTGCTACTCAAGTATCTGATAATTTAAAACTTGTAGAGTTTTCTACCAGTTTCATTTAAAACTAAAATAGCCCAGCCACAGGGTTTGTAAGGCTTGATGTTATTTAACTTAATTACAGAACTTTTTCTGTTTTTGTTTATAGCCATATAACTTTTGAAACTTTTCCTGAAAGTGCTAAAAATAAGATTGTTTTAACAGAGTTGTTTAAAACAAGCAAACATTATTGTGGATGCGGTTGAATTGAAACTGTTTTTAACCAGTTATGTTATTTATAACAGTTATGATACTGACATAGTTAAAAGAGTTAGGTAAGGTTATATTGAATTTAATTTTTAACTCAGAATTTCTACTAGAAGTAATAATAATTTGTAGTATATTAAATGTAAAATATGAAATTTTTCAAGCATTAGTGAGGTACTGATTGTTCCTCAAACTTACATATTCGACTCTCCCAATACGGAGTTCTCTAAAATGGCTTTTAGTACTCTCGGCTTTAACGAATTTCCCTCCAGTTAAACTTCATTCCACTCACTTACGACATTTGAACGATCCCTCAAATGAATGGGCGGCTTGTAACATCTGTTCCGACACAAACTAGTCTCTGTAAACTTTTACGAGTTTATGTATTTTAGGTCCGCTACGGACCAGTCAGGGTTGGACTACGTATGAACGCGTAGCGACGAGCTACGGCGTAGCAAAGAGCTATGGCGTAGCATGCAATTTCCCCACGGGAATCCTTTTATATGCACAGAGTAAATGTTTCGTGTTCTAACTATGCAGTGAGGCCCAGGTACTTGAGGGCTTTGCAACTTAATTCCACATCTCTAAGCGTTGAATTTAGCGTTGCTACGTCAGAAATCGAGTCTAGTAAATTGTGGAAGGAGACCTTAGTATTTTAACAATAATGTTTATCTTCTATTCTAGAAGAGAAATTAAAGTTTGTTGGACATAATACTGTAACTACATAATTTTTTACATTACAGGAGTTGGTTGATATCATGTTAAAACGCATGGATCCAGACCTGGACGGGGTGATAAACTTCAACGACTTCCGTGAATCAGTGATGAAGACGCCATCTTTGCTGGAGAGCCTCGGTTACTGCCTCCCAGAGCGGCCTGCTGTTTTCGCCTTCCTCGCCACCTGGTGTCCGAAGTGGGGCAGTATGTAAATCCTTTCAAAGGATTGTTGGAGTTCGCCCAATATTCATTACTTCTTCGCTTGGTTATTGCCAATTTTACTATTATGATATTACGAGCTTATCACTCATTTTTTGTTTTCGAAGATTTTTTGCCAGATATTTCCTTTTGAGTTAACTATTGCGCCTTTGTGTGTTGTGAACTTAAATATTTGATACTTTTAATTATTTAATCACTTGACGAGATAGCCATATTTTTTTACTTAATATGTTTAATTCTTTATTTACATTTAAAATGTTATTATACATTTTGTTAAGTAATAATCGAGTAATTTCATTGTGTCTATCATTAAGTTAGTGGGTGAAAGAAACAGAGCGTTGGAAACAGTACCACTAAATTACAACGTATTTCCCAAGAGTGTCCATCATAATAATATTTAGTGATGCCTTATATCCTGTTATTTATTAAGTGGATAATATTGTTTCGGCTGTTCATCGAGCTTAATATTAATATTACTTAGTCATTGCTACAGTCGAAGTATCAACTCAATAGGGTATATTGACTATAAATAACACAATTATTGATTTATGATGCAATTTACATTTCAATGCTTTTGCTATGAGCTTTTCGCATTACAGTTCTAAAAGAGAGACGCCGTTAATGACTAACAGGTAGATAGTCTTTTCGCTACGACAATGACAACAGCCCTTCAAGAGCTCACAATACAGACACTGGTCATAATTTATTTAATTCACATGCTAATAAGTTCCCGCAATAGAGTATGGATGAGCTTTTGGCCTTTCTTAGACATACATATTAGACGACTTCCACGAATATCTTCTGACCTACACCAAGAACATCAAGCCAAATCTTTGCTTTGGAGGTATTGGCGCTACAGAAACTGTTACAAACTTCTTTATTTAAAAAACTTTGTTGCAGATGTCAGTTTAACTGCTATCCGCGGCATTTGTTTGCAGTTCCTAGAACCACAATTCCCACTTTTTCTTGTCTCGGAACATAAAACTTATTCTCCGGAAATAAAAGTAGGTATTTTTAAAGGAAATTGTGTATTACGTAGTGATACCACTGTTTTCCAGTTCCTGTCTTCTGACTTTAATAATAAATACCGCAAATGTATTATGAAATGGATTGTTTGACTTAGTTACAATGCATTTCTACTTAATGTGCACGAGTTGATAAAAAAGATGCAATTGCAAATGCTCCACGAGTTGCCCGCTCCAGTTAAACAATAAAAATATTGCTATCTTAGCTTTTGCGATTAAATAAACGTTAGCAAGATTTGCCTTAACAGACGTAAAGGAAAGCTAGCTTATTTATTATCAACCTTTGACTAACCTTCACCTTGACCTTTAGAACTGTAGCAGTCATTGATATTACAACTAAAATACAAAATTCTAACAGTTTCAGTTAAGATTTTACTGGAAGGAAATGAAGTCGTATTTATTTTATGGATTGCAGATTAAACGAGAAGAGATTTATGTTCCTTCCTTTACTTTAATCATGTTTTCATTATCTGCTTTTATGCTGAAGGTAAAATTGAAATCAGTTGTTTTAAAATAATAATTATAATATAATAATATTAGATAGTAAGTGAAAATTGATGAATATTTAAGCGCAATGCTCTTCATCATTCCCCTGCCCTTATCCCAATTATTATTTGGAGCCGGCGCAGCATGTCTTCTTTTTCAACCAGCGCAATGCTCTTGCCGCTAGTTATTGTACAAATCCCCCCTCGTCAGTCGGCGACCCGCCGTTATGAGCAACGGACGCCCCGCGTCACTCGAGCAGACGACTTTTGCAAGATTTCGATAACAGACGTCATCAGATCAGAGATTACCATATCATCTCATAATCGTGCTCTCCTTTCACACATCAAGCTACTTCAATAAAAGATTTTGATAAAAATGATGGGCTTTGACAATTTTTTTATTGGATTTCTGGTTTATTGGATCATGTTTTTAATTTTTACCATTTTCAAAAAGTATTCTTTGATTATATTATTAAACAAAATTGTTAATTAATACATATTTATGGTGAGAAAATATTTAAAGGCATCGGTTTTAGCCCTAGACATCGTACTCCCCCCAGTCAGTCGGCGCCCCGCCGTTGTGAGCGACGGTCGCTCCGCGCTACGTCAAAGCCCAACTTCAACAAGAATTCGATAACGAACATTTTGTATTAATTGATCCATTTCTTCTTATAAAGAGCTCTGTAATTTTTTCATTGAGTCACTAAAATGCATGGATTTTATCACAATTCAGTTTTGTTATCGGTTTTTTGTTCCCTTCTTCGACTTAATCTTGTAATATTAAAGAAAATTGTTAACTAACATCGCAATTTACCGTATTTTGTTAGTAATCAAAAGTTGAAAAGAACGTATATTATGATATTTGAACGTAGCGGCGCCAGATATAGCGTCCCCCCCCAGTCAGTCGGCGACCCGCCGTTGTGAGCGACGGACGCCCTGCGCTGTTCCATTAGCCGATATTTACAAGAAATTGATAACAGAAAAGTCACATTAAATCTTTACCATTTAATTTCATATGGTGGGCATTCCTACCTTTCTATACAAGCTACATAATCAAAGGATTATGTCGAAATCAATGGACTCTGAATATTCGTGAGTAGTTTGAAAGTATCAGTCGGCGTTTAGCCGTCGGTCGTGACGGACGGACTGCGCTGTTTTAATAGAAATATGGTATCGATGTATTAATAAAGTTGTATAAAATTAATGGCGTTTTTATTTTTGCCTTAGATTTTAAATAAAATCGTAATTTACTGTATATTAATTGTTTGTGTGTAGAAATTGAGCTCTACAGGTAATTTCTTGAACGAAACGGTTTGGCGCCAGATGTCGTGTCCCCCCAGTCAGTCGGCGCCCCGCCGTCATGAGAGACGGACGGCCTGTGCTGCTCCAACAGTCGATATTTACAAAACATTGATAACAGAATACTTACATTAATTGATTACCAATTCACTTTATAAGGCGCGCTCTCCTATCTTGCATCACCAGCTATATGGCCAAAGCACTTTGCCAGAATTGGTGGACTTTCACAACTTGTGAGTAGTTTGATAGTGCCAGTCGGCGATTCGCCGTTGGTCATGGCGGACGGACTGCGCTGCTTTAAGAGAAATATGGTATCGATGTATTATTAAGTTTTGTAAAAAATAAATTTTAATGGTGATTTAATTTTTACCTTAGATTTAAAATAAAATCTCAATATCCTTTATATAATATAATTTGTGTGTAAAAATTGAGCTCTACAGGTAAACTCTCGAACGAAGCGGTTTTGGCGCCAGATGTCGTGTCCCCCTCAGTCAGTCGGCGTCCCGCCGTCATGAGAGACGGACGGCCTGTGCTGCTCCAACTGTCGATATTTACAAGGCATTGATAATAGAAAAGTCTGATTGATTGATTACCAATTCACCTTGTAAGGCGCGCTCTCCTATGTTACACCACAAACTACATGGCCAAAAGACTCTGCCAGAATTGGTGGACTTTGACTACTTGTGAGTAGTTTGATAGTGTCAGTCGGACTCAGTCGGCGTTTTGCCGTCGATCATGGCGGACGGGCTGCGCTGCTTTAATAGAAATATGGTATCGATGTATTAATAAATTTTTATAAAAAATAATGGTGTTTTTATTTTTACCTTAGATTTTAAATAAAATCCCAATATTCTGTATATAATATGTTTGTGTGTAAAAATTGAGCTCTACAGGTAAACTCTTGAACGAAACGGTTTGGCGCCAGATGTCGTGTCCCCCCCAGTCAGTCGGCATCCCGCCGTCGTGAGCAACGGACGTCCTGCGCTACTTCATAAGCTGAAATTTACTAGACATTGATAACAGAAAACTTATGTTAATTGATTACCAATTCACCTTGTAAAGCGCGCTCTCCTATGTTACATCACAAACTACATGGCCAAACGACTTTGCCAGAATTGGTGGACTTTGATTACTTGCGAGTAGTTTGATAGTGTTAGTCGGACTCAGTCGGCGTTTTGCCGTCGGTCATGGCGGACGGTCTGCGCTGCTTTAAGAGGAATATGGTATCGATGTATTATTAAGTTTTGTAAAAATAAATGGTGATTTAATTTTTACTTTTTATTTTAAATAAAATCTCAATATCCTGTATATAATATGTTTGTGTGTAAAAATTGAGCTCTACAGGTAAATTCTTTAACGAAGCAGTTTTGGCGCCAGATGTCGTGTCCCCCCCAGTCAGTCGGCGCCCCGCCGTCATGAGAGACGGACGGCCTGTGCTCCTCCAACAGTCGATATTTACAAAACATTGATAACAGAAAAGTCACCTTAATTGATCGCCATTTCGCCGTGTAAAGCGCACTCTCCTATCTTGTGTCACAACGTACGTAACCAATTTTTTTTTCCAAAATTGATGGTCTTTGATTATTTGTTTTTGGCTTAGGCGAGTCAGTCGGCAATTTGCCGTCGGTCATGGCGGACGGGCTGCGCTGCTTTAAGAGAAATATGGTATCGATGTGTTAATAAACTTTTGTAAAAAATAATTGTGTTTTTATTTTTACCTTAGATTTAAAATAAAATCTCAATATCCTGTAGATAATGTGTTTGTGTGTAAACATTGAGCTCTACAAGTAATTTCTTGAACGAAGTGGTTTTGGCGCCAGATGTCGCGTCCCCCCCAGTCAGTCGGCGTCCCGCCGTCGTGAGCAACGGACGCTTTGCGCTACTTCATCAGCTGAAATTTACTAGACATTGATAACAGAAAACTTACGTTAATTGATTACCAATTCCCCTTGTAAGGCGCACTTTCCTATCTTACATTACAAGCTACATGACCAAAGGACATTGCCAGAATTAGTGAACTTTGACAACTTGTGAGTAGTTTGATAGTATCAGTCGGCGTTTCGCCGTTGCTCATGGCGAAAGGACTGCGCTGCTTTAAAAGAAAAATGCTCTCGTAATATTAACAAAGTTTTACTAAAACCAAATACGTTTTTATCCTGGATTTTGAAATGTTATCGATTTGATTTTTTCCGAACAGCAAATTTTTGTTTCCGAAACCGTTTGAAAAACAGCGAACAAAGAAATTCCTTAGAGTGAAAACTATCAAAAACATTTTTCCAATATTTTCAAAATTCAACACCAGCTTTTGCGTACCAGTTGACTGTGCGGGGTTATTGAAAGGCGTTTAGTCAAAGGCCGGTTAAAGTTGGGCGACCGCAAAGCTCTTTCGACGAGTTGACATAGCTGTCCGTTGCCGGGAAGGGTTTACTTGGTACGGTCGTTGAGCCTACTGCTATCGGCTATCAGGACACTTGATTAAGAAACACATTTGCTAAAGGCCCCTCAAAGATTTGCTTTATACTACGACAGTCTCTTAGCGAGATTATCTTGGCACTTGGAAACAAATGCAGAGCGTTGCGTTGTTACATACCTATATTAAAAGTACGTGTGAAGTATTAACGTAGACTACGCTGCAAAACTAATGATACTGTTTTAACTGTTGATTTTTATTGCTTTTTTTATGTTATAAATCAAAGTCTGTCTGTCCGCGATAAACTCAAAAACTATAGCACTAATTTTCTTGCTGTTTACACCAATGTATAGAGTGATGCTCGTCGCAAGTTTTAGTACATAATTTGTTAAGTTTTTGCATATATAAACTAAAATGTAATAATGATTGTTGAAAAGTTATAATAATTGGGTTCTATAATTATAGAAAAATTGAGTAATGTCAGAAGTGGGTTATGTTTTTACGGTTCTAGCCGACATTCGCGCTAGCGAAGTCACGGGCAACGGCTAGTTGATTTCATAAAATTTCTTCACAAAACAAAGTCTCAAGCAACTATTGAATTTGTACCGTATATTAAGTCTACAGGAATAGGAATAGTCCTGTTCTAAGGAAATGTATGACGTCACATACGCTTTACACATTGTTTGTGGAAACAATATGTTGGTTCTCTCTTGCAATCTGTCAACACACCGCCGCACAACAGAATATAATTATCTTTAAGACGGAAGGGAAGCACCTGCGATCTAGACTAGGTGTTGGTATCACGGAGATAGTTATAATATGCAGCCTGAGTTAATTACTTCCACACAATGATTTGCGTTGGCTTTGCATTCAATCTTAGTATTAAATAATTATACATTGATTTGTTTGCGGCAGATGGGCCTTTCGTTTGGGTTAAAATACGTGTATAATATTCTACGTTGTTCTAATCTAGTTTTTGATTTTGATTAAGATTGGTAAGCCTAAATGCTAGTGTATTTAATATTATTTAAACCGTGACACCTTAATTAAAGCTACCGTCCTTCTTTGGACCTATTTTAAGATTTGTTAGTACCTAAGCAGATGAACAATGTTGGAAATTATAATTAACCGAATTTCTCTTTACACATTTCTGGGTCAGGTCAGTCAGTACTTCCAGCCAAAGTCACGCAGAGCATGCACGAGCTATGGCTTAGTTATCAAAAAGTGCTCGGGGTGTTTTTAGTTTGTGGAAATCTGATTTATCCCCACGCCGTGCCCTCGGCGTGGGTTAAAGCCATTAATGTTTCACCCTGGAAAACGTAAAAACAGGTCAGTTAGAACTTACACCGCGTGGGAAAATTTTATAGAACAATTAATGTTTAAATAAAAATGAAATAATTCTAATGTTTTTGTTTCAAATTGTTCTTGTAATATAAACCAACTGAAACAATCGTCCTTTCACTTTTTCCTTTTTCAAGGCTTCAGTGAAAGTTGCAACATTTTTAATAAGGGTGGCTTTTGTAGAGTTAGTGGTCGTTTCTAGGTTATTTATTCAACTTACTTGGTACTATTGTCTAGTTTATAGTTTCAAGTAAGTGATAAAATGTTTTATAGTAATTTGGAAATTTAGTGGCGCTGATTTTCTGTTCCGACTGTAGAAAAGTAAAATATACAAGCAGCATTACTACATTACTGTTAGCATTACTAGCGCTGATTGAATCGCCCAAATGTATGAAAATGACATTTCTTTCCCAAAAGTCCTTAGACTTTGATTAGACATTGGAAAAATTTAAACCTTTAATTTCTGGAGCAACTTCATTTGACCTACTTTGGTCTTAAGAGCATTGTTGAGAAATTTTAATATTATTTACGTAAATCTACATCCGTTTTCGTAAAAACTCTGTAAAAGTATTTTAAAACTATGAGCTCATTAAGCATTAATAACATTACTATTATATTAAAAAATATTTTTTCGCCGAATACGTAGTTTTATCCTTTTACAGGAAATGCATAAATTATAATCAGTTTATTTTTATTAAACAAAATCCGGAAGCTGTTAAAATAATGGAAATACGGTAAGCCCATGTGAAATCCATTAAATATTACGAGTATTTTGAATATTTAAGTCCTTCAATATAACAAAAAGTTTAAAAAATAAAAGCATCGCGTTTTATTATTTTTATATATTTATCGTTCACAACAAACATTTCCGTTTTCCGAAACTCCCTTGTTCAGTCTAAGCTCAAGTATAGTCTCGCTGGAGATATTATAGTGCACGTCGATGTATGCAAACAGGGCAGCCACTTCATAGGTCGACGAGGCGGTGGGCTGACAGCCAGAGAGCCTACTATTGCCTACTATACTAAGGGTAGGATGCAATTGATTTCTCAATTTTGTATAATGAACGAGAGTGATTGGTCTGATATGCTCATGTATATAGAACGTATAATGATATGTTTGGTAGCATACGCATTAGCGGTTTAATTCTCTTCTTTAACTAATTTAAATAAAGACCATTGCCGTAAAACAAAGCAAAAAGACCGGTGGCGTACCTTGGGAGAGGCCTATGTCCAGCAGAACACTGCAACGGGCATTAATGATGGCGATGCTGGTGATGGTGATGATGATGATGATGATGAAAGAAAAAAGGATGAAGAGAGACAGTGACAGAGGCTATATAATAAGTAGAGCGGCGCGCGGCCTCTCTTTTAAATGTCTGAATGCCGCAGTTTAACCCCAACTAGATTCTGCAATATGAAACACGTAGTTTGAAAGCAAACATTTTCTCAGTAATAACTTGTTGGTTGTAGCTAATGAAAATGCAGTTTACCTCTTTCGCGGTTAACGTATTATGAGAAGTATTTATGACTGGATTAACATTAAATCTTCCACACCCATTTAATTTCGTATAGTAGGTAAGTAAGTTTTAGCTGGTATACCTACATTATTTTGGGATAGCATTAATAGAACTATTTATTTTATTTAGAAATATATAGGTATGTTTTTCAGTTGTCTAGTACTTATTAGACAAGTAACTTTAATATGATTAATTTGAGTCTAAACGGTGTCTGAATGTTCAGGAATATTTATTCACCTTGTATAGTAGATGTCTTGCGTCTGTAGGGTAAGTTTGTCTCAGCTCTATTAACGAGACACCGCAGACTACTGACTTACTTTTAAAAGTTAGGTAGTTTGATTGGGTGGGGCTTTGAACGCGATCACTTATTAAACTTAGCTAAAAGCCGCTTGTGGGTATGCACACCATACTAATTAATTGCAGAACGGTGTAAATTTGAAATAATACGTAGTAAGTAGTACTCTGCGCTTTTGAAGCCCAATATAGACTCATTAAAGTCAGTCGTTTGTGGTGAGTCTAAAATTATAACATTTTCATTATAACGCAAGAAGACTAGAATTCGCAGTATTCATTTTAAATTTAAAGAACCTTTTCATTGACAAGAACTAATTTAATATAATATATTCTCCTTTAATAGAGCATCTTGGAAACGGAAATCGCACTTTTTGCTACCGAGAAATAATTTTAAATTACGAAAGCTAATTTTAGTACCCTTACAAGTGCGTCTAGTATGAAAAGAATTAATTTCTTCTTTTCACGAGTGGGTTTTGACGCAGTAAATGAGGCGATACTTTTCATGAACTTTGATAGAGTCCATGATTGGTTTTTTGAATCGTTGTACTTTTAAGGTTTTTAATTTTCCAATATTTATTACTGTACATTTTATTTTCTGTTCCTACTTATTTTTATTGATAGTAATTTATTGGCTATAATTTTGTTTTTCAATGTATTTCCTTTGAATTTTTCGTAATTACGAATAGTTTAAGCCAAGTTAAAACAGAACATTAAAAAAACGTATACCATATTTATTTAACAGTTTACCAGAGGTAATTGCGCGGGAAGAAAATATATATAAATTTAAAGCCAAATTAAGGCGCTACTTCTTGGAGGGCGTGGATGCTGACTAGGCGTTCGGACCTTTTATGGCTCCGCATGTGTATGACGGGGGCATGATAGGTTTGGATGTTCTGTCGGTAGCTAAGTTTCTCGGAGAGTGGCATTTTGAAATGTATAAAAGCGACCGTAACCCACAGTCAAACCTTACTAAGGTTTTGTGGGAAATTGTTTAGTTTTTAAGGTTTGATTTTTAATTAATAAAGAAATAATAATAATAATAATAGTTTCTCGTTTTTATGTTCTGACTGAATTTTTACTTTTATATTCTTTATTTCTTTGGAGGTTTAGTTTAGTCTAACATTAGACTATGTCAGCCACATCGTACGACTGGATTTCGTATCTTACTTGTTAGTAAGAATTACACCAATGAATATGAAAATATGGAAACATATCGGTAGTTTCAATACGAATATATTACATTTTCTTACAAGTTGTTACGATTTCTCCAGCAAAGCATTAAAGCTCTTTTTCTTGGCAATAACTTATGAAAGTAATAATTTTGTCTTAAGTAGAAGGCAACGTTGACGGCGGCTTGGGTTCAGTTTTTTCCAGGAATTGATACGTATATTAGATACAATTATGTTTCTAGTTACTAGAAAATTATAGCGTAATAGAAACCTTAATTTCTGCTCAAATGAGGTATAAAATGGTAATGTTACATTGAAATATACTATTAATATTAGTATTTTGTAGTATGATGACTTTTGAATTTTTAAGGCTTATTTTTAGTAGTCTAATAGTTCGTTATAACAGATGACGATTAATCTATTGTATGTCTAAGAAAAAACCATATGTTTCACTCATTGTTATCACACGGTTCGCGCCCCGTTGGGCTAAGAAATGACGTATGCATTTTAGGCACATCTGCGATTGCGGGACACGGTACCAGCTTCTATGGTACAGATATAATATCGATGTAAAAACAAAAGCATACTCGTATCTCACGACGTGTTTACTTCAAATATGTGTGTGGTTGTTAGCTTAATGCACGGGCTGGCAGGTGGGATTACGCGGACCGCGGTTACTTGCAGCCTCGTCGGCTTACGATCACGCGTACAGCAATCAGTTGGCACGCGATCTGCTTATTTTTTTATATATGACCATGGCGATCTAGTCCTTGACTGATCGTTTGAAATATCATCAGCCGCAAAATTATGGCAAGAACCACTCGTCGTCCTTCAAGTTTGCGGCCATCTCTACCGCGATGGTTGACATATAACCGCAGCTCTACTATCACCCCATTTCCACTGACACAGAACCGGGGAAAGTGGAATGCAGCGGTCCAATGTAGCCAAAATTAAAAGCTGCCAAATTATTAGAAACATTCAGTACCTTTAGCCAATACAATCTAACGTCTAAAATGTTAATCACCGAAGAGGATTTTATTAAATCCCAGCACTTCGATTTCTACGTCTAAAAGTTAACCATCAATAATAGTTTTCCAGACAAGTATTACAATCTCTACTTTTGAGTTATACCTATATAGGTTTCGCAAAGCAATCAAGAGCACTGCTGTGATACCCACGATCCATTACAAGTGCGCTGTTTTACTTTTTGCTTGGCCTGCAGTTACCTGTTTTCAGAAATCCCGATATGTCACTCAATCGAAATTACATTTTGATTGAGAATCAAATTGCAATCGAATCTGGCGAAAATGACAAAATATTTTCAGAAATTGTAAATTCGAATGTTTTTAAACTTTAAAATATACATGAAAATTGACGTCATATCCTATCGGTTCAATTATGGGACGAAAACGAATATGACAAAAAATATTTAAATCAGAAAAAGCCTCGTAAGGAAACCAGGATCCCTGAAAAGACTGATGATGAATACTCTAAAATTCCTCCATTTTTTCCGAACTGTGCGCAATTTACAAACAAGTTAATACTACTGGCAACTATTAAATATAAAGAAAAATACTAACACAAATATTGTAAATGTAGTAGTAGGAAAAATGTGAAACAAATTACGCAGGGACTTTTGCTCAGAGAATCGTTGGTTGAGTTTTACTTTCCAACATAGCTTTGTGACGTCACAGATTCGTAGAACATGGTACGACGGAATTGCATAAAATAAAGACAGAACGATTGTTACTTTTTGCCTCTCAGTACCGATTACCCGGAAAACTTAGTTATTCCTCGGAAACAGTTTCAAAGGCTAAATCGCATTATATTTTTTTCTATAATTATTATTTAAGTTAATTAATCTTATCAATACTCATTGCTCCTGTATGTGGGAAGAAGCCTTCGTCAAATAGTAAAAAAGAAATAGTCTGATATTATACTTACTTATGACAAAGATTTTTCTACGAATTGTTAAGCCTGACGCAATATCGTAAATCTTATTGTTTGTGAAAGTAATTCCCAGAACATTATAAAGATCATGTTACGATTTATTCTAATGTCAAGAAAAATCATATTTAAAACAATTGAAAATGTAATTTAATAATGAAATCTCTTTTCATGCTCTACATTTAATGCGTTAAAAGACACAAAAGTGATCGACGTTTTAATATTCAACCTTCATAAAATAGGCATACTCTGAATGTATGGTCACTTCTGAAATATCATTATGATAATATTAAAATTTATTATGACACTGATATTCCTCGGCTGACAGCAATGAATACACGGTTCTACGAATTAATTTTAAAATCTACTTGGGAATCATTTTCATAAAAAAAAACAGCGGTAAAGAACTGTACTTCGATAAGTATAACACTGAAGATGAAATGTAGAAAAAGTAATTAATTTTCATACTAAAACTGAGAAAGTTTCCTCGCCCTATCATATGGTGACAGGAAAGTATGTCAAGACACACGGCAGTGTGTCCGCCAAGTTCGAGCAACAAAGTGACACACCGACCGTGGGTTATATTACACGAACCATTTCGGGCCAATTTCGACGAATTTATAACTCAAAATCTATTTTACTTACGCATATCTAATTTCTAGTACCTGTTGAGACCCCCTTACTTATCTAAAATACAAAATTTCATTAATATACCTATTGTTGGTCTTGAGATATTGACGTCAGAAAATCGCTATTTTTACTATACACTCACTGACTCATTGACTGACTGACTGACTGACTCACTCATCAAAAACCTAGACCACTTCCAATGGTCGTATTGACTTGAAATTTGGCATGGAGGTAGGTCTTCAGGTCAAGGTAAAGGGAAAATGGTCAAGTGTGAGTCAGTTTCAAAAATAATGAAGGTGTAAATTTATATACCCCTGAATTAACTTAATTTATTTATGTTTATATAATATATCTTTGAATGGTCGTACCTACCTGAAAATCGGTACGAAGGTTTGTATTTAGTCAAAGTAAAGTAAAAATCTGAAAACGGCCAAGTGTGAGTCACTTTCGTGAGGGCATTCCTGTAACTATTTTTAACTGAGGTATATGTATAGAACTTGGTACTTATTCAGATCTCACTTCTTTTATAGGAGAAGCATTCTCATATTAGCGAACTTGGCAGCCTTTTACATTTATGTTTTGGGTGGGATCAGTTCTACGCTAATAACAATTGATTTTATTTTCATCGACGATCAACGATCAGCTATGCAGTTTGAACAGCAATGAAAAACGCTCCTTGCCACGGAGCGGAGTGGAAAGTGAATTTCCCATTCCTTCTATTTCCTTTTCTGATTCGTGTCGTTGAAGCATCGAAGACCTTCAATTCAATTTTAAAAGGCACTGTTTGCGGAATTGTTTGTAAACAGACACTTTTATTCTTGTTGAAATTACTACGAAGTTTTTAAAGTTCTATCCAAAAATGAATTGTTTTACTTTTATACCTACTTAACCACCTCGTAGTAAGGTAAACCTTTTTATCAAGCTCACTAGCTTAATTTATTTAGGCTTAATTTATAATAGGCTTCGCTCGCCTCAAATTCTCATTTCACAGAGCAGAAATCTCGCAACAGAACACTACAGTTACTTCAATACGTTACTGTAGACGATATTATATGTTTTTCCATTGCGGATAAATTAATAGATTTTGCATTAGGCATTGGACACTCGTGAACACGCATCATACAGTTGAACATGCGAGAAGCATGGTTTTTGTAAGTTCATCCCCGCTACCTTGCCCTTGCGCCTTTCTCATTGGCATAGCGAAACTAACTTTAAAGGGAAATTGTATAAAGTCTCTAAAAATTAAAAAACGGTGGCGAATTCGGACGCAGAGAGGTCGTAAACGATACCAGAAATGAAATAAATAAGTGCTCCAATATGTGCGCAACACTCTGGTGCACTCTCAAAATAATCAGGTGCATAATCAGCCTTACTAAAACCAAATTTGGAAAACGATCTTTCAAGCAATAATCTTTAACAGACTTACCTACTATCTCATAAGCGTCATGAAAAAATTAAAGTATAATTTTCATAATTTTATTGTCAAAGAAACGAAGTTCGCGGGGCAGCTAGTATTTATTTAATAAATACTGACATGTAAAAGTGATAAACAATATCCTAATTACGAAATAAACTATTTTATTTCATTGCATTACATGTATTTTACAGGATAGATACGCAGAAGTTCCGCAAAGTTAACCACTTCGAAAATAGCCAGACAGCTTCATAGGAACCTGAAATTCCCCCATACATTCACCGGAGTTGTAGCTCAGTTGGTAGAGCGTTCGCCTAGCAAGCGAAAGGACCCGGGATCGAAACTCGGTAACTCCATTCCGCTTCCGGAAATAACGCTTTTTTTTTTTTTTATAACTTTATTTTTGTTCAATTTGTAGTACTTTCTGCTTGAATATATTCGGGGATAGTTAAGTAAGAAACTTAAAAAGCTATTTCTAATCAAATGAAAAAAGAGAGTGAGGATATCAATTTGTCCGAATTTGATTATAATTTTAATTTAAATATTAACCTGGTTTTATTTTACATCTTAACTTTTATTGAAAATAAAATTGATAATTACGGCAAGAAAGTAAGACATATATTATGCGATAACAACTACAATATTTTGAAAAACATCAGTTTATAGTACACTAGCGACCCGCCCCGGCTTCGCACGGGTGCAATGCTGATACTAAATAATAATATACTATAGAGAAACTGTGAACGTTGTATATAAAAACACTAACTGTGCCCGCGACTTCGTCCTCGTAATTTTCTGTTATTATTTTAGACAATTTACTTTTTAAATTTTTAAAAGTACATCATTATTTCAATGTACTTCTGCGTAAATTATATTTTTCGTTTTATTTTCTTGTGGCAGAAGTAGATATTGATTTTCTCCACAACCTGATCTTGACAACGCTACATACAGTTGGCCGTGTGAAAAGCAGTCTAGACGTAAATCAATTCCTACGTGTTTAAATGTTTGCCCCTGTGATTTATTAATTTTAACGGCAAAAGACAGCTTAACGGGAAATTTAATTCTTTTAATATTAAAAGGTAAATCATTTGGTAAATCATTGTGATGCGAGGTATAAGCACTGTTCGACCTACTGCTGGACCAGTCAAAATTATTGCAACAATCACGTTATTGCGAAGAAATTTGATTTGAAGTCGGGTCTCGTTACATAAATTTGGTGGTTTAAGATTTTTAAGTAAAATTATTGGGGCAACTATTTTTAATTCGAGGGAATATGGGGGAAGGCCGCTTGAGTTCAAAGAATTAAGAAACATTATCAATAGATGTGTAGGTAGCTGTCTCCTGGAAGTTTACTTAAAATTATTTCATTAATTTCATCCACGCTACTGTTTCTCGCTACTAATATTGTCCTTAGACACATCCATAATTGACGGGTCCTACGTAGACTAGTACAAGTGCAAAAATGCAACTTTTCAAGAGAGCGGTTTAAAGGTTCAAAAGCTTGTAACTTTGTCGTAAATCAATAAAAACACTTGAAATTTTAGTATGTTATATTTTGATATTTAAGAAATAAGACTGCATTATTGTTTTTTTTTTCTTTTTTTATACTTTGGAAAATAGGTTGACTTGCATTGATGTAGCTTGTTTTCTTAACTACAGTAGAACCTGTAAACTGATACAAGTGGCCACTTATACTAGTATATAGTGTACTTGCTTAGACTTTTAATAAAGGAAATCTGAAGAATTTAACTCCTTAAACATAGTATTTCCGTGTTATTGACCAATATGAGGTTATAATATTAAAAATAATATCTACTTTTATCGATTTTTTAACACTTACAACAGTTTACTCAGTACTGGAAAGCTACTTGCAACAGTTTGCTGTATTATATTAACTGTGAATATTTAAATTAGTGTGGCAAGACGTTAAATAAAAACATTTAAAATACAAAATAACACTTTATTATTAAATAGATAGATTCTTAATAATGAAAAATAAAATCATTGGCCTGGCAATCTTAAAAATAATAAAACAAAATAAATGTAATCTTCTTATTTTAAGTAAAAAAAAGGTTTGATTTTAAAGAGGTTTTCTTACGATAATACCTAATTGTTTTTTTTTATTTTTAAGACTGGCTTGTCTTAAATTTCATGTCACTTTTCTTATAAATAGCATTTCCACTATTTTTTTTCAGTTACGTTACGTCAGTTACGTACGTTACGTCTGTTCAGTAACGTCCACTAGTTTTTGTACGTTGATGTTTCTAATTTATTTCTCCCTTCGCAGATCCGCTAGAAAAGGTTTTTAAAGAAATTAGTATTACTTTTGTGCAACTCTTTTCGAACTATGTGCTTCTATTGAGTGTATAGTTGTGTACATAATTTGTTAAATGTATAAAAAAGTAACACAACCCCTAAAATCAGGGCCATGAGACCTTAGAGTCTAAATCAGATGATGGAAAATTCATTACATTTTTACAACTTGTATTAAATGGTGATTTGTGTCACCCTTCATACGAATGCCTCATCACATCACCACACTCGTCATACTTGTTTAAATATGCATATTATACATTTGAAAATATCCTGCTAATATAGTTACCGGGAAAGTTGCTTAAGTATGGATTGGATGTTTGTTACTCTTTGACGTTCAAACGACTTAACCAATTTTGAAGAAATTTCGTATGGAGTTAGCTGACAACCTGGATTAAAACATACTTTTTAACCGACTGCGTCAGAGGAGGGCAATGTTTTGCAGTTATAACCGACACTCGTGCGGTCGAAGTTGCGGGCGACCACTAAGTCCTTTATAAAATTATAAGTTTAATTTGAATGTATTGCTATACTTATGTTTTGATTGGACTTAATTGTTTTTTTTAATACTACAACTTTACCAAAATAAACTGAGGTTGCGAATATTGTTATATTGTTTACCTCTGGAATATTTCTACACCTTTAAAAATGATGTACTTGGGTACATAAAAAAAAATTGTCTCGTCAGTTACCAAGTAGCAAAATTTGGTAACTCCTTACGTTAATTGCTGCAAAAAATGTATTAAAAGTAGTATCGCTATTTATTTTATTAGTAAATAGATATTATTATTAAAATAATGTAGGTTACGTCAGATAACAATATCAAGAAAATAAACATTGTAGTCCTACAGCTGACATAAGTGTAAAATTTATTGAAAGAATAAAATAATAATAAAATAAAAAACCCGCCTGTAAAAAAACAACCACTAACTAAAAAGGGAAAAACAAACTCTATAATTTAGTGTGAAGAGTATGCAGTACACCGTGCGTCTACATTATATAATTTATACGTAAAAAATTAATGCAGGCGGCACAAACAAATCTACAAGCAGTATAATCTGTATCTTGCATTAGGTGAACATTAATTAAACCCTTTTGTAGAAATATTAGTACTGTCAACTTAGTAATTTGTTTGTAAATATTTAACGCATAAATTTATTAATTATTGACCTCGTGAGCCCTTAATTGTTGTGAATTCTCACCACTACTTACTCAAAGCAAACAAAACTTGTTAAATATGTAAAAAAGTAACACAACCCCTAAAATGTATTGCTGCATTAAAAAAAAAAAAAAAAAAAAAAAAAAAAAACAAAAAAGTATGGCGCTTGATACAAAATTTCTCTCCTAATTAATTTACTCTAAAATATAATTTGTGCTATTAATAAGTATTAAAAGTGTGTCCTAACAGTGTTTTAAGGAACAATACATAACTAGTAATGTTTGCAGCAGTGTAAAGCCAGTGTAACGCAAAATATAGTGTGTGATAAACATTCTTAACACAAGTAAAACTACTTAAAAATAATAATATTGACATTCTTTACGAAATATTGGACTATTAACACAGTGATACAATCATAAACATAACAATACAGCAATAATTGAACTGACATTGATTCAAAACAATATATATAAAAAGACGCCACTATTTTCAAAAATTTCAAATTTGGGCGTCATTTAACAACAGAATTCAAAACAAATGCCATAGATAACGTAATGAAGAATTTACCACAGAATATATAAGTAAAGAACGAGTACACCAAAACAACGTACATTTGGGCACAGATTATAAAAGAAGTGTCAGATAAACCACAAAAGATGTATGTTGCCAGTTACGAATAATTAAATATACCGGGGAAAAAAAAATAAGTTAAAATTTTCTTCCCTATTGTACCTTAATAACTATTTTAAATGAAAATGGAGATCCGTACTAAAAAAAACATCGGAACGAAACGGACGTTTTCTAAGTCGTTAGAGAAGATTAATGAAAGCGACTCATTGAATTCTCCTTTATCATGCGACTTGCTCAGAAAGAGTTTAGACTTGTCGACGAATACATTTCCACAACATATAGAAGAACTGAAATTGGAAATAAATTGTCTTAAATCCCAGCTTCTGAGTACTCAAAATGAGATGGATAATATGTCTCTAGAAAATACTGAATTTAAAAAACAAATTTCTATACTAACACAGGAAATAACTGCATTGAAACAAATATGTCGGAGCCCTACTTCGGCATTATGTAAGAATATCGCCCCATCAAAAAAAACGAAGGTCAAACGCAGACTATCAGATAAGTTTCAATTAAGTCCAATTTTACAAAGCAAGACCAATAAAAACAATTTTTTGAAGTCTAAGCTCCAAGACAAGACAAAAATGAAAAACGCGTATCCTGACACAAATTCAATAGAAATGAACGACACAATATCTAATAATACCATAGTTTTCAATAATAATCAAGCCTTAAGTGAGAAAAATAGCAGCAGCGAAGCAAATTCACAAAATACAGCGACTATTATTTCCTCAGCCAAAACTACAGTCAACTCAAATGGTAACAAAATATACCTATTTGGAGGAAAACAATGTATTGGATTGTCAGGCGCTCTCTTAAAATCTCGACTAAAGACTCGATACAGACACTACCAAATCCGATCATTCATAAAGCCCTACGCGTCAACTGAAGAAATACTGAAGTCGGCCAAGATGTTTGATATCACCCCTGAAGACCGTGTAATTGTCTGCGTTGGTGAGCATGATCAAAATCGTCTGAATGTCATGTCAGAACTATGTATTTTCTTAAAATCTACAGTGTGCCCAATTTTAGTTTTAAAAGTGTTCAAAAATATGCACCTACATGAATTTAAACTTAATGAAATGTTAGCTGTGATAAGTGGTCAGTATAGTAACTGTACTTTTATTAACTTAGAGCATAACTACCCAAAGTTTGTCTATGGCAAAAAAATTAATTATGTTCTAAATCAAATAGATTACAATATCGATTTTTTAAATTATAATTTTAAACATGTCTCATCACTATCTAATGTAAATGTTGCTATGAAACAAAACTGTGCACACTACACTTCGAATAATAACACACAGACTGACGAAGTAAACGCAAAAAAAATAAATGTTAAGATGGTAGATGTTGGTTCTCAAACAGAACTATTAAATAATTTTTTTCGTGACTAAGTATATAAGAATTTTACATCAAAACGTAGCCGGTATTTGTAATAAACGTAGTCTTCTTGAAATACAATTAAGTGAAATGTATTTTATAAAATTAGAACCTGATGTAATATGCTTAACCGAAACTTTTATTGAATTAGGAAGTGAAAATCTAATTAAGCTAACTGGTTATGAATTAGCTGTATCTTATTGCAGAAAAAATAGACAGAAACGTGGGGGTGTAGCGATTTTAACTAAACCTAGCGTAGTTTTTAAACAAATAGAGTTTTTGAAAGAATATAGTATTGATAAACACTTTGAATGTTGTGGGATAAACCTGACTACACAAAACATTTTTATTATAGGTCTCTATAGAACACCCGATTCAAGCTTTACAATCTTTATAAATAAGTTAACAGCCTTATTATATCATTTGAACGATAAATTCAATAGGAAAAAAATCGTTCTAGTCGGTGATTTAAACATTAATACTTTACAGTCCGATAAAAAAAGTAAAGAGTTAAATGAAGTTATTCTGAACTTTAATCTAATATTTCACATAAAAGAACCAACACGCCAAAATACATGCATTGACCAGATTATAAGCAATATTAAATCAGCAGATGGTAAATTACTACATTGGGATATATCGGACCATAATACAGCTCAGATGTTAAATATTCCAGTTAAACATAAAGACACATTTAAAGAATACTTTATTAGCCGAAGAGACTATAGCATGGAAAATATAAAAAAATTTAAAGAATATATGTCCAAACTCACTTTTTCAGAGGTATATGCACATCTTAACATGGATCTGGCATTTGAATCTTTTCATGAATTATTAATCCTATTTTATGAATTATGTTTTCCTAAACTTAAAATTAAAATCTCAAATAAATCTAAAAAAGCTAATTGGATAACTAAAGGCTTAAGAACTAGTTGTAAACGAAAACGATTTCTACGTTACTCGTATTATAAAAATAGATCTCAAACAAATAAAAATGGATATAAAAAATATTCAAAGCTACTAAAAAATTGTATTGAGTTCTCAATTAAAGAAACACACAAAAACGTAATAATTAATTCTAAAAATAAGTGCAAAGCTTCCTGGTCTATAATAAAAAGTCAGACAGAGAATTTAACTAAACTACACAGTATAAATAATATAAAAGTAGAAAATAATAATATAGATGATCCTACAAAAATAGCAGAAGCCTTTAATAATTATTGGATTGATCTTACAAACAAAACAGATAACCAACAGATTTGTACATATAAGGAAAATCTATGCAGTAGTATATTTCTCAGGCCTTTTGATTATGAAGAAGTCTATAGACTAATTTCTTCGTTAAATAATACTAAGGCCGTTGGTTATGACGAGATTATGACGAAAATCCTTAAAATATGTTCAGTTGAACTCACTCCAGTCCTTACCCACTTAATAAACTTATCGTTTTCAGAAGGACATTTTCCTTCCCAACTTAAACGAATTATAGTTAAGCCGCTCCATAAAAAAGGAGATAGTTCTACAATAGACAATTACAGACCAATAAGCCTTATACCAATAATCTCTAAAATATTTGAAAAAGCGATGCAAAATAGACTGCTCACATTTATTGAAAAACATAACATTTTAAAAAAGGAACAGTATGGTTTTCAAAAAAACAAATCAACAACTATGGCCTGCTTTAACCTCATGAAAAATATTATTGACGAAGTCGATTCAGGAAACAGAGTTTCGGTTATTTTCTTCGACATGTCAAAAGCATTTGATTTCGTGTCACATAAACTTTTATTGCTTAAATTAGAAAAGTATGGGATTCGTGGCTTAGCCTTCAAATGGATAGAATCTTATTTATTAAATAGACAACAAAGTGTTGTAATTTCAAAAATTAACGAGCGTAATGAACTGACAAGTTTTAGTTCACAATTTAAAATAAATAATTCAGGAGTTCCTCAAGGTAGTGTTCTAGGGCCTCTCTTATTTCTACTTTATATTAATGACCTTCCAGAAATAACACAAAGTCCCTGTACACTTTTTGCTGACGATATCTCAATTATTGTAACATCACCAAAAAACTCTGACATTAATAATTATTTTAACGATATACAAACAACAATTCAATCTACTGTACATTGGTTAAACCTCAATAATCTAAATGTTAACATTTCAAAAACAAAAATCATGCAGTTTATGACTTATGGAAGTAAGAAACTGAATTTAAATATTACATATAATGGACAAGTTATATCTCAAGCAGAAGAAACCAAATTTTTGGGACTAATATTGGATAGGCATATGTCGTGGAAAGGACATGTAGAAAAACTTTGCAGTAAATTAAATAAATTTGTTTTCGTCTTATTCACACTCCGAAAAACATCATCACAGAAAACAGTTTTATTAGCATACCACGGATACATCACTTCAACTTTGATTTACGGTCTCATATTATGGGGCAATTCCACCAATTGGCATAGAGCCTTTCTTGCTCAAAAGAAATGTATCAGGGCAATTGGTGGCATTCCTCCATGGGAATCATGTAAGCCTCTTTTTAAGAAATTTAAACTTCTAACATTACCTAGTCTATACATTATGGAGTGTGCAAAGTTTGTAAGACAAAATGAACATATTTTCAAAAGATCTACTGATCTGCTCTCAAGGAAAAGTCGAGACCCAGAACGCCTAGTGGTTCCGAGAATTCCTAGAACAGCATTATTTCAAAAAAATTGTTACTACATGTGTATAAAAATATATAATAAGTTACCAATAGCTATTAAGAATACCCCTAATAGATTATTTTATAAGCTTCTCAGGAATTGGCTACTGGATAAAGCCTTCTATTCAGTAGATGAATTAATAAAATATTCAAAAATAGATTATAAATAAGTAGAGCTTAAATTGTATTAGTATTTATAGGATAGATGAGATTGTATTAGGTATTTTAGACTATACATATTTAAGAATAAAAATACTCTTTTATTAAATAGTAAGGTTCTAAACATAATAATAAATTTAATTAATATCTTATACTTAAATAATTAAATTGTATTTGTATTTATAGGATAGATAGATTGTATTAGGTATTTTAGACTATATTTAGGAATAAAAATACACTTTTATTAAATAGTAAGGTTTTAAACATAATAATAAATTTAATTTAATTAATATCTTGTACTTAAATAAATTAAATATCTACAATTATAACATATTACATAAAAAATGTATACTCTAGGTACTACATTAAATTACATGATATAATGTTATATAATAAGGTAATTATAGTTAGGTACTTAGCATAGATATTATAAATGTAATTAATACCTTTCATATATTTTATTACTATGATTGTAAAATGTCCACATTTACAACACAAAAAAAATATTTGCATGTTATACCTATTCCTAACTAAGTGTTCTGATCTATATAAATATTTTAAGACCAACATTTGTACTTACAACACTTAAGGCAAATAAATGATTTGATTTGATTTGATTTGATTTGAAAAACAGGGCACGAAATAGTTTTGATACAGATGAATACGTTAGCAGTTAACGCAGTTATACCAGTGTTAACGTGCTCCCGACTCCGTCGCAGCGCGCATACTGGAGTAAATGGCACTTGCGCGTACGTGACGCGGCGCACGCGACTACCTACACTGGTGCAAGTGACTTACATCATTGTAGATAGTCGTGTGGCCGAAAACCATGTCACTTACATTAGTTTACAAGTTTGTATCTCTGAAATTACTGAATAAAATAATATAATTTTTACAGGATATAAAGTTAAGGTAATTTTAAGGCTTTTGGTGCAAAAAAACGTATTTTGGTGTTTTGCGGGTTACACCAGTATACGTAGGACCCGTCGCATTGATGATCTTTATTTTCTATTTCGCTGATCTATTTGATAAAGATTAATATTATTATTACGTTGATACAACTCTTAACAAATGCATTAATTTCGACCGAATTCGATTAACATAAAAAACGGTTCTAGTGAGTTAATCTTAAAAAATAAACAATTATACTGTTGTGGACATTATTTTAGATAATTTCAATAGGAACAATTCTTTCAAATATATATTTTTGGTATTTTGAACCGTTTTTGCAGCGCACGCAACGGAAGCCCTCAAGGATAAATAATTTACCCCGTTTTTTACATTTTCCATTATTTCTTCGCTCCTAACAGTTGCAATGTGATGTTATGTACCTAGCCTGAAGCCTTCCTCGATAAATGGTCTATTCATCACAAAAAGAATTTTTCGATTCGAACCTGAGACTGAGTAGTTCCTGAGATTATCGCGTTCAAACAAACAAACTCTTCAGCTTTATAATATTAGTAAAGAAAAGTATAGATTAAAAATGGCTCTAACCTTGTAAAGAAATTTTCTACGTTCCTGTATAAACAAAGTCGAAACAAGAAAATAGGTGTGTCATAACTCAAGCTAAGACTCCTCAGTTAACACAACTTAAGCTCTTGTTAACGCTGCTCTAACAAGGTCGAGAATGTATCTCACTTACACTTTCTTTGCACTCTTTGCAAACTCAGGTCATGCAGAAAATATCACACTCCAGTAATTGTGACCCTGTTGCAACTAGAAAACTCAACGATTTATTGAAGATCGCACGGGAACGCAATAAATGCCCTTGAAAATATTTCCATCTCGCGAGCGCCAATTAAAGTTTTCTATCGATGCACTCTATATAATGAATATTTATTCACGCGCGTTTCACTGAATGTTTGAACAATTTCAAGGGCGTCCGCTGATGGTTGGATAATCCGCGCGAGTGTTCAATGTTTACTTATTGAATTTTTTACGCTCTAGTTCTAATATTTATTTTTTAACAAGCAGCCTGATGAATTGAAAGACATTATTCTGGTGTGGACGATCATTACTGAATTTTGATGTACGAGGTATGTGTTAAATGAAACCTTACTTTTACCAAAGTTGCCTATAAGACTCAAGTTAATGTACTTCATTAGCAATTCAGTTCCAGCTACCACCACTTTTTGTCAAAGAAGTAATTCATGCAAAATTCTTTGTGACAGTTATCCGCTTGCAAAAGGCGGTGTGCATTGAGCATCTATCAGAAATTGAAAGTCACGGCCAAACGCGCGTTGCTCTTCCAGGAAACCCTTTGAAACAGCGTTGTGAAGAACTCTTTTAAATCATTTCGGATCGATATCGGAACCTATTCAGACGTCTGGGAAATATTTCATGTCGATGTCAACAACAATTCGACCCTCATCCAATATTTTGAATGTTTTTGTTCCGTAACAATATTTTTTTTTGTGACATTGAAATTGAAAGTGAGTCTTCAAACGGAGTTTTTGATAACATTTGTTACACTTGCGTGACAAACATGGGTGTTTTTATGTGATTATGCTTTTTCTTTCATAGTTTTAACTAATTAAAGGTCAAATACTATCAGAAAATATATGTAATTTTTCAGCACAAAACGTTGTTGAAGTTTACATAGAACAATTTATCTCTGCCCATTATTATTTTAAATGCAACTGCAAAGCAAGTTAAAAGGCATCCCCATCTCTAAAGTCGCTTCACCTTTTCATTCCATTTCTTTGTACTTATTGTTTTCTTTTCCTTTTTTTCGAGAAACGGTTCGTTTGAAAATAATTTATATCTGACTTGATTTACTGTACAGAGTTACAACGGAGTAAATCTCGTACCTTTCCAATTTTAATGGTGAAGTGGTTCAGTTTGATTTTTTGTAAGGAATGTGCTTGGTGGATAATTTCCAAAATTTTAACGTTTTATAAGTTACACCAATTGCAAATATAGAATCTTTTTTTAACCATGTTTTTTCTTCACCGATTTTAATCATAGAAAAAGAGTGTAAATAACCTTGAAAATACATTCTATTATCTGCACTAGGTTCTATTTAACCTGTTACCTCGTGCACAAACTGGCTTATAAAACCTTAAGAGCTGTACCTCGTTTTATAATAAGTTAAAGAGTAGAGAGCAGTCCTCGTTACTTTATTCAACAGATGCGTTGTGCTACTCAATTTACCTTAACCTTCATTGTTTTCTCGTTTGTTTTAACATAAAGGTAATAAAAAGGAATATGCTTTCCACTTACACATTCAATAAGCGTAGGAACACGTGTCAACTCTTACATAGAAATTTGTTTTTAGTACGGTTGTTCTTTTGATCATAACAATTTGAATGTGTTTATTTTTTTCCTTTCGGCTAGGTTGTTTGTATTATTCAAGTGGACGTGTATTTTTGGGAATGTTTTTGGTAGTTATTTCTCGTTGTTTCATCGCAACACTAGAATAACTCGAATCTTTTGTTATAGTGAGACACATTCAATCAACGGTTTTCGAGATTATTAAGGTTTGTGATGTTGCAGATACCTAACGATGAGTATAATAACATACATATAAATGTAATAAATGTGACGTGTTGTAATAAACTGAATTGTTTAACATTTTAAATATAGTTGACGTGACTATTATAGAACTAAGGTCTAATATGACAGCCAGACAGTGAGGGAATCACTTATAAAAATAAAATTAAGCCCCGCAATCGACTGCGTTGCAAAGATAAATCTTCTGTAAGCCCATTCATCCACGATGGCAGTAATTGATGCATTCACAATTAAAACAATACGTGACACCTCGACGCCCAAAGTGTAAACCAGGTAAATGTGAAATGAACTCGCGTGCGTTTAATCATTTATTAAAAAAGTCATACGAATAACCTAACAAATAAATTACCTACAGTAGGTAAAAACTATTTACTATTAAAAACCTAACACCGAACTCATTAGAATCATTAATTGGACACCGTGTTAAAAAATAATTATTTATCAGATTAAATTTAAATCTAAAAGTAATCTTATACATTCAGAGTGAGTTTAATTAAAATGTCCGCCTGACAAATCCGCTCGCGGCTTACTTCAGCGGAGATTAGCAATCGTACGTATTACGTGTGCATTATTGAAGCGTATGCGAACTGGTGCACTTTGAGTTCAACCTTGAGGTATATTAATGAGGTATAATGCGATCCGATTCGAGATTATTGAATATGGATTATTAATACCTACTTGTGGAGCAAGTTTATCATATGTGGGCAAAATCAACGAGATTTTTGTTCAGTTAATGATTTATGTACATATGTGTCCTTGATGTGCTACTGGACTTATGGCCCCAGACTGTACTTATAAAAACAGGACAAGAAAACAACATAAGAAACAACTATAGATTTTTTTTTCAGCAGACAAGAACGATTTTTTGTGAGCTTCTTAAATGAAAGTTTAATTTGTTTTTTTTTCAGCTGTGTGCCACGGTATTCTTTATCCATAAATATAGTGCTAAAAAGGATGTGCTTCGTAAAAAAGGGGTTGTACAGAAAATGGCACATGATTACAGTAACACAGATTTAATTTTAAACAACACGCCATATAACATAACTGACCTTCATATTTGATAGGTTTTTTCGATCACACCTAAAACTTTTGATATACATTCATTTGATCGATTGTCGCTCTCCATCGGAACACGTGGGTTTGATAGACGTATCGTGGGCTGGAAAATCATTTAAAAAACGTCACGTCTCCATGCTTTCAATTTCTTTTTAATACGTACAGCTAACAGTAAGCGGTAGCGGGATAAATTAAAAACACACTACGAGGACTGATTTGAGGTAGAAGAGGATAAAAAGACTGGAAGGATTTAAAGGAGGCCTTTGCCCAGCCGTAGAATACCATAAAATGACCTATAGCTACTCGTAACAATTCTTGAGTTTTTTAGAAACTTTTACTTTAATATTGTCAGATACGACTACCTACTTAATACACACAGCGAGAGAGCGACAGTTCATTCATTATACGCTGCTTTGAACGACAGCCGTAGCAATCTGTAAACACTGTCATATCTTCCTCGCTCCGCAAGCTGTGCTAATTGCGAATTAATAGGATGCGCGGCAATACGCAAGAAATATACGATTTATGCAGAAATAGTTACAAACTTAGTTCTCAGTATAAATGGAAGCCTAGAGCCGCCGCTATACGCAGTGTAATGCACCATATTGCTTTTGGAACCTCTTTCGTAAATAAGCATGTTTCTAAGGAGTGACAGGCACTTTCATAGAACTAAGTAAGTACTAACAGGACATGAATTTCATCCAATTTAATAAAAGATGAAATGAAAGTTGTGCTTTCGTGATCGATGCATAAGTATTTGTCTGGGGTAAATACTCAAATAAATCATGTTGCCAAAAATAAAACATTTTTTTATTAACTGACTCCCTAAACATCCTAACAAAATCTATTCGTAAATCATTAGTATAGTGTACAAATCAAGAATAATAACAAATTTTAAATAAAAATAAGGAATAAAATTTTAACAAAAATAAAGTTTAAAATTCAATACTGTTAGTTCTGCCGGTGTGCATAAATTGTAACTTCGTAGTGGAAGTAAGATTGTAATTTATGTATTAGCATATTAAAATCCCTGGATGCTGTACGTGAGATCAAGTAATGTGTAGGTTTATTCATAACAGAGTTAAAGTTGCTTTTATCTGATAAAACGCTGCCTTGCTGTAATAAAATGGAAGAGTTTAAAAGAAAACAATAAAGTATAATATATACGGTCGAATTGAGAAACTTTCTCTTATTTGAAGTCAGTTAAAAATGATAGATAGTAAAACTCAAATTAACGCCCAGGGTGACCGTTTAAGCTCAATCTCGCGATTGAAATTTGTATCGGCGTTGTGGTCGCGACTCGAGTCGTGCAAGCGCAATCATAGATGTTATTCGTGGATCATATCGATATATCATGTGCTTTGAAATGTAATGCTCTTTCCGTAAGTACAGGAAGTTTCACATGTTTTAATAATTTTATGGTAATCGGAATGTTGAAACATAAACCTATAAAATTCAATTAATACATACATAAATAAGTATACACCTACATTATTTAATGTCGAAGTTATCCCGAAGTTTCAGAAACTAAAATTGATTTCAGCTTACGTTGATTTACGTAAAAGCAGTACCAGTAGCTTAACCATTGACCCTTAAATAATCACATGTGGGCTGTCCTTTCCTTGCATTTTAGTTTAAAACAAACACTCACTCACGATACAGGGTAATGGTCATGTAATAAGTATAAATCATATTCAAAATCATATCACCATAATTGAGGGGCAGTTGCTTATTTCTTACTTCTATAATATTATTGAGATAATTATAATAACTATTTTACGCAATACCATTGCAGAAGCATCGGTAAAATCATTCCTTTTTTATGGAACTTAAAAATTATTTTATTACTTAATTTTTACATACATTTAAACAGATATGTAAATCACATAAGTGGTTCTCGTGTGACTAAGAGCGAGTACACATTGGGCGTTTAACCATACTCATACTCATACTCGGCTCAGTTAGAAAATAGCCTTTTTGGTGAATATTGTCCACTTTACAAGAAAGCGTGCGTTCAAATGTGCAACATAACTGCGATTCATGTATCTGGAACCGCGCGACAAACGAATTTCCAACGCGCGTTTGCATATAAATTTCAAAGCGCGCGTTTTACTCGCGCTTGATCGCGCGCTTGCATGTATACTCCTCGATTCGAACTACTGGTTCTTAAAACGCGTATTTCCAAAGTACGCGTTTCAAAACACCTAATGTGTACTCGCTCTAAAGTGTTTCATTGGCGTCGGGTCGGGTATTAGGAGTTCATTTGCAAATGATCTTCTAAAACCATTCATTATTAACCTCGCCTACCCCATTAATCCGTCCCTGTATATTATAAAAAACGTGTTTAATATTTATGTCTCACTGCTGGACAAATGCTTTTTTCCTTCCATCTTTTTTATACGGCTTTCGAGATGTCTTACAAAATAACAAAATACTTAATCAATTTCTGTCATTAAATTATGTAAACATACAATGAGATAGGCAATGATTAGAGCGATTTGGTGATCATGCCGATCAAAGCCTGTGTTTGAAACTTATACTTTAATGGATTGAACCGTGTTACTAGAATGGTGTAAGCGTGCAACGTACACCGTGTGAGCAGATATATCGCTCGAGTCTTACCTGTACCTACAATATAGCGTTGTGGGCGATTTGCCGGGAGCTTTCAAGCATGTTCATCGAGATTCAATGCCATAGCAATCCATTTGAGAATAGATATGGAGTTTCTTTTGTAACAACAACGTTTAAATTTGTAGTGAAATGGGTACTCTATCATTGGATGGTGGAATATAGGGATTGAAAAATAAAAATTTACAGGAAAAATTGAACTTTTTGAGTTGTAGTAAATTTTAAATTTTAGGAAGGAATTAACAGCGTCTACAAATATCGGTTGTAACACTGTGGTTGCGTTTATTAAATAAGGTACTAGTTTCGTTCAGTATTGTAGTTATTGTACCTCATTAACGAGCTCGTGTAATCATAACGCTACTCAATCAGTCGGCTCTATTTCAGATGATTGATTGGACGGCAGGTTTTCTTTAATGAATGTTTAACGCCCTAAATATGAAAGTAACTTTGTCGATAAAACACAGCATGAAGGTTTATTTTTAGTAATTATAATGAAATTTCGAGGTTGATCTTAGACTCTTAGTACTTACACATTTGTAGGCCTAGCAATGTACCAGTTTTCTATAAAAATAGAGTTCATGGAAATAATTTAAAGACTCGGAGAAATAGAACACTCCGCTAAGACAATACTGTTGTGCTCAGTTTCAAAGAATTACTCTCCAGACACTGAAACATTTGTATTTAAAAATAAATTGAATTAAGTTAGTGTACTTTATTTCTATGAATTAATTATTGTAGTCTTGCAAAATAAATGGAAATTGGTTTTGAAATGTCCTTTTCCTTAGCAAAGCTTTTATTAAAGTAAATAAACGTTTTTTTAATTAGGTTACTTATTTCAATACCTATCTTCTACAACTTCAATATTTGGGGTTGGCAAAAGAAATGATATAGCAACTAATATGTGATGAAGCTTTTTTATTTCTTATTTATATCAATGATTTACCCTTTCATATAAGGGATAATCATAAAATTCTACTATTTGCAGATGACACTTCTCTTGTCTTTAAAATTAAGCGCCAACTTAAAAACTTTGACGTCATTAATACTGCACTGGCTAAGGTTGTACATTGGTTCAATATCAATAACCTTTTAAATCCGAGCAAAACAAAGTTAATAAAATTTTCTACGCCTAATGTGAGGCACTTAGATACCAATGTACAACTGAATGGACTAAAATTGGACCCTGTTGAGTCAACTGTATTTCTTGGTATAACTGTCGATGCCAAACTGCAGTGGGGCCCTCATATTAATAAATTATCCGGCAAGCTTAGTTCAGCTGCCTATGCTGTAAAAAAAATCAGACAAATAACTGATGTAGATACAGCCAGAATAGTCTATTTTAGTTACTTTCATAGTGTTATGACGTACGGCATTCTCCTGTGGGGAAGTTGTGCCGATATAAATTCAATATTTGTGTTACAAAAAAGGGCTGTACGCGCTATTTACAATTTGGGCCCAAGAGTTTCTCTCCGAGAGAAATTCAAAGAGATAGACATTCTGACTGTAGCTTCACAATATATATTTGAGAACCTCATGTATGTTCATAAAAATGAATCAAACTTTGTAAAAATGTCTGATATACACTCAGTAAACACAAGAAATAAACATAATTTAGCCGTTCATGCTACTCGTCTCCACAGAGTAAGCAACTCGTTCATGGGTCAATGTATACGCTTTTACAACAAGTTACCCATTAGTTATCGTAAGTTACCTATAAGGAAATTTAAAACTTGTATTAAATCTAAACTATCCAAAAAAGGATATTACACAGTATTAGATTATTTAAGTGATAAAACCGCTTGGGATTGAGCTGCTCGCTTATACAGCTATCGTTTGTCTCCATGACTTGACATGTTTTGTGCTTTTGCATATATTCATTTACAATCTTGACATGTTTTGTGCTTTTGCATATATTCATTTACAAACTTGACATGTTTTGTGCTTTTGCATATAATTATTTATATTTATACAATACTAGCTGGCCAGGCAGACTTCGTACTGCCCCAATCAATAAATAAAAGACCTAAATTTTTGTATTGGAAAAAAAAAGATTTCAATTATTCGATTTTTTCTCACCTTTTAAACCTTCCCTAGACCTCCACGAACAATTTAAGACCAAGATGAGATAAATCCGTTCAGCCGTTCTCGAGTTTTAAGCGAGACTAACAAACAGCAATTGATTTTTATATATAAGAAGATGTATTATTATTATTTAATTATGGACCTTGTTTATAATGGTCAGGAATTATGCAGTGAATCAGTGTTTGGATAAAGATTTCATTTGTTTTTACTTATTAACCGGCAGCAGATTCGTCATGCTCCCTTAGTCGCCACTGCCTGCGGTGGCGTCTCGGGTCGGGTCACCTCCTTCCCTCAAATATGGCGAGGGAGGTGATGGCTGACCCCTGCGTCATACTCGTGAACGGGTGCTGCTTGCAGTGGCTGGTCGGTCTGCTGACCTTGGGTTCAGTAGTTAAGATTGTTTTTTTTTTTTAATTTTTTGTAGTTCTTATCGACCTAAAACATTGATTTGTCTGGCACGGTTCCTACCTTAATATTTGTCATAATGTAAAAAGACAGCGTGCTGCTGGGGAGTTTGTTGCGCCGTTTCTTCTCCCGTAGCGAAAGCACAGGAAGCGGTGAAGGGTGGGCGATGGGGTGCTGTCTATTGTAATTTTTGACATTCGAAAAGTGCTACATTGTAGTCTAATTTGAATAAACGAATTTTGAATTTTTTTTTTTTTTTTTGCTGGATTCAGTTATCAATGATCGTAAATATTTAAGCTATAGTTTGTAAGATGAAAAGAATAAAAAAAGAATTAAGTCTCGCTTGACAGACGATAAACTTACGGAGGCCCCGAGGAAAATACAAGAGGAGATAGAAAAACGGACTAGACGCGAACAATAAGGTCAGCAACTATCTTATTCAAATTAGCTGTCCAACGAAAACTGAGGAAAGAGAAAAAGCCATACTTGAAGTGGGACAGTTTAAGCTCGACCTAATAATAACGCAATATATTATGTACGTTATGAGTAATTTATGAGTTGCAGTTATTTTTGAAAATGAGAATACTTAGTGTGATATAGTAACAAAAACAGTTTAAAGACCGAGAAAAAAGACACAACACTTATTATACAGAGTAGGTACCTTAAAAAAACTAGATCTATAGAAACTGGATCATCTTAAGCCATTTGGGTATTTACTAGAGTCCATTAACGCATGTTTCCTGATTCTTTCAAAGGCATTTGATCTGGTGTCCTGTGATCTCTCTTGGGATATTCCAAAGGGACTAAGTCTCTACTACTGTTTCAGATTTTCCGTAATATAAAAACAACATACTGAGATTTTCTGCGTAGGATTGTAATTAGAACTATCAGTATCGGTATAGAATTTCATACAATAAAATATAGGGGTTTAATAAAAATGCTGAATTTGCAGCGATATTCTACGTTTATTTTATTCCGAGGCAAAGGTCAAGGTGAAACTAAAATAACAGGTATCGGTTTCCGAAATCCTAGTATACAGGCCAATGAAAAACAACGCCAGCGAATATTTTTTGTAGCGTTGCTCTTTTGTTTACCTTTATCTAACTAACACTTTTTTAAATAAATTTGCAAGGATGAAACGTAGTTGATTCTATTAATACCTTCATAAAACCGAGGAAATATAAAGCCCAAGTATTTTTCGTGGCAAAATTTTTCGCTCCGAAGAAAAATTTTATCCGGCTGAAATTTATTTTACTAGCGATTGATCGAAAGCCTGAGCAACGGAAACAATAAAGCAGGTAAACCTATTCTAGCTTCGGTATACAATGAAGTTGTTATTTGGCCTTATTTTTATAACTTAAGAAAATATTAGTTTCGATAAATTTTGTATATAGAAATGTAAAAAATAAATATGAATAAGGACAGGCAGCTGACTGAGACAGCGTCATTAAAGATACATTTTTAAAATTCTATGATACATGATTATGACGATGATTTTCAGATGGTGCTTTTTATGTACAATTATTAATTTGAAATCGCAGTGAGCAAGACAGACGTTTGCCTAAACAATAATAATTTAAATCGATCTTTAAACAATGATGTTACTCACTGAGAAAAGTAAATAGATAAATATTATCGTCGAAATGAGAGACCTCCTTTTTTAAGTCTGTAAAAATCAAAACTTTAACCAGTTCTAATTTAAGCAGTCCCTTTGAAATTTTCAGCTACTTTTTTCTAATGATAATTATTAAACATAATCTCTATGTTCAAAGCATTGACATCTTATAAGCTCTTGTAATAGGCTTATACGAGACGAATATCTTTAGAGCCTTAATTACTGACATATAAAAGGAGACATGTAATTAGTTAACCTATTTTCGTATTAGTTTATACGTGATACAAAACATCGTGGTCTTGTCGGATATCAAAATAAATAGAGAATGTCTTACCCACGCTCTTGTATCTTAATGCAAATTTTATAAAACAGATAAATGTCTGTCCCACTGCCTGACTAATACCTCACCACTACTTCCATCTCTCATTGTTCGGCAATACTATTTATTAGACCTCTTTACAAGAAATATGATGATTAATAATACTGCTTTTCTTCCATAAAGGAATTTAAATTCTGAAGTAATAGAAAATTTAAAGAGTGAATGTTGCTCACACTCATAACTGAACTAAAAACAAGTAGTTAAATTGCTTTTGCCTGAAAGCGAAGCAAATATATCTGTTTATAAGCCTCATACGTCCAGGAAATGAAACATATTAAAGTGCAGAATATCACGAGAGTGCTAGAACTTAAGTGTTTGCAGCAAACATTCGGATGATAGAAAACTGACAATTTCCAAGCTTACTATTGAAATTCCATCAAACATTCATACTAAGTTATCCTAGTTCGGGAAATAATGACCTACATTTTGTTTTTCTACTTTGTGATGTTTGAACGACGAATGGCGAAAACGCATCTCAGATACAGTGGGCTTAATTAATATCATACAAAACTTATAGAAGCACCGTGACTCATACTGCCTAAACTAAAAGACGGGATATGTACCAAGGATTCTACACATTCAATAATAAGATATTCAGAAATCAAAGCCTGCATTTATTTCCTAAATTTAAACTCAAATGCATCCTTTGTGTGCTCTCGTCTAACGTCTTGTCACTTTGACTAGCACCTAAGATTTTATATAAAATACATTGATACTTAAAAATAAATAAAGTTCTACACAAAATAAACACTTCACTTTCACTCTGTCGTCGTTTCCAAGCCATGCATTTTTCTTCTAAGTATCCTATTGGTTCAACCCATTAGACCGTGTGTAAGTAGGTGCGGTACTCTCGCTTTCTTTCAAGGCTTAAAATAAAACTCTTTGAAAACAAAGTACAACGTTGTATTGTTGAGTACGTGTTGATTTAATACTTAGTGTAAAAGAATAAAATGCTTTGTGCTTAAAATAAATATACGAGTAGTTGATAGAAGCAGTTAGTATAAACTTACAAAGTAATTGGATAGAATTTCGGAACTTTGCTAACATCATATTCACTTTAACGCGAAAACTATTGCTATAACGTCTAATATCATTTTCGAAACTAGTATTAATTGTTAAAGTCGCTCTCAAATAGATATAGTTGGTTTTTAATTAAGGTTTTACTTGTTTAACGCTTTCAAACACGTACCATCATGCGCTTAATAACGAACTTTCGAGAGCAATCGGGAAATTCGATCAGAATACCGCGATGCTGACGGTTATGCTTGCAGTGTAAAGTAATTAACTGATGTGTTGACAATATTTGACGGCTTTATGACACTGAGGTTTTGTAAAAAGAAAAATAATCTATATTTTAGTCCAGTCATTTGGTAGTTTTACCTGGAAAGTTTTGAGAATTGGGTATTTTATAGATTTGGGTATGCTCAAAAAATTGCGCCCAATAACAGTTTTTTGAGAATATGTCCTTTTCGACGCATTTTACGAAAAAAAAATCTACAAAAGTTAACTAGAAAAAAAATCCCACAATTTATATCTTAATAACTTTTTTCATGAAGTCAATAGCTTTGGACGTCCAAGCGCCGCAAAGTATTATTCATCTGCACCACCAAGTGTTTTTCGTACATCGCGTTGAGTACTAGAGAACTGATGAACATACTTATACAATTCTAAATACATATGTTACAGTCATAGTGATTAATGAGCGATTATTCATAATGACTAGTCATTATGGATAATAGCTAAATTCACTAGACAGTGTAATAAATTAATCACATTATCTAGTTATTATTCATAATATCGTGTCAAAGTTAGCCAAAGTAATAATACGGTCTTTATCTTAGGTTCACCCTTGTTTGATCGAACAACGTTTGATATTATATTACTCAATCGAACAACGTTTAAGAAAATCATCACTTTGTATAATGTCGTTTGACATAATTTTCAGTTCGTCGAATATTTATTTGCAATATTAACATTTGCGCTAATGATCAAAAGGTATAATGTTCATTTGAGATCCACACTCCTGCCTAAAAAAAAAACCTAACCTAACCTAAATTAGGTGAGGTTAGGTTTTTTTTTTATTTGTTATCTTATGTTATTTTAATTGATAAAAATAATCTTTCTGATATGTATGCTTAAGGAAAATTGAAATACAAATTTATTCTTAAACGAATATCTACTTGTTTTATCACTTTATCCAATTCTTTGAAGATATTATGTATAATAGCTAGTTAATGTGATTAATTTTGTGCGAATTATCACTTTATCCAAATTGAGTAGATATTATTCATAATAGCTAGACAGTATACATAATATCTAGATTAATCACTTTGGCTGTAACACATACATACTATAGATCAATTACACACAGGACAAATGCCCGTGCTCATCATACAAAGATTTGTCCTGGGTGGGGATCGAACCCACGACCTCTGGTATAGTCAGGCCACAGTCAGGGCCACTAACCACTAGGCCAACCAACAGGCCTGACAAAACAAAACTGTTGTCTGACTTATTGTCTGTTAAAATAACTCGACTAAGTTATAGGATAATTCTGTTTTCCTTTTGAGCTTGCATGGTGCACCTTTAAACTTGGGTCGTTTAACATGTCGTGAGGGTTTTTCTAAACCTATTGTGTTGGTAACTCCACTTAAAGCGGGTGGGTACGCAACAGGTGTATAATAAATGCATGAAATGCTCTTTTTTTCTGCTTTCACTTAAAGCCTTGAGTGTTAAATTGGTTCTTTGAAATCTTGTTTTTTAACTTATCGTGTTTTGTTATTCCGTTTTATGCATTCATAGTAGATTTCACACTTGTTATAGACTTAGATAGTATTTATTTTTTAATCTGATATCGCTGTTCGATTTCATGTGTTTTCTTTAGATTTTTTTTTTGCTTTTCTGTCACCGTGATCTCTTATTTATGTTGAAAGTAAGATATTATTTTCCATAATCATGCGTGGGTTTGCGTCCGAGTAGAATAGAACCTAGACTAATGGCTTGTAATAAGATATTTTGATGGAATCTTCTTAGAAGACACTTTTGACGTAATACGTTACCTAGACAAGAAAAAAAAGTAATACTAGATAAGTATAAATAAATTACGTACAATTTTTTTATATAATTATAATTATATTTTATAACCCCGAATTGCGTGTTAAAATTTACTTTTCGCGTTGGAAATGTAAATTAATGTTCATATTTGAATTTCAGTTAAGCATTTTAAGCATTTATTAATGTAAGTTGAGGTTACGTAAATTTCCCCAAACCTGGCCACTGAGGTTTTATGGTTTTCGAATAAAATGTATGAAGTAGCATAAAATTAATATTTTATTTAATGAATTTACGAAATGCCCCGTATTCATTTCATACTCATAAAGCATATACAATTTATTATTTTATTTAGTTCATACTACGGAAAATTCTAAAGCCTCTTTACTCGTGTAGTTACGTTTACTTAAAGTATTTTTTTTAAATGAGTGCATGGAGAGCAGTGAGATAAGTCAATGTGCGCGAAGTGGCTTCGTAGAGTGGGTTCAACCTTCGCGTAAATTTAAAACAAATTTTTGTGTGTTTTGCAAGAACATGTTCTCATCAACAGACTATTAAATCTGAACGATCTTTGCGCTCGTGATTTGACTGAATAATAAGAAATAGCCGCAACTAAAGAAACTAATTCTATAAAAAACATATATCTCACATAAAAGTACTACCCTTTAGAATCAAAACGAGTAAGCTTAAGCGTTTAAGTAGCAATCAGGCAGGATCTATATATGGCAATAAAAAAGCTCGAATATGGTTTGATCACGTAGAAAAAATACGTGGATGTTGGTTGAAGATTAGCGCTCATCCCCATATAATACAGGTTTCGGTGAAATTGGACGCCTTTGAAGGCTTTGCCAACACTCAATTCCATAGCCAGGTGTTGCTCGTTTAATTTTTTATGCCTTTTTTGATTTTCGCATGGCTTTGCATGCTTTATTTGAAATGTGCAGAGTGAATTTGTTTACGAAGTTAGAATTACGGTAAGTGTTACTGCAGAACGAAAAAAGCGAAATTCTTATACAGTAATCATTTTGAGATTGATTTATTTTTAAAACTAGCTGTTGCCGGCGACTCGGTTCGCGAAAAAAATGATAATACCCGATTTTTAGACCTACCCGATATGCATTTACAAAATTTCAAGAGAATCGGTCAAGCCGTTTCGGAGGAGTACGGTAACTAACATTAAACACGGGAATTTTATATGTAAGATACCTATACTTAAAAATACTGTAAAGGTATTTCAAATGTTTTTCGTAGATTACACAAATATTCAATTCTTTTACTGCTGAGCTATGCCACAAAGCTACAATACTCTGCATTCGTCAAGAAATGTATAATCTAAAAGAAATCTTAATAATAAATTTTTCACAACAGCAAAACTTGCTTTGCAGCTTTAAGACTTAATAAGTCGTTATCGGATAGCCAAAGCTATGACGGATTTAAAACTTCTGTAAGCAATTCCGGAAAGACTCTTAAATTTACCAAGAACTAAGTATTCCAGGCATTTTAAGAAAATTGTAAAAGCAACCTTGATTAGTATAAAATAAGTTAGCTAATTAATTGACCTATCATACCACTTGACTGTTCGTGAAAGACGTGAATAAATTGCTGCAATTATCTACTCCGACGCACAAAATGATTATTGACAGGTATCATTTTAACATGTTGAATACTTTATGCACTCACCCTATCTTTGAAATTTAATAATAATTAGCCTTGTAAGTCTCCTCGTATATCATAATAGTGACGTAAGTCCGCAATAATTGACGACTTTACTAGACTTTAGCCTCCAACTTTTATTAGCATACAGCTTCTTTAAGTAGCGTAGGCAAGTATCGTAAAAACTAAAGTGATCGGTTTTTTCTTCTCAGACAGAGAAGAACGGAATAGCTTTAATCACCTTTGCTCACTTGCGCGTCGTCGCCTTAAGACGATTATCTTAAAAGAAGTCTCGGTAAGTAATAGACTACTGCTGTAAATACCCGAGACTGGTAACGAAATCGGAAAAAGATATTTCCCGTAGTCTAAACTGCAGACCAAAGTATGCTAAACATTATTGTCCCGTTAATTTACGATCAATAAATAACTTCAATCCTCTAATAGTCACAATCTCCCTCTAAACCTCTAATTTCAGATATATTTTGTAAAGTACATAAAATTATTTATATTATATACTTTACAAAAGATATTATCTGCAAGGGGTTAATTACAAAACAAACTTTTACGTACGAACCAGCACGTAACGTGTCTTTAACCAAATAATGTATGCGACAACTTACTTAAAACCTTAATGAAACTAACACATTCTACACGCTCATTACAATTCCAAAAATGTTCTCTGAATCGAAAGCACGAAGAGTAGATCGCATACAAACGACGAAAATAACGAGTGAGATATAGAGCTAAACAATTTTCATATTCCCACTTATATTTTTATCTCAGAAACTTACAGAAAAGAATGGGAAATAGTTCCTTTCTTTCTACCTCCGCCGTTAATTGTGCTCAAATGAGCGTAATTAAATCAACATTGAAATCTCGCGGATCGCTTACCGTTTTTATTGTACTTTCAGATAACTTGCACCGCTGTATATTTTCTTCAATCTTCTCAAAATTCTTCATCGCGAGATTTTGACAATAAAAGTCATTTTAACATTTAAACATACCTTAAAAAAATTCTGAAGGGTTCTCAAAGACCTTTTCAAGACTTAGAAGAACAGTTCAATAATTTAATGATTGTGCCAGCATATACTTGTGTTATAAAGTACTCAATAATAATTATAAAATGAAAATGTATTTTACTGATCTTGTCCAAAAGCCCGATAAGTGATGGATGTGACAGCTATGATGCAATGAAATCTACCCTGTTTGATGTACTTCTAATAGCCACCTGAAAATTTGCATAACATAATTTTAAACTAAATGTTAACCATTATTTCATATCAGAAATTATAAAATATTTTCTTAGCACCTCGTAAAAAAAAAACGGAGTCAAAAACGGTGTAGTGTGAAAATCCCTTTTAAAATTTCCGTCTTAGTGTCCGATCCAAATGGCGAAGCGGCAAATCCTTCTTCGGCGTGAGTTGCAGATCTCATTCACAAATAATTGTATGGATGGTTTTACTTTGCGAATAAATACAGACTTTGTACGCCAGTGAGTTTCGTAAATCATATTTTTAAAAGTTGAAACATATTTGTAAAACAAGTATTAAAATTCCTCAATGTAAGTTAAAAGTTCGAAAACTGTATTTCCGTCGAGAAATAAAATTTTTGCTGGGCAGTAAAATATTATACAGCAAAAATATTTTTTTTTTTTCATTTTTCTAATTAAAAAAAAATCCCAATTTTTTTTATTTATTCTAACTTTTTTTAATACACGAAACTAATTTATTTTAATTTTAAACCATTTAATTAAATTCTACCGAAAAAAAAATCGAAATTAAAAAAATATATATTTCATAAGTTTGTAACGTCTTGATGCGATTTTGGCCGGCGCGCCACCGGGGAAAACGCAAGAAAGGTGGTGTTAGACACGGCAAGGTAGAGGGAGAGGGGCGGTGCGGGGATCGCGGCGGCAGCGGCAGCGTTCGACGCTCACTGTCGTGCAGACCGGCTCAGTGGCAACACGCTTCGAGCCGAACTCCGACTCCGCGAACGAGCGCGCACGTCGCGCAATGTAGTTTTGCCTAACAGTTACTGAACAAGCTTCAAACTGTTCGAAACTTTCTCAAAAGTTGTTAAAAAGTACTCCGGTGTCGGAACAGATAGCCAACCGGGGACTAGTTCAGGTAAGTTCACTTTTCAGATTTTTAAAAGTACGCGCGCTTGCCGGCGGAGCGTGAACGAAGGGCGCGTAAAAGTTTGAACCCGCGGTGCGTAAGGCGGGAGCGGAGCAACAGGTAGGGAGATATCGACCGGGAGATACGCTCACTTTTACTTTCGTTAAAGCGCCCGGTAATCCCGGGCCATCCTACCGGGCCATTTTATTTCAGCACCGCCGTCACCCTACACCACAGGATTCCGCACGCTAAAGTACCGCTTCACACCTCGCGGTTCCGCGAGCGCCCGAGCCGCCCGTACCGTACGTAGCTCAGTTCCGTAGTTCTAGTGATAGCTCGTCGGGAAAACTTTTGCACGCTAACGCTACTACGAGTATCTTTTAGAAAACTTTTATAATTTTTAACTTTTAACGACGGGATTATTTTTTAATATTTATTAATTAATTAAATGTTTAAAAAAATATTTAAAAATGCAAAAAAAAACTTAAAAGCTATTTAATTTTTATGTTTTTAATTATATTTTTTTGAATGTGTTTTTTTTTGTATTTTTTTATTTATTAAAAAAAAATAAAAACCGGAAAATTCTGTAATTATAAAGCTCCGCGTGATATTTTATTTTATTTTGAAAATTACGTTTTTTTATAAATTTTAATATTTATTATTTTATTTATTAATTTAAAAAAATATTAAAAATGAGCTCTCTTTTTTTAAAAATAAGCTCTCTCTGTGTAAAATGTTGGAGAATTATTACCGCCCGTACAAAAGACATGTTGATTTTACGAGAGTCTGTACCCACAAACTTGCCGACGGCGGCCGCGCGCTTGCCGCCGCGTATTTAAACATTATTCCTCTTCATTAGTGGAATACAAAAAATATAAAATGTTAAATCATTTTTAAAGTATCGAGGAATTTCTTTTTTTAACGATAATGTGAACGGAATTCAAAGTTAAAAGTTTTTCCGATACTTTATAACAGAATTTATGTCCGTGCGGTATTTTAACCATCTTTAAGAAATTAGAGGCGCTTTTCTTATATTATTATAACTAATTATTTTAAAATAGAAAAATTATGAAATTTCTTAAATTGAAAATAAGACTTTCCTTTTAGAGTTTAATTATATAATTTTAAAGATATTCTAAACTTTAAAAAGTATATCAGCCGTATCTCACCGCGGGCGATTACTTTTAACAAAGCTTAAAGTTTTTAAAAGTGTCGCAATATCGTTAACAACTATATTACCTCTTTGTTGTATGCTCGCCAACAATACGGCAATTTACTGTAAAACAACAGTCTTTTTTCTCTCCTAAATTGCATTATAACAGTTTCAAAGAGCTATTCTTTAACTCTCCGACTATACTGTACTAGGGAACTCAATTAGGGTGCAATTAAGTATTGCTCTTATGATTTAAGGACTTTCGCGTCGAGTCCCGGACTATTTATGAAGGGATTTTAATTCAGCTATTCAGGGGACTAAAGCTGAGTGGCCCCGGGATCGATTTATATAAGGGTCCGGGAACCATAGCCACCCTTGTCCTTTTCGCATTTTTGTGTACCGAAAATTCATGATGAGTTTTTGTATACAAGCAAAGGGACAGTAAGTTATTTGAATGATAATTTAAGAGATATTGTCAGAATTTATTACAAGTTTGAACATTTATAATTAAAAATGTAAGCATACACAAATATAGCGTTATTATGAGTCTTATTTTTAGGAGAGTTGGGTTTTTAGTACTTTTTAGGGTTTTCAATTAGGATTTTTAATTTCTACTTCTTATTTGCAACTTATAGATTTGTCTTCGTATTAATTCCATTAGAAGTAGGGTATTTGAAAAAAGAAAGCCATATCCTTGTGTTTTATATATTTTTTTTTTAATTTGGACAATTTTTGGCGTATTCAGTAATTTTGAGGTACAAAATTAAATCATTCGAAATTTTTACAAGTTATAAATTTAAATCTTCATGATAATCTTTTCTTATACGGATCAAAGTATCTTCGGCATCAATTTTTGTTTATAGATTGACCTATTTCTCGTTTACTGATTTTCGCTCTTTACCGTCGGAGTTTTAACATTCCGTTTCTTAACTTCGCGAATCAAGAGGTATTAAGAGGGAGTCAAGGAGTTAATTAATTGGGAAATTAATATGAAACGAGAAGTTTTAGTAAGTTACTCTTAGCTAAAAGATTACATTATTTCAATGACTGTATAGTTAGTGTTATGCGTGCAAAAGTTTTTCTGTCTGAAATACTCTTGGAGAGATGTTCAAGCGGTAATTCTTCGGGTATTCTTCAAAACGACTACGAGATCAACAAGGAGTCTGGATAAACAGGAATTGTTTTTCTAAATACGATTTACAAATTGCGAATAGTAATATAGAATAAACTATTACAGTAAAAACAAAAATACTTTTAAATTTTGTAAATGGTATTTGGAAGTTTTTGAATATTTAGTTTTTAGTGTACCTACTTAAAATGCTTTGCGTATATTTACCATTGATTGCAATATTTTAATTTTTACTGAATTGGCTTTAACGAAATATATCCCAAATTGAATTTATTCCATTTTAAATGGATAAAGACTTTAAAATTGGCACATTTTTAATCAATACAAAATCATTCTCAACTTTTTTCAAAATTTCATAGGGTTGTCACATTACGAGATATCTACATAAATTCAAATGAACTTAGACGAAGGGTTGATTAGTCTGTAACTGAATAACGTAAGATATAATCTTCGGATTGACATTGGACACATTTAATTACATCGGGTTTGCCACTTATCACACGAAACCTCATTCTGTCATCGGTCGGTCCTTAGGGATAGGCGCGATGTATATTATAATTTTCTATATACCCGTCATTTCCAAACACAACAGACGTAATTGTATTATTAAATTAGAATTTTAGTTAAATTATTTAATTATTTGTAGTGGGGAAATCTGGTCGTTTGGTATCTTTACGCTTCTTAAGCAGACGGGTTGAGTAGTTAGGTTTTTGGGTAGGTTTGGACAAAATTTGAACTTTTTTGGACTTTTGATTTTTTGTTAGCATTTTTTGATAGGTTTTTTTTTAAATCCATGAATTTGCTCCTTATGCTTCAATGCATCAATTTCAAATATTTGTGCGTATCTTTACGCCTCTGACTGAAACGGTTTGGGTAGAAAATAAGGTTTTGGACAATTTGAGTTCTTTTTTGGGTAATTGGGTTTTTGTGGTGTGATCAGTCTTTTAACGGCTGTCCGTTTATTGATATCTTGTTGCATCAACTTGGCTGACGTTTGTAGCTCAGTTTGTAATTACGATGATAGTTTTACTTAATTATTTGCGGTTTTAGTGAAACAGTATGATCGCGTGGCATCTTCACGCCTCTTATTAAGACGTGTTAGGCAGAGTATGTTGCGTTTCAACTTAATTTGATCCTTTTTGTATGGTTGTTGATTAATTAAAGATTGTCCATATTTTGATGTCTTGGTACAACATGTCTCAGTCTATAATAAAAATATTAGTTTGACATAATTATTTGCTTTCGTAGTGAGGAAATCTGATCGTATGATATCTTCAACCCTCTTAAAAACTGGGATTAGGTAGAGTTGGGCGTTTTTTGAAAAAAAATGTCTTATTGGACGATTGGCTTTTAAAAAAAACCATAACCGGTTTTTTTTACTTTCATAACTTTCCTTGGGTTATGTGTCTCAGTTAATTAATTTCAATATTTGCACTTGTAGTGAGGAAATCTCATGACGTGGTATCTTCACGCTTCTTAATTACTGAGATTACGTAGAGTTGATAATTTTTGATAAAATATGTTTTTTTAGACGATTGATATTATAAGCAAACTGTAATGGTTTTTTTTGGTTTCATCGCTTCCCGATTTTTATGTTTTAGTGTATTCATTTAAATATTAGCACTTTTAGTTTGGAAATCTAATCTTGTGGTATCTTCACGCTTCTTAACAAGATAGGTTAGGCAGAGTATGTTGTTTTTGGACAGTAAAAACATTGTAACTTGGTGCATCAACTTTACAATAGTTCGTTACATTAATGCTCATAGTGGGGATTTCTGATCGTATAGTATCTTCAAGCTCTTTAATTACTGGGGTTAGTTAGAGCTGGTAATTTTTAGAAGCTATATGCTTTTTTTGATTATTGGTTTTTATAGCAAATCGTAATAAGTTTTTTTTAGTTTCATAACTTTCCCCGTTTTTTATATCTCAGTTCATTAATTTCAATATTTGGACTTATAGTAAGGAAATCTGACCGCGTGGTATCTTCGCGCCTCTTAACAAGACAGGTTAGGCAGAGTATGTTGTTTTTGGACAGCATTTGGACTTTTGTGGACGATTGGTTTTTTCGTAATCTGAGACAGTTATATGCAGTTAGTTGTTTTCTGTCAGTATATTAATGACTCAGTAATTTTATTTTAACATAATTGCTTATAGTGACAATATCTGATCGTATGGTATCTTCAAGCTTCTTAATTAACGGGGTTAGGTAGAATGGGTCATTTTTGGAACAAATATGTTTTTTTGGACGGTTGTTTTTTTTTAGCAAATTGTTATTGGTTTTTTGGTTTCATCACTTTGCAATCATTCGTCTCTCCGTCTGTAATTGCAGTTTTTATTTTAACGTAATTGATCATAGTGAGGATATCTGTTCGTATGGTATGTTCAAGCTTCTTAATAACTGAGGTTAGGTAGAGTTGGTCATTTTTGGAAAAATGAGTTTTTTTTTGGACAATTGTCTTTTTAGCAAACTGTAATTGGTTTTTTGGTTTCTTCACTTCCCGTATCTTAATGTCTCAGGGCATCAATTTTAATTAATGCGATTATAGTAAGATAATCTGATCATGCGTATCTTCACGCCTTTTAGTCAGATTAGGTAGGTAGAGTTTATTATTTAAATCTGTTTTGTTGATCTGAAACAGAGTTCATTTCATAAACATCTGTCCGTTTATTAGGGCCTTAGTGTATAAACTTTGCGGATATGTTAGTCTAAAATTACAGTTTTAATTTAACATATTTATTTGAGGAGGTAGTGAGAAAATCTGATCGTTTGGTGTCTTCATGCTTCTTAGTAATTGGGATTAGGTAGAGTTCATAATTTTTGAAACTTTTTTTGGACAATTTTCTTTTTATAGTAAACTGTTATGGGTTTTTTGTTTTATCACTTTCCCCGTTTTTTATGTCTTAGTGCATTAATTTAAATATTTGCACATATAGTGAGAAAATCTAATCGCGCGGCATCTTCGCGCCTCTTAACAAGACAGGTTAGGCAGAGTATGTTGTTTTTGGACAGCATTTGGATTTTTGTGGACGATTGTTTTTTTCGTAATCTAAGACAGTTATATAGTTACGGTTTATTTATTTCTGTCTATTAGTATCTTAGTGCATAAACTTTGCAATAGTTCGTGTGTCAGTCTGTAAAATCACAGTTTTTGTTTTGAGTTTGTGTTTTTGTTTGAGGTTAGGTAGAGTTGGCCATTTTTTGAAGAAAAATGATTTTTTGGATGATTGGCTTTTTGGTTTTATTACTTTATGCGTTTCTTAATGTCACAGCGCAGCAATTTTAATCAATGCGATTATAGTTAGTCAATCTGATCGTGCGTATCTTAACGCCTCTTAATCGGACTAGGTAGGAAGAGTTAGAATTTAGACAAAATTTTTCCTTAACCTATTTTGATGATGTGAAACGGTGTTTATTTTAAGTTTATTTATGATTATTCTGCAACGGTCCAGAACTAAATAGTTTTTAATCAATCAGGTTTATTCAAGATAATTTTGGTTTTAGGGTTCACTTTCTTCAAATACTTATGAAAATAAGTACTTATTAAAATAATTATTTAACAGCAAAACTGCTGATAACTCTTGCCAAGTTTTTTGCTAGTCCTTTTTTGGTTAATTGTTTAAAAACGAAACTGTAATGTTTTTGTGAGTCAATTGTACGATTACGAGTTTTATTGTTCCTGTATCCATTCTAAATTCCTAAAGTTTGTTAGATCTTCATCATTAGAACTCTTACGTCTCTGCAAGTGACTCTGACTCAGCAATTTATCTCACATGACAAGAATACACCTGCTCTATGAAGCTATTTTCCAATTTCCACGAGAATAAATATGAGTCTTTTTTAATAGTTCAATTATCTTTTTTTTTATTTTTGTTGTAGGGTTAATATATCACATTTCATTAATTTAGATATCTTTAGGTTTTTTAGCTCCGGTACCGCTTTTGATACAATTTCGTTTTAAAACGTATCCAGATGTTTCTGTAGTTAGGGCCGTTTCCAAAGGGTCGAGTACGGCAGCTTGCCTTAATAGAAGTCGGCAAACAATGTAGTTAGGGTAGTTTATAGAAGCGCCGAACAACCGTTTCGGTAATTATTTTCATTGTGGGCAATTCTAAAAGGGTTTGAAATTATTTTAACTCTCCAATTCAGCTCCGAAAAACAAGGCTCGTAAAATTTTACCCTTGGTATGAAAATTTAGGATCTAGAACTCTGTTTACTTACAAATTATGACGGTTTGATACAAATAATTTTCCAATGGCTTTTTAGCTTTTATTTGTTTGCTATCTTTCAAATTTCCGTGGCAAAAAAAAAAACCAATATAATACAAAGACAATAAACAAAAATGACTTGCAAAAGTCATCAAATACATTGTGAAACATTTGGTTATGGTTGAATTCGAATCACTTGCAAACAAAAGAACGGGTATTTGGCTAGAGAAATTTGTCGGTCACAAGATGGTGCCCCAAAAAGCCACTACTTCAGGCGACGGGGATTTACCGAGGTAAATGGCCCGGGATTGTCGAACACCCCATCATTTAAACAATCGAGAGATAATAGAACCCTTTTGTGAGTCTCTTAATTCAGTTTGGATTGGTGCTTACGCTAAATAGTCTGAAAATAAGAAAATGTTTGATTGTCTCGATAATTAAGTGTTTTAATGAAATATTCAGAATGGGTTACCGAATAACATACAAAGAAATATTTTAGTAATATGTAGTCGTAGAAAGTTTTTAAGACTTTAAATTAAAGCAAAGGCAAAACTAAATTCACCCACACAAAAACGAAAAAACGAGATTTTTTATTACAAAAACGTAAAAACGATAATTGCTTTCAACACCAGCACGTGTTTGATACAGTGGCAGAAATTACATTTTTGCTTATATCAATTTTCATTCGAAGAGATATATGATTGCGATAACTTGATTCCCAAGCGAACGGCGCATGAATAATAATGGTCGTGTCGCTCTCACTACTGCTATCAGCGCTCGCTAAATCGGCTTTTAAGCATTTCTTTTACATGTATGTACTCGTGAGTATTATTCCTTCGCTTTACAACTTTTGACTATTTCTTTTTGGGTTCACGAGGTAAAATCTTAAAAATAGAGTTTGAGAAAAAGAGCAAGAGGGAACTTACATAAAAAGTCTATAAGTCTTTGTCTTCCACAGTTGGACCAAAGACTCCTTTGCTTATCTCTATTTGTTCAAATTTACGTGAGATTATTGAATTACTAAAAGAGTTTCAATTTTTGCATTAACTTTTGCCAGTAATGGAAAAATGTTTCTATTGTAGGAAAAAATGCGGAACTTGAGATTAATTAATGGTGTATCATTTTCTACTTCTCGATCTAAGACCAATCAACCAATAAAGCTACGTACCGTATTAAAAATATACATAATAATATACGAGTACGTAGACGCAAAACCAAAACCTTCCCTAGAAAGGAGTGCACAAGATAAAAATCATAATTTACATATACATGCCAATATATTACTTACCTAGTAAGTAAAATCTGTAACATCAGATGTTGTTTAATAACAAAATACGCTATTTAAAATCATTTCCATCTATAATCAAAATTAACCATAGTAAAACTAACAAACAACTGAATGACTCTATTAACAATGTCAAACGAAGTGAACTCAATAAAATAAAATGGTAACATATTGCTGTTTTAACTCCCGCTGCGGGTCATTATTTCCAAACCATTCAACTAGAAACAACATTATATTTAATACACCCACAAAATCAAAGGAAAAAGATCAGGTAATTAATTTTAAATAAAAAATTAAAACGCTACATATTTTTATGAGTTTTTTTGTGAGAGGTTGCTAATGTTTAAGAGTTGAGAGGGACGTTAAGTACTATCTCTGTAGGTATTAAGTTCGCTGCTGCACTTTAGTACAACGCTGGAGATGACAGTGACATAACGCTTGATTGCGTATATATTATTCATGGCACACCGGAGTGAATTGCGTCGCTTTTATTAGAAACATGTCTATCGAGAACCGAGACTTTATATATTTTATTCTTCAAAGTTCTTGTAACTTTTCTCGTTCAGCTGTTAATGTACAAACTGGTGTCAGAACTAAAAACGTCCTTGTCACCTTTTTCCTTTAGACCTTTGTGCCTTTACAATCCCTTTAAAAAATCTTAGGTGAATCGGATTCCTCACGGTATTTTCCAACACCGTATTTTAACTAGTGATAAAAACTTTGCGATACACACATGAATTTGAAAAGGTTGCTGGGATTAGAATGTCACGTTACTACCCTTAAATATTCAGTCCAACGAGCATAGGCCATATCTACTACTTCTCAAGCAATTAACCAAGATAAAGGAATACAACTTTCCAAAAGCTATTATTTGTACATCAATTCAAACATCTCTTTAATTAGAACATTTGTTACAATTATGGCTTCCCAATTATATTTCGTCGAAGGTATCGTCTTTTGAACGTTTAAAATTATATTAAGTTGTTACGATATTATTGATAATTGAGATTGGTTGGCATGGCAACAGATGTTTTGTTAAGCCTCTTTGTTTTAAACCTGAAGGGCCAGTACCTACTTGTACAAGGAGGTTTTAAAGAAGGACTATTTCCACTGTGAAAATTACGTCGCATATACTTCGCTTTAATATGAAAACTGTTCCATTTTGAGAACTCATCGTAAATTTTGAGTTATTGGTTAATCACACCACAATATACATTCGTAATTAATCGTTGGATCATTAGTAAACGTAACAGCCAACAAAACCGATTTGTTATTGTGTATCAGATTAGAGGCACGTTGTACGTACAATGTACTGTTTTAAGGATCCAAGTCATACCCAAAAAGCTATATTTAAAAGTTGTTATCGAAAACAAGTAAGAATCGTAACGAACGTTGACTGCAATTTAATTATTCATCCCATCTTGCCTGTAAATAGAAGGCTCTTGAAAAGTTTCGTAGAGGTTTATTTCTAACTGCCCGCTACGGGACTCTTTGCTAACTTGTTTGCTGTACTTTACAGTGCAAGAGTTCGTCGAACTAGCGTAGTAAGGCCTGACCTGGAAACAGGTCTAGGTTTGACCATGACTATAGGCTAAGAGGGTCTGTGACTGCCTACTGATAATAGTTAATAGTTGTCGAGACACCAGTTTGATAATTCTAGTTTTTGACTTTATTAGGTAGCAGTAGTAATCAAGTTTTGAAGCTATGATAGCCTAGTGGTAATACCGCAGGATTGTCAAGTCAAAGATATGAATTCAGTCCCCACGGTGCGCAATGTTGCGCTTGCGACTTTTCCAATGTTGCGAGCGCTTTAGAAATAATTAACACAGTACACAATAATTAACTTTTTTGGAAGGTAAGTTTAAATGTGGCTACTGCGCCTGATCAGCGGGCTATGAGAGTAGGAGATGAGAGTTAGGGAACAGAAACTGCACCTGCGTTGGCGCATACACTTGTACACTATAATATTTCATAGTAACACTAGCCGCCGTGGCTGAAATCAGACAGAACATAAATATAATCCTAGTTTCAAAAATATAATTAGGTATAAAGTTCGATTATATTACGTAGAGCAAAATGATTTGTGGTTCAGCCTACTCAGAAACATCTAAAAACTGGATGCTTTTAGAATTTTAATTAACGTACATAATTGTCTCGGTTCCTTTCATAACTTTGGGCATCACCTGTTGATATTTTTACCCATCAAAGCCTTTAGTAAATTCAATTAGAGGCATAAAAGTTTTCGAAAGAGTCAGAAATTCAAGTTATTTTGACAGAAATAAAAAAGGTTCGCGATAAGTATATAAAAACTTACATTATTCGTCGATGAATAAAGAGATAGAAACGTAAAAGTAAAGAATGAAGTATTTCATTATTGGTGTGGAAAAAAACATGTTAAATCTAAACAAAACTCATAAAATAAAAAAAAAATTGTTAGAAATGCTGCAATTAATACAATAAGCAGTTTTTGCTATCGATCTATTGACGTAAAGTTTATAATACTCCTACCTACAGGTACAGTCCGTAAACACTGGTAGGAAATTATACAAGACACATTACCATTATAGAAATTAAAAAAACACAATACAGGGGCTAAGAAATACAATGCTGGCCACTAATAGTAGTAGTCGCTGAAAATTTATAACATTTTGTAAGAAAATTTTTATAATTTCGACAGATATATTTAAAAATTGCCGTTCAATACCGAATTCAGAACGAATGCCATTATACTTCTGACGCCATCACTTTTGACAAGCAGTTAAGTTATTCCTTGTTATTTATACGTTAACATTGTTCACGTGCCAAAAGATCGTAGACCTAGTCTCGTAGCTCTTTGCGTAGCAATCGAGTAGCTTAACATTCGTTCGACAGGCAAAATAGTTCAGGTGAACAAAAGGCAATAAAGGCACTTAATAAAACCTTTGGCGTGTGTGCAATGCCTTTGTCGCTTTTAAAGAACGTAACAGAGAGGTGTTCCAAGTATGATCGTTAGGCTTTTTTGTGTGAAAGGTGAGTTTGTGAGAGGTTCTGTGCATTAAACAACAGGTTATTCAAACTATTGTGATAGGCTCGGTGTAAAACAAGTTTTATTTTTAAATTTCTTCGGTGATTTCGGTGGTTTTTGAGCGCTCAGCTCCTTTCTTAGTTGCTGTAAGGATCTAAGTCGTATAATAGGGGCATTCGTATAATAGGTAGTTATCGTATAATAGGGAGTGTTTCCCAAATGTTTGTGGTAATATAATTATTTGAACACAAACTGTATATTCTCATACTCGATTCGATCAAACTACGTCTTTCAGTTCTCGATTTAGTAAGGCAATGTCTCGGCGAATATTGAATTAGTGCAGCGGTAATTTCGTGTTATTCCTGAGCTTGCTATAACCTTGCCTATCCGGCTTAGCGTTACCTGATTATTCTAACAAGCGCCGACTAGTAACAGACATTCAGGTTAACACAATTAATCTTTGATATATCAATTCGGAATTCATGGAAATACAAAAATCTACTACCTGGAACGGGTGACAATTGGATTTTACTAGAATCTGTTAAAAGCCTCAGTTGCAAAGCCGGTTACTTTTTTGAATTTGACGTCCATAAAAAAAAACTGTTAGTGTGCAATTGTTTTCTTTCATAGCTTTCTAAGAAAATAAGAAGAACTAACTAATAAGAAAAACTCTCGTGCCTTCTAAGCTATAGTAAAGTTTGAATACTACAAATATTTTAGATAATAATATAAGATGGAGATACAATGTAGAACTAGATTTTCGAGTTTTAGACTGCATTCCTTTTCGCAGTCTTTATGGCGCTGATTAAGAAAAATAATAATTCCGCTATACAGTGTCGCGTAGAGCTGTCACAAATATCAAATCATTTTATATTAACTACAACCAATACAAGAATTAAACTTGCTTCAATACTGAAACAAATTGTCATGGTAAAAAAAATAGTCTGATAACATTTAAAAAACACAATTTTCATCGGTAAAACATTGAAACAATCGGCAGTTTTAAATTCAAATAAAATTTAACGTCCAGTGAACAAGAACTTTGCGAGTTGCAAATATTTTACTTTAGAAAATATTCACTGCTCTTTGTAAGTCAAATTTCATGTTTCACCTTTGTGTTTCACTATCAATAGTTATTGAAAAGCAATAAGTGTTGACATACATTACAATATAAAGACAGACGAATGCTTCTAAATATGAGGTAAAGTGTGTGTGTTTTTAGGTAGATTATAGAGTCAATTTTCTATTATTACGTAATTATTCATATTTCTATTTTTGTGATTTTGGTTTTGAACTTTTGTTGTTCTACTGCACACTTTAAAATCAATGTAAAAAGCTAAGTAAAGTTACGAACGTACTACGTTATGAAAATATAATACACAGAAATAGCGTTTTTTACCACTGATACAAGAGTAGTAGACATTATTGTTATATTGGTTTCAATAAGTCGAGAACATAACAAATTACATATTACAGCACAATAAATTGAGACATGAAGGTATATTCTCTTCAACATTAAAATTTGTTTTTCGCTAAGTACTGACAGAAATCTAATTCAAAAGACGTTAATCGAAAAAGCGTTACAAATACTTTTCTACTCAAACTTTGTCACCTTTCTGTTTTAGATAAAGATAGAGCAAATAAACATACTAAAATTACGCTATAAATTAATTTATAATTAATTAAAATGACAAACTTTTGGTTCCATAGCCTAATAACAATACTACTTATTTATTTGTCCGAATGTCACAGCCACTTTATTTCATCTTGCGTCCGTAATTAATTGATTGTAAGAGCAATCTCTCTGTGTTGTACTAAAATGTATTGGAAATATTCAATATATCCTGATCGAACTATATAATAGTTTAAATTGAAAGTTAATTTCTTAATTATTTTCCTTTTGCAGTCCGCTTACGCAGTAAAAGCTGGCAATTTGCTTCGGGCTGTTATTACAATAATACGATTTAATTGCCCCGAGTATGGAAGCCGATTCAAGGAAAAACCAATACGTAAAAGCGCAGTAATATTTTCTTTTTGCAGTCAGGAAATGAAGCTACAATTTTATGCATAAATGGTTAGCATTGACATTGAAAATGATTAAGTGGTTTTCTTATGACCCTGTATGGAAAAGTGTTTTTAATGGAAATGTTTTAATATTTGCTAGGTTGCACGTGGCACTTTTGTGTTGTGGTATGTTTCGAGTTAATATACCTTTAGTGAGCCTGTAACATTGATAGATATTGAGACGGTTCAGTAGTTCCTAAGATTAGTGATTAGAACGTTTCAAATCCACAAACATACCGTATAATATTGCTAGTTTTACACAAAAACTACTTAGCTATCAAATTTATACTTTTAAAATGTAATTGTGTCTACACCCGAATACAGAACAAAAAACAATTTCATAATGTTTTGGTTAAAAATGTTGAAATGAACACCGAATTTGTTAAGCTACGACATTTGGTGTCTAAGCAACATTTATAATTGGGCTTTGAGTAATTCACTGAGTTTCAAGTCTGATACAAACAAAATGCTTCAGCTCTCGGTTTCCAGCGATGCAAGAACTTTAGCAAAATTCAGTTCCAATTTACTAAAACAAATTAACTACGGTTTGGTAAAATGTTCAGAACTAGTTTGAACCGGTGAAGGCTTCTTTGTGAAACTATGATTGGAATATCAAGACTTGATTTGTAATATAGACGTATTTCCTACAGTTGAAATTATGATATCAGATATTCATTACATTCACGTTTAAGTGAAAATATGTTCCCGGAACGATTACTTGTTAAATGAATAACAGACGTAATAAATTACTGTAAATGCCAATGAGAAAATATTACTGCAAATGAATTACAAGTACTTAACTCGATAGGTTATTTCTATAATTATTTTATTACTGACAAGTTTACAGTATTTTTTTTTTTATACGATCAAGATTTTTGTATAACTTACAATTAAATAGAAATGGTGACAGGATACGAAGAGTAAAAATCAAATTAGTCCGCCAGATGGACTAAAATATTTTAGACTGTATTTTTTTCTTAATCGGAACAATAAATATTTATAAAGATACACTGGTTTGAAGTTCAGGAAACGGGTCTTGTGACGTAACGCTTTCGCAAATTTATATGAAATACATAGTGGCGTCACGATTAAGTTTAAATCACAGTGAATTAAACTAACTAACTTTTTTTTTTACTATCTGATTAATTTCGTTGCGGGTACCTAGACAGTCAAACATTTCTTCTGGGACACACCGAGCCTCACTGTTTTGGTGGTATTCGTTTGTCTTATTGTAGATCCTGGCTTACAGGAGTTGCAATGACGGGCATGTGTGAGGGGTAGTCCCATTTAAAAATAACTAACTTGGGTCAATTTAGGTGTGCGGGACAAAAGAAAAACACATATTCAATATTATTCATTACACACCTTAAAAAAAGTCATTGAAATAGGGATGCTATATTTTATAATATATATACTTAAATATCGTACCGGTCTGCAGTAGTATTGTCAATACCATGTTACAAAAAGACCCGGGATTAGAGAGATACAGCACTTGTTGATCTGTAGACAACTGTCCGTTCTGAATGTTTAAACTGGGCTTCAAAAAATATGTAGATATCTCACTCTGGGGACTGATCTTTTTCCGATCGTACTCAATACCTAGCTGTTTTATTTTACTGTTCAAAAAGTTTCAAGGAAAATGCTTCGTAAATTTTTTCAAGTAATTCCAACTATCAATATAATCATTTGAATACTTCACTAGGTTTATATTAAGAGCTACCTAGAAATTTGCTAACAAGCCAAATTTCTCGTTAGCGCTAATTCCAATAAGCTTATGCTTCATGCTTAGTTTCCCGAAATGCAATTCATAATCCCTTCTCAAACGTCAGTCGATAGCTAAGCTCTTCTTAGTAGACTACTATTCGCTTATTAGTAGTGTGCTATGAACCATACTAGGAAAGCTCCTTAATATTGCCTAATTAAAACTATTGTTTCAAAATCATCTCTGCGAAAATGTACAGTTATACAATAACGTTGAGGTTGAAATTTTAATGAAAATCGTTAGAGTAAACAATTCACTAAGCTAGCCAACGAGCGGCAACAGGTTACTTCAATTACAGTTAAACCTATCTCTCTGAAATAACGCAATTCAAATAAGTTACCGCGGGAAATACTAATTAAAGAACCCATGTAATTACTCTTGTATTCTTGTTCTGCGTAAAGGTGAAATAGATCTTTGTTTGAGTGAGAAATGTAAAGTCAGAAGATTATTTCAAACATTGCGATTTTTAGCAACAGTAACACATCATAATCATTATATCATTTCTAGGGCTTAGCATCATTATATTAATTCTAACTTAAACAATCTTACTACCGGCAATAAACCGTTTACAATTAATACTAAGCATTTCGCTCATGTTACTTTAAACCAAACTTAAAACATCTTAAAATTACGGAAAAGAAAATCGCTTGAGCGAAAAATACATACATACATACATAAACGTCACCTTTCCCTTGGGGGTAGGCAGAGATCATATCTTTCCATTTGCTACGATCCTGGCATACCACTTGAGAGAAAAAAGCCGTAATGAAATCGGAACTCTAACCGTTTGAAGGCTGTAATGCCGAATGGACACAGACTAAATACAATACGTCTCTTAACGCGTCCAGGGTTAAAAATAAAAGGCAAACAGAGCCGAAACACCAATGAAAACATTCATTATCCTTCGAATCGAGCACGGAGGTTTTATTATAACCAAATCATTTTTGTCCCTTTGTTTTGTTAACACAAACATTTAATGAAGACAATTTTAAAAGGTCCCCCATCAGTAAATAGCACTTTGAGTGCTTATATAAATAACTGGAGGTCAAAGTTAATGCAATGGTTTTATTAAAACAGATTATTTTTGTACGCCCGCGTTCGCGCGAGATAATTACACTTTTAGTGCACAAGTTGAATAAGCGCTGATTTAATAAAACAAGCAATATCATACAAGTTTTGATTCATAGCCAGCGATGATATGTCACTAATGAAACTAACCTTTTTAGGAAATAAACGTCACACATGCTCGTAATGCACACTTCTGCAAAGTAACATCACATATCGAAAACAAATCATTCTTAACAAAATGAGATGTTTTATTTTTCTATTCTAGTACAAATTAACATTGCCTTGACCTACAGAACTGCGAGATTCTGCAATATATTGCAACTCATATAATATTCCTCGCATAATGAGCTTTTAATATGAAATAGAAGAAAAGGATTATCCTTTTATTCCCGTAACCCGGGTCAAGGTTCCACGCATTTCCCTTTGACCTATTTATCAAATCAGGAGCATAAGTTTACGTATCGCTTAATTGGTAATTAGGGATGAAAGTAATGTATGGCGAACACGTACGAGTAGGATTGTGGAGATCTATTCATAATCGGAATGTGAATGCCGCTGTCTGTTGGTTTTTGTATATTTTCCCTCCTTTGGATGAAATAACAAAATGCTTTTGATAAAAATAAAGTTAAAGATGGCAGCGTGTGTAAAAGAGACTTGTACTCGCACCAAAAAGAAAATGAAGATTATAAATTATACCTATACTAGGCTATGATTCACAATCATATCAATTTAAAGATAAATGATCCTTTACAAGTTAATAGAAATTGAAGCTTATATCAAATTACGTAAGGTTTATTTTATGTATACTTATAAAAAAATTGAGGAGAAATCCCTGTTCATACAAAAATTTTGCGGTCACAAGTTATTCAAACAAGATTATATTTAAGGTTCATTATGCCTGAATATAATGAGGCCAGTTAAAGGCCTTATAAATAAGTAATAGCTCTTGAGTGACGTATTGATTTTAGTACCTGTAAGTACAAAATCCACTTACAATAGATATGTTGTGATGTATATGTCGATAAAAAGTAAAATAGATGTTACTTGCGTTCATTTAGCTACGATTATTTTCGATATGTGATGTACATTCATTTAGCCACGATCACTGCGTAACAGAAATAGAAATAACATTACTCAATAAAAGAAAACATACATAAGAATAGAAGTCATAATTGATTCGTTATAATTACGAATGTTGTCAAAATTATTCATTTGTTTCCTCTCTACGTTAATCTGTTATTAAAGATACAAACAGCCCTAAACGGTTAGACGCAATTACTTTTATTGCGGGCGGGAGAGTCCTTTGCCTCCAAAGAGTCCAGTTATTTCAATAAAACAATTTGGTAGCCCGGGAACGGTTGTGACTAGGAAAAGTACTCTCAGGCCTTTTGTTGTCTTATAAGCTGAGCTACTTTCCCTTAAGTAAATGTAAAATTCACTTGCCTTCGCTCTGAAAAATAAAGCTAAATTATTTGGGACTTTTCTTAAATGCATGGTTTATACTAATTTTATTGCAAAAGTAAACTACAGAGTTACTATAGCAGATGTTATTATGCCTAAATTTCTCAAAAATTACAATCATATTCCGTAAAAAAGATAAAGAATTATTTTACGCTAAGCAAGAGTACAAGAGTAATAACTGTCAATTTTCCGTGTAATCCAGCTGTACAAGTGAAGTATTCCTACCGATTCTCAATCTGACATATGAGTCGATAATTTTCACATTGAAAGGGAGTTAAATCGAGCAAGATGGCTTTATAAATCCACTCCAACTTAACACGTTCGAGCTGAGGGTTGACACAACCAATGACACCATTTATATATGCAAACACCGACATTATAATATCGATTATTTTACTTGAAATAGGTCATATCTACACCGGCCTGTCACGAATACTGTTAATGGGTTGTACCCGAGCAGACGATCGTATTTCACTCCGCGTCTTTGCACGACCCGTCGATAATTTAATTTACAGTCAACTAGAAACAGTTTAAATCACTTAATTTTAAAACCAAGCTGATGAGAACAACAAGGCAATCAAGATGTGAAGTGTTGTCTCGAACGGAGTGAGTTTAGCTTTATCGAAATACTAATGAAATCCCACTGAGCAAATATACCTGACAAATTCTTTGAGTACGCGTTGTTTTTTACGTTAATACGAATGATTTCTTATACGTGTACAAGCACTGTAAAGCTTTGTGTAGATCTAGTTACTAAGCAAAATTCAATTTACTTCACTTGTTGAGCGAGTCGTGGAATGGGAGGGTAGAGATTGGGCCTGTATGTGTAGGCATTATCTACTTATATATAAATGTATAGAATACGAGGGAAGCGTACGTATTACTCCTTAGGGTAAGATGGATGGCTGTACATGTATTTTAACGGGTCCATCGTCTTCTGCTAATACAGACCACTTCTAATTACATTCGGCAACAGAATTTTATCCCGGAATTGCTTGTTTGAAGGGGCGAAAATAGGATTGTCTTCATAATTTTCGTGTTAAATTTTGTTTCTTTTGTTACTTAAAAATTACATTATTAATTTTGGAATATTAGTAAGTATCATCATGATACGTTTAGTAGGACCTATATCAAACTTATTGCCAATCCGGTGTAAACAAAAAGTATGTTTAGACTTCCAACATTAATATTCAGGATTCTTAAACTGAGCGATCTTTGTTCCATCTAAAAACAGAAAATATTTTTAATGAGCACTTACCATTACTTAACACAACAGCTATACATATACTCTATACCATTTTCTAAAATCTTTTTTAAAATATTCCGTTTTTAAGAGTAAATTAGAAATGTTTTTTATTACCAACAGATCTTTTGCTTCAGAGATTCCATTTTGAATTACTGAATAGGAAAAGTTCTTCAAAGACTACCGCTGACTCTAAAGGAAGTGGCTAAGTCGTCAGCGTACAGATTTTTAAAGCTCGCCTAGCTAATTTGAGAACTCTAAGCCTTTGGCACAAATAGTTCTTTTTAAGAAACTTCTTCTCATTAAAGGAAGAAATATTTTACTTTCAGTAATACTAGTGATCAAATAAAGCTTATATAATAACGATTGATAAGTCTAAAAGAATTAAATAAGACCAAAAATAGACGTCTCTTAAAGCCATCGGAAAGATTAATATTAATTTATTTCTCGCGGTACAAACGAAATTATTTGAAACAGACGTTATTGATGACACCGTTGCTACTTAAATAGAAATACACATTGACAAAGCATATTGAGCATAATTTGTTTCATTTTTAAAAAGGACATAAAATATTGATAAAATAAATTATAACGAATAATTTAATCCTGGCAGGCCACAGCTGAATAATAAGTTTATGGAATAATCGGCCATTATTAATCGGATAACGTCAGTGAATGAAATAATGAAAATCATTGCCATACAATTATAGCTTATAGTTCAACACGGATTATCAATTTAATTACGCAGATATTTCAAAAACAATGTTGCTATGAATTTCGGAAACTCTTCCAAAATACCTAGTTAACAAATTCAGATCAGACGAGTGAGTGTAGTTTAATCATTTCAACCACAAACTCTTTGATAGAGGTAACGTTTCGAAATGAATACACTAAAGAGGTAATATAGCTGCGTAAAAGGTATAAACGTCGGGTTGTATCGGGTTTATGGCGAGCTATAAACAGTCATTTACAAGTATATTGTGGTCTGAGAAAGCATGTAGTGGTCGGGGTGGCATTGCCAACGTAAAATTAAATGTTTATCGATTTCGGGACATGGTTCCGGGGCCTCGAGCTCCGGAGATTTGGGTCCAGGCCCACGCCTCGCCCCATCCCTGTCTGCTCTGGAGTTAATCGATTCGAATTAAAACGAATCAAATTCAATAACAACTTATCAGTTTAGAACAGCGACTCGATTATATTGCTGATATCGAATTTTGATTAGATATTTATGAAATTATTAGCAAAACGCAATTGGTATATTTTTTGAAAAAATAACTTTGAGTTACTTTCTTAAACGTAAAGTAAACAAGTTACTGTCATTAAGATTTTCTTACAGTCGCTCCTAAAGAAAAAAAAGTTAAATGGTGGAATTAATCATTTTAAGAGGCTATAAAGTTTGATGTTTATTTTAAGTACAAAGTTTCTAAGACTAAATTAATTCATATTACAGAATTACATCTCAACAAAAACAATTCTCGTAAAAGGAGAAAGCCTTGTGATTTAAGGAAACCGACCTATAAACTGTAATAATTATGCATAGCGCAACTTGAAAGCCGAAAGAAATTCAGAGAATTTAAAAATAAATAGGTGTGATGTAGGTACAGTTGGAAACAAAAATCCATAAACATCATTTTACTTACTAGGCTTAAATGCTATGGGGTACGCCACTGTAGCGGGGGTAAGTCCTTGCATGGTACTCGCCATTCGCACGACGCAGGTGCTGACCGGACATAGTTGTTTTGGCGGGTACCTCTGTCTAATTTGCGATCTCATCTCAAGGAGTGTCCCGCGTGGATCAAACCGCACCTTGCGCTCATGACCTCTGCCTGTCAGCCGTGATCAAATCCATGGTCGATAGCAAGGAGTCCTAGGACGGGGTTGCCTTCTTTTGCGAGAAAGTAATCTTTGCAAAAGAAACGGCCAAATGGAAGAAGCTACTAAGCCTTCTCCCGTCGTCGGTCAGAGAAAGCAGAGACCAATCCGCTATCTCCATTACCAGAGTCCGATGGGCTGAAGACCGGGATTGTCCGAAGTCCGTCATTATCGGCCGAAGTGAGCGTGTAGTGACAGTTCCTGTACGCCCACTGGGAGGAGAGACTTGCCGATCTCGCACGGTGGGTCATGCCGGCCGGGGCCGCGGAGGCAGGATGGAATCGAAAACGAATCCCTTACCCCCTAAACAAAAAGGGCTTGAGTGATTTTCGGAAAAACCAAATAGCTTCAAATCCGGTTTGTCTTCCTGTCTAATCTTGCAGAACATCAATTAAAGTAAACATTTTATTTACATTTTAGTTAGTTCATCTATCTGCGTTAATGCATCGAATTTTACTTGCTGAGCGTACTTTACCTAAAATCGCCATACTCCTCTTTTCCGGGGTGCGAAACGCGAACGCATTCGCAATCTAGTAGGACCGCAAGCTAGCGTAGGTCTACGCCGTATTGGATTCCAGCTTTCCAATAAAAATGATTGGGAGATTTGCCAAGTGCGTGACTGTTTTATTAATATATACTACTCTACACTACAGTGCTGAGGGTCTACCACCATCTCTTAAAGTAATATCATTGCACTGTGGAAAAAAGATGACGATTTGCGGTGTGTATAGCGCTACCAAGCTTTAAACGCAATACTTTAAGACATGGCCATATACCCCCAGGATACAAATGAAACAGTAATGTGACTTTCAGACGTAACATACCACGCACATGCCTACAGACGAAGCGTTAGTAAACTTGTAGCTGACACCTGTTTAGCTAGCATACGGGTTGTGTGTTGTGTTTAAGTTCGTCTTTCAATGCAACTTAGGACATTTCAGAAAAACAGAATTCTCCTTTTGACAACCCTATTTCAAACTTTGGGGGTTTGTAATTGCTCTAAATATTTTAATGTGGCTACATCAACAATTTTATTATTTGCAGTATATTATTAATTACACGTGCAACAATGGCTCAAAAGCAATAAAATTATTGTTTGTTTAAAATTGTAATTAATTGAGGTTGATGATATTAAAAGTAGTTCTGATTTTAATATTGCTGTCGTAGTTAATATTAAATTCAGAACTTTTCCGAATTGTTGTTGCGTTCAAATACTGCAATAGTGTATTGATAACCTGCGGGCCTACCGCCATTCTTTAAAGTAATGTTGTGCAAACGCGACAGCACACTAGACTGCGTATATAGTTCTCCCAATCCTGCAATAACATTACTTTTAGAGTTGGCTGTAGGCCTTCAGTAGTTAAATGACTAAATTCACTTGCACTTGAATATAATTGTGTAGGAAAATATTATATCGCTGAGTCTTGGCCAATGGCACAGACTAAGATAACTTTTGTAATTTTTATGACTGATGTTGGTAACATTAAATCCTTTTTCATTTAAGGACAATGACCTGGTGGCAGACTAGTACAAAGATTTGCAGTGGTTGGTTTCGCGATAGGAGTGCGAACCAAGGCAAGTAAAAAGTCGCTTTATCAAAGTTAGATGTATTACCTTAATATTTAAGACAGCTATAATGAAACGAAATCTAAAATTGACACTGGTCTATTCAGATCGGTGATTATGATAAGGCATTATAAACCAGTTTCATGCACAAACAACAAGTTACTAGCTGCGATATGCCAGCATATGACGATGCATGCTAGAATTAATGTAAGATTTATTGGTATGTAATAAATTCCGATTCACTCAACCAAAGCAAGTGTAATATTAGTTTATTACTATTTTGAAGTAAGAGACACTGCAATGTAGCAATTGGTTAGTACCTAAGGTGAAATTGTTATAAGACTAGCAGCGCCCCGCTATATCCCCCGCTTAGTGGCTGTTTCAGTGTGCTTTATATGTCCTAAATGCGAGCAAAATGTGTTCAATAATGTTTTATGTTTCTACAGTTATTCAACTAGTTGGAAAGTTGACAAATCCAACAAAGGCTCATATATTACTTTTCAGCAGTTCTTGATTAAAAAATGACAAACCACACCTTACTTAATGTGTGTAGGCTTCAATATATTATTTAAATAGGTATACGTATATATGTGGAATACGGGTTAACACGCGATATCTTAATAAGGCAATATCTTGATAGATAATTGATTTTCAGTCGTTATAACATGAACGTTTTAGTAAAGGGAATACATTTTTAACTGTGTCTTCCATAAACTAAAGAATCAATCTCTTTTTTTTCTCTAATGCCAATTCCGTGAAATGTTGAGATGCATTTTACGTAAAACTAAAATGGGTCAGGACGGGCTTTTCCCTGTTAAAATAATTGGAATTTTTTGAAGTATTGCAACTTATTTCAAATAATGGAAATAATACACAAACTGGTAAAAGGGTAATAATATTTGGATACAAAAATGCAGTTCCTTTGTTATCTAAAGCTTGGTAGTTATGTTTACAGAATGCAACGAGTATTATTTTACATAGTAGGACCTTTCTTTAGTATTACAAATCAGGCTACCATAAAATACTTTTAGATGCGCGACATAATTCAACAGAATAACATTGCAAAGTAATGTTTGAAATGTAGGTTAATTTAATTTCGAACTAAAATTGAAAAAGCTAGCAAGACAAAGGCCTTGTCAAACACGAACAGATGGAATCTGTATACCAATATATTTCGCAGACAGGTCATATTTGTAATAGGTTTAATAAATTGCTTTTTTCGAATATTCGCCTGTTTTGCTTTTGTATATATGTGAGCTTCAATTACTATAATCGATTGTTCGGCTAAAAGTCATACAATCGATTTCTGGAATTCTGATCAATTTAAAATTTTGTTACTCGTCTGTCGAACCAATCTCACCGTTCTGATTGGTTGTAGTTTTTGTTATCAAATTGACAATCAAAATTGATCAGCCTTCCAGAAACTGAGCAGTAGTTTGTAACTTGTGGACTATGTGTTGTATTCGTAGCCTAAGTTGTGACCTAGCCTAAAACTAAACGTAAGATTTTGTTACACGTCTTACATAAGTGTTAAGACAGTTAGCCCTACTAATATCCACAGAAAATCTACCAGCATATAAAATCGAAAGGTAAAATAATTTTCACTTTTTTGTGAGATCATAGATGTGACGAGAATTAACAGAGTGTTTGCACCGAGCTCGGCGTGTCGCGTATCAAAACATTTAACTTTTAGTTCAGCTCTCAAATATTTGCGCAGAAATTCACTTATTTCTTCATTTATTAAACGTAATTCCTTAGTGTTATTTAGATATAAATTTAATTTTTCAGAACCTTGATGTTATAATCGTTTTGCATAAAATTTACAATGTTTAAAGGAAAGCGTGGGCATACATATATTAAACAAATAATGCATCTGCGCAAAAGAAATAAAAAAAGTTTCCCAAAAAGAAAACTCTTGTCAGAAAAAAAAATATTTTCTTTGCCAATTATGCTATAGTGGTGGTAAATCTGTATGTGAACGAGTCGTGATAATATATAAAAATTTAAAGAAACCAGCTCAAATATAAGCACGATTTTCATAATATAATTACTTACACGTAGCAAATGAAGTGACAACATGCAGCCTTAAATCTAAGCAAATAAAGTTTGCTAGCTGCTGACTGACTATGAAACTTGAGTCATTTCCTTTCCTAGATTTCGTCAAAAATATTTCGGACTTATTTGGTCCAAACAAAATCCATATTTTGTTTTTTTGGTTTGATGTACTGACGACGTGTTTAATCAAAATCAAAAGATATTTGTTATGAATGGTTTGATCACCTCGGGGCCCAAAATCAATGGACATAAAAAAATTGATGATAGTTGCAGAAACAATGCATTCGTTTAGTTTTTAATTATTTCAAAAATGTTATATTCAATGAAGCCTGTCATCGCTAACGAACTGTCCAGTTTGATAGGAAAATTGACAGCGCTTTTATTAAACCTAAAACAAAATATTTCATAACATCTACATTCATTGTTTATGATAAAATTCAGGTTGCATGAAAATATTTAAACCGTACAATACGAATTTGTGGATATATTTCAATAATTAATCGTATTAATAAAATAGTACAATATCGAGCTTCAAAATTCATTTAAACAATAGAAGCTTTAATACATTATAACGAGTTTGTTTCAATAGATATATTTATATACCAGGAATACAATTTTCATAAAGTTAATTGTTAAACCTGGATAATAGTGGGAAAGCTCAAAGCATCTTTGTATGCCATACAATGGAACCGTAGAAATATAATATATATTGGGTTTTTGCCGGGTCTGGTCACGTAGCGACGCATTTGGCCACGGGGTCGATAAACAATAATACCCTCCCTTACTCCCACAATTTTAATAAAACTTAATAGAATAGACTTTAACTAAAGCTAGTTTGTATTTTTTTTTCTCAAACTTTACTTAGTGTAAACCTCGTTTTGTCGCCACGATGTGATGAAGTTTTGATTCGGACACTACAAGTAGACAATATCATTTAAAGGAGATAATTATATAAATTTCATGAAGATTTTTAAGTTTGGTACGGTGCTAACGGGATGAAAACATCAACATCCATGCGCTTTAAAAAGAAACCAGAATAAAATAATGGGATCACTTACCAAAATACCCATAGATATATATAATATACTTATATTATAGTTAATTAGAAGATTTAATAATTGTAACGTTTAATTAAATATGGTTCTGCGTTTCATAGGATAGGCCATACATTGTGCCCGCACTTATTCTTTTACTGCTCATAGCATAATTTCTTATAAACTTTCTGGATGATTGATTACTAAATCGTAAAACACAAGAACGGAACCATTCTCGCAAAAGTACATTCAACAGTGAGCAATACAGTATACCATCGTAAAATGTAGTAAATCTCAAGTCTTAGACTTTATTAATGCAGAATTATTGAAGGGAATAAAGCTGGGACTTACTACAACCTCTTTAGGTAAACCTCACTTGTGCAAGCGAGATAGAGCACATTGCGTAGAGCGGCATCTCTCTTCTACAGCTGAAATAGTACTGATTTGCTTTACTAGAATATGTATTACAGTGCCAGCTGAAACATGTCCTTAAGCTAACGACACCGAAACGTAGATTGAGCATTAAAATAATAGAGATGAAACGTGCCGCAAATGTAACTCTTGGGAAACGCTGGCGGCTCTACCCAGCTATAAATTTACAATGAATGAAGTATTACATTCCTTTTCACTCCCAAAGTATCGTATAGTAGAGTAATGCACTATGTTTAGAAGTAAATAAAATGCGATTATTTAAAATAAAAGATTAGAATTCTAAGATAGCAACAAATAAAAAATCTGTAACGGTATTTATAGCAAGAATTTTATCTAGCCTTAAAATATTCCAAAGATTTTCTTAAAATCTTACATAATTTCCTTCTTTAATATCCACAAAAAAGGGTTCTTAGTACTGCCTCGGGAATAATCCTCTAATGTTTTAATACTTTTTGTTAGGTGCTTATTTTTTTGGGGCTTTCTTGCCTTGTCCTAAAATAACTTTGCGAGTTTTCTTTGACGCGAGAACCCTTTGGTCTCAAACATTTTATTTGTGCGAGTCTTTTTCTGCTGGGGTCAATGGTTGATAGTTTTAAGCAGTACTTATGAAACACGTGTACGGCTTTATTATTTTACATTTATTTAAATTATTTTTTTTTTATACTAAGTACGTTTTTGGAATTCATTTTGAAATGTAGAGTTTAGCGATGTGTTTTTATTTTAGAATATAGTTTTATAAAACAAGTTAAATTTTAAAGTATAAAATATTTTGTTTTATCTTATAAAACGAACTAACGAATTGAAAGATTTTCTTTCACTCAATCACTTTTGTAGCATCTACACTTTTGCAAAAATAAAGCTATGATATAGTCGTAAATAAACGAAGAAACCAATCATACCTCATTACAAGATATAAAGTAACAAGCGTGGGTCTTATTGTGACATCAAAGCTTCGATAAAACAAAACTAAAACCAAATAAAAACATTTATTAATTAGTTACCTGTTTTATCTTTTACTTACAATGTAGGAGTAAGAAATAAACAAAGAAATCTTATTTTTCAAAACAAATGTAACTGAGACCTTGTAAACCCACATTTTGTAATCGATCCGAATGTTTTTATTCCCATTAAATTCTTGTGTTTATTTTATGAGATAGTCATAACTATGTAGTATTAATTACACCACCTTCAGCTATTATTTCTGAAGTTTGTTTTGCTTTACTAGTAATTGCAAGTATTTTTAAGCAAATGTTTCATAACGATTTTATTTTTCCTTGACACATTTGATCTTTATATCATTAAGGAAAACGCTTAAGAAGCGCTTTAAGAAAAAAGAGAGCAGAAAAAGGCTCGCATATGTTTCTTTAGATACAAGCAAACTGTCCTAAACACATCAATGTATATTACTTGTAATGGTACCTGTGAACTCGGCTGAATGTTGTCAAAGATTCAATATCCATTGTTGGAATACTAATAACTTTGATGGGTCCTTGTAAGGAGCCCTCTCGGGTGACGTGGGTCATTGTATACAGAAGTTTGTAAGCTTTGATGAGGCCGTATACGTAACCTTACTATACAGGGAAACAGTCTCAATATATTCTTAGAACTCATCGAATTGGAAACGAAACATTGTTAGGAAATGGACCAAACATTTTTACGGAGCTTCAAGTGTACGGCACTTCGATGTGATTTAAAGCAATTACTTGAAATTTATCTGATTTTCCAGCATTAAAGAGGATACATTTTAAAGTAGTTTTCATTGCTCTTACAGTAATTTGAAGTAACAAATTCTAACTGGTTTGGCGTACTACAGCCAACAGTCGACGTTAGAGTATCGGAATGTAAAACAATTCGTTGTATCTGAAAGCCAAATACCAAAATGTATTGTGTATAAAGCAATGAAATGTATTCTATAAACAAAAAAATCTACAATAAAATAAATAATCCTAAACTAAATTGGAACTATCAATGGAATTCACCATACCTATGTTCAATTAGTAACCTGGTTTCCATGATATAAATCTCTTTAGTCTATTCAATGACCGTGTATAGAATCACGGTCCTATTGCTAATCCTGAACAATGCATTGCGTACATTTGAATGGCCTTTGCGGAATACCATGTGCATGCAATTCATAGCCTATCCTTTGAACCACATCTTCATTATCAACTGTCATGGACCACTGATCTGCAAGTGCGAATAGATGTACTACGAATTCTGGGAACCGGACTGTAGCGATTGTGGAAACGAGACAGCAATATACTGTGTATAGCAGTGTTTCATTTCAATAGTCACAGTCCAGCTTTGACTGCTCGGTATATTATCCAGGAATCTGAGATTCCTACAATGGCTTGATGCTTTGAAAGCAATACGGATTGAGATGTTCTGTTATAAAGTGTAAGGCATCGTCTCAACACATAACGCTTGATAGTTAGTAGTGAAATATTAAAGGGTCGTAAATCGAAACACTAAGTACCTGAGTGAGCTTGAAAGGAATTTTCAGTCTCAAATACTGTAAATAACTACGGCACTTTAGTCAGCTTACGTTGTATTAAATATCTATTTACTGAAATATCTGATCGGCAGTAGGGTAGACTGAGGAATTTCGTTGTACGTTCCTCTTAACATTGTTTGAATCAATTAAGCGCTTGCTATCTACTTACACAAGACAGTTTGCGTTCACACTTCGAGCTTTAGTCAAAGTTATTTCTGAGTGTAACTCTATTAATAACGGATTGATCACTAATGAAATAAAACATCTTAATTGTACTTTTTTACTCATTGGGCTGTAGAAAATTGCCGTTAATAAATAAATATATTTAAAAAATACAAATCTAAAGATATTTGAGTATTGTCATATAATTATAAACCTGCTATTAATATGAGTAGTGAATAAATCAGTAGTGAATTACCAGAAATAATATTTATCACTACATAGCATCAGACAAAGTCGCTGTCTGTTCCCTAAAATCTGTACGATACTTAACCACCATCTTACCAGGCTACAATTGACATGCATAAATTGACTTTCAATTCTGTATCTTAGAGTAACCTAAAAGTTATAATACTCTTGTTAATGAGATGCCAAAGTTTGATTAGAATTATTTTTCGATGTCTTTGGAACCGGTAAAGAACTCGCAGCGTCTATTATTAAGATACTCATTGTTACAAAGGAGTTCAAAATTATACGGAAATTATCATAATTTCAAAGTGAATATGGGTTTTGTTCTTTAATATAGAGTCATTGATTGAAAACTCTAGATACATGGATACGGAATTTGATCACCCCGGCAATTAATACTTTTTAATTCTTTTTATCGTCGTTGAACTCAAGATAATACTTTAAATCAATATGTTGAACTTTAAGGCAAATTTATTAAAACCCCCGTAAACTGAAATAGATTATAATATTTTTCAAGTCTCATTTGCCTATTGCTTAGTTAATTAATTAATGTAAACGATTTTATTATTATAATTGAAGCGATTCTACCCTTTAACTTTTATCGGCGCTTCTAATGACTTTATTATGTCCAGTTTTCTACATCAAAGTTCAAAACAATTTCTATTACCCACTTTCAAAAGGAGTTTTTAGCAATATTCTAAATCTGATCAAAAATCTTGTTAGTATTCTAATAAAGTTTTTCGGAAAATTACATTTAGAATTGATTTTAAATATCTGTTTCTTTCTTAACTTTACTAAGAGACGATGTTAACTTCTTAAAATATCAATTTGGCGCAAAACACCTACTTTTTTAATAGCAACCAACTAAAATAACAACTTCGCAAAATAATTTAAATAATCTTTTTCGCATCACAAAATATATTATAAACGTGTTTAATGTTATCGTTCTTGAAACAAAACTAAACGAATATGATTAGTCGCTAATCGACGAGTTTTAATGCAATTTTTCCGCCCCCAGTATTGATATCAAAGCATTTTACGGTCGCCTAACCACACTTAAACTCCGTATGTGCATTAATATCGTTGACGGCAAACTTATCAAGTAGCTTCTAACTTGCTAAGTTATATGAAAGGACTTTAATTTATACGCTTAGCCATTTTACTCTCGTAGAGAGAAATTAGAACGTTCTTCATGTACAAACATGAAGCTAATGCTATTTTTTCAACAATTTAGGATATTGTATCTATTTATTTGATATTTAGGTACATACCAAAATGTTAAATTAAAAACAAACCCAACATTAAAAAGTAAAAGGTGCTGAATAATTGAAAAAAAAATGTACTAGCAGAACCGCGAATTCAAGTGATTGATATCGGCAGTTAAAAGAATGCGACTTATTAATTAAAAAAAAAATAGTAGTTTTCTTTTTAATATTCTTAATAACTTAAATTTTTGGTTTCTTACCGCAGCGAGTGGCGAGCCACTTTTCCATATTTTTTATCAGCCGCATCATGATGTCAGTTGGTGGTCGAAACGATCGCACGCTGTGAGTAACTCTTGCTTTCGCCGAAAGATAAATGCGAAATTAATACTGATGTAAATAACTTAAAATCTTGTATAAAAAAGACAGATATAGGAAAGTAATCGTTAAAGTTATAAAAGAGAGATACAAATACCTTTGCGCTGTGTAGTGCATCGTGTCACTTTTTATTCATTCATGCAGTAGCAGTAGCATTTACTATAGTAGCAGGGCCAGATAAACTTTTGAGCCGGGCAATAACTGCACAACTTTTTATACCGCATTTGCCTGCCAATATACCGATTAAGGAACAAAAATAGAGGTCTCAAAATCCACTTAAAAGGCAACGGAGGTGATACAAAAAATCATTTTTTAACACACACAGTGTTAAGCGAATTTATCGATTTTGTTAACGGCTCGTTCGCCTCACATCAAGCTGAAAATTAAATTTATTAACGTGCAACATTGGTGCACAGTTCACGTAACTAAGTTATGTATAAAATAGGGTTTAATAGAGAAAAATCTGTTAATATTTTATTGTTCCTGTTTTAAAAATCTGTAGTATATTTTTGGCGTAATATTTTAATACTTCAATCAAAATTGATGTGCTTACTCCTTAATTGCCCTTAAACAACTATTGTGACTACTAATTAGATCAATAAGACTTGAAAGAAAACATACAAAGCCTATATTATGTTATTGCTAAAACCGAACAACATTCAGTACTAAAACAGTAATAAAAGCCCTTTAAAGAAACCGCCTCAACAAGCGCGGCTAGCAGACTTAACAATTCGCGCAGAAGCCACTTCGCCTCAGAGCCCGCAGACTATTAATAAAGTAGGATCCCAGCATTCCCAGCTATTTTAAGACCATACCTACCACCCGTGACGTCAATGCCTGCTATTCTTTAACTCTGCTTAATTACTTGTCTTAATATTATCTTTACGCTCTAAACTGAACGTGGATATCATGGTGCCAAGTTCAACAAGTAGGTACGAGATATTGATAGAAAGTGCCAAGTTCTTTCTACACATAATGCATAAAGAAAGTTCTTGAAAATCAAATACTTAAACTATTTTCAAGAACCTTTTTTCAATTAATTGTCACCTAATATAAAAAAAATCATGAAACATTTTAAGCCATACTAATATTTCGTAAACTGTGTTCTAAAACGTAACTTTATATTCCTTAATAACGAGTTTTTCAAATAGAACACAAACGCTTTTCACGAAGTTTCGGTAGAAAAAGCTTTACCTTGAAACTCAAACTGATATAATAATAATACTAATCTTGAAACGTGGTCCAAAATTGGAGTAATGATACGCCCTACTGATACTATTGAATTACAATTTCACAATAATTCGATAAGGAACAATGTTGGTATAATATTTGATATGTTTTCCTCAGACACGAGGAAAATGGGAAAACCTATAACTTGATTGTCTTTTTGTGAGAGCTTTAGAAGTATACACTACTTACTAACATATTTATTTCAACTATCCATTTTTCGTACAAAAAAAATCTATGTAATATCAAGGAAAAAAATATGCTTTATCACTTCAAACTATGTGTTTTTGTGTAGTATATGTGCCTATATGCATGCAATGCGAATAGTTTTTGCGCCTATTTGTTGTACCTAACTGTAACAATATCCAACCGACGGATGCCAAACAAGTCTCATAGAAAGACAATAACTCAAAGATGGTTTTAGAGTACGAATCCAAAGCTTTATACGTAAGCATAATCTCCAGTACGAGACGTTGACGAGTGAACTTGCCGCAGGTTCAATCCCTGCGTAGGCAGCGGTTGAGTCTGGGTGTTGATGTGCATGTAATTTTAATGTTTGTGAAACTGTCCGTAACACAAGGATGAATTTCTTACTGACGCTCCGTTCACGCTCTAACTAGATCGCGATCCACGATCAAAACGCATTAATCGTGGAATGAGCTCATTTAATAAAAACTCGTTTAATGAAAGAACGTGTACGGAGGGCCATTGCGAGTGTCATTTATGAAAAAAACTAGATGAGCTTATAATTTAGAATAAAAAAATCAACATAACTAATAGTATTTCTTATCTACAGGGGCTTCTGGTTCCGATTCGGACAGCGTTGGCTTCGTTGCTGGTCTCGGGAGGAAAATCTCATCAGGAATGTCGGGAATAATCAACAAGTTGAAGAGCGGGACGCAGCCGCCGCCGCCCCCGCTGGAGAACAACCCTATCTGCCAATACTTCGAAGTGGGCAAGGAGAGCAGCACCGCTGGCCCTGGCCTCATCTGGCGCGTCCACGATGCCTACCGCAAGAGCGACGGAAAGGTTAGTACTTACGCAAGTATTACAGGTCTCAACTTGAAGCAGCGATTCGGAAAGGAGTATATCAAAGTTCTGAAGAATGTGACAAAAAGAAAAGACGTGAGATGTGGTCGTGCTGCAGCACCCGTTCTTAAAATTAACATAGACATAAATATAAAATACAGGGTGCGGGCGCGAAGTGAACTATTTTACGAAAAAAAATGTACGTTCTCGTCTTTTCTATTTGTTTGGTTTCTAAGGTAAGGAATTTTTAGGTACTTTTCAGCTGATCCGAGCGAAGAATTGAGACTTTAAAATCTTTTTATTGATATCGACGCAACGGATTGTGATGCAGTTTTTTTTAATAGATAGAATGATTCAAGAGAAAGTTTTATATGTATAATGCATTAGTATTTCACCCGTGCGAAGTTGAGACAGGTCGCTAGTAATATAATATTATAAGGAGGTAAAGTTTATGATTATGAGTTTCAGGAGGAATTTCTAAATGAACAACCGGCACAAGAAAAAACGGCTCTGTAACTAAAAAAAAAAACATTTTTCTTTTACCTTGTTAAATGGATTATAGTACCCAAATAAAATATAACCCGAAATAACTCATGAAAATATCTCCAGGAAAGTCCTACTAAAAGTCTATGTTTGGTGAATGTTCACGTGGGCGAAGTCGCGTAGATAAGCTAGTGATCTCATAAATTGGAATAAAATATCACCACATATTTTTCTGGCTTGATGAATTAAATTAAATAATAACGACGTCATATTACATTAACATATTTAAAAAACACAGCTGAAATAACTCTATTCTTTTTATTGAATTCTCTTCAATTACTCTCTCAAAAAACAACATTCAAAAAAAAAATACTTTTAAATAAATACCCTATCTTTCAACGCAAAATAACATGAAAAATCGAACGGAGCCTTAAATTCAATCTGTACGCAAATAAAAAGTTACATTAAGTATCCGCAAAGTACGTTACAAATTTTAAGCCTTGATTCTGTATGAAACAAATTAATATTATGGAAAGTACAAAAGTGCCCAGTAAATCAATTGTCATGCCGAAATCGTCGTAATGAGCCTTTGTTCCATCAACCGAAATCAATCACGCGAGGGAAATTAAGATTAAATATGCAAATTAAAACAAACACATAAATACAGGCCAAAATGGGAGAAATCAAGTCGAAAATGTAAACTCAGGTTCGTAATTAAAGGAAAAGATAATAAAAGTGAATAAGAGAACTAGATAACGGCTTTTTTTTTAATTTGCCAAATCAATCTTTGAAAAATTTGTTGCGTTAAATGAAGCCAATAATGCAACTATGCACTATAGATTGAGTTGTCATTCAGTAAATATTCCATTTAATTGGCCAAGCCTTTGTGAAGATCAACCGGTTGAACAAACAAAAGGCTATCTTCTAAATTAAATTAGTAGCGTTGCTAAATCGGGATTTCGCAATAAAAAAAAATCTCTGTTTTCAACTGCACAGCGATATTCTAAAAGAATAAATTCGATTCACGACAAAGGCTTTTATTACTCAAATTGATATAAAAGCTGATAAGTGATATTTATTAATAAAATACGGCGACAATTGCAAGTGACATCGTTGACCCGGGGGCTTCCGATCCTCGCCCATATCGTATGTAGCACGACCTGCACGCTCACTATAGGACTTTTAACCAGGACTGTACGTGTTGTTAGAAAGAGACAACTGTATACTGTATGAATAGCGCCATCTCAGTTTCACTTTACTGAAAGTCTCGTTTTGTCAGTTCATAATACACGTAGCATTATCAAAGTTTCGTTTCGAACAGGTAACATTTTATACTGATACCGGCTTCTCATGTCGGGACTGTTTGAACTTTAAGCTTATAATACTTTCGCGCGATGCAGCGAAAGCTTTTATAAAACTATCATATCTTTGTTTTATTTGTTGATCTTTGGGCTCGGATTCATCCTTTGAGATCAAAATGGCAACAAAGTTTTTAAAGAAATGTTAGATGTCGTGTGTCGTATGTTTTATTCTGTTGACATCAAAGAAGTTGGTACTTCAATGTATTGTTAACTTTTTGAATGTTCGCTGTTTGTGGTAATTGTTCTACGGTTGAATTCCACAATTGCTTGCAACTGCCAGCGGTCACGATGACATTTACCGCAGCCTCCGGTATGTCAAGTTCGCACACATTACCGCACACCTAATATAATCTTTGCGACAATGATTAGACAATACTACGTAGTACATATCATAATTTATTTCAGTTAGCTACACCTACTATGTCTGTTTGGATATTAAACGCAAACTTTACCCGTTTGTCGTAGTTGTTTAAACACAAAAAAAAACAAGCTTAAAACACGAAGTTCTTATTCAAACCATTCAAATCCGTTGCGAAATCAGTCAAACACGTTTGAATCAAACCAAAAACCTCCTCAAATATGTTTGATAGTCCCGGGGGCCCTGTACCTTTATCTATCGTAAATGTTTAAAGGAACTGGGTTGTATACGATACATATAACACCTCCATCCCGTATCTTCAAAGATATTGATTTTAGCATTATAAGGTTGGGGCTCCGTACATTGAGATGAATTGTTGGCTGACATCTGAGCCCAGCCCGGTTGACATTGAGCACTCTTACAAATATTTTCCTTATACGTACTTAATGGTAATTACGCATGCTATTATTGTAGAATTTGTGAAACATCTTTGGCTCAAATCCGTACTCAAAGGAACGACGCGTTATATATGAAAAAAGTATACAGTGTCACAGTCATTATTTCTCTTAACAAAGAGTTTGTATTTGAATAGGTATCAAAAATTTGTTGACACCTAAATAACAATCACCAAAAATATATGAAACAATCCTTAATTAGTCTCAAATTAAATTAGAAACCGAAAACTAGGAAGCGACAATTAATTAAATTAATTAAATCTTTGTTTGAATATTACTTATTGTTACCAAGATCAGAGATGAAACCGCAAGAAATTTCACTTTAGTGGCGGCTAATTGTTTTTGCTGTATTAAAAGACCTTAGTTACCGAGGCACCGGTAAAAGGAGCTCAATTAAATCATAGCCAAGAAAACCTATAATTACCTTTGTCGAGGCGATCAACCTCAACTTTGTCGCTTGTTTTCACTCAAATAATGAGGACTACCTATTTATATTCTGTGGCCAAACGCGTACGCAGAAAAGACCTACTTACCTTTTTGGTACAACAAAATTAATACCTTGGAATATTGCGACGTCGTGTATTTTTTTTTAAAGGTATCAAGGTTTTTGTTACTTTGTGTGAATATCAAAGCATACTCGTAAAAGCTTTAAAAGTCTTTGAGGATTTATACGTATTCGAAGTAGCGACTAATTAATTCCTTTGAAAGAGCACTAATTAACTATTTAAAGGGACTTATAAACTTGTACCGTATTGATAGTCTAGTTCCATGCATTTCTGGCCTTGAAACTGGCTACCACAGAAATTAATAACGAAGCTCGAGTTTCAAAGGAAAATATTTAAGTACGTAGGATGGACTTTGAAAAGCTTTATATTAATATTGATATTCTTTTGATATTCTTTACATTCTTTATCTATAAAATGCTAGAAATTGTCGATGCTAATATACCGTAGGAACTTGTATTTCTAAATTTATTATGTGGATAAATACAGATTAATTAGACAATGAAAATACATTATTTAGGAAAATGTTTCATCTATCTAGGAATGCGGATTATTTAAAATACGTAACAAAATCTTCTAAGCATTTTATCACACTTGTAGCAATACAACAATCTTATCCCACATCACTGAGCCCTCTAGCTTCGCATCAAGTATGCGTGTTCTAACACAACATAAGGTCACAGAAGCGTCTAACATAATTAATTCTATCACTCAGCTACGTAGCTGGGGAATCATCATAACCAGCAGATTGAGGTATAAATAATTGAGCGATCTTAACGCGGCCACGAGATGTCTGCGGCTCATGTTTCTCTCGCTCAAGCATCCACCTAAAAGCATTTACATTCAGGGCAAGCCATTTGCTAATAAATTAAAATAAATAAATGCCTCACTTAAGTGAAGCGATAAGTATTGCGAAACAAGTAGGTTACAAAATGTTCAAGCTAGAGCTGGATAGAGCTTAATACCCTTCGGAAAAATAAACTGAAATACTCACGGAGGGTCGAAGAAAACATTTAGTCTGACCGCTCGGTACGTTTGAGATTGGACTACTAGAAAAACATTCTCTAATGAAAATAGATAAGTGAGACTTAATGGCCCCGCATTTAAGTGTCGATTGAAAGGTCATGAGAACGAAGTTTGCTCGTTAAATACAGGTGCGAAACCACTTATCGGATTAGAATATTTACGTGTTGCAGTACTTGTACACAGTACGTGTACACAATTGTACATTCGAGCTTTGAAATGTTAACCTTTAGAACAAAATCTGACGGTCCTTTTATACATAATAAAACGAATGATATAAGAACAAAGACTTAACATCAAGATGTTTTGAAAAGTATCTGTACCTACTTTATCTCGAAACTAGAGATAAAATATGACACTAAAAATTGATTGACGATTCTGTACCCGAGTAACAAACATTTAGAAATACTTTCGCTTTTCATATTTCCATTCGTATTTTGCTCAGCAAACTGCCCCGCGGCGTTCGCTTTAAGAAAAACAGGTAGCATTTCAAAAATATCAGTTCGTATGAAGGAGGACGGGTTGAAACTACAGCATTTTATTGCTTGAAGCTGTCTGTATATCCATTGTGTATGTATATTAGATACACCTCAGAGGATGTAACCTAGATACAGATAGGTTTATGTTTAGACCGGCCTTATGCAGGGACATCATATTATATTCATTTTATAGTGCGACTGTATTTCACAGCGGCTGAAACTGTCTATTTATTTGAAATACGGCGAATATTTCACTTGTTGTCTAAACTTGGCATATTTATTATAGGCGTAGGTTGCATATTTGTGTAAAAGCCTTTACGGTTCACGACTCGAATATATTAAAACCTCAAATTTAAAATATCGTTGGTTCAGCTGTTTTACTACAAAGGTGTAGTGATATTTTAAGAATCATTTAATAGACGAGAGTGAACACTGGATGAAAAACGACTTAGTACTTTCGTTTATCTTTCGCTCTCATTTCATCTATATTTTTATTTGGTCATCTAAACATTATTTACATTAGTTTAGTTTCGAGTCGCGTTCAGTAGATTTACATTACAAAAACCTATTACAGTTACGAGTAGTATCTGTGTTACGTTAAATAAGCTGAAAGTCCGATTGAAAAGTAGCGTCATTTAAAACATTTCACTGAGTTATACTCGCTACGGAACTTTAACAAACCGCAAATAACAAAGTCAAACTAACATAAACCTTAACTGTTTAAATTAACTCGACTCGTGTATAATATCTGTAGCCGCAGAAAACAGTTATATTTTGACATATACACTGATACACATCATTTTTGCGTACTTAACGTATTAGTTAATCGAATAAGATTTATGATCGTATTGACGCTTCATGACATTAAGGACTAAAAGCTTAACATACATAATAAAGTTATTTAAATAATTTAATATGCTGACATGGCAGCATCTTACTATGTTTTTTTCTGTAGACTACATAAGATCCCACTAATGGCCTCCCTTTTTTTCTTCCAAACCTGCCCGTTGTTTGCGATTTATTTATTAAATATTTTTTTTCCATTTTTATATTTCATCATCATCATCATTGGCCTCTAGCATCTTTGACAGATGTTTGAAACAGAAACATTAAATATTTTATATTTAGTCTTCTACTAACTATATTCACTATAAACAGATACGAAAACTAGCAAGGTGAAAAATATTGATAAAAAGTCGACTAAAAAAAGCGTAAATACAAAAACATTTTGACGCGAAAACGTAAAGGCATTAAACGGATCGTTACCTTACGTATATATCTTAAAGAGTTTATAAAAAGGGTAAGTCTTTGTTGCTCGTATATATTGGCCTTAACGCTGATGGAGTGGACCCAAATGCTTAAGAGCGAACTAAGCGACAAGCTAAGAGTAGAAGTGTCGACTTGATGTAAAAAGTTTGCCTCAAAGGGGAAAGAAATTCCCCACACCTGTGACGGTCGCTTCGGTAGGCGTGTGCCGAAATACCTCCAATATTATTACGTTATGTCGAGCACGTGTAGATTTACCAAAGAGATCTGATAGGTAGGTAATATAACCGATATGATATGAGATGTATTGGAATATAAACAAATGAAATACAATATTTTGAAGCTCCGTCAATTTCATTATGATTTTTCGTACAAAGAGATTCCTACATTTTCCTCTGAAACGTAGCTACATTTATATGTAGAGTAAAAATGTAACATTACGAAGAACGCTAAATGACAGAGAGAATGATTTGTGGAAGGCACTATCAGTTCGGCAGAGGTGTAAAGTTGGAAATTTTATATTCTATATAACACATCCTGTTTCATCCTTGTGTCTTAGCTAAGCGGCTTAAGTATTTTATAATTTCCCCCGAAAAAAAAGGTATCGCTTTTAGCATATTTATATCCTCAGGTATACCTACATTTCGAACTGCGTTTGAACAACGTAAATATTTCATAAAATGTTTCGTAGTTAGTTTCAAGGGCTTAAAACGTGACAATTCAATATCGGTTTTCCAGTATCAATTGCTTCGAAATCAATTTGGCTATCATGAAAACATTTTCCTTTACCATTCAAACACGGGTTCCGCGCTGTAACACAAGATTATTTAAGTAATAGATCATAAGGTTATTTGTAGATACATCAGCATTGATAACACACTGACAGTGAACTACGTAACCTTCTACCCAACAATGTTCAAGAGACAACTAGCTGACAGACAAAGTCAAAGTCAAATTATTTCTTGTTCACCGAGCAAAAGAAAATCAATTGTTTGATCAAACCGGTGATCCATACCACGTGTAACGGCTCACGGTAGGTAGATAGGTACATTTAGAGGAGAGCATAGTGCAGGTTTAGAATTCGGGTGCCACTGATACATTTTTTTACGGTACCCTAAAACACAACTGCGGTTTGCTCTTGAACTACGCAGTAAATTCAATTTCAGTTGAAGTCTGACAATTTAATTGTATGCATTTTAACACGTGCCAACTCTCCGCAGCATTTGATCATGACCATGAAACTTCAATGGAACCGTTCGGCGTACCAGTTAACATGTTTTGCATATTGAATTTTAACTCTCACTTGTAATCGATACTCTTTTATTCAGTGAATAGTGAGTCTGAACAAAGCTTATTCGTGAAAACGCACTGACGACATTATTCGTGGAATATAATTTCAGTATTTTGAGAATTAAATCTGTAGATGAATCCAATATGTCCTTGGGATCTTCATTGTCAAATTCTCTGTATTCTTTTGTCCTGTTATTTCATACAAATAAAAATGGTGCTCAATAGGTATTATTATTAGTACACCAATAGTTTTGCAAATTCAAAACCACTTTAGTAAACACTCCAAAGGCAGTTACCGTATATTTGGTACCGCGACATAGTTGTGCAAATAGAGTCAACAGGTAGACTGTTTCAAAATTGCAATGCACTTAAAGACGTTTACGATCCGAAACTTTTTACCATTTTATATTCTTAGTAAGTACACGACGTAATTTTACGAGCGCCAAATCGCATAAAAGGTGATGTTGTAGCAGAGAACGGAAATAAGACTTGGTAGAGTTTCGTGGGCTATATAAAGTTATATTACTGTGAAAGTGCCCGTAAACAGCCAGGGTTTCATGGGACCACACCGGCTCTGAGTCAAACGAAGCTTGGTTGATGGTCTAATCGAAACTGAGACTTGTCCATATACTGAGACGTCAATCAACCTTAAGTGAAGCGTTTTGTCTCTGTCATTTAAAGGTGAACAGTGGCGACAGATAGACACTTTAGAACGTCTGAAAGTTCATTTCAGGTAACGATTTTCATCGTACTTTTACGAAATTAAAATTTGAACGATAATTACAGTCAAATTATAAAAATTAATATAGCCTTGGACTTAGCAAACATTATACATGTAGCTTATGTAGGTTCTAAATGTCTGTAACGATGTAGATATGTAGTAGGTACACCACACATTTTAGAGTATTTAACATCAAGCCTTTTCAATATTAACATCATTATTCAGAACGTGGAACAGATTAGTGGTTTTCATTTGTTTAGTAACAAAATATATTTGAACAATAATTCAAACATGTAATTCCTTTCACGTGTAAACGTCTTCATTAAACTGAAGACAACTAATGGATATGTCAAAGCTATAAGGGCACGTTAACACTTGCGTTTAGCGAGATAAGGCGTTTGAATATACGCAAGGTAAGGGACGTAGACCACCACCACTTCTTTTTATCAAATATTGGTGTCAGAGATTTAGTTATCCGTAGTCTGACATGGCTTTAAACACCTTTGAAAAATTCTCAGATAAGCCGATTTTCATTCAGTTCAACCAAGTTGGTCACTCGTGGATCTTGAGGGAGACAAGTGAAAGAGGAGTAGGGAGGCCTTCGCCTAGCAGTGGGACATCTCAGGCTAGTAATAATAATAACAAAAAGCCGCTTTTCGATTTCTCCACAACGTCGCCTACCGTAATATTAACACATTTGTAAGAGTGTAGTGGCCCTTATCCGACGGGAACCCTTACGCCACAAACCGGTCAAATATTTCATGGAACTAATTAAAACTTACTGGATAAGGCCCGGCGGTTGATAGGCTTTGATCACAAGTTATGTCACTAGTGATTTCGATTAATTAAGTTAGTTGGGATAAGACATTGGCATTCCTTAATACAGATTGAATATGAGGCTTGGACTCATCACGTGAACTATTGTGTTGACAAGTCATTGTCGATAAAAATAAAAGACAGTTAGATTTTATAACAAACAAAATAAGCTAGATAGAGGCTATCTAAATAATACTTAAACATAACGGGAAAATATCGCATTTAATTCGGGTTTCAAATTTACAGGAGGATGTTTTAATGTATCCAAAACTTGAAGTCTTTTTTCTATGCTCATCGTTTCTCTATAGACTTAGTTTCAATGTAGTGGCCAATTCTTATAAATTTGTATTAATATTTATATTGTCCATCAATTTTGTAGGATACAGGAATTTTTAAGATTCAAGGGTAAAATGAAAATCAATGGATCGCTCTTGTGACCGTGACATTCTCGCAATTTATAAAGGTTTAAATAAAACAATGGTAAAACAATAAAGGCTACCGATATCCCTAGGTCAATATCAATACACGTTTACCGGGAAAAAAATTCCGTCGAAATGAAAGCGATTGAATTGATTTAAAGAAAAATATTTTAAGGGAAAATAAACTTTATTAATTGGCCTTGAATCATAATATTGAACTCTACTTCATACATTTTTTATTACGTCGTGTTTTGTTTGTCTAGCCTCTTTGTAGTGTTTTTTCTACATTTTCTAAATACCTGTAACTAAGCTAAGTATTTTTACTTAAAAACTTTAGTGCCGTACTCATGTAGATATTATTTAGTTTTATATACATCTTTAACATATGTCTATAAGAAATTTCGTCGTAAGCACAACTTCACGCAATTGAATAAGATACTTTATAAGTTGTTATTTACTTGTAATGATAGTTAGATTACACTTAATCTTGGAGTCTCATCATTCATCAATTTGTTGTATCCAAACTTTGCCCGAGAGTAATTAAGCCCAGAAAGGGTTTTCCTTATTTATAACCCTAGGCTAAGGCAATTTTCTACCGGAAAATATTTATCGTAAGCTTGGCAACAAAACTTAAAATGTATTTCCTCAAAATGTTAAACAAATTTTGCTAGGTTTTATCAATTTAGTCCCGTGTGTTTGAAGAGCAAAATAAATCGTTCCAAGCCACTGGTTTTAAAAGACCTATATAAATGGAACGCTAAAGTTGTAGCGAAGATTCAACTAGTTTCTCAAGCTGCAGTTTGCTAATCTTAACTTTGAATTCGTCACGGTTTGTGTACCTCCTAATATCGGGGAAAGAGAGTTCCACAGTAGCTTAGTTTAGACAGTAAATGAAGAACTGATGAAGTCAGAGTTATTTATGAAGACACAAAAGAAGAAGACTGTTAAAAAACCGAAATACTATGGTCAGAAGTCAGTAAGTAGAGAGAGAGAGATGTGAGACACGACAAAATATATAATTTCTCCTATTGTTGGCGCTGATGAAATAGCTCAAATATATTGAACTAACGAGCCAAAGTGACGTCACTTATCAAAACTAATCTCATTCTTGTTCGTTTTCTATAAATGTAATATCGTCTTAACTCTCAAAAATGAAACATTTTGACATTTTTTAATGAAACACCCTTGCATTTACCTAAACTTTATTTATTACTACGGATAGGCCGCAGAGTTCAAGCGATCATAAATTTTGTCCAGTCGAATATATTTCCTTGTGCCATAACTAAACTGCAGTCGAAGTTTGACAGTAGAATCGAAGTAGGTTATTCCAGATCGTTGAGAAACGTCGAGGAACGTTCTAGAAAATAACATTGGCGTGGAGAAGCCAGTTTATTACAGTAATACCGGGAGTTACTGCAAGTTTTAGTTCGCCGAATATGCAGAAGGAAAGGTAGAGCAATGTTTTAGTGTCCTGTGTGTTTAGCGAAAGTTTGTGTACTTACTCTATGCAATTTTCTCGTTTCTCTTTATGTATTTAATTAATTTTCAGGCTATATTCATGTTAATACATTAAACTGTTTAGGCTGTTATGATGAATTTGATCCAACGGTCTGTGGATTATCAAATTTTCAAACGCGTGTAAATGAAATATCTTTTGATATTTTTCTTATCTTGATAAGCCTTTCGGCGTGAATTTAATCATTGGAAGCCGCGAGTAAGCTAACTTCCAAATTCAAACGAGATCAACACTTTGACAATGAGCGACGCAGTAGGTGTGCCTCTAAATGTAGGTAAATTTACAACAGTTTGTTAACTCAGGCTCAACTTATACTTACTAATTACAGCAAAATTATCCTTTCTTTGACTTTCCAAGCTCTTTCCAAGAACCCAGTTCCGATGAACCGAGAAAATATCTATTAAATGTATTACTTAACTTGCTTTCAATCTTACTCTTGCAACCTTGAAAACTTAACGCGGTAATAATTAAGTCTTCCGATCAATTAGCAGACTTATTAGAAAAATCCCGGGATTAATATCGAGGAACTTCGTCTTTTTCCATAAAGTTGAAGATGAAGAGGAGGATTTATTTTATCCCGCAATTAGAAAAAGAATGTAGTCTTTCACTGAGATTAGCTATTGACGATCGCTTTGTTAATTTTAATGCGGCAGAAGAGTTTTAGAAAACTATGTAATATTATATGACTCGACAATGGATATGTGAAACATAAACCGAAAAGCAAAGTAACAGAATTTGACGAACCGAAAATTTTCATTTAGACAGAATAACAACGAATGAAAATCGTGAGAAAACTTGGATTTGGAATATGCAGATCAATGCTTAGCACATGAAAAAACTGTTTTTTTGGCCCATTGAGCCATGTACAAGCTGGTATAATATGTAGAAGATTGTCAATAATAACTCCTTAACCTAATATTATAAACGATATTAAACAGTCACTTCGAACAAGTGACACTTAAATTCTAATAAAAACATTTTTTCACGCAAAAAGCGAGTAAATAGAATGTGTTTGACGAGTGCCGCGTGTATGCTAACGCGATAAACCGCGTAAACACGTAGCGATCATGTTTCGTGTGTGCTTTATATCACAGCCACAAGTTAAGTAAAGTTGTCAGCGGACGCAAACGGGACGGGACAAGTTTGTAATGTTAAATGCAGATATCATCGGGTAACTTATAAATCGATTTATTGATGAAGTTGTTTCGTGATGATATGTTTTGTACATTTATCCGCTTTAAGAAAGGTTAATTACATTATTACAAGCCTAATATAGGCTTGTCCCACAGCTGGACAAAGGCCTCCCTCCCATCCTTCTAATCCTCTCTGTCGAGGGCAAGTGTAGTCCATTCTTCTATGTGACTATCAAGGTTATCACGCCATCTCCGCCTGGGCTTACCAGGTACCATAAATTGATTAATACGTTTAAGCCAGTCTGTTTATTTGACCGCATGTCGGTCTGTTGTGCTTTCACTTTTATTGCTTCAATATTTAACTGATTTTGTTAACGCTTCAAGCCGACATTTTTCGCGAGCGGCATTTTGATCCAGTGACCGAAACCCACGCGTTTATAGTCACACAAATTAGTTTAATTTTAATCTACTAATATTAGAAGTAATCTCATCACTACAACATATATAATATTTATATGTCTGTAGAGTAAGTGATCAAAGAAGTGTTATTTAGATACGCCCACTACAACCCGATCGGGTCGAAGCCTTCGGTCCGGGTTGGGTCGCCGGGTAGGGTGACCTAAGAATGTTCAGTAATTAAGAACTGATTTTATATACATTAAACAAAGTAGGGTTATAAACATGAAACGAAACTACAGCCTTTATGAGCCCTCGTGGGTAAGCTAGTTTATATTCGAATGATATTTAATTTGTTGATTTCGTCTCCGTTGCGAATAGTAACATAAATATCGGATATTGAAAAATTGCGGGAAATTTTATTTTCGGGTGCTTTACGGTAAAGTAGAGAGGAAAGTGGAAGAATCCACGAGGCTCAATAAGTTGATAAACATACAAATTTGTTCCATACAATTTTCTGTTACAAATTGAGCAATAAAGCTGCACTGAGCAAAAACTTCAATACGAGACCAATTAGTATAATTCCATGAGCGCCTGTTTGAGCCATGCCTTTGCAAAAAACAGTCAAAGAAAAGTTCGGGATTAAAAATAGATGGAGTCTGTACAAACGTATCTAGCATAAAAACTTCAAGCAAAACGCGAATGTTGAGAAATTCACTTTGAAGTGGGAGTTAATAATGTTTGTATAGTTTATAGTCCGAGACTAAGGTCACTAGTCAATCATAAAACGAACAAAATAATACAGTTTCCACAGAGAACTAAATTAGTTAAACATTTTACCCTTATTTGGGTACCCTTAGACCATTCTATTTTCGAGATATTTAATTACTAAAATTATTTACCAAATGGTTTTGTCCATCCTACAGTTAGGAAAACCGCACTTAACATTGAATTTCAAGTAAAACTCTTTCAAACAATTTAAACACACACAATACAAGCTACGAGCTTCGTTGGTCTCTAAAATGTCACTCCGATGGAGAAGAACTGACGAGACATTTTATAATACAACAACACGACATATAGAATATTAACTTGTTATTGTCTCACTTACAATATTAAATAAGTATCGGTTATCGCAAAGCCTATGAGCTCTTTGACTAATAATGCTGCCTTTGTGAAAGTGAGACGCCGCTACGGCAATATATCCAACTGCCTTCTTTAATAACTCTTAGTACAAACATAGACCTATACAAATCTTCAAATACTGGTCATCATTTATCCGATTATCATCCTAAATCACAATATAGGAATAATGATAATGTAAAGCTATTAGTACAAAAGTACGATTGAAATTTGATATTAAATTCAATGTCAGAAATTTATTTGATATTAAACTTGAAACGTCAATTCATAAACAGACATTTTAATCAGTAAATCGCTGCCATTTCATTAGTGGTTACCTTTCATGTGGTTTAGCATTTGACATATTCATAACATTTCCATATATGGTCAATGTCAGTTCAAGTTTACGTGGTTTGATCGATATTTTCAAAATTCACGGTCGCGCACGGTTTGTTAGTTTAGATGAGAATTTAAATTACGTATTTACTCAACGGATTCTCGGGAAAAAAGTTCTCTATCATTGCCGATTTTGCAGTTAGCGGTGAGCAAATATGTATTTTATAGTTGCGGAATCCTCGTTAGGAATAGTTGAAAATATATTGAATATTCCCGATACACGTGCCGCTGTATCTACTTATAACTAGATATGCAATATATCTTTCGATTTAGTTTTAGTACTGATTCCCAAAATAAGTCTAGTTATTGTGCTCTGATCGTCACTTCACAATTGCAATCCAAAATAAACCTGGGCTTTGTTCCGAAGTTCGATTCAGCTAACTGAGCGAATGTTTCGACGTTTTACGCTTAAACAATACGCTGGATGTGCATTGCATTCCACTCGTAACTATTGTTACAAAATATATCCATTTTGAATACATCCATACATTCGCGAGGTTTTCATAGAATTTATTGATTGTAAAATATTGGAAACTTTGGCACAGTCAAGTCTAGTAAAGCAGTCAGTTTTTCAAGCTAAACACATATGAATTTCAAATAGTTCGCTGATATGCCATTAAGTAACAAAACAGGCCTAGCATTGTTAAATCGTACTAAAGAACAATTACTAATTGCCACTAAAAAGCACTGTCCCTTTAGCATATCAATGGAACTGAGTTATCGACGGAACCTTTTTTTTATTTCACGTTACAAGCCTAAGTAACAGTTTGCAAGCACAGACAGCCACTATACTTATCTACAATGCATGTTGTCATTCTCAAAGCGGTTATTAATAACGTTGTTCTAACAAATATAATATGTCCTCACGGTTCACAACTTGTAATCTGACGGCTCCTTATTACTGTTAAGGAAGGGAGAAAGGAAAAAGGAAATTTGTGCAGACACTTATCTCCGTTTGATGTACGAAAAATAAAAAGCTTTGTTTATAAATTCAATAAATTCATGAACATTTTTGGTAAGGGAAATATTGCGAAAGACTTGTAATTCATCATATCCGTACTTACATTGCTCGCTGAACAAAGGGCTTCTGTAAGGAAAAAGTGACTACCAACGAGAGAAACTTTATACTTAGATCATTTATCGTAATTGTAAAAAACTTTTTCTATATTTCTGTAAGTAGGATAAGTTAGTTAAGGAGACTAATTCATTTAATCACATCAGATCTTCAATTTATCCATACATCGCTGTTCTTCATAGGGGTAAGCCACATCTTAGATTGAAGTTCTCCAGGCCTCTCCGATTTAAAGCTGTGTCCGGTGTTAGCCTTTAAAAAGGACCAGGTTTCTATCCTCGAGGTTATTCCATGAATTAAAAAATCTATTCCGTACTAAAACTACTCTTTTTGTTCATAAATGCACTGTAGCTGAGTTTCAATCGCTCAAAGACTCGGTTCAATAATTACGGAATTTGAGTCTGCTTAATTACGTAACTCTTTTGTATAAAAAGTTCTTCATTTCGAACCAGTTATCGATAGTCGGCAAATTTAAAAGTACGACGAGGCAATTCAATCAAATGTCTGCAGGGACTAGAGAGTGAAGATACTTTCTATTATTTTCAAAAGGGCATATTAAATAAGTGAATAGCGTACCAAAGCTTTGGCGACACTCAAAGATTACGTGTGAGAAATAGGTGACTGTAATTTGTCAGTTACATTTTTTGTGACTTTTTTATTGTTGACACAATTTATAAATCATAATTACGCCATAGCATACCACCAAAACAAAATAATCTCGCTATACACCTACCTAATTGTTATAATCTTAGGAATTTAAACATTCTTAGAAGTCTCTTCCAATTTTAACATTTTATCCTTGAAAAAGGCTCTGTATTTTTTTAGGTGCGTAATAAGCAATCACGGTGTGTTCGTCGGGAGTTCATTTCAGAAACTGTCTGGTGTAGTGATTAATACGGTACTCAATCAATCCTCACACTTTTAATAACGTTTGCAACAGTGAGATCAAAACCCAATATCCATTGAATAGATACTCGTATCCTTGAATTTATCGTAATTTGTTTTCATTCTATTTATCAAAAAATTATTCCTTTTGACAATGCAACAAATAATATAACAGTAATCACTTATAAAAAAAAACAATGACTGACTGTTTACTTACAGGGTTTTTTTTCACATGTGAGTTAAAGATAGTATTTCGATTAGTTAGGCGGAAATATAAGCTGATAAAAATTATAAAAAATATTAGAAAAAAAATTGTGACTGGCTGTTTCTGCCGTGGTAATCGAAAGGGCAGTAAGTCGAAGATGGCCATTTTTTTTTTATTGCTGATTTGGAATGTACGTCAAACGATCTTTCTTCCTATCTGGGTTTCATTCTTCTACGTATATTAGAAATGCATTTTATTTTTTGATAAAGAGCAGTAAGAACGGTAAGTTAATTTAGTTAACTACGTAAAAGAGCAGTAATTCATTGAATTTCATGGACATACTGCCCTTTTTATTAGTATTTACATATTTCTTAACAAAAGAGCAGTAAATTTCTGACATACTGCTTTTTACGCTAGTATGAACTAATGTTCCAAATGAATTTTACTAGTTACTTCTACAGTATGGAGCTGTACTGCTCTTTTAGGATAGTAATTATAATGAATGTCTCATAAATACACAAATATGAACACAGTATCTTCCTTTACTGCTTTTATAACATGGCAAAAGATAAAATTATAATTTAATAGTTATGTAAAGCAGTAGAGCAGTAAGTGGTTTTTGCGCTTTTGGTACATATTAATGATCAAAAAAATATTCGACATATCGTTTCGAGCGGCTGAGTGATGGTCGTCTGATTGTTTTGTGTCGTTCATCTAGTTCGCGCCATTTTGTGTCGAGTAATTTTGGCGCCTAGTAGGTGTAAGATGAGTAATTATAAATATTGTAAGGAGTCCTTATATTTAATCCTAGCTACCCGCCCCGGCTCTGCACGGGTGCTATGCTGGTACTAAACAGTAAATATACTTTAGAAAAACTGCGAACGTTGTATATAAAAACATAGCGGCCCGCTCCAGCTTGACCGCAAATACTACGTCCCGCATTTTTTTAATCTGTAATATCTTCGAAAATATTCATTTAAATTATATACTGTAAATTGTTATATAAATCTATATTAATTGAACAATGTATTTAAGGTATTTAATTGGATAAGGATAAATGCTGTATTGGTTTAAATCGCTTCGAAAATTAGCCATTATTTGTCGTAAAAAGTAAATGCCAAAAAAATATATTGTGGGATTTCCATAAGAGATAGACACATACCATCACGGAGTTTTCTGTAGACCTTTGCAATGAGTACAAAAAATTAGTACATTATTTTGATGAATCTCATAGGGTTCAGCCTGCGTTTGCAAAGTAAGCGCGAAAAAATGTGTTTATTTACGACTTTGCATTAGAATTCTTGAAATTATCAATGGTTCTCTAATTTATTAATCGTGTTATTATACGTAAAAACTTTCCTCTTGAATCACTCTATGTATAAGAAAAAACCGCATCCAAATCCGTTGTGTAGTTTTAAAGATCGAAGCAAACATACATACAGAGAGACGCGGAAGCGACTTTGCTTTATTAGTATAAAGCTATGCACTGCACTATGTAGTGATGATTTGTTGTGTGAAATAAATTAATTACCTAAATCTAAAATAAAGCTAATTATTTATTCGTTCAAAATAATAATTGATATCAGAGTTTGTCCTCCTGCTCGCTTGTCACATTCTTGGTGCTCTGAAGTCGTGCATGCCCGCCGCGTGTTTTTGGCTCAATTTTACTATGTGCTCTGATACATCTTCTAATGCTGACACTAAACTTGAGCAATTAAATTAATATTTGCGTTACGCTTTTAATTGTATTTAATAGGGTCTTCTATCACTTACACACATTAAATACAGTATTAGCTTATACCTAATACACTGTACTCCTTTTTTTGTTTTAGATTAAATAACTACAAAATGAAGCGAATAGGCAAAATTATAAATGTGACCACCAATCGCGAAGAATCTACCATAAACATGAATCAATCAGCAACCCCCGTTTTGAAATTTCACAAGTCTTCTCAAAATCAAAAAGTAAATACTTATAACATAAAAATACCCAGGACTGCTGCTACAGCTTTGATAAATAATTATATTTTTAAAGAAGATTTCTGTTTTTAATAAGAATAGCGTTATGCCAAATAACAATACTAATATTGTGGTTCTCTTTGGTTACATTTAAATGAATAAAACGAGCTTAGATATTATTTTTAACGATTTTTTGTTATTTTCCCTACTATTTATAGACTTACTGCTCAAGAAATTCTGATAACACCTTACATAAAATACTTCTTTAAAGAGCAGTAACGTCCTTTACTCTATAGTGAAATAGTCAAAAATATTTTCTAAATCTAAGGTAAAGGGCAGTATAATGCTTGTTTACTGCTGTTTTAAGTAGTAATTTTGAATTTATTATTTGAATTCTGTAAGCAATATAGCAGTTTGAAATATTACTAAGCAAGAGTGCAGTATCTATGGCAGTTACTGCCCTCTTACCTAAATATTATTTAGAATTAGTTAAGAATATGCTAATAAAGACACGATTTCTTATGTTTTACGATAACCCTTATAAAAATATTAAAAGCAGGTAACTTAACAGTAACAAACACATTTTTCTCTTTCTTTTGATATATAGAACATAAAAATCGAGTGTATAGTTTTATCACAAACGCTCAAATTGTGATAAAAACTTTGCGCGCCGTTTTCTCGAAACCACCTTTTCTGACTTACTGCTATATCAATTACCAGGGCAGGTTTACTGTCAAGATTTTTTTTCACATGGAAGTTAAAGATAGTATTTTGATTAGTTAGACGGAAATAAAAGTTGATTGCGTTGTGTCAATAGTTGAGAAGAGAGCAAAGAGGTAAGAATAAGGTTTATTTAGGACCTGTTACATTCTCATATCATCTATCTTTCTTTTTCTTTACAACTACAAGTATACCAACTTAGACAAATTGCTAAGTTGTACATCTTAATTTACTATCAAATAGCATATCCAAGCGTAATGAGTTCCTCTGGTTAAAGCGAGAGAGGTTTTGCTCTCGCGGGAGCTAAGCTAATCAGTATGTTTGAAATTTATGTAAGATACAAGTTGCGTACAATGTCTGTTGTGCCACGACAGTTTAGCTTAGTGTAGTTCTAGACTTTTGTCACATTTGTCGACAAAACTCGAGGCTTGAGAATTTGTAAGTGTAGCTCTTAATACTTTTGTCTAGGAACTCTTACGAAAAGACTGGCTATGTGTTCATATAATTGTACATTCATACCCAGACTTTTAGGAACCCTTACTAAAAGACTAGCTATGTTGTCATTTAGAAGCAGTTCTGAGAAACTTTACAGTAAGCTTACTTCAACAAGTTTAGTCGTTTTAAAATGACTCCGTTTTTTCAATCTCCGACTATAAAGCACGATTCATACAATTTTTTTTAATTGTGTATTTTGTGTAAATTTGTTCTGTAATTTTCTATTTATAATTACAAAGAAAACAGGAAGTAAAAACATTAACACCTACCAATTGTTGTAACAATGGAATCAAGTGTTTCAATACTCCTACAAACATATTCAAGTCGTTCAAACAACAATAATATTTATAACATAAACATTTTATTCAAAACGCAAATCGGATTATTTTTAGAAAACAGCAAGGTTTCCGAATTCTTAGAACTCCACAATAAGTATTATGTAAATTCTTTACTGCCTCGGAAATAATTGTTAAAAACATAACAGGTGGCCTACCTCCGGGTCTAAAGTAATATCATTGCTTGTGTTAAAAAGAGACAACGTTATACGTCGTGTAGTGCTCTGTCTCGCTTCAATAACTGGAGATACGTTACTCTAAGTGATGGTGGTACATCCTGAGGTTCGAGTGTTTTACATTATTTACGGCGAAATTATATAATCTTGTTAATGGTCCTTTGTAACTGAAATATGTAACAAAATTATCGCAAGTAACGAGACCTTTCTATACCAAGAACACTCGTACCTGAATCTTCTGTTGATACAATTATATGCTTTACAAATAATTTGTATTTTCTGACTTAATTCCTTATTGACTATTACATAACTTTCATACTGAAATTTTTCCCCGCTGATTTGAATTTCAAGAAAATATGTTTTTTCAACCTTGCTGTGTCATATTTAGGACTTCAATACTACTAACGCAATATTATTTCCACTGCATTTTATTATTTTCAAGACATGCAACCTAAGTAATGGTTCTTGCCTTTCAAATAACAAAGCATGAGTTAACTTTTTTTTTTTTTACATTTTATGAAGCATACTTCAAAAATACAGTATAAAGATCCGGTTTATATTTCATAGGAAGCTAACAAACTTAAGCTCCAACATTTTCTTAAGGAAGTAGAGTACCCTTATTTCCTTGAAAACGACATACATTCATTTCTGTTCGTATGTGCAAAATAAAAGGAAAAATAAAGAGAGATGTAGTTTCTAAGAAAATAAATGTATAAAGTGCTTTTCCGTTATCACTAATGAAGGAAAGCAGGAAGGAGTACTTCGAAATGCTACATCATATTTTTGCTTCTACAACTACTATTTTTAAATGCTACATTATAATGTTCGCATTGTAAAATATAATCAAGAAAGTGAACTGGGGCCTACAGCCTCCTCCTATAGTGACACAACTGCAGTCGACCGCTTGAACTCGTTGGATCCAAAGTTTTATTATTTTAAAAGGTTTTACTTCTTTGCAGTGTTAAACACTCAAATATATGGTTTCACTTGTTTTATATCAGCCAAATGATTTTAAAAAGGCAGAAAAATAGATGTTTTATTATTTTAGATTACAGCCTAGTGATATGGATATGTTTAACTATTTTGGATTACAGGGGGGTGTGGAATAACTATCACACAACATCGAATGTTATACATTTTAGTTGCAATTTTATTATTTTTCGAGGATGTAAACTACAAAAAAAATAAAAAACAACTACAATTAAAAATCGACAACATTTTAAAATCTTTTACGTTATGCAAATTTCGATACATCTTAAGCAGAACTCCACATCTTCATTCCTTAGAATTATTAATCTATGTCTAATATTGTACTTACTATGTTATTATAAGCGTTATATACTAAACTCCGTCGCAAAACAATCGTCAATCCTTCGGTAATAGGTATACCAATCATGTCAAGCGCACATAATCTACGTGATATAGTATATTAGATTGCTGACGTACGAGTGTAAGACGGATTATATCGTGATTATAGTTCGGATTAATTACTACAGAGGTTTTAATTCTAAAATTATACGCAAGTGAATGTTATTGTTTAGTATAGTTTCTATCATACATTGTGATATGTTATCATTACATATTATAAAACAATTTCCACCGCCGTATGGAAAGTTATAATAATTGTGTTCGATATTGAAGAATTGGGTAATGTCAGAATATTTCAGAAGTGGGTAATGTTTTTACGTTTACAACCGAGATTCGCGCGGGCGAAGTCGTGGGCAACAGCTAGTATTCAAAAGATCTTTTAATGTTTCACTAATAATGTCGAAAGTTTATTGTGAGTTTTGACAGCCTCCAACTATTGAATCAATTTTGCACCAATATTAGCCGTGGTATTCAATAGTAAATCAGTCCAGAAGTGGGACATTTAACGGCTGGATTATTACTTTTTCATGAAGTCGCCGAAACTCTAGATTATGTAATATCTTATACATGTGTGTAGAAACGAAAAGCGTCAACTTTTTCAAATTAAAAATATTATTTGCTGTTTAGGAAGTCGAAATGTCTGTTGTTAGTAGAAAGTAAAAAAAAAAAATCTGGATAAAGTTCAGACTGAAACTGGTCAATCCAATCACCTCCACAATTGTAAATCAACATATCAATAACGAACATTTGTCGAAGGAAATCGTTAAGATTTAAGCTATCTTACTATAAACTAATTAACAGAGGAAACCGCACTGTTATCGTGAGATTGATCCGTACACGACAAACCATTTATAGGCAAATGTCACAAATAATTAGATTTAGCAGAAACAACAAAGGCCTTGACGAAAGTAACGTACAGTCAGCAACATAAGTCGGAGATAGAAACAGTTTTTTTTTTATAATGATTAAGCGCAGCTAAATTCTTTGAGTTGCTTTTGCGCTAATAAGTTAAAATTTAGCTTCTCGCAAAGTATACTGAAAACGCACTAAACTAAATTCCTACATGTCGCTGAAAAAAAACGGATACTTTAAAAACGGGCTTTTCATATTGATAGTCAACTTCTTTTACTGACTGTACAAGCTCGCGAAATCAACCCTTGTCTGTTAGATGACGTTTTGTAATAAATGATATAGTTCCAAACCAACATTGAAATGTAGTGATAATATAAAAATATAGTTCAATTTTTAGGCTTTTCAGTCACTAAATATTAAGTTTTGTTTTAATAGACCGCTTTAAGTATTATTATTGCGAGTGGGTGACGCTCTATACGCTATAGTGCACCATTTCGCTTCCACATTGCCAAAAATATTACTTTAAGACATGGTAGCGTTATTTGTAATAATAATGTATTTATCCTAAACGCAGGCTTCGACTGCTTCACCAAACTTACTTGCTATAATAGGCTAGTGTAATTTAAGTATCCGAAATATTTCTGTTCTCCAAACTTTTTTACTGAATCGGAATACTTTTGGCAGTGACCACTTCCAAAAAATAATTTCTAGCCTGTTTCGAAAGCCTACCGTTTCACACAGCGTTTTCTAAAACAACAAATATGTGGAATTCAAAAAGAGCCCCCGCAGTTTAAACTATTCATAAAACACTGCCATTGTTTTGTTTGACATCGTATTTACTGGATTCCACTACAACGTACGGTTCTGGAATTTTAGATCGTGACATCCAATTAAGTTGCTCTATCAAAAAGCTCCTGTGGTCTACGAGAGTAATAATTAATACGTTGGTACCAGGTTTTGTGTTTTTACAAAAAGATGTCTGTTTTTTGTGTATTTGTGTAATACAAATGTAATGGAACTACTTCTATCTTTGTTTATTTAATGCCTTTGTGGTATAACTGCCTTCTTAGAGGATTCTTAGAAGCTACAATCATTAATTTTCCCTAGTAAAATTCGCATTAGAACAAAATGTATTGAAATTACATTCCTTTCGACCTGTGTAGAGTTTAAGTTGTCAGCCTATTACACTGGAGTGATTAAGTTGCGTTGGCTCTGGAAGATATGTAACTTGTCTACAGACCTAGAACACATGTTGAAAAAATGTAAAACGCGGATAAAACAAAAGAATATGAAGCGTCATCCGACATGCCGCTTGCTCTCCCTTTTAATACATTTAACCGTCGTGTCAGAATTTCAATTTGTACGACAAATTTTCCCGGAACAACAAGCTTTTATGAAATTATCCAAGGTTTGTGAGTGAAAAACGATATTGCTGACATTTATGTATCAACATGATTGTCAGGTTCCTACGTGGTTTTAGCGAACACAGATTGCGACAGGCTATGGAACCGCTTAAACCAAACATCACTTTGTTTGGTAACACGTTGTCGGGTTAAAATAACGACCAGTCAAAGCTATTCGTCGGTCAGTAAGATTTATAGTTAGTTTTAAAAATAGAGGTAAAATAAGTTTTCTTTTAATAAAGAAAATGTTTGATACAAATAATTGTGAAAAATATGTTAGCAGCGGTTCGCGGTCCAATCATACTCTATCTTCACTAAAACATTGTTCAGCTTCAAAGTTAGCTCTCACGGTTCTTGCTAGGTATTCTGAAATTAAGTCATCCATCTAACTTTACAGAGACAGATCTTTAACTTTGGGAGAAACTTTGAGAAAATTGCCAGAACATATTAAGACGTTTCACGACCACCGCCCTTATAACATCAGTAAAGGGTAGAGCTATACAATTAGGTATTGCTATCTCTTTTAAAAGAGTGCAATTATAGTTGTATGCACAGAGATTATATCAATACGAATTTTTAAATAGTTTCCAAAATAAAATTAATAAAAAGTTTAATTTTCGCTCGTCTCATTACTATATTAACACGTAGAGTTTATTTTGTACGCGTAAATCTTTTGCTATCAGCTTCAAGTGCTTAATATTCACCGATAGAGCTCTATTATAATAAAGGCATTTTTAAATAAATTACTTTTTGAATGAGGTGCAAAGCCTGTTGAGTGCTACTTTATTAAGACCTAGTATATAATGATGTCAGTAGGATCAGATCAGCTTCAGTAAGATCGTTTTTTCTAAAAAATATTATAAATATTTATGTTTAACTGGTCACTCGTATTTTGTTAATTAATTGCGGTTCGAATATAAATTGTTGAGTCCATTTGCTATATAAACGCACAAAAAATTGGCAGTGACCGTGAATAAAATTGAGTGGGTATTAAATTTCGATACAATATGATCTCTTTATTTCAAAAACAAAATGTTAAGTCTTAAAGGCGATTATATTCCTATTGTTATGCTTTGTACAGTAAATAAAATAATTTCTTAAACTGTAACAAAATTCTTACACACTTGCTGGATCTTTTCAAAGTGGCGTGAGATAAAATTGTAGCAAAAAATATGCCAGCCTTTGTTCAGTATAGGGAAAAATACGAGCCACAAAAAATACTTCCAAGCAACAATAAACGAAAAATAAATAAAAAGGTAATATTTATTTTACTTAAGAATTCCACCACACTTAAATCCCTCCATGGAATGCTCTCAAGTGTCAATAACATTAATCCGAGCAGTAGGTGTGAAATGCCGAGGCTTACCGACCAGAAGATTAAGTATTAACTTCCAAGATTACATTTTATTTTCCACGTATATTAGTGTAACTCACAGTGGGCCTGAGCGCGTAAGCCGGTCGCGAAGACCTTTAAAATATTAGCAACGGACGGTGGGATGAGAAACCCAGACAGTGGTCGCTTGAACTTAGATAATAAATCAGGTAAGACCAGCTAACGAAACACCTAGGGAATATGACTACTACTGTTGGAAGAACGCAATTCACCTTAAACTTAGTGAGTGAGAATTCACCTCTCTGATCTAACTTACACAAATTTTATTTTGTGAACTAGCATTTAAATAAATCTGGTATTTGAGATACTCAAAAATACAACTTGAAAAATGCATATTATGTAGTTTTTTAACAAAAAAATAAGGTCAAAAAACTATAAGAACGAAACAAGTTAGGTACTCCACTAGCAAAACAAAATCGCTGTGAAAGGAATTTCAGTATAACAATCGCGTACACCCAAATACGCCACCTCCAACATCCAATCGAAATCTTTTGTCAAAACTACGTTCACTTTACCAAAAATACAATAAAACCATTCCCATTCGCGCGACTAGTACAGAATATTTTTTTATTGATCGTACGCTTCATACATAATGGTTCGCTATAAAACGTCGTAGTCTCGGTAAGCCGGTAACATAGTTGGAAGTAACGAGATACTTCCTAAAGTTACTAAGATTCTCCGTTGAGACGATCGTACACGTAAATAATTTGATACACGATAGTTACGATCCCTGAAGATTGCACCAAACTTTCGTCTATTACACGCTAACATTATAGAACAGTGACCAATTATTTACCCTTGAAACTTTAGCTTTCAAACTGTTTAATCAATAGCTTAACGATCAATAGCTCATTATTATAATACCTGATATGTTAATGAATTTAATTAGTAATCTGCACAATTTCGTTATGAATTTTAGTTCACATATCACAATGGTGAGATTTCGTATTGCATTTTCAATGGCTGACAAAGTGTATTAGCCTTTAGAATTGCGCTCCACCGCTTCGCCCGATTGCTATTATAATTCTTCACTATTCAGAAATTCTCGCTTCCGTGGAATAATACCTGCGATTGAATAGCCGACAGACTGCGACAGCTCTCGGTAACGGCGCGGCGGCGGAACTCCTTTCTCTGCCGACTTCATTGACCGGTCAAACGTCGAGTCTAAAGTTTTAATGTTTCTCCGGTATCTAATTATTGAGAGTATACAATGGTTTAAATTGAAACAAATGCTAATAAATTGCTCGGCCGTGCTTTCATTAACAATACCGCTTCAGTGCTTGAAAATTAATTACTTACTTCAAGGAAACCTAGAATCTCATATCAAAAATATACAGATATTTCAATTATATTGTTATAGTGATTTATTGATCTACATGAGTTAGTCATATGGAACCAAAAAGTGAAGCAAAATTACATCAAACCGCGGAGGCTTTTGAACCACATACATCTAAAAATCAGGTAATTGGTTCTCGTTGACCTGAAACATTACATAAAGAGTTCTAAAATTGGTGTTCGATGCGTAATTAGAAGTTAATAGAAGAAATTACAATCAAGACTATTACCAACATAAACGGTTTATAACCTCTTTGGTAACGTTGATAAAACAAAATACCTATTCTCCGCCGATTCTGTTCCCCTGTTTACTTAACCCTGTCACCAGTCGACAAGTAAATTGTATTAACAAAATTGTTGGCATAAAAAGCCGTTTCGAATATTCCTTCCTGAAACCAGGTCGCAGTTGATTGGTTGACGAAAGTATTTTAAAACAAAGAAGGATTTATATGTTATACCGACTGAATTTCGCGGATTCATTTGTTTTCTTCATTTGTCAAAATAATACATTTAATTTAAAAGCATCAAAATTTGATTTTGTCCTAATTTCGAGGATTAGAACGATGTATGTTTTAGGTTCGTAACCTACCCTCAGTCACTATTTTTATACAGAAAGTACAGGTTGAGAGACCAGTCGAAAGAGAAAGAGAACACTTTTAGATACTTGTTGAATTTATGGAAAGTGCTTCTGTAATACATTGTTCCTTTTTTCTAATGGTGTTGATACATTGGGGTATTTACTTGTAACAACTAGGCACTCGCTGAAATGTTCTAATGTATCACCTTTTCTGAACAAACGTTTCGTTATGATTCTGCACAAACGTGGGCAAAGTGATGTCCCGCTGTGCGATGCGCAAGAATCAATATTTCCGCAGAAATAACGAAATGTTAGGCAGGAGTACAAAGTATAATGTAAGATTTCGAGTACTTGGCGTTGACACTGACCCAGCTTTATATCATAAGACAAATAGTGACCCACCCCAGCTTCGCACGAGTGAAATACTAAAGAATTATACACTACTTTATACACATTTCATCTGGAAAAAAACCCCATCAAAATCCATGTCGTAGTCTTAGCATACATAGGAACGGACAGGATGGACAGACAGAGACTTGGTTTTATACTATGTTTTGCTTGTCAAAATGCTCCAGTGTATCACCACCATTAGGGTATGTTCAGAAACTTTCCGTCCTACATTCATACCTGCATGTGACGAATTTCGACGCGTTCCAATTCAGTTTCCACACAGAGTTCGGCTCCGTCAACAACGTATGTAGAATACATTGGACCTAAGTTCTTGTGTAACTTCACTTTGGCAGTTAGAAGTTTGGATAAAAACTTTGATTACGTACCTAACTAGTTTGTGGATACAATTTTTTAGCTATCTATAATTCTCTCTAGCGTTTAATTAAACACTGAAATTAAAAAAAAATGTTGACAATTATAGAAATCAAGTGGTCTATCGTGCAGAACTTTCGACTCAAACTTGTAAGAATTTTCTATCAACACAAAGATTTGACAATTATTAAAACTCTTTCTAAAAAAACGCTAGGAAATCCTGTTAGGCCTCAAGAGTGACGATATGACTGTTTGATAATCAACTAGGAATATATAGACACAGCAAAGAGGCTTCATATAGACCGTCAACAATTGACCGTCAACAAAACAAACGTTGATAGTATCCCAGATTTGCACAGAGAGACCGAAACCGCAATTCATTTAGCGGCCAATGGTAATTAAACCGTTTGTTCTGCACTTCATAATGATGCAAATTATCTACCGTCATGATTAAACGGCCTAATTAGGCCAAGACGGTGTTACAGAGCCTCGATATAATTCGTGGCGAACGGATTAGTCTATTCCGGTCTACACGTGTTTACTAATTAAAACAATATGCACTACGAATTTGATTAATTAAATCTCGCAGAGGGTGGTGAGCCAACTGCAGTCTCTGGCTAATTGATTCTATATTTAGAATGGTAATACCTAGCTATAGCTAAAGCCTAATTACAGCTATCTACATCTATCAGTCTATTAGCTTATTACAGTCGTAGATTAAATTATCACTTGCGAGATCTGATAGGTAAATGAGATAGGTGTTAATGCTTTCAAGCTCTCAGATTTACCAGTCACTCAAACCGTATTATAAAGCAAGAAAAATAGCAAAAAATGATAGTACCATTTAATATAATATTACGTTCTCAGAAATTTAATCTCTGAACCACCTAAGCTCATTGGATGTGGCTAGCTACTGAAAAGATTTATCCTATATTATCGTATTATAACAAGGGAACACAAAAAAACATTTCGAGTAAATAAAATGTAACATTTCAATAAAGCGCTCATTCTGAGTAATTTGCTCTATTTGTGAAGATTATCACGCATGATTGAGCGTTATTAAGAAATCCGTAACGGAAAATAATCATCTTGGAATTGATACGAAAATATTATAATATTATAGATACAAAAAGGTTTTTCTAAATAAAATTTATTGGGAGTAAAGTACTTAGACTTTGGAATAGCGTTAGAATCACGATGCTTTTTCATTGTTAATAATTTAAGCTTTAGACGCGTTTTTAGGTTTTTCTAAGAATATGAAAAGTTTAGTGATCATATTTTGCCTGTGGATAATCCAGATTAAAGCTAAGGGATCTTAGAGGAATCCCTAAGTAAAAAAAATACAAATGGCGGATCTCGTCTCCCAATTTCACTTTAAATTGTGTCTAGGTCTTTGACAAAAATCGAGAGCAGCTTTACTTAGCACCTTTACCGTTCTTTGTGAGGTTTAGCTACAAAGTAGACGTTTGCATGCATTGTATAAGTATTTTTCATGTTGTAATACTTCAATACTACTATTACAAAAAAAAAAAATCAAGTATATTTTCATTCCTACTCTTGAATTTAGATGAAATTTTAATCAAGAGCCTCAAAAATAGAGCTTGAATTTGAGCGAACTACTTCTATTGAAAATAAATTCCAGCTGCTAGCACCGAGCTCCGGCTAACTTCTAACAGAGTCCTGCCACCAGTCTTTGTTTCCAACGTAGTGTTTACTTTACGTGGGCACCAGTGTAATGTATTATGAAAAGCTTCGCAACGTCATAGTTAGTCAGATAACAAGTCTGGCAACTAACCGAAATATGGTGCCGCCAATCTAGGTCAGGAGAGTCACAATAATTAATAGCTAACTAAACAATGCATTTGCAGGAGCTTTTTAGATTTTTGTTACGTATTTTAATGGTGTCGTTTCGTTACAAAGTTTTTTGAGAAATATTTACTTTGTTTTTTGGTGGAATGCTTTGGGTTTTAAATAAGACTCTGATATATATTTTTTTACTAGAAAAGTTTAATACTTTTATCTCAAAATAAACTTTAATTTATATTTTCAGAAAATATAATCTGCGGCAAGTTACCAGTAACTCCATATAAAGCAAGAGATGTATCTCTATCTTATCTATTTCGTAGAGACGCAGTATAAGAGCCGAAACGCTTACAATCCAATTTGCTCGGTTATCCTGCTTCCACACAAGAGCTCGCCGTATTTCATATTAATTAAATTTCTCAAATACATTACTCATAATACTACTCGTACTCGTAGATATGAGAAAAATAGCGCAGAGGTTTCGACAAAGAGTTATAGCGACTTATTAAAATGCATTATTTATAAGTTTAATTTAATTTAGCTCTCACTTTGTAAAATTATTTTCTACCCACATTAAGTGGCTTGTATGTAAGTAAGTAAAGTCAGGTTCACGACGTTTTTTAATCAATAGTTTATTAAAAACTAAACTTTTGTTTACTTGACTACATTTAACGTATAAAGATAAATACAAACAAAGCTCGTTCTATTTTCGTATTCCTTCAAATTATTTCAATATACCTATAAACCTCGGAAATAATTAACGAAACAAATATGAAGGAAATTCTTTAGCATTCCGAAACTTGTCTCAATTAATTTTGTTTCACAAATACCGCGCCCTTGAATATTGCCGCGTACGAATTTTACCGGTAACACATATCTACTTTATTCATGTTAGCGATGAGATTCTCGCCCAATTTGTATAGTCCTAAACTCTATTACCAGGTAATAAGGTTGAAACTCGTTTGACGGTCCTACTTACGCTCTCCTCCGCTTTCTCTACATCCCCTACAAGATTTAATAAAATCCCAATTTATCCAACGCCAATTTCAATTTCTAACTTTTGGATTTCTTGCTAACGCTATAGATCTAGCCAGCTTTTGGAGAGGGCCATTGTTCAAACTCGACAAATTTTACAGCAGCTTAATTACTTCTTTTAAATCTTGTTTATTTAAGGGAAAAACAATGTTATTCTTCACGAAGTTGTTGGACGCTTTTTAGTCTAACGATGTTTTGTTTGTGTATCGATCAATGCAGTAAGGAATTGTGTATGTGGCCTCAATGACCTGCAGGTCAGCTCTACGAGCAGCAAACTTTGAATAGTTTATCGTAAACTGTTCAATTAACTCAAGAACTTCGTTAGAAGTGAACTTTTAGATTACTCCATCAAGTTGATTAATCTACACGATTACGTCAGCCGACTTGAGTAAGGTATTTCTAAAAATAATATTCTTCGGTATTTTTACTAAGGTTCTTCACGAAATATACGAAAATAAAATGTAGGAGTAAGAATAATCTGAAAGCAAAGAGCATTTAATTGAGATGTCGACAGTTCTGTGAGTAAGGATTTGAGAGTAAACCAGCGAACCTTGAAATATGGCAAATCCCTAGACACGTGATACTAAATGGATAGAGTGTATAAAATATGCAGATTGAATCGATCGCACCGAGATGTAAGCTAAAGTAAACTTCGTCTTTTAATCTTCTTAAGATTGTGTTAGTAAATCTTAAATAAAGGATAGAATAGAGGCGAAAATCCGAAAATTTAATATGTTTTTCAGTAAGGTCTGTAGTAGAAATGAAAACAGTAGCACTAACTATACAGTAAAATCCGTTTCAACACGAGGCATGGAAAATGAGACAGCTACGAGGCAGGTACATCAAAGCTAACTAATTATTTCGCTTGGTGGTTTCCCAATGCTCATACGTCTAGCAACGTGCTATTTACCTGAATCAAATCACAATAATAGAGGTCTAAAATTATTGCATACGGACTCTACAAACAGCTTAATTAACACACTAACAGTTGTTTAAATCCCCTTATTTTACATTCACTATATAAATCTCCCACCTACATATTTATATTCAAAAGAGCTATCAAAAAGGCCAATACAAAAAGGCAGAATAGCCCAGTTGAACAATTTACTGGAGCAACACCTATCCATTATGCCGGCACCACACGTTGCTCTCGCCTCGATTACGCATAATTCCAGCTGCAGAGCTCACACAGCAAGCTTTGCTGAGTGAAATCGTCCGTGTGTGTACAAATGAATGGCTTTTCTATGACCTTCACTTTAAATAGTCACTGATTAGCACTAATTGATCACCTGCAGTTTAACTTTTGGTGTTGGTTTATCACATCATCAATTCAAATTTTAAAAGATAAAAGAATTCGTCGAGAGCTTTTAAAATTATTAAAAAATACCGTTCAAAGTAAACGCCACATAAAACTAGTATTTTTTGTAACATTTTTCCGTATTTGACGCTGCACTTCTCTCTGATCGCTTTTATAATAACATGGCTGATGTCAACGTGAACGTAATGACATTCATCGCATTTTTTTTATGAAAATTGTTCGAATATTTTCGTGTCATTTATTTTTTTATAGTTGTCGGTTTGAGGGCAATTTCGATATTAAAACACGTGTCAAGATCCCTGTAGTTCACTGCGTAACAATTTCATATATGTGGAACAGAGCAAATAACTTATGTGAACAAACACGAGGATTTGACATTGTAATTAAGTTGCTAACTATTTGTCGTGACGTCAATCCTCGTGTGGGACGGAGCCGTGTAAGGGACTTAGCTTTTAACGACCATAGACTACAGCTGGGCTGTTTAGTTTAATTCAGTCTCCACTCTCTACTGTCAAACTTTCAATTATGGTATTTAACAAAATATTTATCCTGTCATTCGTCTATCTATTAACTATAAGATCTTTCCATTGAAGTGGAGTGAGGTTTTGAAACCAAGAATCGGAAAAATATTTATCAATAGGCTGCATGACTGGAGAGGAGCCGAAACTTTATGCATACCTTTTAGTTGACGTATATTCCTCTGTGTCTCCGGTCTGCGGCTCCGCTACGCTCCAATGGGCAGGCACCGCGGGGTGTTTTAGGTCGATGAGAGTCAGACATCCCCTGGTCGAGCGCCTTCGCGTGGGTTGAGATCGTTAGCTTTTCACCCCGTTACAAAAAAATCCTTACACTGGCAGATTGGATAATTTACTAGAAATAAAATTTACTCGAGTCTATTTTTTGTTAAAACTAATGGAAACCTGCAGAAACTATGTTCCATTATTTCACTGACGCTGCACGTGCATTCGAAATAAAACACAGAATGTTTTTTGAAATACATTTTTTACCAATTCTAAAAAACTAGTTTGTAAACTCAAACTAACAAAACTTATTTGCAACCTGTATATTTACACCGGATCAATATACCAATGTAAAGCCACGGTACACTACCTGTACTATGAACGTTTGAAAAAGGACAGGCGACGTTGTGAAAGTGGGACGGCACTATACACTAAGCATAACGGGGTCACTTCCACAGTGACTCCAGTTCAATTTTAAGAATTCGTGGTAGGTGGTTGGTTCGAAACAACTAGGTAACAACCAATCCAAAACTTTCTCAAACTCCATTATTTTGGGAAATAAATAAAATCAATTTGTCCTTTTTCCTTTGGGAATTCAAAAATGGAATTTTAGTTTCAGGTTTTAATTCCTTTCCAATAAAAAATAAAATTCATCATACTAAATATTTGTCTTAAATATCCCAAAATTTTCATCAGTCGATTAATAATAACTCAGAGCAGGCGTTAGCCGGCCAACCGGAATCAGAATTTATTAATATTATATTTTCATGAATAACTTATTAATCAAAACTAATGAAATAATTGATATTAAATTAAATTTTCTATTGTTTAAGAGGCCAAAGATTATTTATTATTATAATTGTAAGGTATTTGCTAAAACTAATTGACATTAATAATTAAAGCTAATCGTATTTTGGAAATGACTAGCTGCTACCTACCTTCTTATTGTTTACTGCGATGAGTGACTAATGCACAAGCGTGTACGCAAACATAGGTGCACTCTGTTCCTTTACTCTCATAACCTGTTGGGACGGCGAACCGACACGAACGGCGAGATTAAGCGTAGGACGGCAGGCGTATTCTAACGCGCCGTCCAAAATTACGGAACTTATCTTACCTACTTAATAGATTACATTTCATTTCCAATCAATATTCAATAAGTTATCCAATACTATAAAAACAGCGATTGTATAAGTTCCATCACTTTAGTAAACAGTTTAGGTAAATAACTTCTCAATAGATATCAAAGAAGATAAGAACTAGTCTCTATAGCTTAATGGCTTAAGAATCTCAAGTTTCTAATCCAATGAGCGTATTGAATTGAAAGAAAAGCGGATCTTTTTATCCCGTCTCGACGTACTTATTGAATTCTTTTAGATATTGTATATTCTTCGTGATTCGTATTTTAAAACAATGGTTCAGTAAAGTTCCGTCGAATTACTTTCTCCTTAATTTTTTACTGAAAGACTATAGATATTGAAACACATGTATGAAATGTTATGAGTTTATTAAAATATTTGAAAGACGTTTCGTTGAACAAGTTTGATAAGAACGAAACCAGTAGCTTAGAAAGGTTTGTCAAACGATACGCGCGTCATACACGTAAAACATGATGTACATACGACGTACTATGAGTACGCTATACGTTACCCCATAGTACGCTGTGGTTACATAATACGCAGGTTGTATCGTACGCGAACGTTACTTGGCGAGCGACAGGTGGCACCGTTATGTGACATTCTCAGGCCTTATGTGTCAATTTGTTATGAATAGGCAATTTCATTCATCAAAAACCCTGACAGTCATTTGCATCTCACCTTTGTAGATTTTTTTTTGTATTAGTATGGTGAGAGAAATTGCGGCCTGTGGTGTTATCCATGTGCAAAAATGTATATGTGTTAATTTAGAGTGTGCGGTACCCAAATTTAATCTAAATTAGTTCGACCGTTTAAGCTATGGACTGAATTAAAATATACTCACGTACATACGTACATGCTTGGAAACTTTCGCATCTATAATGTCATTTTAATAAACGATGCCTAGTCGTAAAGTTTGTAAAGCAATTTATTTAGGTTGAAGGTCAAGAAACAGTCGTCTGTTATTTAACGACTGTTCAATATAGAAAGAAAGGTAATAATGTATGTAGTGAAACTGTTCGAAGGGTTTAAATTTAATTTACGAAAAAGTAATAACATAGCGCTCGCAAGTTCTAAAGGTGTGTAAAATTTCTGAATCCTTAGAACCTAGTTTTTATTTGTAGGAAAATTCTAAACAAATTCTCTCATTCCTTTTTTATTTTTTTGTAATTCGCTGAAGAGATTCAAGGAATAGTCAGACAAAATCATTTTTTCGTTCTTACTCTTGTTTTACAAGATGTACAATAAGATCGTCGGTGGGAAAATCAGTTTTGCTATAAATCTTATCTTATATTATTCTCTACATTATTACATAGATCATTTCGTGAATTAGGTTTCAAGTTGTATTTTGAAACCTAATTCAACATATGAGCTATTAAAATAAAAAAACTTTACGTAAATATACAAAACTGTTTGCATGCGGCATCATTAAAACTGTAACCGATAGCTAGACTGAGTAATTTGCCAGCTCCAAACGTTTTCATTTAAATTTATTTAATGCATAATTATTTGAAAACAGAAAGCAAAAATATTATATCTTTTAAATAACATAACACATTTAGGAAAAAGTATATTTTAAGAACATTTTAATTACAATGTAATTCATAAAAACTCACGTTACCAATTTATTACTCTCAACCTCTCATTAGTTTCTTGTAGACTCTTGTAGACTCTCGTAGTATCTCGTAGGCATTTGTAGACTCGTAGACTTCTGTAGAGCTTCGTAACCTTGCTTGTAGGTTTACGTGTACATTTGTTATCACCGCAATAGTAAGGCGGCGTAGTATGTCAGTTAATTGATCTCGGTGTACAATCTCCGGCCGTAGATTTTCTAGGCAGTTACCAACACGTGGCTCTGGGTCAAGGTTGTAGCTTCGTCTTGCATTTACACTTAACACTTCGATAAACATTGACATTTTGTGATCAAGGACTTGCGACGCATCCCTGATGTTTATTTACAAAAGTTTCAAGTTGCAAGCTTGTTAGTGCAGTGATTCAGATAAAACAAGTTTACGTCTACTTTATTCGAATAACAAGGGCATGACTTTGAAACTCAAGGATAAATACATTATCAGTTACAAAATAAATTCATTACTACTACAACTGTAGCTTAACGAATCTAAGAAACAAATTAATTAATATAACAAATATAAAAAAATGAGAGAATACTCAATTCGATACAGCTATTGTTTATTGAATCTGAAGTTATAATGAAATACTTTAATAAGTTCGGCAGTAATTTCCGAGTTTGATTAATAAGGTCCGATACCGGCGGTTTCTTGTTCTTTAGCAAATAAATAGTCTTTACTCGCCTCAATAAAAATCTTGAAGTCATAACAACTATTATTTTTTAAATTAAAAATACAATGATATTATGACTTTTTGGCTTGTTACAAACATAAGCTCATACTAAGGTTTTATAGATAAAATAGATTCTAATTTAGACTCTACATATTATTTTCATACTGACCATAGCATCACTCGTCTCTTTGAAAAGCCGACATCAGCGAATCCTGTCTATAGTTATTATTGTGCACGACGTGACGTTGTATGTGAGCGCAGGATTTTCAGCACACCTTTTGTAATACTGACCTCTAGCTCTAGGATATGTGGACAGATTTTGGAACACAGTAACTTCGGAAATTCGTGTTTTACACGAAACTGAAACGTATACTGACACAGTATATTCTGAATTCCCGTTAGTGCGCCTAAGGATTGATTTCACAAGAATCCTTTAAAATGTGATTGATAGTAGTAGGCATCTCTACATTTCACTTGAATTAAATTAGTAGAGTGACGTAGTTCTTTTAATAATTTTATTTACCTCATAAACTACTATCAATTAAAATTATACCAGGTACTTTAACAAATGTTTTTAGGGACCAATACAATGATATCTAACATTGAAATTTAGTGGCTTGATAAAAAAACATCTATTATTTTAAATACATCTCTCGCTTCGTATCTCTGATAGAAACACAGCATAAATCAATTGCACCAAACTATGTTTCCAGTTAAACGTTTAAATTGTTACAAAATTAACTGAATGTATTATTAATTAACTTATTAATTCAGACACACACACACACACACACTTCGTTAGATATCGGCAAATACGGTAGAGAAATAAGTTTAATGAAGAATTTAAGTATACTGAATTTGTTTTACATAATTTGATACTAATATTAAAGGGTAGAGTTGAGACAAACTATACGATAAGTGTATTTCTGTTCTTTAACTTTGTAAATAATTATAAATTATCCAGATAATATTATGATACGTTGCAAACATTAAATACATCATGTAACTTTGGTCAACTTTCACTCTCTCTTAAACCGAAAAAAAATGTATTTCATATTAAGTCATAAGCAGCCCAACAAAAGAACATGGTCCACATTTTCCACAAAAGCCTCTCCTTTATACATAATCTCGGTGTCAAGCAAGTATCAATCAATGTAACAAGTGCTCAGCGTTTTGTTAATACGAGTGGGTACCCAATAACACTCTACCTACACAATGTAAACCCGCAAACACTTAGCACATTTACTTTAATCTCCGTTGTTGAACCGTGAAATGTAGCAAACAAGAGTTTTCTTTCCTCTGTTACGATCAAACTTAAAAGTATTTTGTTTGAAGAGTCTATTTTACTTTGTGTTAGACCGAGAGACTTGATTGCGATTTCTACGCACGGGTGGTGCTCACACACATCTTTAGGAACTATCCAATTTATGGAAGATGCTCTGTTTAATACCTGAAGGCTCGTTTAAGGCAACAGTCATTACAGATTTTTCTTTAATTACTATGTCTCTTAGATTGAGACCAGATTGACTTAGATTGTCCATCATTATCTTTTCATTTATTTTAGTAACCAGGATTAGGAATCTTATTAAATTCGTAGGAAATCTTTATAACACATTCTTCGATAACCCCTTTCCACTACTAATGATTGAAAATATTTCCATACAGGTTACATACAAGTACACATGTACATTAACTTTTAACAACAAATGCTTGACTACATTCTGACAATCGTTCGCTTCGTGATTGCCGTGATTAATGGCTCGCTGTCAAAACACTAGTGTCTCTTTTACGGGAAGCATTCATCATAGGCTTAGGTACACACACTAAAAGCATTATGATTGCAGGGTGGACTAAAACCTTTTTGTTGTACCATGCAGGTTATGCTCGATATTGATTACCTGAATTTCTAGCACCATCGTGTTTGAGCGAAGGTAGCTACATAAAATCAAGCTATTTTTTTTCAATTCTAACAATTAACGGGGATATATATACCCTGTTACAATAATTTAAAATCATTTTAATTTCATTGTGACCAAAGCTGGATGCACTTCTGAAAACCCATTATCCACAAGAAGATATGGAAAACGGCGTTTGTCCATTAGTATAATTTATTATGTCAGCCAGTATTTTAACACATAGGCACATAAATTCACTAAGCTTATCCGATCAAATTTTAATAATAATTAGCAAAACATTAAATGTGACAAACATTATTAATACAAAACAAATCCGTGTTAGGTGAGTGTTAATATTGACACATTAAAATTTAATTAAACAATAAATATAATTCGAAAATAGCTGAAGTCACGAACGTGTCAAATGTGAAAATTGCTGAAATATTTCGCTAATTACGCCGTGTTATAAAAATATGAAATACCTGTACATTAAGTTACTCGCATAAGTAACTTGTAATGAGCATATTTTTACGAGGTTTTCGACGCGAGGTGCTGTTGCATGCAGTCTAAATATTCAGTACGACTGAAATATTTTACTTCAACAGTCGGTGCGCTAAATAAGTCATGAAAGAGGAATCCTATGAATAGTTTGTAAATGTTCAACTTTTGGTACTTTTGCACCTAAAACTATTTGACTACAGCTGACAATATTCATTCGTATAATAATTATCACTTTCATATTTTGAAAAGTAAATAATAACACCAACTTAAGAAAACTAATCATCTGCCTGTACTACCAATATGACAAAACACAAGTATCAATCTCAGTTTTATAACAAAAACACTTACTTTTCAAATTGAAAAATTTCCACAAGGGCAGCGAAATAACTTAAAGGAATAAAAAAATATGGGTCGTTTATTTAAGCGTTAAAAGGCAATGAATCCCGTAGTAGCATCATAATATGAAACAGCTCGTTGAGTTAGGGTTCAATGGGAAAAACGGGGAGAATGGAACGCGGCGCGTAGATATTTTAGCAAGGACTCGTACGAACGAACCTTGAAGCTACAAGTGTCTTCGTCGAGACACCCTCTCGAGGCTCGTTTACACTCAACCACAACATACCCCAGCTCCTTGCATATTACCGAAACTAGGTCAGTTTATCAAATTGGGTCTTTTAAATTAGAACGGTTCTATTTTTTTTTTTCTAAACGACTACCATCCTATTGTTCAAAACTATGACTGAATTTTTTATAATATTTTTATTACATCGATGATATAATAAAGTGCTCTCCAAAGTCGATGTAAACGCAGCATCGCTGGTTGTCAACGCTACCAAGCTCCTGCGACCCGAACATTATAGTCTTTGTTCTCCCGCACAATACAACTAATGAACCGGGTTGTTCGCGACAGAATTGGCGTAGTCGCTCTTATGTTAGACCACGACAATTAGTTTATGAGGAATGTTATGTATGTGACGTTCTTGTCTAACACTGCATGATGTTTACGTAAGTTTCAGTGATAGAAATAGACTCTAATTATGTGACAGCAAGTTGTACTTACCCTTGTTAGGTAATACCATTCAAATATGCCTATGGTTTTATGAAAATATTTTGAGCATTGACACAATATGAATAAAAATGAAAATTAGTAAAATGAAATATCGGAAAATTCTCTGTTATATAATATTTGCAATGTAAATTTTGGAATGTAAATATGAAATATAGCAGAATTAATTACAATATTGTTTTCCTTGCGTCAATAAACCGTAACGTAGTGCAAATATCCTGCAATTTCAATATTAAAATTAATTTTATTATTTTCGGATTTATTACTTTAATTGGTATGGAAAATAGTGAAATTGTATACTGTAAGTAACATACATAAAATTCATAAACCTTTTTGAATACATAACATGAGAACACCATTTGTTAATAATATTTGGAAGCGAACTTAATTTTATGGTAAATATTAGTATACTCTACATTTGGGTCAGGTCAGGTATAATTAGGCCACATAGTAATTAACAATAACCATTGCTTACCAAACCGTTTTGGTTTATTCATAGTTTGTTGAACCTAATGTGTGTTGCGATTGCAGCATTTATTTTTTTAGACAGATTTTTACGATACCGTCAATCAAAAACTGAGAGAGTTTTCAACAATATTTCTGTATGCAAATCTAATGTAGATACTTTTTACGAGCAGACATTGAAGTCCTAAGTAACTATTACACGATTACATACTAGACTAGCTGCATATGTTCCATCTATTGCCGAATTTTCCATCCACAAAAAATGAATAACTATTTTTTAATCACCAAAACCCTTAAGCGCCAAAAAAATGAAGAAATAACCGTAGCCGAAAATATAACCAGTTTAAATAAAATCAAAATTTAAAACCTCTGTCAAGAAGCTTACATTTTTTTATTCTTTATTTCAATCGCGAGATCATTTAGACCAAAACTTTGTTCGTCCATAGTAGTTAAGCTTCCTCTCCACGAGGGCATCGCCCGTATCCATCCCACTCCATTGCCTTCAGAGAAATTGAGGGCCGACGTCGAACAAGCTGAGTAGGTAGAGTTTACCTACCTCTCACTGAGTAGGTAATAGGTAATAAATGAACACATCATTTCAACTTACCGAACCGTAACATTGTATTGAATGTTGAGAAACCTACTGTTATATAAAGAGACAATCTATTAACTGACTCGTCAATGTAGAGTCGGGAGAGCTAAATCTGTGATGACATTTGAACAATAGTTATGATCAAGTAGTCATGTAATATGGAATTTTTGATAATTCCACACCAAAGTTTGATGTGCTGTTGTGTGAAAATTCGTCATGAATAAAAATGGTCTTTAACATCGTAGTGTCTGATATCGAATATACGTAGATTTACTTTACATTTTTACATTATTGAGAATACAAAACTTACTTATCTTACAGATTTTGATATATTTACTTTGTCGTATACCAAATTTAGCAGAAGCGTATTAGGATATATTAGTCTTTTTTACAAATAATATATTGTTACAAATTGAAATTAAATACCAAACAACCAAAGAATTTTAATATTTGAAAATAATCATTGACAGAAATGACAGAGATTCGAAATTCGGACAGAGCTTCTTGACTTGCCGGCCGATGAAAAATAATGACGCGCACTGTCAAGCGCCCTCCTTTTATAGGCTGCCGTATTTTTCCTCTAACAATATGTATTAGTTGACAAAACGTAAAAAATGTTGCAAGTTATAGTCTATTAGAGTTACTTAAAAAATGTGACACAGGTTAAAAAATGTTTTCCTTGGATTTTCCTAATAAATTGAAAATACCTATTGAACGCCTTGATAGACGCTTGTACTAGGTTATAAGACCGTCTATTGTTTCTTAGGTAACAAGGATTAAATGCCAGTGTCGAGAATAATGGAGGTGCTTTGTAGCCTATCAAAACGAGATATATACATGCAGTGATGCATGGTATCCAATAAGTAATTATAGTGAAGTTATGCTAACACACGCCCAATTTTAGAATTTGTGTTTATATAGACGTTTATATTTTCATAGAATTTAGGCCACTAATACTGATATATTACTAATACCTACTATAAAGCCTGCAGAAACGGCTAAACCATTTTTTTTATTTGTTCTGCAGTTACTTGACACCATAGATTACCCGATTGTGTAAAAGGTGGTTAATATGTTTGAAGTTATAACTGATTTACAAAATGCTAGTTATATCATTATTAACACAAATCAATAGTAAATAATATTTGCTAAAGCAGAGAAATAATGCATTCAAATTCTAGATACTTCTGGCTTCCTTATATCTACGTCAAAAGTTTTATCGTTAAATATAAAAAGATCAATCCGAGAACAATCCTTCATGCCTAAAGTCTTCAAAATAACAATTAAGATACACCCCCTGAAATGTTTACTACACTTCATTAACGTGTTTACTTACTTGTGATGGCACATAAAACCTTTAATGTTACTTTAACGTGCACACAAAGCTAACAAAATCTCAATTATAAGTATAAAGTCTTTGTTTTTACCATTGAACAAAACACATTTAGTACCAGAAATTTTAGTTTCATTAAACAAAACACTCTAATTAAAATATGACTAAAAATAAAACCAAGAAAATTTTTTGAGTTCTAAATTAAAAGAAAACAGTTGACAGTGTGCCTCGTTGTAACTGTATGATGGCCTAGTAACCGAACTGTCTCCACGAGAAATGTATCAAAATATTGAAACACAATTAGTTCAGTAAATTGACGTCCGAATACATTCAACGGCTTCCCACAGGTACGCGCACCTAAAGTCCATTTCAATTAAAATTACGTGTAATTGTATTTATTATTGAAGCCTGTCATTTTCAGTTTCAATTAAATTGAAAAATCTATTTTATTTTATGATTGAATAATTTTTCTAATACGAATGGAAATCCGAGAACTCGATGCCTGCATGTGTCTAACTCATTTATTATTCTACTTCCTAAAGCTCTAACTTACCTGAACTGTTCGTCGAAGGTCTAACAATAGACACTAAAGGATTCTTTGGAAACTACAGTAAATTCAATAGAAATGTAGCTTTAAAACATGCAATGTAGTAAGTTCAAACACTTATACGCATTGTATAATTACGTAAATGATCAATTTTCACGAACTTTTTTGATTTCGAAAGACAGGCCTGTTGGTCTAGAGGTTGGTAGCCCTGACTACTATACCAGAGGTCGTGGGTTCTATCCCACCCAGGACAGATCTTGGTGTGATGAGCACGTTCATTTGTTGTGTCGGGGTGTAATTTATGGGTGTATTTAGAAGTATATAAGTATGTTTATCAGTTGTCTAGTATTCATAATACAAGCTCTGCTTAGTTTGAGACTAGGTGGCGTTGTGTGAAAGTCGTGGAATATTTATTTTGAATGATAGAGATTGCTTCCATACGTCTAGTCAGAGACTAGCATCGTCTCGTGCACGAACCGTATTTTATTAGACTCGATCTTCACTATTGCGTGTCGAAGAATTCAATGATAGAATATATCCAGATACTTTAAACGACTCTAAAAGCCCGAATAATGAAACTGCTTGTACCGCGACCGAATCTGCGGGCGTATTATTACTACGAGTTCATGTAAAATGAATAAATCAATATTTCGTGGTTTTTGTTAAAAGCCACAAAATATGGTTTTATTAATGGTGGGTTGCCTGGTGAGATTTGCATGTTAAATGTTGTTAGCAAGTGAAATAAGTCGTGACAAGAGTATCTAAATAATATGGATTTTTATTACTTACGCAGTTTACTTACGCGTACTCTTAATCGTAGTAATTTACGACCTGATAGATCTCCTTCATCATGAACTAACATCGCGGCGGTGGAACAGTTTCAAAACCAAAAGTAGCACATTATTGATTGTGCGATAAACAAAAGTCAATTGTTTCTTTCACTTAAGGGTTCAAAAAAAACTGCAAACTCACTAAGACCGAACAAAGATGATACGGGCAACATAAATATAGAAATATTTTTCCTACAGCAAACAAGCGAAGTGTTTGCCTTTAATACGTTCGAAATGACGTTATTATGAATGTAAAAGGATTTATTGTGTGAACCGGAAACATTAATTCGGTTACACGTCCTTCGTGCGATGTGAATCACATTGGGGAATGATTTCGGGCGAAATAATACAGTACCGTGTCAGGGAACTATAGAAACGACGCGTTTGTAGGAGATAGAAAATTATTCGTATTCTAGTGAAGACAGTAATTCTAATTATATTGAAGGGGAAAAAAGTAATAACAATTTTTTAATGTATTTCTGTCTCCATCTCTATATAAGAGAAGAGACTCTGTCTTCCAGTATGACAATACAAGCTTTATTATTGTAGCCATATAAGAGTCTGTTTCATAGTTTTGTTCTCCATGTTAAGTCACATCGCATACTAAAACTTTCAACAAAAGCGGAATAAATCACATATTTTTTAAAATCCAGGCTAGACATGAAGCATTCGTCTAACTCATTCATAATTCTACTTCCTAATACTCCTTACCTGCCTGAAAAGTTCAAAGAAAGACTAAAAAACAAAACTAAACGCTTCTTAGTAAACTAAAAGCAATCAGTACAGCATTAGATATTTATAAAAGACTGACAACTCGAAGACTGGCGCATCTTTAATGCTATTACTGGCTACTGTTAAACGAAGGGTTTTCAAATACGTTTCGGTCACGCAAAGGTAAACATCAATCTTTTAAAGTTAAGCATTAACTGGTATATAAAATGTTATCACGTCACAGAGCCGTAATGGGCCAATCCAATAGATTTTTATGGGCCTCACACTTTAAGCGCGGCCGTAACGTTAACACGAGTGAATACTTGCTGCAAGATCGTTCAACAAAGTGAAAACGTTGATTTGATTCTTATCATATACAATTGGGGTTTTAAATCAACGCACTTGATACGATATTGCTTAGTCTTATGATTGGGCTACAAAACTTAAAATAATTTAGATCGTCTTTTTTTTATTTTTCCATATTAAAATAGTATAACAAATGCCTTTTTTTTTTAAATCACCACCAAACCGGGCGGAGAGCAACAACGTAAACCTATATTGCTATTTCACAACAGCAAATACTGCTTTTAGATTAGCTAGTTGGAGGTGACTCTGACACAATACCTGGAATTGCGTTGGACGTATGGGCGTCCCGATAACGTATAGGATTAGTTAGATCTTCCCGATAAATTGATCCTGACAGTAGAATGATTTGCCTCGGCTCGGCTCGGGATTCTGTGCTGCGTCAAGGTCTCAAATCAATCAGGTATCGATTGTGGCATGAGATGAATAAGGCTATTTGATAGGCTGAACTTGGAATTAGGGATGTAGTGACGTTAGTTATTCGTACCCGAAATAATAACATATTGAAAGCTATAACAAATTTATTCGGATAAGAGATAAATTTATATAGAACGCATTGTTAAAAGTGCTCATCAACTGACTTGATTTTTTTATATTGCTTTTACAGCTATCTTAAATTGCAACCTTAACGGGCAACCACGCCAAACAAACGGATAGGCATAGTCCGAAACCATATCACATCTTCAACCAAAACCAATATAATAATATTCAAATATCCGCATCGATGTCCGAATTCGATATTGCCTCACTGTGACATCCCTGGAGGAATCTATGTGCATGTCCAGGTACATTCCACGAAGCAATGACATGACATATTGGAGGCTGGAGAATAATGACAAGTATCGGGTTTTCAAGGCCAAGAGCGGTTTGACTCAGTGTTATGCGCAGTAAACGGGCACTAGAATTTACACCACTTGCATGTTTGTATACATGTACAACAAACGGGTCTTATTCGCGATGTAATTGGATATTTTTTTTCTCCCGACGTTTCGGCCGAGTTGCACCGGCCATGGTCACGGGTAGTCATGTTCGTATATATTGAAAGAAGCACAATTATTTTTTATCTGCTATTAGGTAAATTTAGTGTGAATGCTTTAAAATCATATGTAGGAAAGAAATGTTACAATTGAAATATAGTATTACGTTAATTTTCCTTCACTATAAAAAATGTGTTCGTTTCAGACAGCAAGGTGTTCATTTTCACATTACAATATGAATACTTTGTAAGCCGCGTGAATTCCAAGTAGTTTTATAATAAAGTGTTCTTTTCAATTTAGTGGTAAATTAAAGCTCTAGAAATAATCTTTTTCTACAAAATTCAGAGATATACTTTTAGAGCCTCGGGCTCTCAACGTTACTGAGGTAACTAAATACCTGTTTCTCAGTAAAGATATCATTCCTCCTTGGATATGAAAAAAAAACGAAACATTTAGATACACGTGCCAGTAATTAATAATGTAAGTACTAATGACAATTACCCTTCTCCAGACAGCATTTACATAAAAACAAGTGAATGTTGAAAAAATTCAAATGAGCTTGCCTTTTCTTTAAGTTAAGATAGGCACTTGTTTTTACAACATTTCGACGTTATTCTGTGATGGGCCGGACCCGACGGCCTCATGCACAGTATAATGGTAAAATTAAGGCAGATAGAGAATGACCGAGGATAAGCTTCATAACGCAATGGAAAGGTGAAATGAGTTTTTAATTATGTAAAAAAAGCTTGAATTAGACGTAATTGTTTTTGAAACAATATCTTTTTTTTTAATGTTTCGGAGTACCTACCTTTATTAGGGAAGAGAGTGAATTTTAGATACTTGACACTTAGCCGTTAATTTACGTAAAGAAGCTCATAAACCTATAAACGATTTGAAGGTGTTGCTCTCCCTGACTTTTCTTTAGTTCAAGTGGCATTACCTGAATTACGTAACCTGGGACTTCATGTAATTAATTTATCCATCTGAAACCATAGTACTGAAGTAATATGAGTAACTTTCCTTTCTCAATAATTTATTGCGTGGGAACATAGTAGAAGCTTAATTAAAATTTCAATACATTTTCTCGAGTCTTATCTTCTTAAGTTTTACTAGCAACCCGACCCAGCCACGCACGTAGGCAATACTGCTGTATTATACATATAAAGGTTTCTCTTAAAACATTCCATCTATTATAAAACCGCATCAAAATCCATTGCGTAGTTTTCAAGATCTTAGCATACGTAGGGACAGACAGGCAACGAAAAACGACTTTATTTTGTACTAGGTAGTAATGACTTTTCTTTTAGACAATTTTTTTTTATAGAAAAATACGCTCACGTTATGCTAACTCAAAATTATAACATTGCATTATACTTTATTTTTATTACACTAGCGCAACAACTATCATTACAGCATCGAAAGTTCTTGTAAATACTCCGGTGACAAAATAAACGTCAGAGCGCTTCCACCGCGCGGCTAAAATCCCATTGTGAGTGCAAAACCTTTTGCGCTAATCCGAGAACATATGTGTTTCTCATTACACGAATCCCTAAGGTTTTCTACCGTCTTTTGTTTGCGTATTTAAGGTACTGTTAATGTATAAAGTTTCATAAACTAGTTAGGCAAAAGGTATTATTGTTCAAAGTTACGAAGCTACCTACCATTACTGTAACTTTTGTTTGCCTGCTCGTGTTATTTGGGACATAATCAAGAGATGAAACAAATGGGCTATTTAGAAGAGCCGTTATAAACTCTAGTGATTTTTGGAAGAGTCAACCACGTGATTACGTTCCCTTGTCGAATTCACAATACAGCTTCACAACTAAACTGAAGAATAGGCAAATATATTTATGTGAGCTTTATCTTTATACACAAGCAGTCTTTTTTCAACCTTCATTTTGATGTTATCTACGTTATCTGACAAATCGGCAATCATTTTACAAACTTATCCTTTATTCTTTTCTGACAATAGATTATTTTGCTATTTTGTTCTTAAAAGACATTTTTTTCTAGGTCAAGATTAAATAGCTATCTAGAAACCTACTAGGTAATGAAATTGTGTGACATGTAAATCCGCGTGAGTAATCTGATAGGTTTATCGAGATGCAGCGTCACTCTAAGCTTAGAATGCGATAGCGAAGTGTGTGTTAAGTCTAGGGATGTTATAGAGCTCTGTAACCGAAATTGTCGGATATCCGAAGGAAAAAAATATTTGGAACCGAAACTGTAATCAGAACAACAGAAGTAGGTACCTAACTGAAACTATCTGATATCCGAAAATAAAATTGTTTCTTACCGCTACTGGGCTCGATTTAAAAGTTTTAGATGGGTTAGGAGTTCCTCAATATACTTGTACAGTTCCATATACAACTAATATCCTAAACCAAGAGGGATTATTTTTCCCTTTTCATATCCGCAACTGAAATAAAAATCGAATGTACAAATGTAAACTGGAATATGTTGCACAAATCCGCAACCTTCTATGGCTTGATGCAAGCAGACTGGGGAATACTCATATATCCGAACCCGTAACCGAATCCGAAACATATCCTTAATCCCTGGTCAAGGCACAACACTATACACTAACAAGGTCAAGGGTACTTGTAAGGAAATATGTTAATCCAAAGCGAGTGGTTTTAATGTAATTATATGAGCATCTAAGCACATTGTGAGATGAGCTTTGATATAAGCTTGCAATTTGCAACAACGAAGAAGCATTCTCGGGAGTATTCAAGACAACATTTATAAGATACATTACGAAACTTACTGATTCCTGTATTTCATGATTTGATAGATTTATTGACGTTTGATCCTTTTGATATCGACGATCGTTCCTATTTGCTTTTTCCGTTTAGTATGACTCTTTGTGCCACATTTTTCTCACTGTCGCTCTTGAATCTATTAAACTCGGAACTATCAATGAATCATGCACAATGTGTATTAATGATTACTAAAACCTTTTTTCTCTTGCTTTTATAAGACGTGTATAGGGTGCAATGTTGATACAGGATTTTTATCTATTTTGGATGTGGTGCCAAATATCCAACACTTTCTTTAGTTTTTACACGTTTATTGTGTTTTATGTGTCACTGAAAAAATCCAAATATTTTTTTTTTCTAATTTGCCTCTATAACATGATTTTAAATTGAGGTCCGTTCTAAAATCGGAAAGGTCAAGGCGTCCATCGTCACACTAGACCGAGCTGCGAATGACGTGGCTTTACCACCTCCAACCAAACTCACCGAGTCTTTAATTATACTTGCTATGATATTTAAAGCTCCGAGGAAATTTGGTAATAGTTTGAACGACTGACGTGACAAAAATGTTTTCGAAAACTTCCATACAAAATCTAATACCATGTTTGAATACAAAAATAAAATAGTATATCTGTGCAGCTGCACTGGTCCAAATAGAAGCTTTTATCGCTAACAAAAGGAACCTAAACCTGACTATTTGACAGCTTATGTCCTCATGGAGTAAGTAGTTCACGGCAAGAGCTTTAGAGTACGGTTAGCAACAAAAGGTTGACACCATCAGATTTTTAAGTGTCCTTACCACAATAAAATGCAATAAGAAACTATTATTATTGTTATATTTATAGCTTTAAGCTGTAAACTCGACTTAGAACTACTTTCTGAACTCCCATGTCCTGAGGATCACTGAGCATTTCATCCAGCTTTGTTGCTGACCGTACCGTCCAGCTGCAAGTACTTAAGTCGACACCGATGGTCAAGCGTTAACAGGACGTTAAAATACATTAAAACTCTGTTACAGCATAAAGTTATACGTATCTCCCTAACTAATACTCCAGCTCGTAATTCAAGGATTTTATGTCACTGGTCCTACGAGTTCCCAACTTTCTGTGAAGTGCTAAAGGTAACGTCAGGTACTTTGGTGAAATATTTCTTAGACTTCGTAATAACAATCCCAATCCCACAGTGTTGCGGATACAATAACAAAGTTTTGCCGTGTGCCTTCCACGTAATGTTATTAGCATCATGTTTTGACGAATTTGATTTGTCCACAAAGGACTGCATTCTCGATATCGTTGCCAATACTACGAGTCAATCAAGGACAATATTAGTTCTAAGATCCAGCTTTGATTGGCGCAATCCACATAATTATCATAATTCATTTGTTCCCAAGTTACAATTTAATCAAATTATGGATTAAAAACCAGTTTTGAAGATACTTTCCTACGCTGCTTCAAGTTCACGCCTTTATTTCTGTTTTATAATTACAACTGATAATAATAGTGATAACCGACTGGTGGACAGAAAAAAAAAAGTTTTTTTACAGTTTTGAACTGTCTCAGACCTGACAGAGTCTGTTTTATGTTTCTAAGATATTATCTACAACCACAACTTTGTTAGGTCCATTTGGGCCTGACTTTAGTTTACGCGGTCCGGTCATATTAACGATTTCACTTAAAGATTCAGGAGGCAAAGGTTTACTAGGAAAAGTCTTGAGAACTCTCGACCTCCGCTTTTGTTTTGTTTTGTTTTTCCTTAAGTTGCGTACGTTCACGTCACTCGAACCAACCTTTCGCTTTCATTGTTTTTACTGGCTCTCTAAGTACCGCTCACGCACACATATGTGTGTATATTTAGGACTATTTACACACATTAATTTGCTGGATCGGATTTAGCTGTAAAAGTTATTTTATACCGTTACAATCACAGTATCGTTTCTTTCACAAACTTTCCCGATTAATCCGGTAATTTCACGTTTAACTCTCAAAGGAAACGAATCATTAGCGTCAGTCTTTGTTAAAGAAAGTCGTAAGCACTCACCTACTACTTTACCTTGTTTTTACCGGCTAAATAGCAGCCCATTAACTACTTTAGTTCTCAAAGCATTTAGTACGAAAATTAAGAAAATGATCGCCCTTTACCAAATACTTCAGAAAATTAACGCAAAATTACTGGCGGTATACTTTAGGAAACGTTTACCCTTAGCAACGTTTCGGTATAAAATATTTGTTGTAATAAAATTACCAGGGTTTGGTATTTATTGAAAAGTGACTTAGTATTTAATTAGTGGTGAGTGTATACTTGGAAACACAAGTTTTATCTCATAAAGTGTTTCAAACCTAACATTGAGTGATTCTGCATTACAAATCATGAATTTGTGTCTTGAATTCTGAGAATTTTTTTGATACGGTGACTTTCTTAGTATTTTAAAGGCTACTCAAAGGATTAAATTGTTGACCTTATTTCCGTATTCACTAGTTTCAACGAACTAACGTGATACTAGTATATATTGATTCCGGGAAAGTTCCGGTAGGTCTTGAGACAGACTTACTATTCGTCTATAAACTGTGTCAAGTGCACTTAAACTGTAATTAATACTTTTGTAAATACGACATCTAACCAGTGCTTTTAGTCTTAGAACACAACTGTTGTTATAGAAGGAGCGAGAAAGCGTAATACATGCGAGTACTGTTGTCTCTTTTCAACATCTGACACAGTTCTGTTGTTTTGAATTCTCAGTACGTTTCCAGTTAAATCAAACGGAAACAAGTGACATAAACTTTACCTTGAAATCTCGCTGAGTTTGTTTCGTGTAATGTATTCGGTTGAACGGTTTCCTATCAATATTTCATCTTTTTACCCGTCATTCAAATATCGCTGTCGTAGCAAAGAAATTGAGAAGAGAAAATATACATAAATCGCACAATACTTATGTTTCAGGCTATTTCAATACATAATTATAAGGAAAATGAACTGAATATCTCCTAAACAAGACTTCTTATTATTATCGCCGATCGAAAATCGAGTTCAGGGTAACATTTTTTTTTTAGAAAAAATGTAAAATTAAAATCACAATAAATACAAAATACATACACAATATCATGCAACAACAGTGAAATCCTATACCTGAAAACTAACATAATTATTCCAATGCCAGAGTTTCAAGAGCTTGAAATAAATATTACAAAAACGTATTCTGCCAGTAACTAAAACAACTAGAAATATCATATATCGTAACCAGGATTATTCGAACTTTTACAATTTCCTACGAATAAATATATGCAGTTATATTTTAAACGCGAAAGTTTGTAGGTATGGACGGTTGGATACATGTTTGTAACTCTTTTAGACCCAAACGGCTGGATTAATCATGACGAAATTTGGCTTAACACATGGCCTACTTATTAATCGACCGCGTTAGTAATGATTTTGCAGCTACAACCGACATCCACGCGGGCGAAATCATAACAGCTAGTATTCTATACGAAATTCTGAACTTATGTTTTGTTTCAGGAATGTTCGGTGTTCGTATTTGACAAGCGTATTGCGGAGAAGCTCTACAAGCCGAAACGCAAGGAGAGCATGCTCGATCGCATCCGCATCTGCATCGCCGCCATGGAGAAGATGCGTCACCCTAAGATGCTGCAGATAATCCACTCGTTGGAAGAAGGCCATCATACCATCGCCTTCGCTTCGGAGCCCGTGCTTGCGAGCCTCCATAACATCTTGGCTTGGCATGTAAGTACCTTTTTAGTTACTTCAGCAGGACTGATGCTGTTACGAGAAGCGTCGCTACATTCAGTGTCGATAGAATATAAATTTTATACAACAGGTATATCACTTCTATTACGCACAAGACCTGGTTCAAAAACATCGCGCCAAAAACTTAACGTACAGACAAAGGTTACATCATAATTTTGATAAAAATTAACCTAATTTTAGTTAAAAACGTCAGAATCTATCCTGTTTAAGTACACTTACAGCTTCTGATTTGCATAGATTAATAAAACAATAAGCAATAATTTAATATTTTCATTTGAGCAAACTGGAAATCAATTACAGCACAAACAGCTGTTGAAATAACATTCTCGTTTAAATCAAAGGCCATTATGCATTAAATGTAAATTTATGCTGGTGTCGATTAGCAATATTGTTCAATATTCACCACTCTCGGTTGGTTGCAGGTATTCAGTTAGCCGATTTTGATAATACTGTTAAATCATTAAAAATTAAATCAATATACAGTAGGGTAAAGTGTTGGCCGCCTTTATTGGATCGTCGAATGCTTTGTTGGAACCTTGGAACGATTCAGTTATTTGGCACGATATTTTGTAATAAACAGGACTAATTTTAAATCTCGCTCTTTAAATTACACTTCGACAGGACACCTTTTGAGGGTTGAATGGATTTTGGTATAAATAGTACCTAATTATAAAGTCAGTAGTAGCATTTCTATTAAATTTTACTATGCTCTGATTAAACAACTTCTAGCAAGCATCGTCCAGCAAACTTCACCTACCAACTCACATACACCACAATTACGACTTCCCATGAAATCAATACAGAGACATAGAAAAAATCACTGAAAGAACAATTACTAGATATTCACATTACAATATTTATTTGTTTGTACAAATCGCTGCCGTAAAAACTCGAGTAAATAAAGACTAGCCTTATCGTACCGACATCGGCCATTAAAGTCCTGATTGTAACCCACGGACTCGGTTATCACATGTTTGAATCTTTTGACGTACATATAAAAGCTGTCTATCGAACTAAGTGATCAAACAATTTATGTAAACTTAGGAAAAATAAGGTTTATTACAGTCAAAACCAATTCGACGTTCCAAGCAGTGCATATCACATTATTCCCCACACATTTTATTCCCTAGGTTTTCTCCATGAATAATAGGTCTCCCAAAAAACACTGTTAAGAAAACGAATTGTAAAAAACGTTTTCCAATGTACTTTAGACCTTCTTATCGACAACTTTTTCTTACTGTCAGAAGCTTCTCAGAAACCAGTATCGTTTCTTGATATTAGTTTCTAATTGCCTTTGCCGGATACCTATAGGTCTTATTACTATTACAACAATTTAACACACAAGGTTGTAATAATTAGTCTAACTTATTATCTTGGTTTGAAATATATGCAATGTATAAATATATATATCGGTTGACATAGAACAGTACGCCATTTAGGTCATTCTTACAAGGGGAAACCAAAAGTGACTGATACCTTACCCAACTTAGTCTCCAATATACTTATATTGAACGAAAGACGGTGGCGTATTGCTGGTCATAACTAGTCATAACTAAATCTATAATCTATCTTAACCCCTCAAAATCAAAATTAGAAACAGTTAAAAGCAAAAAAAAACATTAAAGACCTGACTGTGGAAAATAAAAACTTTATTATTATAACAATTAAATGTATTTTCAAGTTTTTGGGAAACAGTTTTTTTTGCCTTTTTTATATTTCGTCTACATATTTTTTTTTGTAACCTAAAGTTACACTCATACACTAGAAAATCCGCGCGCCAGGGCGTTGGGAAGCGCGGACTGAATATCGATTCACCCCACAGGCCACCCACTGTTCATGTGTGAACGAAAGAGGATAATAATTGTTAAAAAAATAATTTTGAATGTTAATTTTCTACATTACCAACGAAGATCAACATATCTGAGAAACTCAGTAACAATTTTCTCAAGATATGACATTAAATTTTATCGTTAAGAAATAAACTATTTTCTTAAGATATGATTTTATAGTTTTATGAAAAAATTGCGTTACAGTCACTAGAAGAAGACTGTAAAAGCCGATCAGCCCGACCTCATTCAAAAGTTGCAAATATATTTTTATTTCTTTTTTTAATTAGTTTTTTTTTTCAATGTTTAGTGCCGCTGTTTATGATGTTGGTTTTGTTTTGTTTGTTATAATATTTTTATTGATATATAAACTTAATACCTCTAATAGAATTCAAGTACTGTAAGAATTGAACCAATGTAAAATGTCACGGGTAGCACCAGCTATTAATTAAAAAAGAGTTCTAATCCGTTCTACCAGTCGAAAGTTCTGAGGCAACAACTTCGATCAACAGTACCAGGTAACAAACATAAAAAATACAGTTGAATTGAGAAAACTCCTCCTTTTTTTGAAAACGTTGAAAAACATCAAAGTGATTCCTGACCAGCCACGAACGGCTTATTACACGTGTAACTTTATCCAATTAACTGGTAAAGAAATAGCTCTACAAAATAGAGTCTTCAACAGTTTGTTGTCTAAGAATATTTTCAAGGTTCTAGGTCACTTTCGCTGTGTAACTAATAAGGAGCATTATTTCTTCCATAAACGAGATAATTTACGAGCTTCAGGTTATATTACATAATACCTACTTACGTGAGGTCACACGATGTAGAGCGCCACTAAGGGATGAAGTGTCTCCTTCGCCCTTGTGTGGTAGCAGAGAAAACTTAACATAATTGTAGTTTTAAATCTCAGAAAATGAGATTTTGTTTTTACGTGCATTTTTGTATTGGAGTAATCAAACTTAAAATTCAAAACAGAGTGCATTTAGAATTGAATAGAAATATTATTTCGCTATTTTCCCACACCTAACACACAATGAAATTCAGACAACAGACCCATTGTATTTAATTGCAGTCCTTAAAAACTGAAGCGTATTCCCGTTGCCCGTTTTTCGGAGAGGCTACCAACCACTGTTAATTCGCTGAAGTTTTCCTCACAATACAATCGGAACGGAGAATAATACTGCTCTCGGAATTTCACCTGAATAATTGCAGCTCACAATCAAAGCTCAGATCAATAGCAGCTCGTGCCAAGGTCAGTGTCAGAAGATTGTTAATACCAGGAATATGAATTTAATTGTTAAGCCGGCTTTAGAACTGATGGAATGATGCACACAATAATCCCAGCGTAATTATGCGCATTAACTATTAATTCCATAATCTGTATGATTCCGTTCCGATGAAGTATTATGCTTTATGAATTCTGAGGATTAAATGGGTTAGCGGTTCTTCTTTTCTCAATAATTTACTAAGCTAGGGTTAGATTTTACTTAGTGGTTGATTCGACATCGTCTGTAGGTCTTTCTTGATTTGATTGATATAAGAATATGAGAATAGGTTTCTATCATACCAAATAATTGTTTTCTAAAAAAATAATGACTTTTAAATATTCCTCTGCTCCAAACACCGCCTTTTTCTTACCTGTAATATAGAGCAGGTAAACATTTAACTTAAGTCGAAATTGATGAGCTTGTAACAGCTGTTCGCAGTCATCCCTTATACATGATACACTAAATGAAGGTATCGTTTAAGCGCTAAATTGGAAGATAATAGCGAGCTACACTTACTTTGGTTGTAACTACGTCTACTCGAGGCCTGTAATTTTGTTTCTCGTTTACGAGCGGTTCTTAAGGCAAAACAACCTTGGTACGAGAGATTTTCCTTATACACAGATTTATAAAACAACTTTACTTTTCATAAGACTCTATTTTCTAACAACGTTTCTATTTATTTTATAGCGATAACCGTTGGACGGCGAACTGAAAAATGTTAAGCTCGAATACCGGTTCATATCAATGTCTTTTCGAATTCATGGAGGTATTAAAAAGTTTTTACTTGATAAAATCTGTAGCAGAAAACTTCAAGCAGCAACCGGCACATCAGATATTTTTTAGAGGCTTATAAAGCCGTGTCAGATTACGTTTGTTACAAATAAAATTAACGTGCAAAATATTTTACTTTACGCTCTAATGCCCACCCATATGCAAGAATATTCATATTCCTAGAACCAACACGGTATCGCAGTATCGTCGGTTTTGTAAATAGAAAGCAAAACATCGTTGTTGTGGGTAAGCTCGCTATTCAAAGCAACTATTCAATGTCAATGTTACGAGAGCGGTTATAGCGTATTGCATAGAAGGAGGTTTAACCTCAGGGCATGATATTACACGTGTATCGAGAATGTTCAGTAAATACACGCGTGGGCACAAGAATGGAGATAAGTATTTAAATGAAACGTGTGTTAATATGAAATATGTATTCCGTTAATTTTCTGGTTTTCCATTCAGTAATGTGCAAAATTTCCAATAATATTTTTGAAATGGAATTTGTTGAGCCGCGTCATTGGTGTGTGGGTAGTTTAACCTATTTATTTATTTTGGCAAATAAAGATACAATGTATGGAATGAAGGTATACAAAAAAGCTATATATAATTTAAATTATGACACTGGAATGCATCGACCAATCGTAACAGAAAGAAAAATTACCCGCGACACGACGTGCACAGTGCTAATCGGCGTGGTCACTTATAATATGCCACTCGTCTACACGTGCAGTGAACTGAAAGGATTTCTAATTTTACGTTCTCCTCCTCATACTCATACTCATGCAACCTCTACAACATTGTTACTCTACTGAATACAATCTAAGCACTGTTCATATAATATTACTAAATTGAACTATATCTAATCTTCGAACGTTGAACCATGACAGCCTACGTAGGTGTACTAATGTTGTTACGGAAATTCCAACTAAAGGCGACATTCCGATTACTCCAACCAGACGTTAATGTCAATATGGCTTGTAGTAACTATTAACATTGAACACGGAATTAATTATAACAGCACAGAATACCCTCAAGGTCACTGCCAGCGTTGCAAACTCGCTACAAAATGCAGCAGCAATTTCACGAAGTTGGAATAATTATCTTGAATTTGCACCTCCGTAGCTACCAACAAAGGGGAGCTTACTTATTTTGCTGAATGCTATTGTCTTAGAAAGCATTCAGAAAATGAAAATCATTATTACATTAGACTGCATTTCAAATCTGCTTTTCGAGTAAGACGAATAATGGAAGCAGAGTAAACAGTGAGCGATTACTTAGTATATTCTCAAGGTTTGTTCTTTATAAAGTAATGCTGTTGCATGGAAGATAACGTTATTAGCTTATAAAAATAAAGACAAATAAGACGTCTAACCACCTCTTTACTTGCAGTTGTGAAACCTATTAGTAAGTAGAGTCCATAATTATAACGTTTCGAAAGTGCCCGAGAGAGGATACTTGAAAAAAAAGTCTTTTGATTTTGTTAAGCGTTATTTCACTTACACAAAATTCTAGGTTTTACATTCTAAGAGGTGATAGCAGGTCCCCAGGGTAGTTATTATTATAAGCCTATATTGTGCCACTGCTGGACAAAGGCCTCCCTCTTATCTTTCTATTCCTCTCTGTCGAGGGCTAGTGAACTCCATTTTTTCATGTGACTATCATCACGCCATCTCCGCCTCGACCTATTACGTGGTCACCTGTGGTCTTGAGGCATCCATTCATTCCATTCGGCAGACATTGGCCCAAGGGTGAAAAACTAAATATGTTTTAAGATCGTTTATTTGGTTTGAAACTTTTCTATATCACGTTTTTCCTCACGGGTCGCCAATTCGGGACGCGGATTGATTTATTAGATCGGGTATGAAAATATATCAGTTTGGATACGTTAAATGATGATAAATCCGACTTCTTTCTATTTTTGCTGATACTGTTGACAGTGTATGATTTTATCACCCATATATTATATGCTTTATGATTTAATATAAAGTTTGCGTTACCTTTTTAAGTAAGTGTAAATGTTAACAGACCATGCGACTAAACAAAAGGACGCTTTTAATAGTATAAAAAAATCGCTGTCTGTCTATCACTTTGTTCGTTTAAATATTTAAAACTACGGATTTTGAAGAGATTTTTTATAGATACAGTCATTGGTGAGATAAAGTTTTAATACATCAGTATTTTACCCGTGCAAATTTTTAGTAATTGTCAACCATTACAGACTATGTGACTAAAATATTTATTCTGATTACGGAAATCGCAAAAACCAAACACCAATATCAGTTCAACCCTTATAATTTTTCGATCACGAAATAACTTTCAGAAACGATATGTCAGTTATGTAAACCGAACAAAATATTTGTGGATCCCAATGAAAATGACGAAGGTATTTTATCTCCCTTACATCGGTAAATACGGCGGCGGTATTCACCCAATATTCTTGACAGGTATTAACGAGCTATTTGCGAAGCTCACTCACTTGTAGTGTGAACACGTGCTTTGAGAACCTTTTCCCGCTGGGATAGTACTTGATAGATGATCATTTTTTATTAGGATCTCCTTTATTACAATACAAATTGCATTGCTGAAATATGAAGTTGTATAAAAAACAATAGAAGCCATAAGTAAATAATCTTTTACTTGTTAAATTCTCCTTGATGAAGTTCATGAGGACTTAGATCCAGGGCAGGAGCTTTTCTAATTTTACGGTATTAAGTAGAATGGACTAGACTATCTTGTTCCTTCTTTTTATGTTCTTGATCTGCAAGCTGATGACAGAATTTAAACTATGAGTAACCTAAATATGGATTTGGTGTTGGGAAAGGCCTTAAATCTAAAACGCCTTGTTAGAACTAACTCAATAGATATTAATGAGATCACATGACAAGTGACAACTAGCTTTCGAAAATAAAGAGAACCATGAAATCTTTTAACTCAAAAAATAACAATCAAATTCAAAATCTCCTACATTTGTACTAGATAACTAGCTTGCATTTATACAAGCTATATAAGCTTGTTAAAATGCCATTTCCAGTTCAGGTTTCCAGGCTCTTACCACCTAACCCGCAGCATGGCAGATGTTAAACATATCGTTACACAAACACACACAAGCTGGCAAATAACTCAAAGCCATTCAAATATTGGTCTATCCGCAACCCGCCGGGGAATCCTTGGTCACAACGTAAAAGGCCAAGTAGTAAATAGTATATTCATGGAAGGTAGAGAAGAGGGAAATGCTCCTATACTTTCTTCCTTCAGTTTTTGTACAAATAACTCTCGCGCTATAGGATTTAATCATTGTGTCGCACAGGTCAAACATTCATGTTGCATGTAAAAAAGGCACTTAAAATGAGTGAATGTGTTTTATAAAACAAATGCTTGACCAATCTGCCGCGTTCTTTCTATCCAATGGGTCCAGTGCTGCCACTTGCGAAACGGACTAGCAGTCATATTCTCGTCAATTTTTATCGCAATTTAAATTTTTATTTTGTTTCAATTGTGACATTGATTGTAAGGTTGATCATTATCTCCTAATAGTGAAAAGCATGACCTGATTGTTATTACATTTCAGTTTTCTGCTCCATGAAAGTATTTACTTTAGACTAGCCTTTACGCATTTTGCTGTGCATTCAACTACAAGCAGTGTTGCGGTCTAGTGTAATCGAGTAACAAATTAGGTATCTATTCCGTTTCAAGCGCCCGCGTTTGCGGCCGGTTTGAAACTAAGTTCGCGTTTGTAAGGACCATTGGAACACAAACAGATATATTCATCGAATTAAAGCACAAATCTATATTTTGTTTCTGGCTGTATTATTTGGATTTATACTAGTTTTATTAATTTTGAACTTCTGTCTTTCACCATATTCCTTTATAAATCAGAAGCCTTTTTGTAATCTTCTTAGATATTGTTTTAACAACAATATAATATTTTTTTAAGCAATTTAGTCGGTAAAATGATATGCAAAAAAAACGTTATACAACATTGCCCAACAATCGCTGAAAACAATAACTGTTTACAATTAAATTATATCAAGGAAATTGTTCTGGTTTAACTGAACATTCACCTCTAATCACTGGGGTATTGAAAAGCAAACCCGTATACAAAATTCCACAATCAACGTTTACAGTTTCAATAGCAACAAAGAGAACAAGCCCAACAAAACAATAAGCCGAGAAATGAAATACTAACTTCAACTTACTTATCAATTGCTTTTGAAACTCAAGTTCCTATGGACTACTCCCTCTTAAAGTATTATTGGAAGAAAGATGCTCTTTGCCGCGTAATGCACTCTCTCGCATTCACTGACGTAGCAGTTCTAGCAGTGTTATATTGTTGAAATAGATGTATAAGTATATATATTTCAACATTCTAGGCAGTAAGAAAATTTTCTTTTGTTTTTTAAAGGTATTTTGCTCAACTACATCATTCTTTCGTGAATGCCAGAAATAACGTTATTTTTTTTATGATATGTATTATTATGTTTAGAAATGATACGGGTGAGACTGTGATGCGTAGTTACAAAAATCAACATTGTATGTCTTATAAAGTAAGATGAAATAGCAAGAATAAATAAAGCATTTTTAATAGAAATTGCTCACATTCCCTAAGCTAGCTCCGCGTATAAGAATAGATTTCTATGTGAGAAGAGGTCTTTGACTCTTAGATAAGATATTCTAAAAATAAACTGTCAAGTATATCCTAAGATAAACTGGATTAAAATTTATATGCAGTGTTCTTTTCTAGACTCTTTTGTTTTGCTCGAAAAATACAAACACCTTCTCGTTAGATAGTTTAAATCTCACCAATACGTCAATTGCGAACAAAGAACCATTGTTTGGAAAATAATGTTTTACAATACCGATTTATAGGATTAAATGCATTCATTTTTAATAGCTTTTTAGCCGGGTTTTATAACTTCCCGTAATACAATTTAAACGAGTATTGTACAACCATATTATCTAGTTCTTGATACTAATACTACATAATAAATCGTTCTCAAGAAATTCTCTATATTTTTCTTCTCATAACTTCATTGTATCGTAAGATACCCAATAGACATGTACGAGTAATAATAACCGACATTCCACGTCTTAGACATATGCAATCATATCTATCATATTGGTCTTAAGAAAAGCCCCAAGGAATGACTGGGTCGCCTGACAATACATAACCTCATTACTGCGAGATCCTAGCAATTTATTACATTTCTTTTTTATTTATAGTTATTTCATTAATATTTTTAGCTTCGATTTTATCCTTCACAGTTGTGCTCATCTGTGAGTGGTTATGGTTCGTTGGTTTTTATGTCAACTAGAAGGGAATTTGATTTTAGGGCTATTTTAAAACGGGCCTCAATATTGGGGTTGTTCACCAACTCGACACAAGAGACTGGACACACGTGTGTCCAGTTGGTGAAATTCAAGATTAGTGCTACTAATTATTTCGTCATGTGGACACGCCACAATTTTTACGCGTGTCCATATGGGAAACTTAAATTAAATCACTTTTATGTTTTCGTCAACTGGACACACGGTCGTATTATACCCGATTCTGGACATTCTAGATTTTAAGGCCGTCCACGTCCACGCGTAAAAATTGTGGCGTGTCCACATGACGAAATAATTAGTAGCACTCATTTGTAGACTGGACACACGTGTGTTCAGTCTCTTGTGTCGAGTTGGTGAACAACCCCAATATTGTATTGAAATTTGGGATTGATTTATCAATTCCTATTGTACTCACTTACCATTAATATTTATTGGTTGTATTGTAAATAGTTTTGTAGCAATGCACATCCAAATGTGATTATGTAGTTATACTCTGGTATATCATTAAGGGGTATATCATTATCGGATTTTCCATAGTTTTAAAATAAATATAGAATATTCCAATTAAAAATAAATTAACTAATTATAACGACAACTTTTGTCAAAGGTGCGTCTAAAACCAGAACCTTGCTTGCGAAGCAAGTCAATATCATAATATTTATAGTTAGCTTAAAATTTACACAAAAATGAATACGCACTATCGCAATTTTACATCTCGAAATATCATAAAGTATCTCTTAAAGTTCAAAATTGATTTTCCATAGTTTACTGTACCATAGTACTGATCGTAGACTATTAACCTAGTGGGAAGTGGGCATTTTATTTATTTCGCCGTGTCTACACGGAAACTAATGGCTGCTCTGACATCGTCACCGTCGTACCCGTTGAACGATGGTCAGCGCCATTAGAGTTCCTCACACGGACACCTTTTTATTACCATTAACTGACTGACCGACGGGATTCATTTGTTTTTAGTACTTGTACTGCGATTTACATTCATTACATAAAGGTAGGTGATGATAGGCGCGGTTGTTTTAAAGAGATTTTACTTTAAAGAAATCCTAGATCATTTTTGCAGCTGATTTGTAATTTATTTGTGGCATGTGAGAGATAAATAGATGTGGATACATAAAGTAGCAGACCGGGCTCTGTGGCGTACCTTGGGAGAGACCTATGTCCAGCAGTGGACTGCAACGGGCTGATAATGATGATGATGTGAGAGAGATAGGTCATTGATAATACCGCATTTAAGAGCTTTTTTAAAAAATAAAAAAATGTATCAAATAATCTCAGTCTGTTTTTTGCGTTCCTTCCCAATTGGCATCACATTTAAATTAGTTTCGACCGCGGTCCTTCTTTTAATTTTAGATAACGAATCGAATTACTTTTGTCGCATTTTCAGTCTAATATTGGAATTGTTTTCGGGTATTTCGTATTTAACGTCCATTTTGAAGCTAAGATTTTCCTTATTTAGAATTGTTATTTGTTATTGTTCAAGAACGTCAAAACAAATGGCTTTATTTAAAAACGAACATGCGTCGTAGGTCTTGTATTATTAGTATTTCCGTTCTATTGAATCTTATTTCACTGTCATATCAAATTTAAAAATATACTATCAACTGACTATGACTACTACTCAATATAGTAATATTAACTTCTTTAAGAAGTATCTTAAAGAAGGTCTGTATCAATTCAGGAAGGGACAAACTCCATTTCACGGCAAAAACGACTTCTCCTCTTTCTTCCTGAACTTTAAACACCATACTTCTCTTAGCCTTTTCATCTTATGCCCTATGTAAAAATAAACAACCACTCACCAGAATCTCTATCCTCAGGAATGCAACGTGATGCCGGGCTGCCAGCCGCCGATCATGCCGCACCCCATCACGCTGGGGCCGCCGAGCGCGCAGCACCAGCAGATCAACCTCACCACGCCGAAGGCGCCCTACGCCAAGGAGTACTTCTTCCTGGATATCGAGCTGCGTTATGGACTGCTGCAGGTATGTAAATGAACAGAATTGTGACTTAATTCATTGAGCAGAAAGTTAGGGATGAGAATATTGAGGGTATAGGTGGTAGAGATGTATGAAAGGAGAAAATGTCACACTGACTTCAAGTAAGAGCAGGAAAAAGAGTAGAAAAGGTTGTAAGACACCGACTTCAAGTAAAGCGAAAGAGTAGAAAACGAATGTTAGATCCGCTGATTGGTGAACACCATTTATGTTTGTGATTTCGAAACTACCACCACCATCTTCCCCCGGAAAAATCTTTTTTTTAGCTTCGAGATAGAAGTTGGAATTACCAGGGTCTATAATTAATCTACAAGGTAATCTGAGTCAGTCGCAAAACTTCACTATTGAGCTTCCAGTCGTTCAATCCTCTACCTTCAAATACTGAGAGGGGCACGTACCATAAAATCGAGTTTCCTATTTTCCGTTCTGTCTGTGAGGCGTCGGATTAATCGCTACGAATGCGACTCAGCCTCGCAGACAGAATAAGCCCGCTGGCCAATCGGCGGATTAAATATCCAGCATGCACGGCGCGATAGCCTGCACGATCGGCATATGTTTCTACGTCTCGTTTCAAAAAGCTTCTGACTATTTATTGACGGAGCCTTTCGAGTAAGATACTCTAAGGCGGCGGTTTGTAAATACTCTCTTTGATGTATATTAAGATGGTGGTAGTTTCAGGCACTCTATGCATCAATGAGTAGGATGTATTCAAATTCCTCTGGTTTCTCCGCTTTCAGAGACTGAATACAAACTTTTTTTTCTTGTTCTCGCTTCCCGTGATGGAGGTTTGACTACCTTTAAGAGTATCATTTATTATTCTTCGCTGATGAAACGTTTTAGATAGAATTCGTAAAGACTAGTGACTCGTTGTAAGATGTCTATTAAGTTCAGTTTAAAAAAGACAATTGATAAGGAGCTTCTTTATGTGATTTTAAAACACATTTTAAAACGTTTACCGACGCATTAACTACAAACTATATTATGTGGGGTCAAACGTATAACATTTTTTTTATCTCGATATCTTATAAACTAGCAGATATCCTTATCTCATCATATACTCATATACATATACTGAGCACATAAAGTACAAATATCAATTGAAAGCCCTAAGAATTTCATTTCTAGAATACCTTACGAATACAATACCTCTGCCACTAACTTTCGAAACCACTTCGACGTTCTCATTACGGCTAATAATCCCTAACCAGGCATAATTTTTATGAGGCCTTTTGTGTACATTATTAAAAACCGACTGAATACCGTATGACTCTTACCGGCTCATCCACATAACATAAATATTTCCACGTGGAATCTTGAACTAACGAGGCATGCCCAAGAATATCCCAAAAGTCATTCATAATTTTCTCCGAAATATATGAGATGAATGACATGAGAACCTATTATCTAATTTTAGTGGAACGTGTATACTATATAGCCAACAATGTACACGTTACGATCTCGACGTATAGCGAAGAAATTATTATTATACACAGGAATTTCTGATTCGAGAAATCTAATAATAACAGGAGTTCAGGCGTAGCTAAATGTAACTCTGAGTTATTATTAAAATTAATCGACCTTACGTGCGGACGTAGGGGCATCCCGATGGATAAGATTGGCAGATCAGGATTATCCCGAAGTAATCTGCAGCTTTTATACTAAGCTTAATTGAATCGTAACGAAATCCATGAAACATGAACTGGATTTCGATATCAGGTGATGAAGGTGAGACGTTTTGGTGAAGGTTGTACGTTGCTACGGTTATAATTAATTTATCAATCTAATATCGAAATAGTAAGGGATAAGGACATATTTTTTTATAACGAACGCTCTTAAAACTAAAACTTACATCGTTTCTTGCATTCATGTATTCTCTAAATGGTATATCTACCTGATTCCGTAGTTGTGTTAGGTTTTAAATTCAATAGACAAAAGCTTAACCGAAAAATATTTCGTACCGTAAGATTTTCATTAGGCTTTGAAAGTACCTTAAAACTCAATCAAAATCGAGTAAGATTTGGGCCTACTTTTTAAAATATACGTAAAACCAAAAGGCATGGCTGCCCCATTCAATCTACATATTTAAACAGCTTATTCAGTCAATCTGTCACTCTACCGTCCTGTCCCGACCATCCACTATTTATTTCAATCACACTTCTATTCTCGTTTGTTCTAAAAACAAATAGTAAATGCAACAGGTAATCACGAAAGTGGGATAAAAGTTAGACTGATGAATAAATTGTTAGACCGATGTGACTGACTGAACAAGTGACTGAAACGCTTTTAAACGGAAGGTATTTTAACGAAGTAGTTCTTGATGGATCGATATAGAGTAAACGAGAGAGGATAAATTAAAATTGTATGTTATACGGTCAGTAACGAGCAGTTTTACAGGTCACACTAATGAACATATACATCATTGCATACATAATTCTGTCAGTTCGTCGCAGTATGCGCCCTACGCTAGCTGCCGAGTAGGCTATGTTGGCCAAGGCAAGCGACTCATTCACTGCATTGACAAGCATGACTTACGAGTTGTAATTTTATGTTACTTCTTTTTGTAGTTGTAATTTTACGTTCTACAATTTTCATGTGTTCATAAACATCCAATATAAAATAGGTTGACTTTATCAGCACTAGGTCGTTGTAATTGGTCAATTATTACAATTTTAATATTATCATAACAAATATGAAACATATCTGAGAAAGCTTAATTGATACAATGATTAAAAGCACTTTTAATAATTTAATTAATTATAAGTAATTGTGTGTGCAAAAGAACTTAACTTGTAAAGAGATAGAAAGCATTGATATAATACACAGCACTCCATTTACAAATATTGATAATACAATAAGTTGTTACCTGAAGAAATACAGGTGATACCTTCACAAGCCACACTAAGCACACTAAGGTTAACTGTTGAATGCAATCATACAATGTAATCCTAGCGGATTTTACGAACTTTCTTCAAAGGAGAAATTCAAAGTCCTCATCCTCAACTTTTCTTAAAATTTAAACACCTTACCAATAAAATTACGAACGAATATATCAAGACAACTATGAATCTAAAACAATCACAGTCTTACACTTAACTAATCCAACCTATCTACTATTTGTAATTAAGTCACGAACGTCAGATAACATTACAAAAGAGATCACTCTCTATGTATTAATATTAATAAGTTGTGTCAAGAGGGTATAACAACATAATGTAATTAGAAAACGATAAGCGACGTTATTACCTCATCGCCTTTAATTAAAAACGGGCAACATATTTTATTACATGTTCGTACTTACTTAAGTGCGCGTATATTTATTTATTAGTTTATGTTTAAACAACGCAAAGCAATCGTAAGGGAACAGAAAAATATTCCAGATAAGATAATTCAATGAAAATAACAGTTTTTATTAATTAATAAGCTTCTATATTCAGCATTTCAGAAATGAACCATTCCAAGTTTTACTTTGAAAGTCATTTGCGAGTTACGAAGTTGCGACTTAATGATTGATTATAAAACACTGCCTCGTTTTAATTGTAACCTTAAAGTATACAAACATTTTCCTTATCAATTTACTTATTGTACATTTTTATACATCTGTAAAAAAAAATTGCAAATTAAGGAAAATTGAAATGAGCAATAACAGTTAGAAAAACAAGCGACAAACATGTACTTCTCAATTTCTCGCCGAATGATATTTCGTTATCAAAAACTGAACAATACGAAAACCGAAAAAGAACTCCTAAATAAATAATATTATTCCGTCACCTGTACTTCGGATTTACAAATTTTATTAAAATCCGTTAAGCGATCCCCCGAGACTCGGTAACATAAATCCGAAACTCATAGCGTCCAAGTTTATAGTATTATCAAAAGTAGTTTAGTAGGTACTTGGGGAAAATCGTTACTCTCAAACCTATACTTTTGTAAGTACCAAAGCGATGATATTTTCGTGAAAATCTAACAATAGCGCACCAGCTAACAGGCTCGGCGCGGAAACGGATCAGTCACAGTGCTTTTAGCAGACGTGACATTTTTGTAACAGGCTAAATGTCAGGATTGCATTCTCTCTTAATTAGTGTCAGATAGACTTTTAGTGGAAGGGTGGATAAAAAGGGAAACATTGGAACTTTAAAAGCGAAGCTAAAAATGGTATCAATCCTTTTCACCTGCACGAAATCAAAATTGAATTTGTCTCTTCATGAACTGCATTAAAACGGAGCATAAATCTATTTTAGCTTTAGGTATTTTCCCCTTCTAATGATCAATCGAACTTATCGTAAACGTGTTACGAGTTATTAGATTTCAGTTCGGAAAACGTGTCTGTTAATTAAAAGATTTCTCTTCAAAGGACTTTGCTTTTCGATTAACTTGTTACCCAGTTTCCTGAAGTTAATTGGATTTATAGATTCATGCTTTGGACTAGATTCACATATTCAAACTATTGGTCATGTCCGCCTTTTACAGGTCGTATTCAATAATACTCCTTTTGTATTACCAAAGCCATATAAATGTAATTATTAGTTTCAATACAATATGCCATGAATCCGACCAAAATGAATCTCCTTTGTTTAAATTTCATTGAGTATCTATTATTAGCTCAGTATTCACGTCAATGTTCAGTACCCGTTAGCATTATAATGTTTCAATTTACCATCAATTCTAGTTATGTATAATATTATGCAATGCTCTTTAAACAACCATTATTACTGGTAGTCCAACCGTCCAATAGCTTACTGGGGGCTATTGATATTTATCTCAAATTCCTTTATTCATTGCTAAATTTATTTCAATAGATATGTTTTATGATATTCACGTCGACTCAGAAATGTATTGCTGTACATCAAAGTAATTGATTCGAAATAAAGTATTTAAGATTTTCTTTTTACTTAACATATTTGATATATTTGAAGCTTGCAGGGAATACGCTTAGAAGACGCGAAGCATGTTTCAATTTCGTATAGATATCATTTTCTTTGAGTTTACGTCCCAATAAAACGGAGAGCGAAAATGTTATTCCTCACTTGAAACCAAAACTGTAATATTGTATCGGCTCAGCGGTTTTCAATGGCACATTTTCCTTAGAAAAGCGTTTTTATATTGCGATGAATATTCGTTCTCACGAGCGTCATGTAAGTGTTTTAGGTAGCTATATGTCCACAATATAAACAGTCACAGGGGAAATATGACTTACTGAATGCCATATAAACATCAGGAATGAGCCGTTGTCGCGAAAATCGATTGTAATTTCATTCACCGTACATTCTGTTAGAATACTATAATAAAACTGGTATCTGTAATTAAAGTAAGTGGGGCACATGTTCATATGCATGTCATGTTAACTGACTTTTTATACCACGTTATAAAAAGTAAGGATACCTCGCGAGTTATTCTTTCATTATTCGAAGTGAAAATTTAAAGCGCACGCTTCAAAGTTCCCACCGACCGACGATGTGTGAGAATATAATTTGCCTTTGTGTAGAAGGGTAACATTTTCTTCCATAGTTTATCGAATCACTGTCATACTCGCCTCTCTATAATGCTCTTACGTAAACAGGTTACACGTGTGGGTAAACATAAATAGTTTTACTAAATGTATGTATGGTCTGGCAAGTATTAAACTTGCAATATAATCTCGGCGGAATAACGTAATCTAAAGCCATTTTTAGTATAAGCTCATATCATTATAAAGTACCCACGTGTACAACATGGAACATAGTTTGGTTGTGATATATTATGTTCTAACTTTAGATTACAGTACCCCAGTGCGCACACTTGCTGAACACATATTTACCACAATAACACATGTCAAAACTTTCATATTTTAATGTTAGCGATTTATATTTCTGAGTTTTGAAAGAACCTTCTTTTACGACATGTATTGACTAGGTGCCATTCAAAATTTTAAATTAGGAGTGTTAAAAGAAAAGGAAAATATCATAAAAAAGTAAAGTTTTCTTTTGTTAAGTTCGTGTATCTTTTGTTTCTTTTTCCAAAAGGCCTTTTACGTTATATTCTATATCGTGAAGCGAATATAGCCTTTTTGAGGTTAATCTATCTTTAACTAAATCTATGTATATACGCCGCGCGCCGTGGTCCTAACGTTTCCTTATACTTACGGAGCGAACCCTACCCACGCATTTTCATATAATTCTGTTGTATACGAAAATAGCAAAACAGCGTGAAGTAATGCCTTTGTTTCTATGGGAAATAACAATTTTCTTTGTTCTGCGCTTGTTATTTCAAATTGACTCTAAATGACGCATCCAAATTTTCGGGTTGTTCTATCATAATTAGCAATGTCGATTTAGTATATTGTCGGCATAATTCCTTATTGCACGACAGGTACTGTCATATACATTTTATGGTGTGCATATTTTGTGAAATCAGATTTATAATTAACTGAAAGTATAAAATAATATTTTGTTGCACGAATCGGGAGAAATGTAGAGACAATTTTATTGCAAAGCGCGTTACAGTACCTGCATATTTTATGAACACGCCTTTTAAAAAATATTGATGTTTCGAGCGGTCAACCGGGCAGGAATGGACGCGTGAGATAATCCCACACAGCGCCATCCATACTTTATGTTATAAATCCGAAAGTTACTTTGTTTGTTGTCCAGTCGCTCTGATGTGATTTTTTGACGTTTAACCCAATTTGTTGAAATTTCGTACGAGGCGTTAATAAAGGGTAAGCTAGAATATAATTTTATTATAATCCGGTGGAGCAGTCTTTCTGCGCGCAGGCTAATTGCAAGCAAATAAATTAGGATTCAAAAGAAAACGAAAATTGAGTAAATGCATCAAAATACTGACGAAAGACAGTTTTTGTCACAATTTTTCAGCTTATTTCGTGTAAGCAATTTATTAAGACGCCTCGGTGTGGTTTCTAAAATAACTAACCTATTTATTTCAAAAAGGACAGAACTGTGTGGGTGCAAGCTCTCGATTTTTACACCTTTTGAAGTAATTTGTACATTTTTCTAAGAAACTCCTTTTATACGGTTACTTGGAGGTAAAACACTACTCTTATTAACGGAGAAAACGTTTTGCAACATTTTATTAAATGGCAATTTAATTGGAATGAATGTTCTTTATGTTTTTAAATCGGACTTGTTTGACGATATTGATGATTGATTTCGCAAGAACCTTTCAAGCCTTGTTTTTAACTAAACGCAGAGGTTTGTTTAATTTTATTTGGATGGTTATAGTGTTTCTAAAAATTAACGACTATTAAATATGTTGAATAACTTTCCCTCACTAAAATAATTAAGTACCTGTTTCTTAAGATGTATGCTACAATATTTCTACTGTATACTGAACTATTTATAAGTTAACATTGGATATATTAAGAATTATTTATCGACAGTAAACAGCTTCCGGACTTCTATATAGGGCAGTAATGTACAAATAATTTTGTATTATTAGAAATGGCATCACTTCCTTTCCATCAATTCATTCAGAGATAAATGAATGTATGATGTAGCTTAGTTACACATATAAATAGAGTTGACTCTTTAGACGTCAGTATTGTCTTTCAACTAAAGTTCTCATAATGAAATTAGGTACATAGATACTGCACACATGTACACTTGAAACACAATAAATAAAGCCGTTATTCAGGCATTTATGATAACTTTATTCATGGTAAAGGAATAAGAAACTATATTTTTTTGCTCTCGCAACACTAATGAGAAAAGCTATACTGAACCGGAACATTAAGAAAAGACTGTAAGGTTAGCGAAGCAAGATTCTATTAGTATTTGTACTTGTCAAACCATGTATCTTGCTACGTGCAACTGATGGCATGAAAGCCTTAACTTGTGCCAGCTAAAATTTGCAGGCGAAAAATAACATACGAGTTTAAATTATCCCTTCACAGAAACATACAAATTCCTCAAATGCGATAACTTGACTATTAACAGACTGCACTGGAACTAAAATAGAAACTTCCTAAAAGCCATACACGCTACTGAAGCTGTCATTTTAATTAATGTTCCAAACTAAATGCATACGAATATAATCGTACCTTAATATACTTTGGCCGGACTGTGTACTTTGCAGAGTGCTTTACTATATTGCGTAACGAGTTTCGGACTAGACTCATTTTGTATACGTTGGCATGAATAGTTTACTTAAGGTAAAATATAGTTTCAGGTTTTACTAATAGACATTGGATTAAATTAGAATTATCAACAGACTAGCGACACGCCCCAGCATCACACGGGTGAAATACTGATGTATTATACATATAAAAAAACCTTTGTCTTGAACCACTCTATCTTTAAAAAACCCACTTCAAAATCCGTTGTGTAGCTTTGAAGATTTAAGCGAACAGACAGATGGCGACATTGACAGCGACTTTGTTTTTTTATACTATGTAGTGATGATCAAAATTCGTATCGAAGGTTTATTTTCGATATTTTTAAATAATTTTAATCGTCAACAGTTGATCAAAGCATCAAAGTGTATATTTTTTGGAATATTTTTATTAGTATTTTTAAAAATTTGTTCCTCACCTTACCGTGCACAGAAGAGGCCCTTAAAATATCACCAAATCTGCTTTTATAGTAAAACACTCGAGATTAACCCTAGTCTACTGACCTACTAATAATACAATACCTACCTTGTAAATTATTTGTATTGCGTTGTTATTATGTCCATGAAAACTTAAGTGATTACTACATTAACGATGAAACATTCGCTAATTGACCGATGCGGTGTCCTTGAAAGCAGATTGCAATATGAATAAAGGCATCATAATTTGTTTGAAAGCGCAATCAAATCAAACTAAAAGGTAGTGGGCACGTTTTATTTATTTTATACTACAATCGGTATTTTGTTATGAATTCTTTTAAAAGTTTTTTTTAAGTGGTGAGAAATCAACAAAATTATGATGCAGAATTGAGAACAGTTGAAAAAACTAACAGTTAACTTTTTGTACTCAAGAAAACACGAGTTTCCAAACATGTTTACTTTGTACCATTCTCTTGTTGCCCTCTCGACTTGTTTTCCGGGTCGTTATGATTGCACTCTGGACTGTTTGCTGAAAAAAACAACTTGTATTGATTAAAACAAATGATGTATAAAATGCCACGACTTATTTCATTTTATTTTTCGAAAGTTACATAATTGTCGCACCGCGCAACACGAGGCACGTTCAAAATATATATGTTTCAAGATATTTACAATATATCTTCGAGCAATAATTTCTATAAAAACCTAACAACCTGTCTGTCTGACGTATTGATATTAACGAGTAATTGGTTTCGAGGTCAGGTAACAGTCTCATCTGTCTAGACGGCATTGTCCAAATTTATATATAGAGCCCATAATTACTTGAATAACAAGTAAATTATTGTACGAAAAATACCTGATTGAGAAATGTGGTTTGTTATTTTGAGATGACATTTCTACGGGCTTTCATTTGATACCCATATTGCACTACTATTTTTTAAACCTATATGTAACTATAACCAATTAAAGTACCACATTAAATTAAAACAAAATGAAAATGTATACAGCTGTTTGGATTCTAGGGCATGCCATAAACAGACGCTTCATGCACAACCTTGTTTAACACAACATTTTATTTAAATTCATGGTAAGTAATAATTGTTCCATTATGTAAATTAAATTACTCAACTCCCGTGAGATTATTAAAGTGTTATTTATAACCCTTCACTCTGTCACGCAATATTTCTGTCTACGAACGCAGTCGGTTTTTCGCCGTGCAAAATATACTGTCCATTTTCATTTTCGGAATGTCCATTCCTGCCAGGAATAGCCTCTAGTTGAGCTATCGAAATCTGCACTCTCTGCTTGTTTCAAATTTATCTGTTATCGTTTTTGAATAACCAATACGTCTATATATGGATTGGATTTCAATTCTGTTACACGGAATTCGAAAGATATTTCGAATAAAAAAGTATTCGTTTTCAAAAGGGCAACGTGTCTATATATACACTGGTCGTATCAACACCGCGTCTGTCTGTGTTTTTTTTTAAGACTAACATTTATTTTTATGAATAAATGTTTGTTTTGAAAAAGAACCTATTCATACACAGAAACACTAAAAGAAGACTTTAAATATACTTTATTATTGTTAAAGGTACTAAATTAAGCTAAAATTTTCAACATTACAAAACATACCAACCATACTTAAAGGTGAAAAGTGAACGAGCATCATCGGATAGTAAAGGATGAATTACACCTCGGACACCCACAAAGCTAAGCGACACGCAAAGGCAGGCGCTACTTTACTCTGACACTAAGTGGTACTTCTCTCTCCAAGCCCGCGCTATTTGGCTGCAACCCGTCGGCCACAATGTGGCGCTACAAATTTCAGCGCAATTAGTTAGAGCAGCGCATTTCGCCACTACCTTTGTCTTTAGTTAACTGGCTGATTGCCTGATACAGGCATCGCTATCTCATATTTGCTGACCTTTCGTGCTAATACTGCTTCTATTTTAGGTAACAATTACACTGCGTTAGTATAGTTAACCATTGTATAGACGAAGCAAATAATAGAATACAATTTTAGTACTCATTAAATCGATAATCAATTTATGATTACGTTACAAAAATAAAGGAAACTGAATTTAACCAAAGGTAAAGTTTGAAACTGAAGCCTTCGGTACAAGTCTAATATAATATTAATCATTCTTAGTTCGCTCCGATATTAATTAATTATCCGTTCTTAAAAATCTGAATGAATTTGATTTACTTAACAAAATTGAGTTCGAGGGCTTTCAAGTTTTCTCATACTGAAGTAAAAGTTGTGCGTACCTAAACTTTTAGGAGCTGAAAATCGAACGCTGAAATGTGTCCTTAAATGAAATAACTTACTAAAGACGTTATTGGCGAAAGTAAATTAGAATAGTTCATCCCGTCGCTCTGACGACATAATATGGAGTTTTCGGAGTATTTATCTTGTGTGATAAGTACCTACCTACGAAAAACGGAAACCGCGGAGTTTTCTTACTCTACTTACGAAGATCGCTCTATTCTTTTTCAACTAGTTTCATTTTATTGTTACTTTAATCCCGACCCGATAGGGTAATGTTTCTCTGTTGAGAGTTTGGGAAAGTCTCAATAGTCGAGTTAGTGAGTCAGTGAGCAAGAGTTGATGAGATGATACAACTTGTTGGAGAGCGCTTTGCTTAAAATACTTAGGTACCGACGAAAAGTCTTCGCCTTCCCTAATTTTATTCAAATCCGTTTAGTCGAGACCGTGTTTGAGTAACGAGTTTCTAAACATCAACATCGTAACTTTTGCATTTATAATGTCAACTAACTGTCCCCACGGCGTCACCCATGTCAAGTTTAGACTTATGGGCGGTGAATATTTCGAACGTAATCCATCAGAAATAACTCAATCATGTACATTTTTAGTAAGTGGATTACCTTATGTTTATTATGACTACAACCAACAGAATCAAATATTTTGTCAAGTTCTGAATCGTCGAATCAAAACACTCGTAATTGTCATCAATGCGAGAACAAAAGACGATCAAATTACCAATTCCGTAGTAAATTCCCAATGTATGTAATTCGTTCGAGCCTCACACACAAAGCTAATATTTATGTTGAGACTGTTGAAAACAGCTTTCACTCCTAATCATTAGTAAGATGAGACATTAATGAGATTACAAGTTCAGTGAGATTATTCGAATTTATATATGCGATTGTTTGAAATTTCAGCTCTAGCCGACAGATATTAGCTACCGAACGGTTGATAATCGTTTAAATTATTACATTTTGGCTCGGACCTTCTTAATTGAGGAAATAGGGAGCTAATTCTGAAGTCTTCAAGCAGCAAATTCAGGAGTATAACAAGTATTATAGATTATTAGTTCTTCATAACATTATTAAGGTTAGAAACTTAATCAGATGTATTAAAAGTTCCTCACAAAGCGTAGAAGCCGTAGGAAGATTCATCGAGGAGAAAGTACAAAGAAAGTGAACAGAGCTGCCGGCTTACTGTTCAGTGCGATGGTCCAGATTTCATGGCCAAATAGAAGCCGTATAGCTCGATTAATCAAAGTTTCATCTTTTTCAAGGCCAACGGTCCATATACCTACTAGCTTCTTAGAACGTACCATATCTTTAGGACTACGCTTGGCATGTCACTTGCCTTGTTCGATAACTATCGCTTGAAGTTGAAGGTAGAAATGATAGGCAATATATGCTACCTGATGTAGGCTCGCACATCAATATCTGTCTCCTGATCATCTATCATGATTTCAATCTGACAGAAGGATTATCGTACGAGGCCCTAAAACTAGGAATTCGGGCTATCTGTCCTCCATGTATTCCCGACAAGGAGTAATGTTGAACTGTAATAAATAGCAAGTGACCTACCAAGTTTTGATGACTATTGGTATGCCCGTTGGACAACAAAGTCAGAGGTCGTGGTTTCAAATCCGGCCACGCACCAATATCTTTTCGAATTCTTGTGCTTATTACAAAGTAATAATCATTTATTAAAATTGGTGATGGTAAAACATCGTATGCGAAACCGGCACAATTAAAACATTTTTAAGGATGTGTTACGCCATTTTAGAGGCATATGGAAGGCTAAAGACTTAGGTTTTAAGGTTGATAGTACGTAGTCGTAGATGTTTAAATAATGTTTTCTACATTATGTTTCCTTGTCCACAGCTGATCGAGGCGCTGCACTACCTGCACTACACGTCGCACCAGATGCACCGCAACGTGTGCCCGCAGGTCATCATCGTCACCAAGCGTGGCACCTGGAAGCTGTTCGGGCTGGAGTTTGCTGGTACGTAGTCTTATTAGTATATAGGAACCTCAACGAAAATATTTCTTATATAAGATAGACAGAAAGCCTTATTTGCGTTTCTAAAAGGTCAACTGTACGTTGTTTATCTATTGAGATTAAAGTAGTAAGCAAGCTAAGAATAGTGTTTTAAGGATATTTTGGTACATAGATGACAATACCATGAGGGTGTGGATGTGCATATCCGCAAACTTGTCTTGTCACGTCTGTCAAATGTGATGCCTTATGGCATTAGTTTCCATTTTGGCCACGTGCCAAAAGATCCTTTGTATCACTAGAATAGTGTTTTAAATAATTACTTACTTTACTAAATGTTGGCTACAAAAAGTGTACTGTATATTTCAACGGTGCTACAAGTTTAAAATATTTCTCTCCTAATTTAATTTCCGAATTATGTAAAGGTTCTTTGGTAATTTTCACATTTCTGAAATTTAATTTTTCACAAGGTTTTTTCATTAAATATCAAAGGTAATTTAGAATTTCGAGACATAGTCGAAAAAAAACCTAACAAATTAATAAAAAAATCTTAAAATTTCAAGACGATTGGCTTCTAAAAATATTACAAATTTTCTAGATTTTTATCAAATATTTTATTGAAAGGTTTCATTCCACCAGATTCAAATCTTCTACGTTCCGTAAATTCTAACGATTAGATTATCATCAGTCTGATGTTTTTCCAGGCGATCATATTCGTTTTTTTTTTTTAATTTTCAGCCCGATTTCATAACAGTTGTGATTCTTGCACCAATATCAAGAAAACCCTAAGTTTATTTTAAGTTTTAAGATATCAATATGACATTGCTTTATTCCAAGGCAATATCCTTCCTTTGTTCTTTAACAAAGCTCTTTTAAAGATTTCCAGTTGTTTGACTGGTTACCCAATTACACAAGTAATTAGGCATCTCGTATACGTTTCTTGCCGTCGGCGCTTTTTATACATCAGAGAGATTCTCAAGTTTTTACAACACATACCAACTTTCCGCGCCGTTCTGTTACGAGAACATTGCGCACCAACAACCTAGTTATATAAAGTTTGGAAGAGTCAAATACTCGTTCTACACGTCTACATGTGTAATGTAGGTACAATCAACAATAAAAGTTGATGAACAAATTCAGATATTTCCTTATTTAGAAACTCAACGGCTTGTTCACGTTTTACGTGGTATATGAAAATGAAGATACGGTCTTAATAATTGAGGTACTGGAAAATAATATTGGCATCAGCGAAACCTATATTAGAAAACTGACTTCACCAAATTCGTTAAAATAACTTTAATGAAGACAGGATTGGGATAACAATAGTAATATACTAAGTATCTGTACACCATAGATGCTACGAGCGGATTCGTAGACCTCGTAGCGTTAACGTAGCGTGTCAGTTCTCAATGCCTCGTGTAACCTAATAAATACTACTCAATAGGTATTTTCTTTGTGCCGCCCTCGAATGATCTAGATGCAGTGAGCAGAATTTACACGTGATGTCTCCCTTTGGTAGAATCCTTTTTATACCGTTACGTCAACAACGCCCACTCCTGGACTTGCAGCAGTTTGTCTTTATTATTTTTTATTGTACAGATTAAGGCAGAAATGCCTTACTGATTATTTATTATGCATGAATAAAATATTTTGTATGCTTGATAAATATTCTTACTGTTGGTATTAAGGGTAATATTGTAATGGTAACAATATGTCGTGTCCACTTAGAGCAGTTGGTTTAATACTCTAAGCGTGTCCACCATCTGACCGTGAGCATTGACTCCACTAACATTTTTAAGTGAAAAATTAACTGATAAACCTTAATAAATATAATCCGTGCATTGCATAAGTTGAAGTGCATTTCAAACAAATGTTCACACAATATTCCTTGTGATTTTACATTAGTTTAATTTAGTTGGTTTAAACAAAGAATGTGTGGTAACAATACCGGCGTGAATAAGTTTAAAGTAATGTTGCATTTTAAATTAAATTACCACGTGGACGTTTAAGTAAAGCTGTCCCGGAAGAAACATAACTTTGATTTACGAAAACCAACCTTATGAAATGAGGCTTAAGATGAAATATCTGTTATCGCAGTTATGCATGCGCTTCTTAAGCTTTTCTTCTTTATAAAAATATTTTTTGAATGTCAACTTTATTTTTAAAGGATTAAGGTATACTTTAACAGAGATCAGTTATGGTCACTGCAATGTCTTTAGTCATTATTTTTGACCTTTTAAATATTCTTAACATTCCTATTCTGCAAGTATTCAGATAACAATATAGTCCACGTCTACCTTTGTTTCCAAAAGAATTTTCGTTAAAAAATCGATACGCAGGACATTTTTTAAAAACATCCAAATTAATGAATACTACATTGCAAAGGAAGTATTCACTGAATGAGGAAAAGGAAAACACGAATAAAGCCTTCGGAAGAATGGAAAAAAATCTAGAAATTCTTTAAAACAAATGTAAAAGCAGGTTCACATTGTAACTCACTTTTTCAATATTAATTTTGCTCTTCGATTTTCATTTACATTCGTTCCTTAATAAAAGCGTTTACTCCAATCAGCGAAAAGTTTTCCTTACACACCTAAAAGTCCAAAATCTTACCTCTTGGTAGAGGTCAGACATAAAAATCTACTACATATTTATGTATTTCATGAAGAAAATTGGGGAGGACTTTTCCCAGCATTGGGATTAAGAGAGGCTTCATAAAAAAAAAACTATGCAATAGACTATTGTTCCTTTCATATTAAACCATTTACATAAAGTAATATGTACATACGCTTATACTATTGCGACGTACAACATCACAAAACTGTTCAACTCTCAACCTGTTCCCGTCGACCAAAATGTAATTATTTTCGGTTGTTGCGGCAAATGTTTGGCACTCACAACATCCGAGATACAGCCACAACTAACGTGATAAGTGACACACCGTGATGCGCCCTCGCGTTTGTGGCTTACTTTACAATACACATTAACATCCACTCGTAATGTTCAATAATTGGAACAAATTGACACTAATGCTTTGCAGTTTTGCCGTTTTGGTTTGTTTGATAATAAACGAATTCTGAACACTCATTTGTTTTTGTGGTTTTAAATATGGTAACGTGTATCGCTTATATTATTGTAAACTGCAGATAAACGATTGCCATTTTTATTAAAGGCTAAAACATGTATGTTTATGTTGGAGAGAACATTTTTTTAAAATTTTACCACCTCTTACTCAAACTTATGAAAAATATTACCAGGCAGACGAACAAACAAAGAATTCTTATTTTTTTGTAATTGACTTTTACAAAGAACTCAAAAACTTGAGCTGTGAGTTTTGAAAATTATTTATTCTTCGACACACATCTACACAGAGTCGTCGCTTGTAAATCGATAGATAAACATACATACATTATGAATCATTGTCGCGACACGGCGATGCCGAGAGAGTAAATTTCGCAGACATTTCGCAGGTATCGAAACGTCCTTTATATAAACGTCTACCTCCGTGAGTTTTCATTGTACTGTCAAGTTTGTTGCCAGAATCGAAGAAGTGTTGTTAGATAAACAAGCTCCAAAGAGTTTTATTACCTTAAGAAATGTATCGCTGAATATCTGTAATAGAAGTTATTCAAGTGATTTGTAATACTTAAAAGTATTCTTGAAATAAACTAGCTGCTGAAAGTCAAAGTAAATCTGTTTATTTATAATAGTTCGCGAAAACTTTTATTTTTCTCGTGAAAGTCTGGGAAATTTTGTTACATATTATATAAGTATTCAATCTTTTTCTATAACTGTAAAAGTCGTAAAACGTTCATTTAAAATGCTACGAACATTAATGTCAAAGGTGTACACTTGTAAAACATAATTCCCGAATATTCTGGGAATTTCATATTTGTTCGATACTCGAAGGTCGAATGCGGATGACATTAACAGAAATGCAAATATATTTTTACTTAAAATATTAATATGTCGCAATATATTGAACATTTCACACAAAAAGCTCAAGTGGTTCCGTTTTAATGCTTCGCAAAATTCTTTGACGTTACTTGTTATATACAATTAAGGTGTATTCCAATCAGATAAGATTATCGCCACTGCTGCACATATGCCCCAGGTCAGGCAATAGCACAATACAACTATTATATTTAATTGTTTATGAATCTGTAACAAAAGTTGTATGGAAACCCAAAAAAAACTTAAGATTAACTACATCGGTACGTGTCTTGTGTACCCTTCAATTACAGGATGTAAAAATCAGCGCAGTATGCAAAAATATGAGTACGATATTTTTTTTTTAATTTCGAGTTCATTATCAAAGCTTTACACTTAAATTAAAGATTATGCAATATCATCAACATAACTAACTACTTATATTTTACGTCTCATATGCTATAACTTATATGAAAATCCTTCATAAAGAAATGTACGAAAAATGTGAGCCCTCATAAAGCCTGCTTACGATGCTTGTCGTGTTCGTCTGCTCTGGCCGAGACTTAGCCGCGGTTAATGAGATAAAATATCATCGCCGTACGTCCTGCAGCGAAGCCACCTAGTTACCTAAGCCTGCAACAATGTCAACCGTGCTTAACGTATACCTAAGCTGAAATGTTGACTAATATTATTTCACTAAATGAAAATATGTGAGGACTAAAATTTCCCATTTTCGTAGTTTTGGTCAAAGGTTTTAAACATTTGATTTTTGCACATAATCCTTTAAAGTTTAATTGGATTAAATTTAAGTGTAGTACACGTAATATGAAGTCTAAAATAGGAAGGTTGCTGTTGCTGAAGTGAGACGGCTTATACTACCTACTACTACGACACCGGCTACGGCTAGAGCTACGAGTAGATACAGCTACGACGGCGCGTAGCAGCGAGTCCCTTTCATAACGATATCAGCTCTGCCTTTAGATCTCATAGCAAGCGCGCAATGATTAATCTATCTATAGATTGTTAATATCCCTTTCATTATATCGTTATATTCTTTCTTCAACAGAGAACATCATCGGGTCCGACCCGACTGAGATGATCTGCGTGCCGCCGTGGTCCATCAAGGTGGCTAAGTTGGCTCAGCCATGTCTGGATTTCTTGGGTAAGTCTGTTCACATTCATAAGTCAGGAGTACAGGCGAAAACAGGCGTAACTACTGGGTCATGAGGTATGTCAATCACATTATTTTAGCCCTCTCAATAAATGATCTCGGACCAAAATTGGTTATTTGATCGAACTTAGCAAATCGCAAAGACTTTTGCTGTTTTATGTTTCACTGTGTTTTTTTACTGAAAACATATTTTCAACAAACCGACTTCAAAACACGAAGATTATAACATGCTTTTTCTGAAATGTGCAAAACTTGTAAGGAATTATAATTATATTACCCTTTTTAAAGCACACACGTTATGTAAGCTCGCTGAAAGAACGCAAATTGCATTTTATTCGCGGCGAGATATAATTTCTGAGAACAATGTTCGTATAATTATAATTACTGTAATAGTTGTTTATGAGAATGTACCAGTGATATTCACATCAACGAGTATAATGTTTCAAATATTTTCGCAATGGAAACGGTTCTTTTTGGAATATTCGTTTCCCGTAGCCGGGTAAAAACTGGCCTACATTTTCACTTATAAGAAGTCTATTAGCACTTCAGAAACGTTTTTCGCATAAGTCATTGTACTCTAATTAAACGGAGAAACTTTTAAGCAATTCTCAAAAAGACTGAGACGAACTCCATTCAAATACGGTTTAGACCTTCTTTTTGAACTTTGACGTCACTACTAGCTGCAGGTACTTTAAATAACAAAGAATTATGGAATGAACCAACCTTTTTAGTACTGTATCACAAAGGCTTCATTCTTGAACAAAAAATAACGAGCCCCACGCTCGCCCGATACGTGATTCCGATTTGAATTCTATTAAAATCACAAGCATTTTCAGGGAACTTTACTAACACTAAAAAATCAAGTCGCACTCGAAAGATTCGTGTTCGATTCGTTTTTTAGCTCGAACAAAAATGCAGTTAGTGAAAAATTCTCTCTATTCAACTATACCGATAACTCTTTGCCAGACAGACGGACGGATTGCGGCGGCTTAAAATAGTGCCTTCCCGAAACGTGAACACTCTTTTGTCTGTATTGAACTTTTAACATTTCGAAGGCCTAAAGCCGCCTCTTTAGGTAAGACTGTTGTAGTTATAAAAGCGAATAGGTTTTATTTGAGGGGAGATTATTCTCTGAATTTTTATCAACCAACATGACCATACTTCATTTATTTCGCCTTAGCTCGTTAATATTCAAACGCCAACAGTATAAAAGACGTCTTCCATGTTCCCGTGTACATATAGGCGTATTCTTTGTGTAACAGAAGCTTTGAAGTAAGGTTGATTGTCTTAGGTTCTTAGTAATTAGCATATGAATACTCTTCACGTACATTATACATTCTGATTGTTCTACAAGGCTTCCGACATTTTAAAAGAAGTCTTGTCTTAACTGGAAACGCCTGTCGAGTTCCGTAAACTGTAAGTTTTTTGTGATTTTATTACACTAACCAATTCCCACTTTATGATTATTTATTGTAACTAAGTGAACAGCATTCTTTAAAAATTATATGATATTCAGGCATATATTCAAAGAAGTCTAAGAAGGTTATATGCTTACTTAAAAATGTAGTGTTTTTATAAGATTAGACTTTAAAATTGATCACTACATTTATCTTAGGTGACACTTTTAGCTGTCCTGAGTCTAACAGTTATTATGTTGGCTATAAAATAAAGTCTGCGTATTACGTATATCGTGTCTAATTAAATTCGCGTCTATGAATATTCAAACACAATACTCGAGGCATTATTTGAGAGAGTACAGAGATAATATAAAAGCTAATACATTTCTTAACAAAGCAACGGCTTCATGTTATTTGATCACGATAGCGATACTTCAAATATATTTCACGATATTTTGAAAGCGTCTTATTCTTTAAGAAAGTTTTGCGATTTTTTTGTTCGGAATTTATATGAATAAACGATTTTGGGTCGTAGATCTCTAATTTGCCCCCCTTTACACCTAATGATGTTTCTCTTTCAGGGAATTAATCCTTTCTTTTTATTGCAGGGATATTTGTGCATGTATATTTTTGACTTTTCCTAAATCGATAAGCATTGTAGACAAAGCGACGTTTCTACAACCACAAGCGGGGCAAAAATTGCTCAAATGGGTTATACAATTGAGCAAACTCTAACATCAATTGTGTTTTAACTTATAAATTAGTCACATAGTTACACATGCCAATTTATTTGAGCAATTCAGTCGGCGTCAATGCTTGCAGAATCGTCATTTGTCTTTTCTGGAGTTGCTTATCGGTTCAGGAATACATGTTATTACTAATCTCAGAAATGAGTTTGTTATTTAGCTCCCGAGGTCCAGACGAACGGTCAATGCAGTATTCTGTCGGATATGTTCTCGCTTGGCCTTGTGATCTGTGCGGTGTTCAACAACGGCAAGCCGCTGATCCAAGCCAATAATAACCCAATGCTTTACATGAAGCAAATCGAGTTCGTAAGTATCGTTTCCATGATTTGTTCTTATAGAAGTTGAAGAAATCCTTTTTGGTAAGCTTTCATCAGTATTAGCTAATGAGTGAATGCTGAAGTATGGGACCTGTATGCAGTTTAGCAACGTCAGTAGCATGTAAGGATTTTGTGAATGAGTTGTAGGGAAATGTAAGCAAGATTTAGGTAGATAACTTAAAAAAAACCATAATCATGAACCACGTGTAATGTGCAATGAAATATACATAAATGTTTACCTTACCAACCCATCAAACGTAAGTGAGTACGTATTCATTTAGATAACACCTTCCCGGAAGACGTACTTCTGAGTAATACCTGTATAATAATGCTATTGACTCTTTCCGAAGACAGCAATCGTATAAGAATCGCACCGGTGTATAACCAAAATATCTGATATATCATCGCCTTTCATCCCAATCAAGTAAGGATCCGAGTTTGGAGAGACAATAAGCCGAATATTCTCGTAGACCTTCCTTTTGACCTTTCATAAATTAAAAATAAATGAAAATGTATCTGTTCGATATAATCTGTATACGTATACGAAGTTTTATTATATACATTCAATATGTGTGTGTTTAATACGTGCTTGTGTGAGTATAAGGGTTTCTGGCTAAGGTCAATATATTGGGTTTTTGTATGGAAGATAAGATACAACCAAGGTTATTTTGTAATCTAAAATTCGAGTACGCTAAGGTTGATTCCATGTTATGACGTCAACAAATGAAAGATATCTTATTGTGCCCTTTTATAATAGCCCTGCCTGATAGGTATTACTCGAAATTATACTTCGATTGTGAGATTTTCTTGCCATCTACTTAGGGTGCCGCTCAAAGCCTTTCATTCGACATTCTATGATGCATTTATATTATTTCACTAGCACAATTTCAAAAGTTATTTACTGGCATGTGGCAATACTTATGGCATTGGCTGAGTATGAATGTTGATGGATGGAGAGGAAGGGGAAGGCCAAAGAAAAGATGGATGATTGTATGATATGAATGGAAAACAAAAAAAAATGATAGTGTGACGTCTGATAGTCTGATTGATTTGCTTAACCAATATTATAAAAAAGTCCGCCACTATAGGATAGAGTAGTTTACTAACTTAATTATATTCCTAAACAGTTATGGTTTTCGGAACTCCGGGCTACTTTGAAGAAAATTAGGGTTAATGTTAAAAATATCGTAAAAGTTGATGATGTAATCTTCTTTCGTCTGTGACAAAGCAGCGCACCGCATTTTCTCCGATACTTTAGCCATATTTTTTTTAATTACAGCCTCTGGTACTATGGACCAATAAGCTGGCTTTAATCTGCATTATTTATTAGTACTTATTAGTAGAACTAAGTTCATGAATTTACTATAGTGGGAGCTGGATTAAAAGATTTGCTATGAAAATCTTTATAAATTGTCAGATTATATTTTATCAGGATTTGCATTTAAGCTTTAATTAAAACAAAGAAATACTGTTTGCAAAACATAGTTGAGACGATTTAATCGATTATAAAAATCTCTAAGTATTAGTTGGAACTTTAAAAACATTGAACAGATGACATCCTACACTACCCTCTAATTAAGAGTGTTTTGTCATACATATATTTTACAAATGGCTTCAATTACAATCCCTATGAAAAAGGGGAATAAAAGTATAAAACCAAAACACGATTACAATCAAAGCATCGTAATCAAAATTCAATTAACTCAAATACGAAATTCGTTTACCTGAAATCAGGAACCATAATCACGCTTTCAAAGTAGGTTCGACGGCTAAGCTCGGCCCTGAATTGAAATTCTACGTTTAGATTTACCCCTAAGCTTGTACCACAAACCTCCTTTATCAGGACTGTTGAGAAGAAACGAGATAGCGCTCTACATTGTAGAGCGTCGCTCTTGCCGTCCTACTTCCTCATCGGCAGTAGTCCTTGAGTTGCTCATACTAATCTCGCAAGATAGAAGATAATCGAAACACGAAATAGCCGGCAAACATGAATATTCCTAGCTCAAAATACACGGTTATAGTTGTTGATATTCGCAATATAGCGGTCAACATTGTTAATGTAATAACAGCGTTCCAGCTGAGTTTCGGCGAGTTTAGCGCTTAATGCAATTCGGATAGAAATACGACGTTATTTCAGCTAAGGGTAATATTAATATTGGATTTCTAAAATCTGCTTAGAGCTTGATTTTCCCCTTAGGAGAAGTATGACACAAGTAAAATTCTTAGTAGCTACATAATCGATATAATAATCGATGACATGCGTAGTTCCTTTTTTATTTGATTTGAGGCATGGCAATAATGAATGGGTATTTAGTGAGTGTGAGTAAACAATTGAAGTATACTATTGTTTACTCTCAAAGCTATAGAAGTATGAATAAAATAATGAGGACAAATGAAGCGAAAGAATTGTGATAGCAAAGACGTTTATAGTCTATTTAAAGTGTATATTATGAATGAATGAGACATAATACTGGGACGAATGTTATTTTCTTACTTAAATTTTCCTTTTCAGCCAAAATTTTAGATTATGTATAATTGGCCCACACTAAAATATTGGAATTAAATTAAACCCTAAATTAATGAAGAGGCGTCGAGTTTATAATGATATGCGGGTTCGACCCCGACATCTATTTGTATGGCTCACCGACATTCACAAAAAGGAGTTTCAATACATCGTGCATGTTAATGCATAAACGACACAAAAAAAGTCCCAGCAAAAAGTTTGACTTAAAATTAGAATTCAACTTAGATGTGTTATCATCTAGATTGGTGTTGTAAATAGACAAATGACATTCTGCGCCAAGATCACCATCATACATTGACCTCTGTTACAATACTCTGGACTAATCATTGTCAAAGTAAAAATACAGCTCTCTCATATGCTGGACGCCTAAAGAGAGGCGTTAAGGCCCATAAAAATTAAGGGCTGTCGACGTAATTAGTAATTTCATTAACTTAACTAGATGTTGGCCGATTCTCAGACCCATTGAATGCTTGTACAAAATTTCTAGAGAATCGGTCAAGGAGAGTCAACAGGAGTATGGTAACTAACATTGTGACAAGGAAATTTTATATATTACAATTTTTATATTTTCACTAAATTTAAAACTTACCAACTACAAACAGATTATTTAGTTCATAGTTTGTTCTGTTTGAACAGTACAGAAAATCGTAGAAACGCTTAAAATATTTATCGATGGCCAGTCAAGTTTTAACCAGTAAATTGCTGTAACAAACAAGCAACTCGACTGTGAAACTTGGCAGTAAAAAGATGGAAAATAAGAATTTATTGTTGTTCGACCAACAATGTTTTACTTTTGAAAAAGGCTGATAAAGGCTTTTGTTTCATCTATTTTTACAGTGGGAAGTATGACATTAAACCTCTTTTCTCTGGACTAACTATTCTTTATAAAAAATGGGTAACCTTAGTCACGACTTTCAATTCCGTTGCATTCCTTTGGTAGATAACCAATTAATATACCAATAGTATGTAAATACTTTGCCAAAAATTCGTTCGATGAACATTCAATTTCAACAGGCATCTGTCCTTTTTTTTAATTGTGTCAACTTAATGTCTAGTCCAGCATATTATAACAGAGACCAATGTGTTATCAAAATATTTCTACAGCGGTCATAATAGAACCACATATACGAACTACATATTATAGGAATATCACGTTACACTAAACTTTTACGGCGAATATTTTCACAAAATTTTATACGAGTATCAATTTTGTAGAGTTTGTGTAAAAATATTTTGCTGCGACGGTTACCCTACACTACTTTCAAATGATTGAGTGCCGTACAGCCAACTAAAGTATAACATACGTTACAGGTGGTTTTAGAACTCAAATTACTGATAAAAAAAACTAGAAAACATATTAAAATTAGAGTCTTATTCCTTCACATTAAATATTCCTAGTTTGTTATTCTAAACTCAATAGCACAATAGCCGCCCTTTTAATGAGTAAGAGAGAACGAAAGAAATTGAAAAAGCAGCACCTAGTTATAAAATTTGAACTTAAAAATTACGCTATCATGACCCGTTAAATCTGATGAGACTATGATCCAAAACAATCAAAGCCTCATCATCTAAATTTATTAAATAGATGTAAACGGAATCAGTAAACACGAAAATAGCTGCATTATGCTTTATAATACAATATGCGTTTACAGGAATAATTCAATCCGCTATTGTTGAAATTTTCTATTGAAACGACACATTTGTCGATAACAAGCCTATAGACAATAATTGCGTCGGACATGGATATGTCGGATCGGTAACATGTCAATGCAACGGATTTCCCAGAACCAGTTTTAGCACTATGTAGGATTAAATTAATCGGTTAGGTTTTGGACGCTAATTGTTTGCAAATACCTACGCTAATCGGACGTGATGTAAATGAGCGTATAATTACCGTTACATATAATTTTAGAAGGATTTTCAATGGAAATGCCAAAGCCTTTTCCGCGTAGCTCTTTTATTTAGGCATTTTGTCATTTAGCCATTATAAATTTAATTTATAAGGAAACAAAATGGCAAAAGCCGAAAAATAGAACTGACTAGCTTCTATATTTTTTTTTAATCGAATATTATTCAATCATCATAGAAACAAAAAATCATATCTAGCTGAGTCAAACCAACGGCAGGCACGACATCTGTTTATCAGAAAGTCACGATTTCATGACCTAAAGAGTTCTGCGAGAAATAAATAAAAGATCGATTTTCTTTGACAATACCTGTGGTTCTACTACCTCTTAAAGTAAAACTGCTGCAGTTGTAAAAGTGAGACGGAGCGCTGCACGAAGCGGCGTCTATCTTCGGCCCCCTGAACTGTAAAGTCAAACGATTAGTGTATTCAAAAGGAAAAAGGAAATTCAGAAGCTTGAATTCATATAGAACTGCTGTACAACTAATGAGGAACCGATAAAGTTCTCAAATCTGCTCACAGAACTTTTCTATTCAGTTGCAAAGCCCCCAGTTAATGAATGATATGCGCGGTTCCTTATTACGTATAACTAGGGCTGCTACACGTCTGAAACCCCAATTAGCAAGATTTTTGTAAACTTTTTTTGTAACCTAACCTTCATACTCATTTGATGAGAGGGCAAACTGAAGCAAACATCATATTATACGGGACGATAGACATCAAAACTCCGCAACCCAATTACTGGGGGATATAAGATATCTTAAAGTTAGGCTATTATTCAGACTTACGAGCTCTGACCGCCGGTACACAGAGACCGGAGAAACAGTCACGACGGATTGCCCTGTTTGTTGTATGTACCCTTACTATTAGAAAGTTTTTGTGGAACCATCTGTTTTAGCTAGTTTTATTTCAGAAATCCTTTTGAAAAGCGGCGTGTTAATTAAATTAGGAACTATTTTGTACTAGTAATTTAGAGACCTATTTTCAAGAGGCAATTTATTATGGAAACCTTTTGATCTTAAATGAATTGGCGATTTTTGCTCGTTTAGCCCAATTTCGAACACTAAAATTGTAAATTTAATTCTAGTAAAATCAATCAATATTTAAACGTAGTAATCTATACCTTCGACAACCCTTCTACATAGGCATTTTTTTTTGTTCGTCACCCGTGTACCGTGATTAAAGTTGTCATCAATGAACCTGTAGGTTTTTTATTTGTACTCATTAAGCGGCAAAGTATGGGATCGGTTCACTCCAGCGTTTATAGCGATGCCTTTGATACTATTAATAACTTAGCCTCTTGCTTTGACAATATTCATGAGCTCTTGTATGTTAGAATAAACAATCAGTCGTCGATCCTAATTGGCCTGACCTTTTTAAACATCAGCTTTTCCGATTAATCAAAACGAATGATAAAGCGTAGAAGGTTTTTGCTTTGTAACCAATTAGCGTGTATAAATAATAAATTTGGAGCACGCGTTTATCTTATATTGTACCACAAATTTTCTGAATACTTTATTATTTTATTTCGTTCGACACAATATTTTTGTAGTTGATTTAAAAAATCTGAATTAACAGACTACAATTTCTGAAGCCTTTTACAGTATTTCATAAAATCGTGATTAAAAAGTTTTTATGTTAAGTGTGCCTTCAATTAGGCCTTTGTCAGGTACATTTGACTTCAAACTAACGACTCTAGTTGCGATAAATAGCTGAATAGTTAATATACATGTGTAGGTGGTACGACTCGCTCCAGAAGTTGGCGTGTCGCCACAAATTCCTACTTAACACTTGTTAAGATTTAGTTTTAACAAGACTTCTCTTGGTTTATCTGATTTGTGGCGCCAACAACTTGGCAATTGAACAGCACAAACCGAAGTGTCGAAACAGTTCCGACTTTCGCTAAACTTCACAGATTATGATCTGGTTAACTTGAGTGAAATAAGAAACCAACTTCGTTTTTTAAGCTATTCCAAATTGAAATTATGATTGGAAAGTTCGGGGTACTAATTGACCGTTTATTTATCGCCTACAATTTCGTTGAACATCAGTAATCCTGGCGCAGAATCATCAAGTTCATTTTCTACACCAATCGTTAGGCACATGATGGCTGGCCGACCAGTCAGGCGGGGTTTATAATATGTGATATGTATGACAGCTCGACCAGCAAGTGATCCAAGTGCTGCCTCGCGTGCCCTCGGCACTGCAGGAGGCGGTGCAGCGCCTGCTCTCGCGCGATCCGCACCCGCGCCCTACTACACAACTGCTCCCATTGATTAAATACTTTAAGTAAGCATTTATTCGTTAGTAATATTTGTAATGATTCATAGTAAAACCTTATTTTATTAGAGCAATCCAGTAAATCTTCTTTAGATTTTTACAGTAAATAAATGAGTAGGAATAGTAATATTCAAACCTTCATTTAACGTGTGTAAGTTACTTATGTTCGTGATAAGGGAGTCATGACAAAATTACGATAAAGTAAATTAATACTTTGTAATAACGATATGAATTTTTGGTACTTTAACAACAACATAAATTTCTCACGATGATAATCTTTCAACAGGGGTCAGAATGAGCAAGCCATCTCAGCCATGCAATTCCTGGATGTGGTCACAATGAAGGATCCAAACCAAAAAGCTAATTTCTATCGAACAACTCTGATTGACGCGTTGCCGTACATTCCTAAGGTAAGTTACATACCAATAAATTGTAAAGTTATAAGAAAGATTTATGTTATGGCGTGTGTATTTGCTAAGCGAAATAAGTCTCTGCAGTTGTTATATTATGCTGAAAATGTATGTAACTGTAACGGTGATGAGAAGATTTAGAGTGGCTACGAGGATCTAACAATATTATTTCATTCGTGATGTGTGAAGTCGTAAAAAAGAGCGCCTTTTTAGTTACAACCATATTGTGTTATAAAAAGGTTGACATTAAAACAATTGCATTGCATCAAACTTTTGTCATAGCTGGTTATGATGCCTACCCGTACGTATCACGTACTAAAAATACCAGTCATACATAAATGAAAAACTTCCTTAGAAAACACGAGCTTTTAAGTAAATTTGACTTCGCCTATAATTGCCTCAGTCGATCAAAATTTGTATCTAGGATATTTTTTAAGGTCCTATATTTTTTTCAGAAACGTTTAAAACAAAAGCAAGTTTTAAGTAAAGACTGGACTTTGCCGAAAAGCGTGGTATGTCTTAAATGAAACTGCACTCTTATTTTATGTAAAAACATTTTTTATTTAAAACTCAATCAGCCGTTAGGATTACGTCCAGTCGCGTGTCTTAAAACCACAATAATACAATACAAAGCACCACTTGAAATACAGACTACTCTAGTCTATACCAACAATATCCGGAGAAAGGAGGTTATGATACACTTTATTGTGCACCAATTTAATAAGAAAAACACAAAAGAGATTGAACAGCTGTTGCCAGTATTGCTAATCAATCTCACACGCAAGTAGTGTAGAATTTCCTTCGAGTTTAAATTCCTAAAGCTTTTCGACCTACAAACGTTCAGAGTTTATAAAGTTGTGAACTTTGTAGTTCAGTATTTATTTGAATCAACTGTGCTTAGTTTGAACGAAGAACTTATTAAGTCTGAATTATATTTAACTTCTAAACAATTGTTTACGTCACTACCTTATTAAGATATCTTACGAAGAATAATTTGTTTTATTTTAGTACATTTTAATGTGTTTCTTTATAGTAGTACATGTGGATCGAGTCCAACAATCTTCTATCGAGGTCCTTTCCGTTTTTTCATATCTTTATTACTTTTTCGTCATGATGCTGAAAAACTGAGTTCGTATTTACGTTCAATCGTCGTTTATTTAATAAAACAATTTTCTCCATCAGAAAAATCAATTAACTTCCAAAATATCGAAAGCTCATTTCTCTCAACCAATTAATGGTTACAAGGAACCGTGACTGAAGCATTGTTAGAGTATTCCCGTTTACTCAACAATTTTAATAAGTGGTCTATTCTCTTTCTACAATATTTATTTAAAAATACATTAACAGATTGAACGTAGAAATCAGTGACAGAAAAAACATTGATAAATGGTACTTTGTAAGAAACAAATGACGGCGAAAGAAGTATTGAAATATCCCAAAATGTTGTTAGTAAATATTTGATGGGCATTTGTTTAATGCTGTCGAATATCCGTATTAAATACTAATTAAATTCAAATTGCGGTTTCTGTTAATTGAATTCAGTAGCTCTGTTTTAATAGGTAAGGGAACATTATCATAGTACGTTAGGTACTGTTTACTTTAATCTACATTACGCAGCTATATTGTTATGTTAGTTTGAGCTCTATTTTTTTCATAATAAGCAATCGTGTTAAATGTTACATGATATTTAAAATAACAATTTTTAAATAGCGGTCAATTTTTTTTACCGTGTTTCATGTGTTTAATTTGAGAACTTAATACAATTACTTCGCGAGAATAATAATAAAATATTGATTCACCATCAAGAGTTTATTCATTGGACCCACACAGAAGGTATTATTTGAACGAACTCCTTAACAAATCCTCAATGAACTCCGGGCGAAGTGATTTTAAATTCTGAATTAGTCAATTAAGTATTCATAACACAAATACGTACATTTCTACAGACTTCATTAAATAAATGCAACTCTACTTTTCATTTGTAAAAGCACGTTCCTTTGAAGGTTTTTTTCAAGTGCATAGTTAATACAATTATATGAGTACAATGGAACATAGGAATGGAAAAGGAAGTGCACACTCAGACTTTGCACGTGTATCGCTAACAGGAATTAATCTTAATATATGTAAAGACAGATTTGAAGAACAAAATCATATTTTTTTCAGGGTACATTTTTGATAAGAATTTTTAATTGAATTGACGTAATTGTATATATAAGTAGGTTGTCTATTACGTTAAGTAACTTGTAAGGATAGATGTGAGTTGGTAGTAAATCAATAATATATTTATAATGTTTAATAATACCATTTATTATCAGACTAGAGCCTATACACAGGTACAAAAATCTCAAATTGAAATTAACAAATCAATCTAATTAAAAAAATCATCAGTCAATTTGAGTTAACATAAAAAGCCCTAAGAATCAGACAGACAGACAATAAGCACGTTTGCCGACACTATTGCCAATACTAGGACAAAGAGCACTTCTGTACTTATCTACATTCTACAAGTAGCACAATCTCAGCTTTACCAGTTAAATTCACTTTTATATGTAAAACGATACGTGATTTTATAAAAGAAGCCACGTGTCGACAAAGCTATAAATGTATCTACATGAAGTAATAGAGCTCTAGTGTGCAACACTCTCATACATGCAAATGTGATTACTGTGAGCTATTTCTCATCTCTAAATGTTTCCGTAATCCTGGTAGTGTGGACTTGTCATAATGCGTCTGCGATCGCGACGACTAATGTGTAGTGAGGGTATCATCTTCAAGAGATTTTTTATAATCAGATACCTTGGATGGTTCATACGCGATGTTGGTCATGTAATGTAGTTTAGTAGGAATTGTGAGCCTGTCTAATTAGATATTTATCTATTTATTTGAATAGATTGAAGTTCGCTGTATCCTGTCAGAACGAGGAATCGTGTTATGTTACTAAGAACTTCCAGTGCACTGAATAACACGAGACTGTATTGTTTCTATGTCAAAAAAGTTTATACAAAGCAGGTTTTCTTAGAGTATTAGCAACTACGCCTCGAACAATATTATTAAAATAAAATAAGTTGTACTATTACAAAGTCTGTAATTCTACCAAGGTGAAACATAAGATCATCGTCCCTTTTAATGCTAAACCGCCGTCTTCATTACCTTTGTATTCTAAATATTTAATCTAAAAAAATAATACCTCGGTTTATTAAATAATACAGTTTCTTCATCATGTTTTACGATAGGAGTAAATTTGACCCAGATAAGCCCTTGTTTAAGAAAAACGTAACAAAACGTTGGAAGTTCAAACAAGCTCTAAGAAAATATTTAATTTTCGTTATCAATATTGTGTATAGTTTACGTAAATCATGCAAATATGTGGAAGTGTTGAAGGGGTTAAATCTATTTTGCTTGTGTCCGTTGATTAAGTGGCCGAGTTACAACCACTAATTTAAAGAAGAACCTTAATATTATTATTACATACGGAGTGTAACTTTGCACTTACAGAAAACCTTTCCCCGGATACTTTATTCATATGTGCTAGAGCTGAGTAAAGATGAATTGTAAATCAGAATTTATTGTATGAGACAAGCAAGTTGCATCCATGACTGCATTAATTAACTGACCATAACATTTCCGAAAGTTTTCTCGCGAAAACTAGACACAATTATCTGACGAAAATACGTAGGCGAGGTGAAAAACACCTACATATACGCTATAAAATCTACTAACAAGATATTAGCTTTTATTGTAGTAAACAACTGCCAGATATAATTAAATAATGAGCACGGCGAGAGCCCCAACTATCCCCTTATTACATGAGGCGAGATGAAAAGATGTGCATTGTAACCTTGCAGGCAATCTTCTCATTAATCGTGGTTAAGTGAGCAGAATCCAATGAAAAATAGCTTCGTGCTAAGGTCAGATAGTTTTATAAAGTTTTATGGCGTTTTCTTCGAAGATGGTTATGTTAAACAGGTTTATGTGAACTATAAATTAGAAATTGTGTAATGAATTGCGAACCTGGCTTCTATATCGAAAGTCGTGAATTCGATTAACACACAGGACAAATGTTTATAGGACGAGCACAATCATTTGTTCTAAGTGGATGTAATTGACCTGTAATATGGATGTTTTTAGAAATACATATGAATATTTATTAATTAAAACTAGACGGAGTTGTATGAATGTTAGACAATAAAAATATAAGTAAATATTCACTAGAATCACCATCTACATTATCAACTTAAACGGAAATTAAACCATGCACACACGCGTGTTTTCCGAATCAATATTTCAAATCTCAGAAAATCAACAACTTTCTCTTTCAAAGAAGCTCTTTGATATGTCAAGGTTATGTTCGAACTCAAACGAAGTTCTTAGATAAAGGGAGCATTATGTATTCCGAGAATATTCCTGCGACTAGCGGAAATATATGTATTCATATTGTAAGCCATTACTTGTATTGTGCAGCTGACGTATTGTAACCTTGGCATTGGTTGCACAAAGATCATGTATTCCATTTCCTTACGAACCCTACCACTGTATTTTACCGCAATACTATCGCAATTGTGGAAAAGAGACGGTGCTCTACACCGTTTATTCCATCTCGTTTCCCCAACAGCAACATTGTATTACTGAAATATATTGGTAGGTACCGTATATTATTCTTCGTATTACAAAGACGAGGTGAAACTGCGCGCGTTCTGACATTTTTATTACTAGGAAAATGATAAGATCTGCAGTAGCACCTGTTCCTTTGAAAGAATATTTTATTGTAAAACTTAACTCTCTCGTATAAATGGCGAATGTAACAAATTAGATTTGTTATTTAAGACAAAGACTAATACAGTTTTCGTCACATGTTATTGTTAATCACAAATTTTTTTACAGATTTATTCGTGCTGTGTGAAATTTTAAATGATATATTTGTACTTAGTTGATGTTTGGGATTATATACGGTGTATATAGAGGTATGAATTATGATTGCTAAGTATGTAATATGTTTTGTTGTAGAAACTTCGCTGGCAGCACGTGTGGCCTGCCTTGCAGCTTGAGGTTAGGACCGCCGAGGTGCTCGCCTCGGTCTTGCAGCCAGTGATCTGGCTCACCAACGAGTGCACTCAAGATGAGTTCTCACACTACGTCCTGCCGACGCTGAAGTGAGCATCCATTTTTATTACGATAATTCCTCACGGTACCTGCACACAGGGTTGCCGATTATCATATAATTAAACAACCCGGTTAACGTTCTTGTACATGAAAATAATCTAAATAAATAAGCAAGCCTCGTCTCGCGTAATGAACTTAATTGAATTAATACATCTTTTTTTACAGTTTAATTTATTTTTACGCGTGTTTGCATGCAAAATTTTAGTATTTTAATATCTTGGTAAAATTGGTTATTAAAGTAATAAAATTCGCAAGAAATTTCAAAATGTTCTTTTGTTTAAAAAATAAAATGTCTTTACAACTCTAACCAAGTTCAGTTTCAGCAGTCATATCAGGTACAGAATTGTTGTCAAATAACTCTTAAAAATTATAAAAAGCAACTTGAGCCCGGTAACCCTTTATTGTTGAACTACAATTGATCCATTTCTTAAACCTGCAAGTTTTACTCACCTTTAAATACCAGATTTAAATACAATCATAATTGACCGTTAATTGACGTTAAAACTAGTTAAAGGAACACTTATAAATTGCACCAAACCTTATTAATCCGTCTCTTCAATACGATTGTTTGTGAGACGCATCTGGCAACCCTGCATGTTGGTTGCCCCGATAAACATTTAAGACAACACACCTGCTTAAGTCTGTTTTTTTTTTTCCTTATAATATTCAACATGTAACCATTGCCATTTTCAGTACAAAAAGTGAGGTGATTTCGTTTCAGCGGTGGAGAACTTTTTCATTTTATTTCGTTAACTATTTGAATGTGTGTATGTGACGTGACTTTTCGGCATGTTTATCATAGTTGTCCTGAAAAATTGCATTTAAGTATAATGTAGATAACCAAATAGGTAAATTATTTAGTTATTTATTTATTTAGTTCTTAGCAAATTATTTAGGTTTGTCTTTTTTGTGCTAACATACTTATTTTTTTTATTCGACATCTTAGGTTTATTATTATAAAATATAGAAACTTGTTTTTGGTTTGATTACTATAAGAGATTTTTTTTCAGGAACTTAATGAATTCGCCGAAAAGCATCCAAGCTTCGGTCACTATTTTGGAGAATTTGCACATTATTCTCAAGAAATGTCAACAGAACGAAGTTGACAATGAGATTCTGCCATTGTTGTACAATGCGCTCGATAATAACACTAATCAAATCCAGGTATGATAACATTTTGGTTAATAACTTTCTGCAAATCCCTTATAATCGGACAATTTAAAACAAGTTGTTTTCTTCCAGACCGCTTCTCTGATTGCTACGCAGAACGTGTCTGATTTCATTACTGACAAAGCTCTGTCTACTATCGTCCTCGTCAAAGTGAGAGGACTGCTCGAACGCAACCAGAGCGATGTGAAGATCATCAGCCTGATCCTTTGCTTCTTCGAGAAGATTCTCGTTAGACTTGACAGGACCCTCATCCTGGAGCAGATCATTCCGACCCTGCTGGCTATGCGGCTCACTGACCCTGATATCGTCACCCGTGTAGTTAGTGAGTATACCCCTCTATTTACTACCGTCACTTATTTTTAAGACGTCATCCCCATCACTTTGGTTAGTAACTTTATCATAATTTTACTATAAGCACTGCGTCTCATAGCGATCGATGCATCATTTGCGATTGTTGTATTCTGTTCCATCCCAAGCGAATATGACTTATGCGCGGCATTGGCATAGTTTTATACTTTGTATGAATAAAATGCTGAGATAACTACACGTACCTATTACAGAACTATACAAATCTATGCTCTTGGAAAGGAAGTTTGGATTAAACACCAACGTGATGGCCACCAAGATGATCCCATCGCTGGCTCCGCAAACCGTCAACCCGAATTTGAACGTAGACCAGTTCACTAATTTGATGGAGGTACATTTTAATGTTGCAAAATTGTTTTTTATACCGTATAATACAGATATATAACACTAACTTACTAATTGACAGTCTAAAACATGTGTTGTCATTGATCTAATTGTAATCCGCTGCTTAGATCCTGTACGACATGCTGGACAGCATCGACAAGAACCAGCGCTTCAAGCTGAAGGTCGACCCGTCGAGCATGTCGAGCCCCGAGCGGCACCGCGCGCTCCGTCATCAGATGAGCACAGATAATATGAATGTCCCGCCTTTTAACATTCCTAATTTGCGTGTGGAACAGCGTAAGACCTCTAGCGCCGAGGATATGGCACGTAAAAACTCAATGAGTGGGCCTCCTCCCACAGCTTCTGGTAGCGTTGGCGGGTTCAAGAGTAAGCATGAGTTTCCAACCTGTAATGTAAAGACCCCAATCAAACAACGTATTATCCGGAACATTTCTTCAGGCACTGGGATCGGGCAATGGTTCTTCGGATCGAGCAATTCTACTAATAACGACAATAATTTCCTTCGCGTTTCAAACGCTTTTCCTAACCGCCGTCTGTCAGATAACACGCTGATGACACCGAAGATACGCATTGCGCCATCGTGCGCCTCTTCTCCCGGGGGCACTCCCGGGGGTAACTCTGGGCTCCCCACGCGCCGCCACTCCAGCATCGGGCCGCAAGAGCGCCGCGGCTCCGCTGTCAACCTGTCGCCACCAACCGTAAGTCACATTTTAAATCTGACTTGCTTGCACGCTTGTATTAACACTGATAATCCTAATAGTACGTAATTATAAACACTGTTAATTAATAAAATTTAGTAGCTTGGAACAGGGTTGCGAGTAGAGTAAACTATGATGGTTTGATGGTGGAAGGAGGTTGGTTTCGGTAACGAGGGTAGTGACGGTGGTTATTTTGGCAGGGCTACCAGTACAGGGGACGCGGCGGCGGCTCAGGCTCGAGCCTGTCCGTGCCGTCAACTTCTCAATGCGTCGTAAGTGATGTGCACATCGTACACGTACGCCTGCCTGGCTGCGTGACCTCCCTGATCCCCCTTTTGAATGTGGAATTGACCAGCTTATAACATTGATGTGGTTCTGTAACTTCTGCGGTTGTGTCTTCTACCCACACCGACTGGGAGAGATAGTATCTGATCGTTCACATTATCATCATATGCATCTGCACGAACCTGGTTGGCGTTTCAACATCACGTACGACTTCTCTATCCAATCATTAGACCTTTCATCGCATCGCATCAAAGCTAATAAATACTTCTTATCCTGCGAATCGTCCGAACAGACAATAAGCTTCAAGAAAAAAGGATGCATGATCGTTGAAGATATTGTTGTGTAATCCACGATGCATGAACGCCTTACCGCGTTGATTGTGTCGTTGAATGCTCTGCGGGGAGGGTAGCTCCTCTCGCCTCTGATGAATGCTACTGTTTCCGTTGTGATCAATGTTCGGGTGTGTACCTGCGGACACGTCGATTCCATTGTCGCACGATTTTTCCAAATTAACCCGGTTATACAATTTCAGGTTTTAAAATTTTATACATTACTAACATTGTTTCAATTTTTTACGGAAAACCAATTGGCAATAGAGATCGGTTAACGTACTTGAAGAGTACAATGAGAACAATGTAGATCTTACAGTTCAGCAGGTCACATGGGTCCTAAGTGTTGAATGTGTTTATGTGAAGGAAGCTACGCAAGTAAGGTAATCATTTCTTTATTCATGTCAAGGCGCTAGCCGTGCGTATGTAACGTATTCGCTGTCTCATTTACTGTTGCTATTTGTTCTTCTACGCAGCTTGCACGGAGCATGATCGTGAGTATGGTTCCTCTCTACTGTTCGTCGTTGTCAATCGCGCAGTTTCAATCATTGATGTTTATTAATTTTGTTTATATTAAGACTACACTAAGATGTTGCCCCTATGCACCCAAAATTACCCGTGAAACGTTTTCAGCCTTATTCTGTTCTGGAGAAACCTGTGACTGAGTCTACCTAGGTTTGACTTTATTCTTACTCTCTGTTGTGTGCGGAGCTTAGCCCGCTGTTTATTGGACAATATATCTAAGCATTACACGTATAGTTGGCAACATCTTCGTGACTATGATGGTATTCCGCCGTAGAGTAGTATACTAAGTAAAACTAACTCACAAGATATTTCTCAAGCCCAACACGCTTTCAAACGCTGTAACTAGACGTACGTATCTATATTAACGTAAGGCATGCTATAGTTACTATTAACGTAATTTATACTAATTCTGTTAGGTAGGGTAACTAGAATGTTTTCAATCTTCACTAACGTTGAACTAAATACATTTTCTATATCCTTCAATCCATAAATGTTTGGGGTGTACTTAGCGGTAACATTAACAAGAGACATGATCAAACACTTTAAGCTTCTCAAGTCAAACAAGTTGTATCGATTTCATCCTAAATTAATACTCACTTTGTGATGTACATATTAGTATCGGAACGCTTTGGTGTTCGACACCATACACCATTAAATGGCAATATACAAGCTTTGATTAGCTGAGTTTGCGTATATGATTTGAACATTAATTTATTCGCAACATCCTCTCTTTGTGCAGACCTTGAGAGTTTTTTGAAACATTTGCCACTTGCTTAGCTCGACGCGCTATAGTAGATGCGCCAGCGTGCTAACACATGTCATGCGATCAGTAATCCCGGGCACATTGCCACCCGCTAAGGCACCCTGTCTCTGTGCGTAGATATTAACATGTGTCTGCTGTGTAGGGTGGTTCGATGCCCAACACTTCGTCGAGTGTACCGTTCTTGCTGACGTCGTCGATGCAATCGATCCGCTCCCGCCGCCCGTCGGCGTGCCTCAGCGGCTCGCAGGGCTCCGGCCTGCTGCAGCAGATCAGCAGCGGAATGGTAAGACACCTGCCGAGCGGCAGTGCTAGTGGCCACCACGCCCACGGATCGACCACCAACTGGAGCCTGCAAGGGGCCACCGCCGCCGGCTACAACGCTCTGCATAACACCGCCATGGCTGTCAGGAAATGCCCTTCACTGAATATAACCCTCACGCGTTAAGCGCCCCACTGTGCCCAGCCATTAACCACCGAGCAGAGCACACTAGTCCTAGCAAGTCCCTACTAGATCTCCGACATGCTTCGTATAACATAATGTGTACCAGTGTATTGGCGCGTCGTCGTCGCCGCTTCACCACCGACGAACCACTTTCCTTACGATCTGCCGACAAGGGCGATCCCCGTCCGGTCCCTTGATGTTTAGTAGTTCTATCATAATATCGATGTTGTTTTAAGTACTCGTATCACATATTACATTTATTTGCAACTACTTTTCTTAGAAATATAAACTTGTTTCATTTTCTATGCTGTCTGTCAAGATTGATTTTTGTTAGATTGTTTAGACCGGAGAACTTGTAACACGAGACGTACGAGTGTGTTGTTACAAATTCTCCGGCCGACAGCGACGTCACTTGGATTTCGTGAATACGAATCACTTATAAGAATGTCAGTAACGGTATAATGTGGGAAACTTGTGTAAGCTTTAATCAGTATAATGTGGACATATCACTTTTTCGTCGACGAAAAGAGTTTCGAAAATGTCCAAATGTAATGAAATTTTAAAATTTAATAATTGAATTATAAATAACAGTAAAAATGTTGAAAACTGATAGTATACAGCATAATGTTGTATAGTGGTGCTGTGATATGGTATTGTTGTATTTATTAGAGACTACTTTAAAGTAGAAATAATGCTTTCTGTTATTAAAAGTTATAATATTTATCTCTTATGATGGCATTTGAGGAATCGTTGGCTATTAAAAGTAAGACGGTTATGTGCCAAATATATTTTAATAATAAAATTATATTATGTGCCACACACTTTTTGTTGGTGGTCTCTTCTTTAGTCTTATTACTGAAAACGTTGAAAAACCTGAAAACAAAATTGTAAACATAGGAGAAGGAAAATGGATTGTTCAATGTCAGCAAAAGATAAGTAACACACGTGTAGTGACGCGACGTCACCTGTCTTATTATGTTTAAGTTTTACTGTTCTGTAAACTTACGTACTCTTATACAATTGTAATGTATTCATAATGCACCGTGTGCGGTGGATGTCTACTCTTACTACTGAGACACATGTTTCTGATACCTACATCTGTGAGTGATGTCAACTGTGTAGCGATACAACCACTTCCAGCGCCCGGTAGGCACAGACTGTGACGTGAGGTTAGCTGGCGCTCTCGCCGCGCACAATATCTACACAGCCAGATGGACTAATAAAAATCAAAACTTTCTTAACAGAATATAATATTTGCGCGAATCCAATTTAAACATAGATATCCTGTCTTCGTTGTTGTACAGTCAGCATAATAGTATATGGAGAACCAGACCAGCCCTATTGTATCGGTAGAAATGTACTTGATACCTTTGGAACTCACTCGATCCTGTCTAAGCTTGAGTGCATTTAGTTTGCTTTTCCGGCTTATCGGTACGTATGTTGTGTAGTGACTTTTGTATGTTCCGTAGTAGGTATCTCCCTAGCCGAAGATGGTAAGCCCAGTAGGCCTGGTGTCGGCGTAGCGTAGTCCGTAGCACTAGTTGGTAGCGTAGCGGGCGGGCGGGGACCGCGCAGCCGGTTGCGGTGGCGTCGCGTAGTCCCGACCGCAACCTCCGACCTGGCACGCGCTTTGTTTTAATCAGTTTTTTTTATTATGGTTGCTTCCAGTACCAGCTGTTTTCCGGACGTTCATAAAGAGATTTGATTAACATTAGAGCCGCGTAGCGTAATCCGAGAGTGGGTGTGCGCAAGCGGCGCGCGTGCGTTCGGCCGCGGCCCGCGCATGCGCCGCGCGCTCGCCGCTCGCCGCGAGCCACCCGTCCGCGCTCGTCGCTGCACGCGCTGATCTCAACTCGCCCATGAGCTTTATTCTTTAAAATTATTTCACGCTCCCAAAATTATGACTTTCAGTTATTTACTGTTACCCTAAATTATAACTTTAATGTTTCCTATCACATCAGTGTTATGCATCGGCCGGATCTCTTTTGACTCTCGTTACAATCTCACAACTTGTTCTTACAACTTTTATTCGAAGTTACTTCGTGCATGCTGACTGTCGAGCACTATTTTCACTAAGATGTCACCATAATAGTTTAAACAGATTACTCGTTATAAACAGGACACATTTTATTCAGCTGTAGTTTCATATAAAGTTTCACACAATAGTTCGTACAAGTAGAGTCGAAGTTGTCTTCATGATCTGAAGTTCAGAATTGATGCAACCCACACGTTAAGCAGTTATGATCATGAGTCTTAAACTATCAAGTTGTTTTTTGGCACAAATATTTGCACATGTTAACGAAAATAGTTCTGCTTCTCTATGCACACTCTCTATTCAAGTCACATTTGTAATATTCGATCACATAGTGAACAGAAACCTTTGATCAATAACATATTCTATCGTTATAATATTTTAGTAACAACATTTTGAAAAGTTTTAACTGTAACAAAATGCGCATATCATTTAAACAGACGCAATGATTGACAGGATTTTCCTTCACGCGTAATCTAATTATCTAAATGAATTCATAAATATAGAAAAAAACTAACAAAATAAACTTCGGTGCCAAAATTATTCAAAATTAAATATTTATTAACTTGAGATAATCTTAGATCCAGCGACAGCGAATTTGAAGCCTTTTTTAAACTCATTATTTTGCAGATGCTCATGAAACACAAAATTAAAGTAAATTGCTGCCATGCGATTATTAGCAACAATGTTATGATAATTAATACATCGCCGATTTAAATTGATACTAGCCGACATCAGACACCCAAAGCGCGTACATCGAACAGACCGCCTACCGCTGTCTCTTACAATAACACTCAGTCGGAACGAAGCATCGTTTGTCTTTAAATGTAAATGAAAACAAAGGAAATTCACTTTATTTTTTAGCAGAAACCAATACTAACATGGTCTTGTTTACAGACGTCGTGAACTGTCAACCACTCTGATGAATACTGTACACGGTCACACATATCTCTAGAACGCGCTGTAACGGCCAGCTTTAAGAAAGGCATCTTTATTTCTATTCTTATAAATATATAATATTTGAATTTACATGACGCTATGAACTTAAAGCGACAACACGCACACAACCTGTGTGCCAATGTTACGTCGGATAGTATGTGAAAAGATAATTAGGTAAATATTAAGGAAGTCCAGAAAGTGAGAAGTAGACGTAAGCTTGATATATAAGATTATAATTTACGTATAATATTATGATATTACTAGTTTTAATATATTGATGTTGTGAAACTAAATATTCTATTCTCAAAAACCTTTGCCTTCATTTTTATTGAAATTTATCTATAAATATAACATAATAATATTTATATAGTATAAACATATATATATGTATAGTATTATAATATAGTATCTGGATGGAAGTTGGGGGAGATGGGGAATGGTGTAGACTGGAACTTAGGGTCGAAAAAGTCGTATTAATTGCTATAAGCAATGGCGACTTGATGAGGTTGGAACTCATACCACCGTAACGTTACAAGCGTCTATTATTTTTTTTATAAGTTGTTTAACAATTTTCGTTAAAGTACTTGAAGAATAATCATGTAAAATTTCTACATTGACAAAGTCATATTAAACATAACAAAGATGAGAAAGTGGCTCTATAGTGAAAAGAAAATAAATATACCTTGCTGGTCATTAAGCGTACAAACGCGTACACATTGTGTAAAAGTAGTAAAAATATCGTTATCTGTCTGTATGAGCTTTTAATAGTAGTATGTGCTGCCGGCCGGCGGGGTCTCGTGCGGTCACGGCCAGTCAGTCGGGCGCGCGCCGCCGAGCCGGTAGCACGCGCGCACGCCTCACCCACCAACGCGTCGCCCGTCTCGACGCACTCCGTTCGGCAGATCAACATTGATTAATTCTTCTAAGGGTTGTGGCGTTTGCTCAGTGTTAGAGTATGTGATAAATTTTATGTGTGCCCTGAATAAATTTCAACATACACTTTTTTGAATTATTCGATGTGATTCTAAGTAGATGATAATACTTATATACCTTATACGATATATAATTAACGTTTTTATTATATATTGTGCTACCTTGTGATCTCATTCTATGATATTAACTACTAACTTCTATAAACCTTGACTGCTCTCTTTCTAAGGCAAAGATAATTCGACAATACTTTTGTAAAATCTTTCGTACTCTTCGCCCATTGCGAAAAGTTCTTGGCTAACTTTAAGGTGGATAGAGATATAATCGTGGTTGAGCTTATCTGGTTGAATTTTATTGATAGTTATGTATTCTTCCTAATTCTATTCCTGTTGAACCGAAAAGACAAAAATGTTGCCTTAACCTTGTTTAAATCTATTTCCGCGGCCCCGAGCGGCGCCCGCGCCGGCCTCGGGCCCGCGCCGAGCTTGACTCGTTCTATCCCTCTTACAGACGTTTTGATTGTACCTTCTCTGGGTCCCTTACAATTTTAATATGACTATGTACTTAGCGTTGGACATAGGTCCATTCGTATATCAATATACATTATATAAAAATATATTAATCAGCATAAATATGGATGTTATTATTGTGATTTGAATGAATATGATACCACTATAACAATATAGATGTTACTAATTATAATTAATTAATAATGAATACAATGTCAGTAGAGAACACCCCTTACTAACGAATCCCAAATAAATGAAACCTTTTAAAGTATTACATTACTCGATCTATCTATTAAATGTTTATGGATAATAAATGTTAACTGTTTTATTCGTCGGAGCCGCACTTAGATAGATGTTATAATTACTCGTATCATTATTGTGTACTCGTTATTTTCTCTGTGTAACTAATAAATACATACTATGTACTAATTTAGAACTGTAATACTGTTATATTTATTTATGCTCGTGTCGATATGACCACTGTGTTAGAATAGTTGATATTATTATGGGTACGATGTGCGCGATGCTGAAGTGATGTTACAATAACACTAAAATCGCTGGTAAAAGATTTTGAAATCGAGATTCACACAAACGCATATAAAATATCACACCGTCAGATGTTTGACGCAGTCAGTCGATAGATTTCGCGATGCAGCCACAGCTGTGGCCGTCGATTCGGTTTTCCCATCACTGAGGTATCGCATCAGTTTAATACAATGCTTTATATGATTAAGTAGGATGATCTTAATTTTTGTGATAATAATATATATGTTTCTATCAATATTAATTATGTATACGTGGCTCTTGTAGTAGATTAAAATAAATATTAAAAACGTATTTGCTTTTTTTATTTACTGACCTATCCTCCCTTTGCTAAAAATAGGTACACTTTCCTTTATGCACAAAACAGATTACTCTAATATTCTTTGTCAACTGTAAGTAACATAAATATAACCAAGAGTTTTAATATAGTCATTGATTGTACTTGTAACAAGCTTAATTGAACCATGTAAAACAATTGACATTAAAATAGTTAATTTTGAAACACATCTCATCACATTATCAGTCATACTTGTAAAGAAACTCATTATTAAAAAGATATCAGGACTCAATAAAATTGGTTAGAATGTTATAAACGTAAGCTTCAGATTGTTCCAGTAAGACACAATTCATATAAATATAATTATGAGTATGATATTCCTCAACATTCACACAACGCCATCTAGTGACAAACTAGGCGCACTAAAAAGCTGTATTATGAGTATCGAACATACAAGCTTACAATACATATTTCTAAATGCATATACAGAACAAATGCTTGTGCTCATCACACAAAATTTATTCTCATAATGACCGAGACCATTTCCGTGAAACTCTTCATGGATAACATTTACACATACTAATTAGGTACCACTAGAATTTATTACGTACCTAAAACAGAGTATAGATTCCCAATGACATATCAAACACAAAATACATTGAATACATCACATTTCATTGCATTCCGCGGGTCCGAGCTTGCCGTTCTGTTATAATCATGCAAATAATTCGAAATGGAAATGCCGATGATTCTACCGAGCATTAGGAAACTGGATAAATAATTATTCTGTTACATGTTCTGACAATAGGGAGATAATCATTGGGTTTAGACCTCCAATTATTCTACCACTTGATTAGATATTTACAATAAATACCTCTCATAAATATTCAGTGCTTCTATGCAACATAATCATAATTTCCTGCCCACGTCACGGATTTTGAGTTTTAAAGCTGCAATCCATTCCACTGGCTCCGTATAAACTCTGTCTTTAACATAGCCCCACAAAAAATAATCCAGAGGTGTTAAGTCACACGATCTGGCCGGCCCGAGATATGTCGAAACATACTCAAGAGTCTCTTTTAAAGTCCAGACAATTGTTGTTAAACGAGTGTAAGTGTATAAACAAATGCAGAGTATTTACAGGCCTTTTGTTTTCTTGACAGTCCACCCGTGATCACGTTCGGTGCAACTCGATCGAAAAGTCGGGAGAAAAGAAATATCGTTTTATATCGCGAATAAGTCCCGTTTGTCAACTAAAATATGTGTTAAAGTCGCGAAAGTTTAAAATCGTTTGGCGTTTTGTTCTTATATAACAGATGTCCATAACAAATATGCAGGTCGTTCTCTCAGCTATTGGCCAAATAACACTCCATCTATTTGGTACGTGATACCGTATAACGTAGCAGGTGTGTTTGAAGTGTTCCCGCATAGAGCTAACAATTATCTCGATTACAACGGCTGCAGGCGCAAAACGAGCAGCTATTGTAACTATAAATCAGAATATTCTAACACAAATGTTTTGCACTATTGTGTTTCAGCTTTTTTAACTGGTTGTAGCATCGTTGTTTGTTTTTGTTGCATAACGTAAAATATAGGAAGGTATTGGCTCATTTTTTTGTGAAAAGAATAGATATTTATTAAACCTGTTTTTTTATCAAACTGTATACATTTATTATACATAAATAATGCCGTACTATGAAAAAAACACGCACAATAATAGTAAAAGATGACGACAAATTTGCTACCTCCTCCTTTTTGAAATCGTTCTTGAAGAGTGTTTTTATACCTTCCACCTTAAAACTAACTCAATCAAATCAAAAGAATCATTCAAATATTTTTTGTTTTAACTAACATACAAACTTCGTAACTACTGTAAAAATAGAATCCGTAGCCGCGTAGCCGTGTAGCAGCGTAGCGCTAAATCATGGCGTAACGTGTAGCAACTGTAGCACCTGAGGCACAAAAAGACCGCACACGGCTCTCTGAGCGCCTAAACAATTTTATACTGAATTAGAAAAGATAACGAATAGATAACTTCAAAGCAAGACGTAAGTAAGACGTTTCTTTTCGAAAGGTGACGTGACTTTGACTTTCAGTTCAATGAATTTGAGCAATCGTCTAAAGGCCTTAGTTCTGATTTCAGAAAATTCTTTGTCAGGATAACATGTAACCGATAAACGTGCCTAAATATATACAAACTAGTTGTTGCACGCGACATCGCCCGCGCGAAAGACATTTATAGCTGCAAAATATATTAGACCCTTTTGACGCAGTCGGTAAAAAGTATCCTGTGTTAATCCAAGGTAACAGCTTACTCAATACCAAATTTTATAAAAATTGTTTTAGCCGTTTGAGCGTGGAAGAGTAACAATCCCTTCATCCTTACTTACAAACTTTCACGTTAATATCATCAGGAAGATATCACTTAAATAAAATATACCCAAATACAAAACGAGCACCCACGCTCGTCACACAAATGTTTGTGTAAAACAGCCGTAAATATAAAGTTCAACTCTTGATTGTATCAATGCGACAGTCTGACAGATTCCGTGTACATTGCTGTTGTACAACAAAATGAAATGTGGTTTTTGGTTGGACATGCAAAAAGCGACGATTTGATCTGAGACCTGTTGCTGATCGAGTTTTATCTGCGTGTACAGTCACGTATGTATATTCTTTTTGAGTTTAAAAATTAAAAAAAAGTTTTTTTTGGTTTCTATGACACTTCTTTAATTGCATCCTATCACTTTTTTGGAAAAATATCAATTGACAGACATTAACTTTTTACTCTCTTATACATTCTCACATTATTCTGAGCTCGAAACTAAATCATATTTTTATTAAACTCCTCGGTAAATGTGCTTATGCTTCTATAATTCGCAAACGTCCATTTACACGTGGATAAACAACCGTTGTATGAAAGCGCTTGTGTAACATCCAAACTAATATTATAAATGCGAAAGTAACTCTGTCTGTCTGTCTTTTCTTCACGCCTAAACTACTAAACCGATTTATGTGAAATTTGGTACAGACATAGTTTGGAACTTGAGAAAGGACATAGGATAGTTTTCATTTCAAATTTCAAAAAAAAAAAATAAAAAACATTATTCCGGACATACAGCTCCGTACTATTCTTTCTTATTCCGTACTATAAATGTCGAGCTGTTCCTATACTCCGTACATAGATTGCGTGTGTGCGCGTGGCTAAGTGAGTATACATCTATTAAATTCAAACGCAGAGCTCATTATGTTGATTTTTGAAGAGTTCCCTAGAATATCTTCCACATCTCATTTTTGAAGAGATCCCGCGAGATCGGGAGCTATGTGGTTAAAACCAAAAAATTGCCGGAAGTCACTATTCCACGCGAACGAAGTCGCGAGCAAAAGCTAGTACTGTTATAATTATAGGTTTCTAATGTGATATCGTAATCAATAATATATTTAGACTGTGTCGTAATTATCATTTTTATTTCCGCTTCCATTGCAAATGCAGGCTGAACACTACGAGATTTATCAAAATGATGTATTAATTATTTGTGCATATTGAAAAGATCTACAAAAAACTCCGCGATGGTATATGCCTATCTCTTATGGGTATGCCATAATAAATTTTTTTCGTCATTTACTTTTTACGACAAATAATGGCTAATTTTCGAAGCGATTTTGACCAATACAGTATTAATCCTTATCCAATTAAATAGCTTAAATACATTGTTGGTTTTATATAGATCTATATGGTCCTTTACCTACAGCACAAGATTTAAATGTTTTTTTCCAAAGATATTACAGATTTAAAATTGCGGGACGTAGCATTGGCGGCGAAGCCGGAGCGGGTCGCTATGTTTTTATATACAACGTTCACAGTTTCTCTATAGTAAATTTTGTATCAGCATTGCACCCGTGCGAAGCCGGGGCGGGTCGCTAGTGTACTGTAAACTGATGTTTTTCAAAATATTTTAGTTGTTATCGCATATGTCTTACTTTCTTGCCGTAATTATCAATTTTATTGTTTGAATTAATATTTAAATTAAAACTATAACTAAATTCGAACAAATTGATATCCTCACTCTCTTTTTTCATTTGATTAGAAATAGCTTTTTAAGTTTCTTACTTAACTATCCCCGAATATATTCAAGCAGAAAGTACTACAAATTGAACAAAAATAAAGTTATAAAAAAAACAAAAGCAGTGTGTTCCTGAAATGGAATGGAGTTACCGGGTTTCGATCCCGGGTCCTTTCGCTTGCTAGGCGAACGCTCTACCAACTGAGCTACGACTCCGGTGAATGTATGGGCGAATTTCAGGTTCCTATGAAGCTGTCTGGCTATTTTCGAAGTGGTTAACTTTGCGGAACTTCTGCGTATCTATCCTGTAAAATACATGTAATGCAATGAAATAAAATAGTTTATTTCGTAATTAGGATATTGTTTATCACTTTTACATGTCAGTATTTATTAAATAAATACTAGCTGCCCCGCGAACTAAGAACTAACTAGTAAATAAAGTTATGAATGATTACACCTTAATTTTTTCATGATGCTTATGAGATAGTATCTAGGTAAGTAGGTAGTAAAAGATAATTGCTTAAAGATCGTTTTCCAAATTAGGTTTTAGTAAGGCTGATTATGCACCTGATTATTTTGAGAGTGCACCAGAGTGTTGCGCACATATTGGAGCACTTATTTATTTTATTTCTGGTATCGTTTACGACCTCTCTGCGCCCGAATTCGCCAACGCCGTTTAATTTTTAAAGACTTTTTACAATTTCCCTTTAAAGTTAGTTTCGCTATGCCAATGAGAATGGCGCAAGGGCAAGGTAGCGGGGATAAACTTACAAAAACCATGCTTCTCGCATGTTCAACTGTATGATGCGTGTTCACGTGTGCCCAATGCCAATGCAAAATCTATTAATTTATCCCCAAATGGAAAAACATATAATATCGTCTACAGTAACGTATTGAAGTAGTGTTCTGTTGCGAGATTTCTTCTAACTTCTGTTCTGTGAAATGAGAATTTGAGGCGAGCGAAGCCGCGGGTAAAAGCTAGTACTATATACATTTACGAGTATAATACCCAAAGTTTTGGTCTGTTCACTCAGTTTACACGACGTAAGTTCATCGTGTAAACGAAACGAAAGGAAACTCGTGCCTAATCAATCTAATCATGTTATCAGCACTATTTTTTTTTTACTACATTTATTGAACGGAAACAATACTAAACAAGAAATATCTACGTTTATAACTAAACTTATGTAACTAAAAAATAACATATTTACAAAGCGTCGAAAAACATTGTACGTATTATGTATGAACTTGTAATAAAACTAGCCTTCTGATCACGGGTGGAGTCGACCAAGCGCTTAGCGAGTTCCTTATACAGAGCTCGTGCATCCGGCCTCGATGTCCCAAACGTTATCAGTACTTATATTCAGCATTCAGTGTTATACCAGAGACTCTACATCATTAACAAGATAGGGTAAACGGTAAGTAATTTGAAATGCTAAAGAAAAGCATTATGCAAGGATAATACTATAGTATCTTCTAACGTTAAGCTTCATAAAACTATTCCGCGAATCATAAACTTATTGATACATAAATCATTATAGCGAGAAGTTAATATCTACCGGTAGGTAACCTTAAACTAGACAACATAATAAAAGATGTAGTAAAGCTTGCATAGGGATGATGACGAAATAAGAGAAGTAAAAATTCAACAAGTCCAACAGAAAGACAAAAAAAAATTGACGATGATAAACTGCTTTTAAGTTTAGGTGAAGGTGCTTGTAACGTAATGAATACGCAAAATTCCTATGAAAAATGACGTCACTTTGTTTAATGCAATTTGCGTTTCATCTTCCTGCCCTTATCCCATTTCACTTGGGGTCGGCGCAACACGTCTTCTAGACATGTTGCTTAAAGATTTGGCTATGGTTTTATAGTCGGCCGCCTGCCTGACACTAACCCTCTTTGGGAATGCGTTTGTTGATGGCTTACCCGCCACCATTCGGGTGACCCAAGGTGCTTGGTACAGTGCACTGGGTCTTAAGGTCCATTAGTCGCCTTTTACGACACCCAGTGGAGGATATGGAGTGGTGCTATTCTTTATATCCGGACACCACACGGAATCACGCAATTTGCGTTTATGGCATAAAATAATAAATACTTATCCAATATTATTCATTAAACTACATGAGAGACACTTGTTTACATGTACAGTCAGTGCCAAAAGTCGATGAACAGAATCAACTAAACATCTCACAATAAAATGCCATAGCAACAGAACTAGTAAACAAAATAGCCTGTACACCAAAATTGTAACCATCCCTATTAATCCACTGTTTGATATAAACTTACCTACGAATGCAGCACATTGCATCCGCCATGTTTATTGCCAAACTCAGATCTCCGGTGCGTGCTGTGGTCGTAATCCTCGCTAACCTTAATCACGGTTTATCAAAAATCATTTTACAATTCCAAATGAGTAAATATTTATCACTATAATATACAATTATTTGTGCTGAACCAACTAAAGAGATTATATTAAATACTAGTTTAACTAGCGACCTCCTTTTCTTGACAAGATGATGTTGTTTTAAAAAGTGATGTATTTGTTCTTTTTTTGTTTTTAAAAAATATAAAATGCCCTTCAAAATCCATTATTGTAAGCACGGCAATGTATGGAAATATATCATATTTGCGACTTGATATATGTTATACTTCATTATTTACGCATACCCAAGTAAAGTGTAGGGCCAAGTAGAGAGCCCTACAGTTTGTTTTATTGACTTCAGCAAGATGTCAAACTTACTTTCACTGTTTAAATGTAAAGTGGCTTAGGTGTAAGTTACGTTAATATAGCAGCAGTCAGTTGTAAAGGCAAAGACTATCTCAAAAATATTTAAAATAAAAATAGTTTTGAGAGAAATATAGAGACAAAACTTAAATTTAGATAAGCTCGCACATACTTGCTGCGGAATCAATCCCGCATGTTCCCGAAAATAAATTTGGAATAAACTACGATTTATACATAAAGAGGAATTTTAAAATTCCACCAACTAGGGTTAATTGGTTGAGGTAATAGTAACCCCCACTTAACAAAGACTCTAACTCTAGTTTTAGTAGTCACTCTAATATTCCTAGTAAGTACAATCGAAACTCTATTCGTTGCCAGGTTTAACTATGTGAGCAACGCAGGCCTGTATACCTCTATGTAGAGACAGCAACAAAGTCGAACGAAATAAAATTAATAAACTGAAAGAACCGATGTGACAAAAACAGCTTGCCTCTAGCAATCAACCATAAATACAATATATTTGGATCCCAGCGCAATCAAACTTGTTACCAGAAAGAAAACAAATTACCATTGTCCCAAGTCACCCTCGTGTCATTCTGTCTTTAACATGAAGAGGCAAATTCTTAGACATTTATCGATGTCCCTTAGCCAAGAGTCGTTCTTAGATACAGCCATTAAAACATAGGTGTTTCTTAGTTATTTTGATTTGTAGTATTTTTTAACTAGATGTCAACATAATTTTGTTCTTTATCTAATTCTACACTTTTGATTGAGTTTTAATTACAAGTCATTCTGATTGTTTTAATGGACTTTCGTTGCTAGCTGTACTTATTTGGTCACCTATACGTACGCAGATTAAAAACTGTTCCCTTTTTCATTCCGGCGCTGAACGGACGAATCTAATGGCCATTTTGTGTAGCCCTCGGGTTCAAACTTAGTAAACCTGGTGACCTGCATCTAGTTCATAAAAATAAGTCTAAAAACGTGAACATCGAGAGCACCTAGTTACTTACTCGAGTGAATGTTTGAATGTTTTGTGAATGACAGTTCAGTCTTTGACGAATCATTATTGTTAACAATAATAATAACTTTAAAATAGATTATTGTGGAGTACAACTATCGAAAAACTACTTACCATTAATTACTCTTATTATAACAAAAAAATGAAAATACCTTTTTCTGAGTCTCGTTTGATGCATTTCGTGGCATGCGAAAATTTCAGTTCATTCAGTAGCTAATAAGTAGTTCAAATGTAACTAGCAAGATTCGACGACCGCCTAATTATAATCGGACAGTTAAAAACCAAAGCTAAACGACAACTAAACTAAACAAAACGAAAAATCATGTTTCCATGTGTTCGTCTGTAAGTCTGGAATAATCTTTACTTTTATTATTTAAAGGAAGTTTGTAAAGTTCACCAACTTATAGATTACTTTGTAGTTATTTGTATGATATTATTAGTCAACACTTTCTCATTTTCGCGTTGGGTCGCTGACACTGTGCAAAATATCTGACATTTATCTTTAAAATTCTCCCATTCAGCCTGCCCAGAGCTTTTTACACAGTTGATTTAGCATTGGAAAGAAAACAAACAAAGATTTGTTTGAAACAGTATAATTCAAAACTATATATGTACAAAATACTACATCAAAATACATTACAGCTAATATTCACAATAAAAATATATTTTCATGTTTTCTATATGCAATAAGCATTTCATTTATCCTTAAATCTTTAATAAAATACATGTTACTGCAAATATTTAGATAAATGCATTTAACAACACATTCGTGTGAACATTATTTCATTCTAGCACAGAATCTAGATTTATTAGGACCATGGAGTACATAGTAAAAGGCAGTAGCACACAGGATATGTCTCTATTAGAAGTTGACTATCGACGTACCTTAGTTACACTAAAGAAACATATTTCATTTTGGCATTCTTTTTGCATGCCATAATCGCCAACTAGAAATCATTTTAAATACTTTACCCTAGTTTGTTCTATCATTCTTCTTAAAGCTACTTTTGCCAATTTTTGTAAGAATCTACTAGTCAAAAGTTAACAAGAAGATTCTTGTAAAATACGTAAAGAGACGTAGTTCTAGTACTATAACAATATATGCATTTCCCTGTACTTTTCATGCTACAAGATTAGAACTATCATATAGAGCTACAAGGATCTTCTCTCACTTAGATGACATAAAAGTGAAGGAGTGGACGCACCTATTCGCAAAAAAGAACACATCTCTGCTGCATGTTCCGATTTCATTTTTCAAAATATCACGGCATTAGTTCCGATTCCGGCCACGTGCCAAAAGATCCTTGTAGCACTGTAACTATATAACTATTGTAGCTATTATTCACAACAAGTTCTCTCAGAGTTAGGTAAAGTACGTTGACATTCGCACCTAAATATATGACACATGTAAGTACATTTAAGAGCAAGAACAATTCAAAAGGAATACATATAAAAGCTAAAGTTTGCTTTTGTTTTAATTAGAGTAGCAACACTAGCCACAGATTTGAAGTTCCTGAACTTGAAAAGTTCGACAATTCAGTAAGTACCATACAAATGTGAATGGAATGTGAAACAATGGAATGTAAGGTAAATGACTTTGTTACCTTTAGAAATGTATTGGAGCTATTCATTCATATATAACATCGAATAATTTTCCATGGAGGATTTTGTAAAGGCCAATGACACTACCCACGGACCATAGTCATACACACGTGTAGGTATGTAATACAAAATAACAAACATTTGAAGTAAGTTTCATGTATATTGGGGTATTTCCTATAGCCCTTAAATAAAAACATTTTTATCACATGCGAAACAAGTAAAGCAACAGTAAAGTAGGCACATAATACGTATTTCATAAATACTGCATTTTCAAATACTAAACGTTCACAATTTACTCTTATATTTACAAGAAAGACATTAAAATAGTACATTTTTGACAAGAGACCATTATAAATACCTCCGTTAGGTTTCTAATCGATTGTTCTATACATCACAGCTGATTTAAACGTATACGTGATAACTATTAGGTCATATTTATAAGGACTTTCAATTATTGAGACTGAGAGAGGAGCGAGGGTGCTACAACAGTTTTTATATTGGTCGGTTTTTTTTATATGAGGTTTCCCTAGTAAGCCTTGTTGAGTGTGTGAAAGCAAATAAATGAACACGGCTGCTGTTTCAATCATCTGTCATAGATGTTAGAGGCTACGGACTGAGTCCTTGTGATCCTGAGTCATCTTTAGGTCAGGCAGTCTAAGTCGAGTCTTGATGTCGAAAATTTACATTATGTAAGAAATATACTGCAACTACGTTTAATTTATAGTTGGGCGGCTGTTGTCCCTAGCTGTTTCTACTATATCAAATATTTATGAGTCAATCTTTCATTACTGTAAAGAAAATTGAAGGATTATTTAGATACAAGACTTCGTATCAAACAATTATATCACCACAACATAGGGGGAAAGCGCCCCTTATCTAAAACCACGTTATTAAAAACCAAACCTCGTCTAAAAAACAGATTTAGTTTTTTCCTGCTTATTATTTGCTTGTTTATTTAAACTACTTTTTGCAAGTCATTCAATTACACAACAAAAATAATTAGAACGTGTAGATAACATTACATTATCTTGTAAAGATAATACAATAGAATGTCTATTAATATTTTTGATAACACCTTTGCAAGATTATTTAACCTTTAAAATGCTTTTGTTTCATATAATATGGCAAGACTCCGTGGTAAACTACAGACGAAAAATCGTGTATGATTTAAAGAAGAAAGAAAGAATATACAAATATACTATTTAATATTTTGTTCAATCAATTTGACCTAGAAAAGAGTTTAAGGTTGCAATAAATAATTTGATAATTCATGATGATGATGATGAATTTGATAATTGCACAATCTATATTTTTATCTACAAACATTTATGATAAAACTTACTGCTTGGAGGAAAACACGTTTCTGCAAACATTGACCTTGCATTTTTATTATCCCTAGTGATTTTTCACACTATTTCTTATAGTGGTCTAAAATCGCACCAATTATCAGAAATTATTGAAACTTGAATTTTATTTGATCGGACTATGGCATTTTTGTAATTAATGGAAATTGGGTTTTCTTTTACTCGTTTACACCTTATATAGAGAATCTAGGGTTCCTTTAGACAAATCACATTTCTAGTGTTTCTCATAGGGTTTGATAATAGAAATCTCTGTTTGACAGAATATATTATTTCATTACATTTCAACAAGTCATTTCTATACATTAGAGCGATTTGATCAGCATTGACGCACAAATTACCGTCGCAATATATTACATTATTGTTTAAATGACACGATGAGTTTTATGAAGGTACGGTCAATAACGAAGATATTAAACGAACCCAGGTTTGCACACTAACATTTTTTAAATGTACTTTGTTACTTTTCCAATACCAAAACTTTAGTATACCTTTCAAGAACCCGTTCAAATTTAGAGTTAGTAATCTTCTGTTGCTGACTGTACTCCAAATTATAAAAGAGTTAGTAAATCATTTTTGTACATCATTTGGTTTATGTTTCATCAAAAAAAAGCTTTTAAAATCGTAACAGCTTTAAATTTCTCAAATATCAATCTGACTAGCATATTTAGGTACAACATTTGTATACGAAATTTTAATGTCTCTTTACAATTGCCCATTGCCCAGCACCAAGTACTTATATGAAAAGAATCACGAAAGGGGACAGTTTGAAAACTGTCAAAACTAAATATATTACGCATTTAATTTATTCTTTACACTACTTACTCAATAATTTGGAATCAGTTCAGATATATCTGTAAAATTCTTTACGAAATGCGGCCACTCCTTGATAATTTCACACAATTTGTCACCAGGACTGAGAGTGGAGGCTAGTTGCCTATGAATAAACAATTTATAGTCTTTAGCGAGCTTGCCAATCTCCACGCCCCTTTTAAGAAGTTTTATACATGCGTCCAGCTGCTTTTTTGGCGGTGGGTCATTGTTGAATGTGCCAATGAAACTAATACCTATACTGTATTTGTTGTAACCGAGAGTGTGGGACCCGATGTAGTCCCATCCGCGACCGTAGTACGCGGAGCCGTCGCCTGCCACCAAGAAGTTGTAGGCAATGTCGTCCCAATTCCTAGACTCAATGTGGAACATCTGTATTAGGCGAACTCGGAGAATGCATTCGCTCTGAAATTATAAGGAACTGTATTAATACTCGTTTTTAATACATCAATCAAAGATTAGGGAGAAGAAAAGTTTTTGGTAACAGGTCCAAATGCTAACGAGGTCTTTAGTATTGAGTCCCTCCCATAATTTCCTCAAATTAGTGGTAGTAAAATACTTCGAAGTTCATTGAGCATAGGATAACTACCATCCTGATCTTTTTGGTACATACTACATACAGAGCCTCTCAGTGACAATAATCCTGAAATGAATAGTTAAAAAAGTCTTATAACAAACTAGCGTCCCGACCCAACTTTGCACGGGTGAAGTACTGATTGATGTATTATACATCTAAATCTTAATCTTGAATCACTCTACCTATAAAAAAGCCGCTTCAAAACTCTTCGTAGTTTTAAAGATTTAAGCGGGCATACAGACAGACAGCGACAGCGACTTTGTTTTATACTATGTAGTGATAGTAATAATGATTATTTTAAGAAAGTAGAACTTATTAATACTATAGCATTAATTTTCATTGTTCATGAATTCATAACAAAGGAAGCAGGATAATTGTGTTAACTACTTATCTCATCGTAAGGCTAAAAACTAGACCATACCAATTTTAATTAAAAAAACCTACTTTTAAAGACTTTTCCTTAAAAAAAATAGGCCTAAAAATGTGTGTTCTTTAGTGATAAACTATTGGATACTAATATTTTAAACAGGCAAAGTCCGTGACGCTGTAGCGGATAAAATCTGTATGTATATTACTATTCATATACCAATAGATAGCGAGTATCATCATCACTTTAACCCAAGAATTCCTCCTAAAAAATCAGCTGTCCTACTAATATTATATACCTAAAAGTTTGTAAATATGGTCTTATGACAGTTTGATATGGGATTAGCTGACGCCTTGGATTAACACAGGCTCGGTACTTAACAAACTGCTTTAGAGAGGATTATGTTTTTGCAGCTGTATCCGACATCGTGCAGACGAAGTCGCGGGCAACAGCTAGTAATTTATAAAACAATACCTTTAAAAATACAGACAGAAGACATACAACAGTGCCATATTCATACTACGGTACAATTTTTTCACCTGTTGAAGAATGTGTAAATGAACGTGTAGTTTCTTTTATCACCCAGTTTAATTGAGTAGATATTATAATTGTACCTACGGCCATTAGTCGAACTGTTAACGTTTTACTGACTCGTTTCCTTCCATTTGGCGAAGTTATTAGTGGCTTTGATTGATTTTACCTTGCGCAATAAACGTTGACCTTACGACGTTACAGATAAGATAAATAATGCGAATTGCTTTTTTTGCTATTTGCGGTTATGTCTTAGTTAGTAAATTGTATTTTGTAATATATTCGTATTAGATGAGTTTAGGTACGTTACCTATATTGTACCAATCGTTAAAGAAAGGTGGAATACAGCACAAAATACTAAAAACGTTATACATTCTTTGCTTTTTCATTACAATTAAAGTTACATTCATTTTTCTTTCGAATATTTTTTTTTTATCAATCTAAGTACCTGATACTTAGATTGATAAAAAAAAAATATTCTCTCACCATTTATATCTGACTACTTCGTACCTTACACAAAATATGGAGAGTACCAACCTGAGAGCTACAATTCTCCGTGGCCGTATGTGATATAATGACCCACGGTACGGGCTGTCGGATCTTATTTAATTGTTTTTCCACCGGCTGGGCCAACCAGTCAGTCCTAGGTACTATCCTCAAGTGATCCGGCGCAATCAACAATGGATTCTCTGGAAACATAATAAAATAAATGTTAACAAAGCGTTCAATATAACAATAAAAAGTACTTCAACATATGATAGTGTTATAATAATGAATCACAGTTTCAAAGCGGGTTATAAATAAAGATGACAAGATCGGAAAATGTTTTAATTAGTACTTATCAATTTGTTCAGGAGTTTTTTACAGAACTTATTCCCTGCTAAGGAAATAACTATAACAATATAGTTAATATATCTAATTTTAGGATTCCCACCACAAATAAGGGCTTTAGAACTAAGTTATTCTCTAGACCTTTTATCTTTCTATTTCTTGAACTTGTCTTCCTTCCTACTGCAGTCAAAGGCTAGTCACTAGACATGATAATAAAGAACTTTCTTCAACTTCCCAGTTTAAATATCACCTGTTACTCTATCCTTAACTTTAACAGCTAAACAGTAGCACTGATGTTAGTGACATAGTGTAGACTGTACATATAACTAAATAGAGTACAAACAATCTTCTTTTGTCATGATATCCAACATACATGCAGGCAGGTCCATCAGCAAAGAACTCATTTTTTTAATAGGGTCACCCACAGTTAGCCTTAGAGAGGCTCAGACTGCTTCACCAGACTAGATTGGCGAGGCTAAAGTTACACCTCCAGCCAGACAATAAACTAGTATCAAATGAGACAAAAATAACTAATTACTCAGTACCTTTCTTAACAGGCTTGCAATCGCAATCATAATCGTCTTCTATTGCGTCATAGTCTCTGTGTTTTCTACTTTTCTGCTTCACCACAGTCTTATCGTTACCAGAGCCGTCCAATGTTAGTAATGTGTAAAATGTCAACAGGCATGTTATAGGCATCAAAATAACAGTTATTACAATTAGGTTTATATTCTTATAGCATATTCCCACCACCATTGTGAAGTCTGAAATGATAATATAATTATTTGTCATCAATTAGTGTCTAGATGTAGATGAAACTTGTGCGAGGGTGAACAATAGACAGTAAATTGTTGTCTGATTTACAAGTTTTAATTTTAAACATGTATATGTTTCAAATTAAGACCTGTAAATTACTGTCTATAATATAATAATTTTAGAATATATATTTTTTTCTGGCTACCATATACTTAAGTGCATTTAACTTGTGCATTTGCAATATAAATATACCACATCCACACAGGCCTGAAGGAATACATGTATAATTATTTCGGGACTCCCCACTGATATAAAATGTAATAATAACACTACAGAACTTAGTTGACACTGAATAAGGACAAACTGATAATATTACAGATAACTTGTGAAAAATCCCAAGGAATACCCTTTTTATGTTGAAATTCTTCAATCAAAGTGTTACACAAACTATTTTGTTTGTCGAGGTTTAGTAAACAATCAAAACTTGGAATACACTGTTCTACAAATCATACTGTTGCAACTTGTGTTTTAAATGATAAGAAAAATGTGTTAGAGACATTTTTAATGCGAAAACGAGGAAGAAGTTTACATCTAATCAAAGTTTAAAGATTGGGGGTGATGATGTCAGAATTGAGTACAATGGGAAAATTTTAACTCTCATTATGCTAGTTTGTCAAAGCCTAAAGATTTTTATATCAAGTATAGGTTTTCTCAGGCACTCTCAAAATGTTATGAATCTAGTTGCATGGTTGCAAAATATCATTTTTATGAAGAGTAATTAAAATAAAGACTAAGTAAAAAGTATGACTTGGAAATAAAATACTACACTGTTTTAGCCCCAGAAAATTAACATTGACAGATGTGACCAAAAAATGTACAGAGACTTAGTAATTTAATCATTTTTTAGGGTGCCACTCTGATATGACAATAATTACTCAAGAGGAGATATTAGCAATTGCTTGGCTTTTAATTGACTTCAAAGAAGGAGGTTTTTTAATTCAACCAGATAATATTTCAGATCATTTTTTTTTATTTTTCTTTAGAGTAACTTACTTGATACACCAGAATCATTCTCCCCTGATTTAGATGATGAACCATCATCTTGACTGTTGCTGCTAAGTATTATAGATAGTACTGCAAATATACCACCAAGGATCACAACACATAATGCAGTGAATGTCACTTTATGCCATCGCTGTAGTTGAAATTTCTTGATAGCTGAAAAATAAATACCATATTGTTTAAAACTTCCAACAGCTTCAAAATCCATGTGCATAAGTATCTGCTTTCGCTTTGCACTTTAAAGGTTATAGTCAAGTCGCTAATAAATGCAGAGTAAAGACACAGGTCTTACTGATCTGTTAAGGTTTTACATAGAATACATTTCATCTTATTCTAAATAATGGGCAGACATTAGCATGAGCTTCAATATTTACCAGTATAATTCCTCTTAATCGGAAATTTATTTCAGTTAAATATAAACAATAGGAACATTCGCAAAACACACAAAACAAAAGGTTTAGGTATATGTGGATAATAAATAGAATGATTTATGTTTCTGTAAGTGTACCATAGAGAATTATTGACCTACTTGAATAGAATTAATGTTCAAGTTCAGCATGACCACCAATGTGTATTTCAATCAAAGATTCAATCTTCTTCCAATTAAAGTAAATTTGCAAGCCACTGTATAGCAATAATATTTTTTTTTTTTTTTGCAATGATGCAATCAGTCTTCTGCCTATAAGCAGATATGGTGAAGTTTAAGTGGTGGGTAGGTCCCAACTCCCAGTGGAGCAGTGGAACCTATCTTTTATTGAGTAAACTAAATGTCAAAAACATCTCGCTGCTTTTTTACCTGACAAATGGTCTAAAGTATTGTAAGCTGCCCCGCACGTTAGTTCGGGACTTTGGGTGCTTCTGTAGTCTAGTTTTGTAACTGGCAGTATAGCAGCAATATAGCAGTAAAAAATAAGATGATGTTACACTTACATGTCTCTTTCTTTGAATCTTCATGGTACTTTCCTTCAGAGTCATCCTCATCCTCAGTTTTGGAATAAGAAGGATTATCTATACCTGGAGCGCTCTGGATCACTTGCTTTATTATCACCGGACCATTGAAATAAGTGTTATTTCCTATTACCACATTTTCGGAGTTACTCACTGCTATGTTACCACTTACGGGAGAACTGCCAGGCTTAACTAAACTTGACGGTATGCTAGGCACGGTATCAACTGTCCATGAACTTTCGTGAACAGTCTTGTCAGCATCGTCACTGTCGCTAACTTCCTCAATTATTTGAAAGTCGCCTAGCTCCCCTTCAACCTTAAGACCAATGCTCTCGTCAACATAACTTGATTCAGTCTTCAATGCCATTTTATTAAATTAGTCAACAAGCATGCACTAATACACTTTCACATCTTCAGTAAATTATCATTTTTCATGAAGATATTTTTTAATAGACCTATGATTTTTAAATTACTATGAAACATGACTAAATTAGAAAATCTGTGAACAGAATCTATTAAACTTGTTTTTTTGAGCAACAAAGTAATCTTTGAAACTTTTCAACCAAGTTTTGATAGGTAAATATATAGTAAATATAAAAAAATCTATCCTTGTTTCACAGATTAAAAATGGGTGTCATCAATCTTCCGATCGCTTTATGGAATTTCAATTTAAGGAAGGTACATTAAATAATTATAATAAATACTACAAATATAGTATGGGATACGGCAGAGGGGAGACGGAGGTGATTATCTAGCCATGTAACTAGTCAAATCTACTTCACAGAAAAGCAGTTGGAAGTTTTAAATTGCGATGCAGTTTCGTTCCGTTAAAGAAACCATATATACATTACACACAACACTTCCACATTTCTTGCCAAAAATAAGTGGGTTCGTGTTTGAAATTAAGCAATTTTTTGTGTATCCATCGTAGAATCTTTTAAATATTTATATATAATCTGTTTAGCCTTTGTTGTCAATTTGTTATTATGTCACTGACTATTTGTCAATAATCTGTCATCGGTTTGGTTGATCCCGTTGATCAGTTTACCGATAGGCAATAATTTTATCCCGAATATATTCTACGGTTCTGCGTCCTATAATCGTTTTACAACGCTATTGTATTAAGAGTGTTCTGACTTCCTAACTCATTTATAGCAATAATTTTGCTAAAGGATAATGTGAAAAAATATATTACTTCTAACTCGTCAACGTTGCACCTCATTTTATAGCTTCCAAGCACATTTGATTACGTTTGCTGCGGCTGGAAACATACATACCATTGTTGATATTTTATTATAGGTCATAATGTTTACAATTCATGAAGGTGAAATTATTTATAAAGAGAAATATGGGTCTTGTCCCAAACAGCGGTTGTACGTTAAACCTCCAGGTAACTATAATCACTATTCACATATGCAGTAAAAGCTATAGTCATTAATATTTCTAAGCCTTTTTAAAAAAATACCTAGCTAGATCAGGGCATTTTATACTATAGGTACTACCTATAAGCCTCACCTCTTTTGATTTTTTAATCCAGCTTGAAAAAGCATAAAACTATTTTTTCATTAACAATTTATGGGGCCAAAGATGCTTTTAATAATAATTATTTTTCAGAACAGTCAAATTTGGTGGTTTTGGATGAATCAAAGCATGAAGAATATGCTAATGTATTAAAAAAAATATTCCTGCCTCATGGATATCCTGACAGTGTGAGCAGTGACTACATGTCCTACCAGATGTGGGACACAGCACAAGCATTCTGTAGCACTATAACTGGTAAGTAAAAGCAACAAAACATGTTGAAATATTGGTATCTCATTTTATTTATTTTAATCTATGCAGTTAGCCGGAGCATAGGCTCTAGCTTTGAGCCTCCAGCCAGAGCAACAACAAAAACAAACTATAGTTGCAAATAGGGTAAAATGGGTATGACTAAGGGTAAGAAGTAATAAGAGAAATCCCAATCCCTCCAAAGTTTCAAAGTTCAACTAGGTATAAAAGATTTTGAAGATTATCAACTTAAACATGGCATGCTTTTAATTTTAACCCTTTTTTTCAAAGTTTAAGCAGTAAATGTTTGTGTCTAGTGTTTATGCATGATGGCATCAAGCCATCTTGAATGACAGTCCTGGATTAGCCATCATAGACATAATTAATATTTGACTTTTTTGTGACTAGGTTCTTACATAGCCTTCATTCATTATTTGTATGTTTTATAATATTTTCTAGGTATCCTTGCAACACAAGAAGTTTTGCGTGGTGTGGGTGTTGGAGATACAACTGCTACTCCTCTGGCAGCTACCATTACTTGGGTCCTTAAAGATGGCTGCGGACACATCGGAAAGATTATTTTTGCCTTCAGCCATGGGTACGATTTTTATATAATTTTTGTTAAATTGTGATAATTCTAAAAACATTAATGTAAATACATGCAACATTGTAATTCAATGCAAATAGTGTATATGAAAAATTAAAACTTCAGACAGGACTCAAACAAACAATTACTAAATCAACACACCATTTAGTTAGAGTCCAGTTTGAGCCTCTTTTTTCCTATGCACTTATTACAAGTATCTATTTTGCATACATACATAATAATACGAAACAAACATTTTCAGAGTTTACCTAGATGCATACAGTAAAAAGTGGAGGTTGTATGCAGACACATTGAATGATGCCGCTATGTGCATAGAGTTAGCCCTTCCAGCTTTCAGGGATTACACCACCATCGTATTATGTATTAGCACTATGATGAAAGCAATAGTTGGAGTTGCAGGTCAGTGGGAACAAAGCCATATAAAAAAGAGATAATTTTAAATTATTGTTTAGTTGTAATGATACTCTGACAATGTCTACTTATGGTGCCAACTAAACAAACACAGCTGTACATCTATGTATGAAAATATGCAAAATTTATGTCACTACAATGTGCCCTTCACACACATGCTGTTGGTATGCTGTTTAACATAATTTGAACCAACTAGCACTCGCTAAAAACATATCATTATGAGGTTATGGCATATTTGCAAATTAATTAAACGATTTACAGCTATAGGCTTTTCAAGGTCAAACATTTTTATAACTGGGGGCCTAATTCAAGCTTGAAAGCCCACTAATTAATGTAAAGCGGCGTCTGTCTTTCACAACTGCAATAATACTAAGTATTATTACTATAGTTTAAGGTTGGTGGTAATGCCTCTGAATCAATTTTAATTGTTATTTCACTGGTTCCAGGCGGCGCTACTAGGGCAGCTATGACACAGCACCACGCAATAAGAGGGAACCTAGCCGATGTATCAGCAAAAGATTCGGCACAAGAAACAGCTGTCAACCTTGTTGCTTCCGTCGCTGCACTTATGATTATCACAGTTTTTGGGTAAGTATCATTACTTCAGTAATACAATCTGGTATTCTTTAGACTGTACCTACATCAATTCAAGCAAGGCTGGTAATTAATCAAAAAATCGGCCAAGTGCTAGTTAAAGTCGTCCATGAAGGGTTTTGTAGCTCCTGACTAGATCATATTTCAAAAATTTTTGGTAAATTTAAAACTTGTTATCTATTTATTCGATTTACACAGCCATCACACCAATTACACCAATAAAAAAGCCACAAAGCTATCAAATCTATATATATAAAACTCTTCCGTTACTGACTGACTGACTGACTGACTGACTGACTGACTGACTGACTGACTGACTGACTGACTGACTGACTGACTGACTGACTGACTGACTGACTGACTGACTGACTGACTGACTGACTGACTGACAGACAACGCACAGCCGAAACTACTGGTCGTAGAAAGCTGAAATTTGGCATGTAGGTTCCTTGAGATATGTAGGGGTGCACTAAGAAAGGATTTTTGGAAATTCAACCCCTAAGGGGGTAAAAAGGGGTCATAACGTTTCTATGAAAAATCTTATTCCTTGGGTTTATAAACTTGAAACTTAGCACAAACACGTTCACGGTCAAGTAAATAAGTTTGGCATTATAATTTTTTCCGAACTACCCTCCAATAGTGATTTAGGGGGTTGCGATTGGGTGACTGATTGACTTTCGCGCAGCCATACCCGCTGGGTGTAGGAGTCTAATATTTTGAACAAAGCTTCCTTTACTGACAGGACTGAGCATTAAAAAAAGATTTTTTGGAAATTCAACCCCTAAGGGGGTAAAAAGGGGTCATAACGTTTCTATGAAAAATCTTATTCCTTGGGTTTATAAACTTGAAACTTAGCACAAACACGTATATAGTCAAGTAAATAAGTTTGGCATTATATTTTTTTCCAAACTACCCTCCAACAGTGATTTAGGGGGTTGCGATTTGGTGACTGATTGATTAACGCACAGCCGAAACCTCTCGGTATAGAAGTCTATTTTGAACAAGGCTTCCTTTAGTAACACAATTGACCACTAAGAAGGGATTTTTGGAGTAGCAAGCCCTTAGGAAGCGGGCGGGGGGGGGGGGGAGGAGATCAACTGATACTTTTAATTTTTTTAGACGATGTTTTTGTCTCGCTTTACTTTTTGTTACATAACGTAATAGACAAACTCCAAAACTACCTACTTATCGTTTTCAAATATTCACCATTAGAAAGCTACATCATCCCTGAGTAACTCAAGCTGTAGAATATAATTCAAATTGTAACAATTTTTTAGCCTATGAAAGAAAGTCCTGTCGAGATCATTAAAAAACGCCACAATCCCAAATTACACGTGGGCGAAGCCGCGAGCGGAAAGCTAGTAGTTGATAAAAGTAACAAATTAGAAAGCTAAAAATAATCTATAGCAGATATAATTAATTAATGGTTGTTTATTTAAAACAATTTAAGTCGGCGAACTTATCAGCAAATAGATTGCATTCGGGTTGGCTTCTAAGAGCTTACTAACGCAATTAATACGCGGGGTACAGGAGTTGCAACATGAGCGGCAGTGCGACAAGTGGTCTCAACTAACAGTCGATGACTTCGGCTACTGAGCTAATTACTAGGAGCATAATGTCGATCCTCATTATGGATGTCAGGAGCTTCAGTAATTCAGTAGTAGCGGTGTATAAGCATTACGCGTAGCTGATCACACGCCCTTCTTATCTCCACTAATTTAAAACAGCCTAAAAGGAACTTTGTAGGATACAAGTAGGGACAGTAACCTAGAGTTATTTTGTAATGAAACCTCAGGTATTCGTTTTGTACTTTCTTAAGAAGGAGCGCAAATTTTGCTCCGTGCGAGTTCGGTATGGCTACATAACCCTTATTAGGCATAAGATCTACGAGTTAAGTGCCTGTGTAAATTTCGCCTACTTGCTGATCCCTTGCTGAGTATTTTTTAACGGAAACCCAGCAGCTACTTTTCATCGCACCTAGATTAGAATTTAAAAGAGAATTCTGCATCTTGCTTGCGATCACTAGACAGACTAGACTTTACATAATTCTAAAAACTAATCAGGACTGTTTTTTCTTTTTCAGAAATTCCTTGACCGTATTTTTTACAATGATAGTATTACATATAACATTTAATTATCTAGCCGTGAGAGCTGTTTGTTTGAGAACATTAAATGAACCAAGATTTTTACAAATCATCGAAACATATTTAAGAAAAGAAATGGTAACTACCCCGTGTATTGTCAATCAAAATGAACCAATAGTATTCTTTCGCTTGGGATCGAATCTTTTAGGTAAGTTTTTTTGTGTCTACATTTCCTATTCGATCAGGTTCATAATTTTGGATACGTGATTTATAAAAATACAATTTCAGATCGAAGGTTATGTGGATTTTCTATAAAAATGGGACACTCAATGAAAAAGTTTGTTAAGAAACATCCTAGAGCGCGTTATATGAAAGGTGTGCAGGACGTTTTCAAGGCGAAGGAATACGTTTTGCTGCCGTACATGCAGTCACGTAAGATTTACGTCATGCTGCGCGAGTCGGCGACCATTAACGACCAGCTCTGTGCCTACTTTCACGCGGTGCTGTTTGGCATAACAATATGTGCCATCAATGACTATTTTTTGGTATGTACCCGTTTTGTTATTGATTAATGTATTATATAAGAGTATAAGATTTATGTCAGTGCTCTACAAATAATAAACTCGGCCATAGAGTGAAATACAAACCACATGTTTTCATAGTCAGCTAAATGTATGTTTATGTATATCACCTAATTAACAATTACATTAGTGGTTGTATGGCGTAGAATTTTTAAAATAATAAATTTCTTTTACAATTACAGCCAGTTTACAAAACTACGGAATCCGCGGAGCGTCCATTTTCACAAATATGTCACACTTTGCACCGAGCTGAATGGACCAAGGAGGCTATGCTGCATCCGGTTGGCAGATTCTCTCTGGAACCTTCTATAGAACTTATGCAGTTTTTGAACGATATTGTAGAAAAAGAATGGATTGTTTTGGCTGTAGGGTTAAAACAAACAGGTAAGTTTATATTCAACTTGTTATACCTAAATAATTACATATAAACAATATAGACTCAACTACGGGCTAGTAATATGGCTAGTATTATTTTTAGAGTAAACTCAAAAACTAATATCATACGCCATACCACGTACAAATACTATATGACGAGCACTAGTTTTCGAATTATGTTCGGTGTTCCGATTTTAGTTATTTTTTTGTAGAATCATCAGAGTAAATATGCAGTATCGCAACTTTAAATATTTTTAGCTGAAGCTTTAGTTAGTTAACGTGGTCAAAAAACACAGTACCGAAGATTTTCGAATATCTTTGATTTCGAAGATTTTATAATAATGCACTCAGAATCTTGAAACTTAGTACGAAGCAAGGAAAAACTGCGAAAACGTTATAAATGTTACTTAATAAACTTTCTTTAAAAGGGAAAAAACTAAAGATTATTCCAGACTTATGAATGTACACATGGGAACATGAATTTTGCTTTGCTTAGTTTAATAAAATCAATTCAAATTAGGATAAAATGTAGCCCTTATTGAACGTCAACATGATAATGATAATAGACAGCACCCCATCGCCCACAACCACAACCCATTATAATTACCTGTACAATAATCTTGCATGTTAAATTAGACCTACTTTTCTGTTGCTGATAAAACTAAAATTGTAACATGCGTATGGTTAATGCGTGACTAGGCATGATAACATAATCTGATTTGATGATGGAACTAGAAGATAGCAGTGAGAGCTCTCCAATAAACCGGTACAATTGCGTTTAATATTAACGAGTACTTGTTAGATTCCAAAGAAGAATTTTAGATAATATTTTCAATGAAGAATTATATGATAAAAAAGTTATATTTAGTAATAAATTATCAAATAATAACGATAATTTATTTCAACAAGCAAAATACACTTATAGAAACAGCGTAATATCTTTTAAAATTTTGTGAACATCTGTGTCTGAGCTAGATAACTAAATATCTGTATTTCAGACAACAGCGCTCTTCCCTAAAAGGATTCATTTAACTGTATACAAATAAAGCGGGCCACAATCAGGTAGTATGCTAATAAAATTTTGACTAGTGAAAAGTGAAGACCTCCCTGTGTGTATGTGTGTAGGAGGATGAGTATGAGACTTAGCAAGGAACATTAAGTATTTGTTCAGTTTCATTATAGTCCAACTTATGGATGTATTCATAAAGTTTCCTTTTGAGCTCCCTAATATTTAAACTTTGTATGTCAAAGATTTACTAATTTAAGTGTATAAATATGGATCCAGAAAGAGAAAAAAAATCAAAGAGGATAAAAAGAAATTGCAGGTATAACCGACATTTGCGCGGGCGGAGTCGCATGCAACAGATAGTTTTTACATGATTTTCATTTCTCTCTCTACCTTTTAAGACCTGAGTTGAAAATAGTCTAAGTCTCTAAATACTTACTGTCTTAGATCTAGTGTAGCGTTATCGGTAATAGGTAACTGCGTTTTAGGCATCACTATTGTTACGGTGTATTAACAAAAATTGTCAACAACACATGTCATAAACATTTTTGGTCAAATCTTTTAGATGACTTTGTATATCTTTTACATCCTACATCTATGGCTTTAAATTTTAGGAAAAGTGGCTTTTGGCGTAGGTACGTCACATACAGTCACGCGCAAACTCCAATCCCCTACTGTCGTCAATTTGTGTTTGATAGAAGAATAAAAAACCTATTCATTATCATTAATTGATCAACAGTATGAGCACTAAAATAAAATCGTCGACGACCCTATTATGTGCAATACTTACGAACATTTAATAAATATTTATATGTGTCTTTACAGGTTGGGATCTATCAAAACATCTACTTGTGATAGAAGAATGGCGTATATGTACGTCTACCGTAGTAGCTAAAATAATACCCCCAGCCACAGGGCACCCTAGTGTTGCACCTCGGAGAAGTTCTAAACTGATAACTTTTTCTGATCATCGTGGTAGGAATATCAACGACGCCTCTGAATACAAAGCTTACACGATTGAACCTGATAAGCAACTCGCAGGTGGAGCCGCAGATACCAACGCTGAAGGTGATGAGAGTGTGGGACGGGCACCGATCGAACCAACGAGTTTGTCGATCATCCCCGAGCATAAGAGTAGACATCCATCACTACAAGATGACAAAGATGATTCGACGGACTAACTTCAGTCAACGTATTTAATAATAATTTAGCCAAATGACATCATGCGTCAAATCTGATATAGGCGTTCAATCTATGTGTATTGTGTGGTTCTTAGAAAAATTGTCGTGTGTGTAGTGTGTGTCTATACAGTGTGTATATTTGAACGACGGACTTATTCAAACCACCAATAGTTTATTCATAGACTTCACCAATAAACGTATAAACAATAAAAAAAACCCTGATTATTGACGAACAAAATCGTTCCAAAAAAGTCCTAATAACTTCGCAACGTTTTAACACCCTCGCGCTTATCGAACATATGCGCGGTCAATGACCGGCGTCGACGTAGGTATGAATGCATTTCACTGCGCGGCACTCGTCGTCGACATCACAAGGGGCGCGGGGGGGCTTGCGCGCTCGCTGCCTTAGCGGCGGCACGTGTTTGGCGCGTGATATTAGGCATTTTGCGTTCTGTGTTTATAAATACTGTATTTTATCGGATAGTTATATGAAAAATTAAGGTCATAGTTTTTTTACATATTTGGGACGAGAATCGAATACTGACCACCCTCCTTCAATAAGTCCGTCGTTCAAATATACATGCTGTATATTGTCTATATATATAAATCAATTTAAAACCAACAACGAATAACTGTTAAACATTTCCTTCCAATATTTTTACAAGATTTACCTAAATGTATGTACCTGATTGTTGTCCCTAACTGCTGGATCTTTTATTAGAGTATGTATACTTATCCACTTGTTGAATGAAATATTATAGTTTATTTTTTGTAACTGTTCATGTAAAATACATTCCTCGGCTCAGAAGTATATTGAGGTTTACTAATCAGAATAAAGACTGATTTATATGATTAAATAAGTGTATGAATGTTTATAAATAAAAATCTTTATAATATGTCTATGGAGCTTTATTACTAATACATAATTATAACTAGCCTTTAGTCAACTTCTTCCGTTTTCTCTGCATCTGTCAAAATAAATGTATGTTGAGTAAGCGATATCGATATCAAATACCATGTACTTACGTACCTAACTAGGTCAATGTTTTATCAGTATAAATGGCAGGCAGGAATAGTTTTATTGCGTATAATTGTGAAAAATACACTCCTGGACTCCTAAGGGTGCCTGTCCACCGGAGCGGAGCTAGGCTGCGGAGCGGAGAAACTGGGATATATTAGCCAATAGGATTGCACAGCGAGTAAGGAGCGGAGATTTTGTACAATCCTATTGGTTAATCAATCTGAGTTTCTCCGCTCCGCAGCCTAGCTCCGCTCCGGTGGACAGGCACCCTTAGACGAGTCACCTAGCATAACGATCTGGAATGTTCCTAAGTTCGAAAAAAAAGTATTTGTCTTATTTATTTAGTTGGCATTTTTTCGCCTAGTTAACATTCGATTGGTTATAAATTAAACATAGTGATCTCGAAAAACTAATGAAGAGTTGTAGATGTTAATGTTTTGGAAACCTTAACAATACAAAGAGCTTTCTTAGTTTATTATTTATATATCTACGGATTAAACCTTTCTCTAATATTTTTGTTAATGATTGAACCAACAAATGGGCCACTCACATCAGTTTTGAAAATAGATATCTGAACTTGACATATTCACTAGTGTTGCTTCAGTAGGTATTGATTTAGAAAATAGCGTAGATAGATATTGACGAACATAGATATACATCGACTCATAATGTTTATGCATCAACCACATTTTTTGTGGTAATCAAACAACCAAATACACTGAAATAATATCGGTTTTTACATTTGTAAATACTGGAAATAAGATATTCATTTAGACAGATTAAAACAGTTGAATGTGACTGAAACACATGAAATATCTTTAAAGTAAGAAGAGTACGAACTATTACGTTTAAAATCGAGATAAACAACCTACATGACACTTTGATAGAAGGTGTGACTGAAGTGAGATCAACGGGAGAACTATCTCGACGCCGCATACTTACTTTAGGTTTAAGCCTTTTCTGGGTTTGAAATTTTGGAAACTGCGCCTGAGGTAGCGGCTTAAGCTGTGGCTCTCGTTCAGGTCGGTTTAAGCCAGAGAAACGTAAATCTACAAAAGCCAATCGAGTGTTCAACATTTTAAGTACAACTATATCCACACCTAATGATTTTAAACTTTCGCGACTTGAACACATAATTTAGACGACAAACGGGACTTATTCGCGATATAATTCGATATTTCTTTTCTCCCGACGTTTCGATCGAGTTACACCGACCGTGGTTACGGGTCGACTGATGAAACTCGATCGAAACGTCGGGAGAAAAGAAATCATATCCACATACTAGTCCTTAGTACTATATACCAGTTCTAAGGACTATTTTAATAAAGTCTTGACATATTGGTGAGATAAGAAAGCAAGACTAAAGTCTTAAAACGCGTTAAATTCATCTTCATGCCAGGTTTATCGACAGTTTATACGACAGTAACTATAGCGTATAAATCGATTCGCTGCACTGTAGTGTACGTGGCGACGCTTCATGTTAACGATGTAAAAAGATGAACATTTATGTAAAGTATCGAACTTTAGCTTCTATTCCAAATAAGTGTACATTCAATTTTGTTGTCATAACCAGGGAAGAGCAAAAGGAAAGGAAATTTGGTATAAATGAAAACTCAAGTATATACTACACCATACCACTTTATTTTAGTATTGTCAAATATTGGATCGTTTCGTATTGGTAAAAATGACAACATGACGTCGCACCGCCATTAAATTATCACCGAACTGTTCAAGTAGACAATCAAACATGTTAATTTTGTAACTATAATAATTTAAAAGTAATAATATTGGTATTGCGTCCACAATACTCACAGTACCGAAACAATGCGAAGGGTTCATGCGACGTGATTGCTAAGTCTATGATTTATGTAAATATTCGCTTTAGCGTTAAGCTTTGTATATCAATTATACGATCTCTTGCATGCATCTACATTACATTCGTAAATACTTTGGTAAATTGTAGTGACAGTAAAACTAAAGGTTGATTTAAAATTAAAAACAAAGGAATAATTGCAGCATGTAAAATTAATTAACTCAGTATCTCTTATACCAAATTTATTCATCCCGCCTAAGTACCTACGAGACCAACCAAGTTAAAATCATTCATAATTGACTTATGATTGAACCTAAGTACAATACTGAGTAAGCTGCTAAATTTTGGGGTTCTAATGCAAATGATTTATAAATATTACGACAGAATGGATATCGCATTGGCCTAAGAGAACAGTATGCACAGCACACTGCGTATTCACTATTAGAGTTTCTACGTAAAACGACCTAAGTGACCAACCACTAGTGCTAGTTCGTATTCCGGCGGCTACGTGGATTTTACTATTGAAACACACCACCGCAAAGTCAATTTCGAAACCATATGTACATATTATTACAAGAAATAAAATACAACCAATTATGAAAATCATACTACAATAATATACAGAAAAATAGTATCAAACAATATTCTCATCACAGAAATAAGTACTCAGTGGTATAATGATTTACTAAATAAATTACAATATACTCAACAATAATAATAATAAAAAACAACGCAAATAAAAATGCATCACTTACTCTTACTACTACGATGACAATAAAATAAGAGAAATGATTAATTTTGGTAGAAAACATTTGAAAAAATATCACTACATAAATTGACTATTGGTGTTACGTGTGTATCAAACTCGGTACTTCCGTTCAGGGGATTCGTGTTAACTACCTGAAGCACGTATTACGATCTAGCCTGAACGAGTTGTATTGTTTTGTTCGGTATTATTATTACTTGGCCACCTGCTTGATCAGCATGTCGGTGCTGAGAGACTTGGGCCGCTCGATGGGCAGGCCGAGCGCGCGCGACCAGATCATCTGCGCGAGCACGCCGAGCGCGCGGGACACGCCGAACATCACCGTGTAGTAGTTCATCTCCTTCAGTCCGTAATACTGCACGCACACAATATAAATCAATAAATAAATGTCTTGGGACAATATCCACACACGGCCAACTGATCCCAAGCTAAGCAGAGCTTGTGTTATGGTAATCAGACAGCTCATAAACATACTTATATACTTCTAAATATACTCATGTTATAGATAAATCACACCCAGACACAGAACAAATTATCATGCTCATCATACAAACATTTGTCCTGGGTGGGAATCGAACCCACGACCTCCGGCTTAGCAGTCAGGGTCACTAACCACTAGACCAACAGGCCCGTCTTCCATATAAACAGTGTCATATACAGTGTAATATGCCAAAGATATTAAACAAATGAGTTACCTGTAAGAGGACACCAGAGTGAGAGTCCACGTTGGGCCATGGGTTCTTGACCTTGCCGAGCTCTGTTAGGATCGGGGGCACGACCTTGTACACAGCGGCGACCAGCTTGAACAGAGGGTCGTTGGGCAAATGCTTGAGGGCGAACTCACGCTGGCATGTGTACCTTAAAAATTAAAGAACAAATAATATTAATATACACATCATAGATCAATATAATTTATCTATATATATATAAAAATCAATTGCTGTTCGTTAGTTTCGCTAAAACTCGAGAACGGCTGAACGGATTTATCTCATCTTGGTCTTGAATTGTTCGTGGAGGTCTAGGGAAGGTTTAAAAGGTGAGAAAAAACCGAATAATTGCCGGGCAAACCCTAAAAACAGCCCTTTTCTTTTTCCTATACAAAAGTTTAGGTCTTTTATTTATCTTTGGGGCAGTACGAAGTCTGCGGGGTCAGTTAGTGTCTTATATAATCACACAGATAAATATATAAAGGTTCTTTGCCTTACCTGGGGTCAGTCTTCCTCAATACAGCGTGACCGTAGCCGGGCACGACCTGTCCAGACTTCAGGGTCTTCCAGATGAACTCTTTGAGTTGCTCCTCGGTGAAGTTGTCACCGACTTGTTTGCGCAGTTTCTCCAACCAGATAAGCACCTACACAAATAATATATATTATATTTTTGAAAACAATGTTGGATGTATCCTTAAAATATCACAAACATAACGTAATAAACGTAAGTTTAAAGACATGGTAGTCTGTAACTCATTCTTTATTTGCATAAAGGTTGAATGTGCACTCTACTAGCTCCAGACTAAAGAAATTTAGCACACTGGTCCTCATGCCAATTGGTGGCATTGTATGTCTTCGCAGGAACATCCCAATTTATAAACACTTACGAATTTCGTGAGATCAGACGAGCGGTGACTCACATTGTGCAATATAATAATACAGAATGTTTTGAATGACCTGTGAAAACAAAATCCTCACGTCTATCTAAGTACGGCCATAAATAAATCATAATTAACGCTTTATTTTCCTGGTGCACGTTATAATCTGTCTATAAATGCCATATTTAGTTTTATAGCACAATTATTTCAAAACAATGTATGGAAATAACAAATTAATCATCAACTGGGAAGCGGGATGTGCATAACAATGATAAATTCCCTCTACATTTGCAATCTCCACGTGGGATCCACTTGGCGAAGACATACAGCCATCATAATTCACAAGAGCCATGATAGTATCGTAATGTAAGCGTTTTGCAGAATTTCACATCATGTCATCCTCCATTTAGAGACAATGACTACATTAGCAGCTAACCGCGGTTATCCGCACATGTGACGCATTAATTATAGTGATGTTAAACTACTTTAAAACTGTAATAGGATTTGTTTAACAATTTCTACATGAAGGTCTGATGATTAAAAAAGTAGAAGAAAAATTTGCCCTATGTCAAATTTATATCTGTTTATCCATATTACTTGACAATGATGATGTCTAAGAGGAAGATTAAATTGTATACGAACCTCCTGGTTAGCCAGTCCGTGAAGGGGACCAGCGAGACCGTTGAGACCGGCGGCGAAGGACAGGTAGGGGTCGCTGAGAGCAGAGCCCACCAAGTGCGTGGTGTGAGCAGACACGTTGCCTCCCTCGTGGTCACTGCACAAACAAAACTAACATAAACCTTACGAAATTTACCACAAAAACTAGAAAACAAATACTATATTGTCTTGTAACATTGTTACAGACATAGAATAGTACATAATTATAAGTAGATAGTTAATATTTGAACACCGGTTCAGTCCAATGTGTGAGTCTACATTTAATATAAAACTACCTATTGTAACAAATACTTCTTTCTTTCTACTTTCTTTCTTATACTCAAATTGATTACACAATAAGATAAACCAAACGTGTTTGCGAGAAATGTGTTATACTTAGATCACACCAAGGTGTTACAGGTTTATTTACACAGAATATAAATAACAGATGATCGCATGCAGTTGTTGTTTAGAAGTTAAGGACAATACTTGTTTGTAGTATAATGTAGTTGATATTTATAACAATACGTTCAAGGTGATGAGAACATTGAGAACACTTTTGTTACTGAAGAAATTCTGTTAATTAGAATTCAAAACTTATTGAACAGCTTCTTATATCGCCGAACAGCAATTTGAGAGAATAATAATATGAAATTTGACTTAGTAGTTTAACAAATCAGAGCTCAGCTGAGCTGGAGTGATTAAAAAAAACTATTTCATCGCGAAGCTATTGGCACGACAAGTGTCAATTAAAATATGATATTGAAACCGTAGTATTAAATAAGGCAGTCGTGTTCGTGTTACAAGCGCAGCAAAATATTAATGATAGGTCTTATGTGCATAAATGAGCGTTTATTCGCTAAGCTAAAACATGCCAAGAGCGTGGATGACACAAACATAATAAGACATAATCTCGCAGAGCTGTTAATCATGAACAAACATGCAACGTAAAGAACGTTTACACACCACTTACGATGTAGGTAAATAAAAATATAAAGAACCGCAAAATATCGTTATTTCTTGTCTAATATATTACATAATACAGCATTACATAAGTTTTTATTTTTATTATTTGATCCGATCGTATGTGGTGTTTGTTTATTATTCATTTCACACACTTGTTATTGACACATTGCTATGCTGAAACTCTTGTTCATCAATAGTTATCTAGAGTTAAAAACGTATGTGTTAACATGCACCAAAATTCGCACCTGGCAGTAATAGCAGAATAGTTAATTCATTGAACATTCGCTTTATCGGCTAAATGCGATAACTTACATCTTATTAGGATGGTAGCTCTAAACATATGTTTTGGGATGTTAAAGACGACGGCGTGACGTTCTTCCAATAGGCTACATCAATACAGCCTTCAAATAATACCACATAAATAATATTGGTTAACTTGTCACCGTATCGGAAGAAAATTGATTCTAGAATAAGGTTAAGGACTATAATGTTACGTAATAACACATTTCAAGCAAATCTCGTTTGGTTTTATCTTGTCGACGAAAATAAGTATTCTCAGTAAGTACTTACAGTACAGACTTACGTGTAGTGATTTCGTTACAGTTACATAAGTGTGACGCACGTACCTGTGGATCGTGAGGTAGAGACGCATGAGCTCCGTGAACTGCGGGTCGTCGAAGCCGAGCATGGTGCAGTAGTTGGCGGACCAGTCCTTGTTGTCGTCGATGGCGCCGATGCCCTTGCCGTCGCGGTATGTGTTGCGGTAGATAGTGGCAGCGATCACCGGCAGTTTGGCGATCAGGTTCATTGTGTCCTCGTAAACGTACTGTTACGGAGAACATCCTTATTAATATTAGTATCCAGCAAAGAATAATCGTTTAGCAACAAACACATAGAAACCAAGTGGAATTTTTGGGATAGGTACAGCTGATAAGGATAGATGTAGATAAATAATTTTACAACGGTCATTAAGGTTTTATCAGTAGGTATCAGTTGCGTAAATGAGGCAGTACGCCACTTTAAAGTAGATTTGAATGTTTTACGGGCGTTTGCGTACCTCCCAGTACTTGGACTTGTGGACACCCTCTGAGTAGGCTTTGGCGAAGGTAGACTCGCTGTTGAGGGCGGTGACGGCGGCTGAGAACTGAGACATAGGGTGGAGCTTGCTCGGCATGTTGTTCAGCATGGTAACGACGTGTGCTGGCAGCTCAGCCCTAACACAAACATTACATTTTATTAGTTACATAACTGCTACTTGTACCTGCTTAATAAAGTACATGAATACAAAGTTTTGCAATACATCGGAGAAAAACGGAATAAGCTTATTTAATTTCAAATAATCCTACTTAACAACCACTAAGAAGCGGTGAAGGACGGCTGAAGTGACATTACGTTGGCTTTCGAAAGTCTTACTTATAAAATACTATGTCCGAATTTCATGCTAGTATCAAAATATCGGTATCTTTCTTAGTTCCCAATATTGTGGAAAATATTAGATGCCGCGTAAAGAGTACAAATGAATAATGTCAAGAGATCTGCTGTATAAGGTAAGGCGAGTAACAGCTATGAATGCTATGATCAAGGTCAACGGCGTGACTCGCGATCGGTATTCATTTGAATAAGTGCTGTCATTCAAAGGCCAACGAATCAAATTTATATATTTAAGTTTAATTAATATTCATGTTTGTAGGAAGTAGTAGCGATAGTCATATGTGAACAAACCTTTGTGCCCATTCCTTGGACAGGGCCTTAACTTGAGCGTCGGTGGGGACTTCTCCGGTCACGAGGAGCCAGAAGAGACCCTCGGGCAGAGGCTCCTGGCCTCCCTTAGCCTTGGGCAGCGCGTTCTGGCATTCAGGGATGGACATACCGCGGAAACGGATACCCTCATCGGGGTCCAACACGGAAGTCTCCCAAACCAAACCCTTGATGCCACGCATACCACCGTACATCTGACGTCAAACAATAATAATGTCATATAAAAATGCCACGAATATATGTTGAAAACGTAAGAAAGGCCAACCTTGCCAAACACATTACCCAAATAAAGTTTGGCTCTTCCATTCAAATAAGGTTCAACGACCGCCAGCTTGGATACTGTATTATCTTGTACGACAGGAGGAGCTCATATAAGAATATTAAATAACGTCGAATACGAACACAGGTAGTTTTACATTTCACGAAATAATGTCATTGAACTTGTATTTGAATGAGATAACCAAATTTAATGGACAACGAATTGAGGACAGTGTTGACATTGTAAACGGACATTAATATAATTGGTTACGTCTTTGTATCTGTTATTAAATAAATGTGTTAACCCATTATAGGGTCATGTTATCGCTAGGAAAACACGTGTGTTGACTTACCATGTCCACGGTGACCTCTCCGACCTTGGTGGCTCCATGTTTCTTGCGGAACTCGCGAACCTTCTCTTGTTCTTTAGGGATTTTCTCCTGAAGAACGCTTTTGAGGTTGGTCGACTCCGCGCTCAGACCCCTCAGCAGAATCGATGCCGTCGGGCATACTTTCTGAACGAGACAAAGAAATAAACGTTAGTATTTTCACATTAAACTAAATGAATATTCAATACGTACTAAATTTAAACAACCTAATAAATTATAATTCCTGGATCAAAGTGCAACTTGTGTATTTGCCAGGTCAGGCCGAGGTAAACAACACGAAACAAATATTATTGTTAACCATACAATAATGTATTAGGATGTTTCCTCAAATAACTTTGGGTGTGTACTTTAAACTACTAGACGTTTCAAGGTGATCTCCAGTATGTATAATCATTAAACCTCTACGCCAAGTCACGTTACCTACCAACTAAAAATGAGTCCATTTAAAATATGATAATTACCCATTTAAAACAACAAAGTTTTAAATTTCCGTTTCTATTATCTTAACACTTATGTAGTTTGAAACAGGCGAATATAAATTACTTGCGACAAATTAAGTACGCAGGTACCTCTTTACATATTCACACATCAAGACTCGAGGTATTTTTATATAAATGTGTAGGTTTCGGTAATAAATATCCGTATCTACATTATTTTCAATACTCCGACACATCATATCTGTTTAGGTACGTGTAAAGTATAAAATATATTAGAAGTATAAAAACTTCTTTAAACTGACATTCGTATCGGTTAACGCTTGTATTAAACTATCTGCTATCATTAAAACGATTAAATAGACTATCGAGCACTGATCTTTACGGATCAATCTGTGACAAACAAAGTGACTAGGAAGTGTTTGAGTATAAATAGAATCATCGTAGCAATTATAGCGGCAGCGATTCAATCAATAGTACATTGGTAGGTCAGCGCGGGCCAGAGTTTAACCTAATTGACATTATAAATCACATTACGTGCGTAAACCCTTCATTTTATTATCGAGAAGTGGATAACAACTAATACCCTGATATATGTAAGTGCAGTCTTCGTGAATAGTGCAGCTATTTTATAATTGTTGACGTAACAACTTAGAGTTTCGCAGATGATCGTCGGTACTTTAAGAGGATATAACAACAATATACCTTGAAGTCATTAATTTAATCAATAATGTTCACCTTGCTTATTATCTTCATTAGGCAATTAAGATCAGTTCAGTATATTAACTGTACTTAACATTTTGCTATTCTAAATTTATAGTAACTGTCTTGTTAGCAGAGGGATAACTATACAGAATGAGCCGAACGTCGCTTTAATAGTTCCAGATTAGACGACAGTAATCGCTATGACGCTATTTATGAAATAATGAAATTTTTACTGTGTCTCGCGGTACTATGACCCGGCATTCAAATGGTTGACAACAGGCTGTAAGTAAGGCGCATCAGTTTTAATGACGAATATGACACCCGAGTGCGAGCAACCCCATTGTCGCATTCATAATCTACTACGGTTAACGAGGACACGGCGCATGCTCAGTGAGGTCAGAGGAAAGAAGGCCGAACAGACGATTATGTAAAAACCCAGGCCTTGTTCGATATTTTCCTCGAAGTAACAGTCCCTACTATTTAATTCATAAGTAAAGGGAAAATTAAGTATTAAAACAAGACTAAAAAAGAACAAGGTCTTTCTATTTATTTTGTACCGGATAAAGGATGAAAAAGCCTTCTCAGATGTCTATTGAAATTGCCACAATAGACGCCTGCCCAACTTTGTAGAGACGTCTTTTGTCTTAGCAAACAGTGCACAGAATTGCAATTCAAAAAGATAACAAAAGGACCTCAATAAAAGAAGCATAAAATAATATAACTTGGTCTTACGGTAAAGGCAGGTAAATGATTGCGCGTACTGAGCCCGAGACCATAAGCGGCTAAGGACTGCAAAATGCAGAACCTCAAGGCTTGTTTTGGCCATATAACTTACCTTACACATTTTTCCGTATAACGAAGTGAGATCATTTATGAATGTACAAAATGCTTACTAATGCTCTGACTTTTATAGACTGATAATCTCGTTCCATAATGGTTTAATCATTGTTAAAAATTATATACGCGTGTATTAAGAAACGCTGGAAAAACGTAGCCATAAATAGTACGGTCGAATACGACAGGAAAATTACGTTATTAATATAAAGTGCTCGAACGAAAAACTGCAATAAAATCTGGAGACACGAGTCTTATTTATATAAAGTTTCCACCGTTTACGTCAAGGTCAATATTATAATAAAAATGGACACGGTAATAATGCAGGCCTTACTACACATGTTAGATAAATAACGTGATTCTATTGACCAGTCTGTGAATAAATTCAGACTTCTCTTTCTTTTCCTTAACCAATATGCACTATTTAATTACGTGTAATGGGAATAATATTAATATATTACTGGGATGTCCGTTACGTAATGTCAACAAACAATTCCATACAGAAAAGATTTCAAAAACTGGTTTCAGACCTCAGCCTTACGATATTGCTCGCTACGTGAAGGAGTTGTGAATGCAAAATAAAATTACTAAAATGTATCATTCGATGATGCGAGTGTGACGTGTACAATAAACTCGTTTGTCAATGAACTATTCTTGCAATATTTATTGATGCTGTAAATAGGTAGCTAGCTGTAAATATACGAAATAATGTATAAATCAGTTTCTAAATAACGTTGATTTTCTGTTTATTTTAAACGAGGAAGATTAGACTTTAACAAATGGCCGACACTTTATGACGCCTCGGTTTAAATTGTGGTACTTCCCCGATCCAAAGCTCAAGAGTTCTGGCCCAGTTTAGCTTCCCCCGCGGCGTTATGTGTATAGCGATTATATACGAACATTAATAAATCATGCTGGGTATTTATAGCACTATTTCAGTTAACATAATGCTGTATGAACCTGTTGTTCAATCCTTATTATCACGAGAACTGATACCAGTCTAAAATATTGAAATCTTATGGAATTATGCTGTTTTTCAAGTTGGAAAGAATTGAAAATACAAAGGAAGTAAAAAAAGTTAAATTAGGAAAAGCTTTTGTGACCAAGTACAATTTTAAATATATTTCAAATCATAAAGACAGGATAATCCACATAGGATTTTTTCTAACTCAACTCTGTTCTTGTTTTCATTGATTCTGTTTCTTGTAGTCACTTAGGAATTTGAAGTGTTCAAATCATTTTATTTAAAGAAAAAGTATTTTAGTACGAAAACAATGGTGAATCAATTGGCGCGACACGCTAATTAAAATAAATTAAACCTCAGATAACAACTAACCGAGAACTGTCGATAGAATCTGAAGGTCTCTTGTTTCCATTTTTCAATGTGGAAATGAAGTCATTACAATGCTCTTAATATAAACGGTAAACTAATGAGATATTAGTATTCTCATTCATATATTTCTTCCGTTGGTACTATAATTTTCTTTTGCTATACCGCGTAAAACTTTCTTTTCGATACTCGATGAAGTTTATCTCTGAAAATAATTAAAATTTACAAAACGTTATCTAAGAAAAGCAAAGTCAAACATTTCTAGTTTCATACTCAGTTTAAACGGTTGTTTTATCAATTCTTATCACATTACTACCTATCACATAATATTCTCTGATATATTTTATTCAACAATCAGCAAAAGCAATGTTCACGTGATAACATCGCTAAAACAGTCAGAAATATTGAGGCTTTATCTAACATCGATGTATTTGGTGTTATAACATTGCCTCTGTACAACTAGATTTCATTAAATAAACAAAACCGTCGTTTTTGCTATACTATTAGAAGCCATAGCTCAGCGCAACCTTGAACGAGTGCGTCATAGAGCGGCCGAGGTTCTTCAGTTTCATTTTAGATCCGCGTTACTTCCATGTGTTTAGTTTTCGATAATACCCAAATACAATCGTTTTGTATGTTTTCTATATACGCTACATGTCAATTGTTAACTATACGTGTAACATGTGGCTATAATAATCGTGAGCATTTGGGCGAGTGCCCGAGGCGAGTGCGGGTTGACCTGCGTGGTTATCTTTAGAGTTGGGACATAGCAGAGGACACACATCGTGAATGTCATTGCGAGGATTTCTGTTACATAGTTTACTGATAACGATATCGCGGAACCACGATACGACACATGGAAGCCTGTGTTTAGCACACAGGACACCGTAACACATTCAAATTGAAAAGTCAAGTCGTTGGACCGAATTCTATATATCATTATGTAAATCTCCCGCGCGTAGAACAATAGCAGTGTCACCTGACATGTAAAGCCAACTGCGGCTCCTGATTATGTCATGAATTTGTGAGCAGTTACTATACCGTATCTCGTACGAGGTGACGTGTGGCGCGTGTGCTCGTTCAATGAGCGCGGTGTGATAACACAACATATGAGTTAAAACTTTACTAATGTAGGAATATCATGCAACTAGGTTCACGTGATTGAGAGACACAGAAGCGCGCGCTCTGCAGAGCGAGTGACATCGCTTATCACGCCAACAAGCGCCACCGTGCGTGACACTGACATAGATTGACCAAGGCCATTGCCACTGCCACATACTTTGTGCAAATCTCACATGATCAGATCTTTCCATAAAAGATCAATCATTGCAGTCAACAGGTTTAGTCTAACACAATGTGTCATATTTATATGTTGTCTCAAGATAAGATTAGGATAACATGTATTTGTACAGTATAATGTACATTGCAACAGGATAAATTAACTTGTAGTACAACTATTATGTAATTACAGTGCAAGTAGATAAATATATAGGAAGACAGGCCACTGTTTAAAATATTTTATTCACTTAATTAAAGTAAAGAAAGTATTGCATGGGCAATATGAGTCAAGGTTAAAAAGAAGGAATACAAAAGTGGTTATGAATGAAATATTATGCAGTTGCTTAGGATTGTGATGTCACTGTGACCAATTAATTGCTATTTTAATTATGAGTAGTTATGAATTAAGGCACCCATTTTTTGTCATTAACAAGATAATTTATTAAAGAGTTAAAATAGGAATGACTAGTAACAGTAACTGTGCTAATTATTTCTTTAAGAAATTAATAATGGCATCAATTAATGAACTGTGTTGATTATAGTTGCCTGCCTTTATTACAGGACAAAGGTTAATCAACCAACTTAAATATGATATTTCAAGGCAAATACAAGGAAACAACAAAATATAAATTTTAATGCAACAATAAATGAACATTAAATACCAAATGTAACATGAATTGAAATAATCAGACCTGACCATTGTTCATCAGCTTTTCATGACTAGATGGGCCAAAACATTAGTCACAATAATATGTATTGTAATCAGACTTCAATACTTAAAAAGTTTACATTTTAATTCAAATGCAATAAAGTAGGTAGTAGTACATAATAAAATACAATTTGAATATGTACATCCTATACATATTAATGGAACTGGGCCTAAAAAGGCGAAAACTATAGGTCACAGAGAACATTTTGTCTTTCTCAGTCTTACTCGTTTTTTTTTATTTGGAAACGCTAAACGAGCGTGTCGTTTTTTCGACCTCGTCGTTGTAAAAGATGAAACAAGATCATGTTCTAATGGTGGACCTTTAGAAACAAAAATAATACAACAAAATAATCAAAACCGAAATCAATACATAAAGATAAATAAAATGCTCTTATTTATTTAAATTTTTGGCCTAGGATTTCCCGCTGGAAATCGGCATGCTCGTAGCCGTACACCGGTACGTTACAATATCGGTGAATAATATTCATAGGTTTATAGCGTAAATTCAATAAAAACGGTTCTACGAGGTACTTGCTACCTCGATGCATTGCATCTGCAAATATTCCCAAAATAGTTTTTATTCACATTACATAACTTCGAACCCAAAATGTGGGCAAGAAGGTTATAAAAAAGTATACAGGGAACATTTCGGTGCATGAATGGAAAGCATTAATCAATAAGAAGAATTGTATATTAAATAAATATGTATTTACCTGCGCTTCTAATAATCTGCTTGATGTAATCCTGAATAGAGCCATTTTTCAAACTCACCGAGCGCTTACTACCACACACAACTACAGCTTGCTCGCGATCGATCGCATTCGCAAGTGGAATGTTGGCTGACTTGGCTTTAAAACCCACCCGCTAGGTTCGTGAGCTGTCACTTAATTAGTAAGATCAGTGTTGTAATTATAGTTTCAAACTATCGCATAACTGTCTTTGTAAATTGCAGATTTCTATGATTATTATGCTTATAAAAAATCAAAAATTTATTGCACTATATTGAGGCTATGCAGAATTCTTCATAAAACGATACTTCTTAATGCTCTATTTAAAAACAGTTTCATCCTAAAAACTGGTTGTAGTATTATTTGGCAACACGTATCATAAGTTTTCAAAAATTTACCGACTTTGTTTACTTTAGTAAACATATTTTATAATTCCCCACTTTATCGTTTATGTCTCATACAGGAAAATCCGCGATTCTTTACAATACTAAGAAGAAATAATCCTTATGTTTCTGACCGCTTCGAGGAATTACTCACGATTAATATAGGGGATTTCTCAAACATAAATCTTATGGCTACTATTAATTAAGAGAGACCTAAGCCTTCATACACCTATACTCTCAATAATACGGGTCGGTTGTATTGCAGTGCTTGCGACCGGGTCTTTAAATCCAAACTCAGTTTCGCCAGTCACATCAGGGCTCACGCTAGGAGGTGAATTTACTATGGGTCGCCGCAATCAAAATCGATAAGGAGAACTATATATATATTATTAACATAGCCTGATTGGTTCATGTAAAACTGTTAAACCAAGGCACTTTATTTTTTTACTTGTATTCCAGTCATAAAATGGACAACTTGTAGACTTAGCCGAACACGGTAAAGTTAAGTAAACTGTGCATGAAGCATGTGAAATGAAATTTATTAAAGTAGCAAAATGTTAACTTGATACTACTACCTACTATTTAACAGTAAAAAATCTAGATGAAAATAGAGTTATAATTGAAACGAAGAATATTTTCTGGCAATATAATATGGATGTTTCTGCACTGGCAATACTTTACATACATTTTCATTTTTCATACTTTTCATCAACCTTTGTCAGTGTCGGGCGCTGTTCCCGGTGTTTATTTTTTTTACAAAGGTTATCGCCTTGTTCTTAGAGTTCACCTTAAGTAATTTAGTGCTGTAGATAAATCATTTATATGTATTAACGTCTTATTCCTTTCTTTGTCAATATGCGTTCTCTTATTCTGGTATTTGTAATACTATGTTTGGGCTATGATGTACATGGCGGTAAGCATTTTCGACTAGGAAGAAGCAAAGGGGGTAATTTAGGAGGGCCTGGGGGATATCTAAATGAAAGCCTGCCACCAGCACAATGGTTCACACAAAAGTTAGACCATTCGAGCCCATCGGACCTAAGAACATGGAAGCAGGTAAGAAAATCAATACATTTTTTTAACCATTTTAGCCCTTCTATCACAAGTGTAGACTACATATGTAATTACGCAGTATAAACTCGAAGTTATTCTTCATTTTTTGTCATTTTCATATTGTATGAGGGGTCAAATATATAATGGGGAGTGATTATAATACATGAACATAAAATTTATTCAATAATGCTGTGGGAATAAAAATGAGTACTCAAAACTAAGTTGTGGTACTACTTGTTAGACTTAGAGGTGATACCTGCATCATAGGAACTGAAGATTCTGCATTGCTGTTGATTTTGGTTACACGACAGATGTGATTCTTTGTGTTGCATTCCCATATTTCCCATGGTCATATCTATAAGTGAAGGGTGGTAGAATTTGCACACATACACAGCAGTTTAGCTAGTAAAAGCCCGGTTTACCAGAAACCTCTTTGAGTCCACTTCCGCCGATAAAGTTCATGAACTCTCCTCATGGACTTCTACTCCTCCATCCCTGGCTAAAGATAAAGTATGGTATTAAAAAAAAAAAACAGTAAGTTCCTTTCGTACTTTGCCTATATTCGAAATCTTGTTGTAATGATTTACATTACTGTTGTGGGGGGGCCAAATGGAATACTCTTTTCTACACTAATTTTGCACAGCGCAATGCACACTTAATAAGTGTGCATTGCGCTGTGCAAAATTGAAAACTTGAAACTACAGCTAGTTGCAGAGGCAAAAGTTAATAACTTTAAGTTGGTTTTACCAAATTTTTTTTACAAAATTTGTTACCTTATAGATATAAAGTAAAACTAGAATTTGAAATATATTTAATAAAGTACTAGCTGTTGCCTGCGAGAATGTTGGCTATAGCTACTAAAACGTCATCCACGTCAGACACTGTTGGTTAAAACATAAGCTTCATGTTAATCCAGGGAGTCAACTAACTCCTTACCACATTTAGTATCAATTGCTCCAGTTGTTTGAGCTTGAAAAAGTAACAATCATCTATTTATTCATCTTTACTGGTTTACAGCTGTCAGTATTATGAAGACCAAACATTACCTTCTGCATCTTGATAGGGACTTCAATACAATATCTGCTTCCCTAAAGTGTGCTCCAAATCTTTAAATTGACTATGTTTTGATAAGTTGCGTGGAAGGAGGCAACATCTGTTAGTGCTCATACAGATATGCTCTGTATGAGGTGCAGAGGTGCTAACACTTTTTGGTCAGTCTTCTGTTTGTTACCTGATTTATAGTTCAACCAATCACACTTTGCCTGGTTACATATGTAAATGTTGGGAGTAACTCAACATTGACTAAAATACATTATTTGTGTGACAACATGACATTGCTGAACAGTTGTGCAATTGAAAACAAAAACTCTCTCTACTCTTATTTGTCTCCAATTGAAATGCTAGTAGAATCATTTTAAAGCAATTTGCTTTTCTTTCAATGAAGTCACTAGACCATATAATTCTGCCATAACATGGTATGTTATTTTCCAAATAATGACAAAATTAGGAACTCTGCCGCTGCATGGAAGAAAGTACATTTCTTTGTACTATGATAATACATAAATTACTATTATTATTCTTTCACTGTGTAGCAATTGAATGGTATTATTTATATATCTGCCTCATGTAAATGATTGTTATTACAGTTTTAACTATGATTGCATTCTTATTACTTGGTTCATAACTATGATAACACAATTAAATCATATTTAATATGATAGTAATTGTATTAATTACCATAAAAATTGCCAATTGGCCAATTGCAAGTTGGAGTAAACTTCCATGTATTGTTACCTCAATGAATTGCATTGTAGCTTTCTTCTAATTTGTCATTAACTAGTACAGTAGTACTAAAATAGTGTTACTACTCATCTTTGAAGTAATTTGATAAATTGCACCTTTAGTATCGTAACGCATGGCGACGGTTTTATAATAGTCAACAAAAATCAATACGCTGCGCCGCGGATGGGCTAACCTAGAATTAAAATAACTTTGGCGAATGGAATGACGTTCAGATATATAGGGCTAAGTTGAACTACCCTAAGGATGAAAATGAAAAACGTTTATTGCTTAAAACACAAACAGCAAATAATACATGTTATTCCCGCATATAATAACATTCGCGAATGTTTGCATAAATACGCATTTCAATTCTAATTTCATAGAGTTGAGTTCTGATGTCGTAAAGATAGCGATATGAAATTGAAAGGTCTGTAGGACTGTAGCCAATACAATAGGAGAATTATAAAGGCAGTAAATAAAATCATGTTTAAAGATTAGAAGTTATTCAAGTTTTCATAACCTTTGTTTTGATATTTTTATAATAATAAATAAACCAGCCTAAATACGTCCCACTGACTCCCACTGCTGGGCACAGGCCTATTCCCATATAAAGAAGGTAACCTTGATATTTTGGAGTAAATACTAGTGCACTTACGACTAATAGTTAACTTACCTCAAAAATATCCTTCATGTCAAGTGAAGATATCACTTACTGCAGTAGTATGAGTAGAAATGTCCTGCAAGCCTAAGTTTAGTTGGAATCTAGCTGTTGCCTGGGACTGTCTGTATGCATTTGAAGAGCTGAAAAGTTTTTAAATTGTTTCATGCAAACTCTTTAGTCCAGCTATGTTTCAAAAATATTTCTGAGCTTCCTACTCCTGAAAATCCAGACTAACGATGCTGGTTTGTCCAATATTCATTCATTACATTATATTTCATCAAAATTGCTTCCTTCAGAGTGCTTGATAAGAATGGTGTTGTATTCTTGATGTTGATACTTTTTTGCAATGATTTGACAATTTGTATTGAAGTTCCTCCAAACAGCAACACGTAAGACTTGAGACAAACATTCTTCACTGTCACGGTAGCAACATTCTATTAAAATTACTCATTTGGTTGTTGCAGCGATATTTTGTGAATGATAGTTTCTTCGACTTCAAAAATCAAGGACCAGTTTTCTTGATGATTGGAGGAGAAGGGCCCGCTGACGCAAGATGGATGGTCAAAGGAGCCTGGATAGATTATGCTAAGAAATTTAATGCACTTTGCATTAATTTAGAACATCGCTACTATGGAGAAAGTCATCCAACTCCGTAAGTTTAGTGATTGTTGTGCTCTTTGTATTAATAATTTTGTAGTTCTAAAAGAGTCTAGACTGCTCTTCCTTAAAGTAGGAGTAATTATTTTAAGAATTAAGATTATATTCAGAAAAATCTACAATTATAACATTTCTCCGTCCAGAGACCTCAGCATCAAGAACCTGCAGTATCTATCATCATACCAGGCTCTGGCAGATTTGGCAAACTTCATCAAAGCCATGAATGATCAGTACAGGTTAAAGACTGATATCCGCTGGATCGCCTTTGGAGGTTCCTACCCGGGATCACTGGCAGCTTGGCTGAGATTGAAGTATCCTCACCTGGTTCATGCAGCGGTATCATCAAGTGGCCCATTGTTGGCTAAAACTAATTTCATGGGTATTGTATTCTATAAGTCAGTCTTTTGTTTATTGTCTTTTGATTGAATTTATTCTAAGATTTATTTTTACTTTTAGAATATTACCAAGTTGTTGTTGATGCTTTGAGGGAGAAAACTGGTGATGAGGATTGTGTTAATGAGCTGAAGACTGCCCACAAGCAGGTAGTTGATATGATGCAGTATCACCCTGAAGTTGTTGAGAAGGAATTCAGGTAACAAGACTTATTATTCATTGCCTGAAATAATGACAAAACTGGTTATTATTATCAATATAAAGAATCTAAGTTCTAAATCATATTATTTGTTACAGAGTTTGCAAGCCTTTCAAAACTGCTAAGCCCAATGACATCAAGAATTTCTACAACTCCATCGCCGATGATTTTGCAGACCTGGTGCAATACAATGAGGATAACAGGATCAGTGCTGATGTTAGGTACAAGAACCTGACCATTAATACTGTAAGTGCTCAACACAATACATACTAATATTCCTATTTGGTTCTGTCTATTACTCTTTCCGGACACAGAATAGAATAGACACGAAATTTTGATATATAGTGCATATTTTTAGCTGGAATACTAGAAACATAGAAAGAAGCATTTGTTTATATATAATTATTTCCATTGTTACAGGTCTGTAACATGTTGACGTCCCCGGGGTCTGAACCAGCATACAAGAAACTTGCTGCATACAACTCCATCATTCTGGATAAAAGTAATCAAACTTGTCTGGACTACAGCTATGACAATATGATTCAGGAATTGAGGAACATGTCTTGGGGCTCCGAAGGAGGTTCGTAACCAGAAATATTTATAACATTCCATTATTTTTCTCTGCCTTTTTATATTTATTTGTTTAGTCTTATCCCAGCTTTATTGTAGTCATGTTTTATTTATTGTATTTGTTTTGTCAGGTCGTCAATGGATGTACCAGACTTGCACTGAATTTGGATTCTATCAAACATCATCGGGAGAAGTTGAAGTGTTTGGTGATCACTTCAAACTAGATTTCTTCATACAACAGTGTGAGGATATCTTTGGCAAAAAGTAAGAATAAGTTTAAAATATTTGAAACTATTTTAGGTTTAATTATTGTAGTTATAGACGAATTTACTTGATAAGACTGGTGTAATGAACTTAGATAAGGTCTGTAAGTAATGTTTGTACTCAATGTTTTTAGTAAAAATCATCGTTTTAAGTAATTACGTGATAACTAACATGTATCATGTATTCAGGTACAATGAAGCATTTGTAGATGCGTCTGCGGACTGGACTAACAACAATTACGGTGCTTTGGACATAGCCGTGACCCGCGTGGTCTTCGTGCATGGCTCTGTGGATCCGTGGCATGCTCTTGGAATCACTAAAACCCAAGACAATGATGCTCCTGCCATTTACATAAGGGGTATGTAATAAAAAACTTAAGTGTTTTAATAACATCAAAACCCACTTTATGTACATAATGTCTAGTTTTCATATCCCAAATTCTCTGTAAAGCTCTGTGTCATTTCTTGCATTAATTTCTTCTGATTTAAATCTCCAGGTGATCTGAAAGCTATTATGTAATATATATTAATGTTTCTTTTTGTTTTAGGCACCGCTCACTGCGCGAACATGTACCCGTCGAGCGAGAACGACGCCAGCGAGCTGGTGGAGGCTCGTGTGGAGATCGAGCAGTACCTGGCTGGCTGGATTGGAATGCCCTAACATGCGATAAACGTTGTTCCTAAAGAGAACAAAGTGACCGTTACGACGTCACACAAGGACTTATTCTTCTTTCTCAAAATGTTCTTTATCAAGATTGTGGTCGATGTCATTGTGATAACATCTCTTATATATCATTGCAATATCAACGTTTTTACTATTTTTAAATATATGTTCAGCAATCGTGTTTAATGAATCTCAACTGTGACTTATACTTTTATGGCCTAATTATGTTAAGTGTGTCATTAGAGGCTGCACTTTATGCGCTAAATATGAATAGTCAATGAGAGGACAAGACAAAATAATCATTGTAGTGACATTATTCTAGATGTAAGACTAAGTGTATTCGTTCATTTTATCTATTTGTGGTATAATCACAATTACTAGCGTGTAAGATTTGTCTTTCTCTTATTATAATAATATCAGTGAGATCAGCCAAATAACGATGGTCCTTGATGGGCTGAAATACAGGGCTAATATTTATATCATACTTTTAGAAATATGTATTGTGAGGGGGGCTATTTTAAGAGACTTTCTACACGTTTCTATAGCAGCGTGTTTATGATAAGCTTATACAAAAACAATAACTGTTCCCCCTTACTTAATATGTCTATTATAAGTGTCGAATTATGATGTTATAAAGATCTCAATGTTTGCCTGTAGTAACGAATATATATCTACTAGCTGATCTGGTGAACTCCGTGTCGTCTCAGAATGCTGCCTATGCCACTTACTGGGTCCAATTGTGTTTTCAGACATCCAGAAATATACGCACAAAATGTATTCCAAATATATATACATATCTACATATATTAAGATAAAAGGCAAAGTGCTTTTACTTGCTGCACTGATTACTGAAAACGATTTAATATTATAACAGATGTGTATCCATTTAATATATACTACTCTTAATATTCCATAGATTAAAAAGACATGAATAATTATTAAAATAAGTTTATTCTGTAACAACGAATTAACTAACAGTGGGTGAAAAAATCTTGATTAAGCTTTACTCCACTCAAATTGATTATATTTCATATAACATTATAAATAATAATATCTTAAATTATCACAAAATAAATTGGAATACATTTCTCACTAACTGCATTTTATCCTAATATCTAAGTTACACTAGTTTACTACGTATATAAAATAGGACCGCTATTCGCCAGCTCGCACCACGATAGCTTTTACTTTTCAGAGACTGTTTGATTTTCAATTGTCTTGATCTTGCCACTTTATACTTACAAGCATTTATAATAGTTTAATCAAATAAACATACTGTTATTAAGAGGTATTTCTGTGTCTACGTATTAGCCATTAGGTTAGTATATTTCCAGTGTATTTCTGATAATTGATGTAAACCGTATACTATACAATAAAGGTTCAAAAACTAGTAATGTTGTATTATTTCGATGTTATGATGATGTTGATATTCTTCTTTCTTCGTCTTTTTCGTATATAGGTTCTAATGGTCGACCTTTTAGCAGGATTTCCATTGTACTGAAAAAAGAAAGTATTTATTTTGTTAGTTTCAACACAGTTATGAAGTGTTTTTGTGTAATCACAACCGGTGTACTTGCTTGTTCAGTATATTTATGGGATTGTATAGTATATTATAGTTAGGTGTGTGTATATTTTTTTCTATTTTATGTATCTAATGTTTTTTTTTTTATAATTGTTAAGTTAAATTTAGTTTCCACTGGTGGTTAACCTATAATTGGCAACTCCATAGGTCCATGCCATATAGTCCTATACTTACTCATAATTTGTTGGTAAACCTTTTTAATACATAAATAGCCGATCTGTAGAAAATCAACTGGTAGGTAACAATAGATGTTGGAAATGGTGTTAAGAGGAAATTAACTATGTAATACTTACGTATTATGAATGCACTATTGTATTATCTGTCCCTTTACTTCAATTTTGCTAAACCAGGACCGAATTCAATAACTTTTGTATGAGATAGCTTAGACTGATATCCACGTTGGTGAACTTTGAGGATGTGATCTCATCATGCATTACTAAGTATTTCTGTGTCTTACTTTACAAATATTAAACTGTTTGCTGCCTGTGGCATGCCAAAAAGATCACATCCATGCATTTTAATAGAAAGCCCACCACCAGCAGTGATAATAAATCAGTATACTTACATCATCATCATGATTATACTTACAATATTAAAGAAAATACCACGACTTGCGTGGATATTGTGAGGTAAAATATAGAATTAGCGAACTCTGTGTCCAGCGTGGCTTTGTACAGTTGCGAATATATGATGGACGCGAACATCGCAACAGCATTCTCCATGACCGACCAAAAATGCGTAGGCTACACCTGTGAAATGGAAAATAGACTTTATTTATATGAATGTAGGTTGTATTTTAGTATGAAAGTAATATACAATTTTTATTTTCAAGAATAGGATGTGTAGATAGGTGCTTTACAATAGAAACATAGAATATAACATGTTTGTAATGAGTATGGTAGGCATACTTTAGAGTACTTAAGAGATGATGTAAACAAATAAGGTTTAGTCAGTTGGCACCTATGAAATAACATGTAACTAAAGCATCTGACTGAATAATGTACTTAAAAAGAGTGATTTCCTGTGTCATATTTATTCATCTAATGATTTTATAACGTAAGGCCAATTATCACAAAAAATAAATGATCCTATAGCTTTCACACAACGCCTTAGTCTTTAATTTAGCATACTAAGTAGCTTCTGGGACTAGACATAAACACACTTTTATATTTCTAAATACATAAATAATATAGATAATTTTCACCCAGGCACAGACCCAATTATCGTCTTCATCACACAAAGATTTTGGGAATCGAACCCACGACCTAACGATAATTTTATTTTTAAAGATCGAAAAGGTTTTGTTAAAACAGTAGGCACTAGAACAATGATAACCATTTTAGAGATCACACAATTATCTTATTTGTTTTTAATTGAACCGACAACCAAAATAAACCAACCTCTTTCAGCAGGTGGCAGCACTTTCGACGTCATGGATCGTATAAGGGGGGCCACACACGGCCCTAGCGCCGCCGCCGTCGCACCCACATACATCAGTTTGTCAGACGCGGCATGTGCGTATATCAAATGACCACATATATGGGCAGTCGCTCCCAGCATAACTATGAGCTGAAATAAGCACATTACAGGTACATTTTGAATTGAGAATTTTGCACAATATTTATAAAAGAAGTCAATTAAAGTCTTCTATTTTCAATTCGAGTTAATAGTAGACTGCAAGATTTCTTATTCCTAAAAGTATCTAATTTAAGGGTGGTCTCATTGGTCCCTGGCTTCTAGTCATTCAATATAATTATAGATAAACGGGCAATTTGTGCTTACGAGCAAGTTTACTCATAGCTTCAATAAGACAACTGCATAGCTATCTATAGTTTTCAATATCATCTTACGCATTTATTAGACAGGTACTTAAAAAAAATGTGTATATTTCTTTTTCTGATGAATATGTAGGTATTGAGATGAGTTGAATTCAAGCGCATCGAATCGGCGATATTAATTACTGACTAGCTAGCTATAGTAGGACGAATTGGTCATAAATGTTCAGATAACTTCACGCAAAATTATTTTGATACTATCATAAAATGCTGAAATTGAAAACCTTAGTTATTGTGGACATGCTGATCACCGTTAAATGAAAAACGATTATCTTAATAACTAATTCCTCGGATTATCTCAAGTAAAGTGTGAGCGTGACTGTATTGTATTATGGTTCACGAATATTAGTATAAATTATACTTTAAAAGATATAAGAATAGGCTCGCAACTTAGCTAACAAGGTCTACAATATTAACTCTAACGCATCTTTACCTAAACGTCATAAAAACTTTTTCTTTACTCAAATGGTTAAATCTTTTGGTTATTGTTTTAATTGTTTTTTATTATAATTCTCCCAACAAACCTCTACTGGTTTACTACAAATATTTCAAAACTATTATTAGCATCAGCTCAGCAGTTCTCGAGCTATACCAAGACAAAAACTTACACCAATTGGTTTTTATACATAGAGGTAGACCAGACACAGTTTTTTGACAGAGGACTAGAAAAGCCACAAAAAGATAATGGAAATAAAAATAGACTGTTAAAGTGAATATTAAAGTTGATTCCATCGTCTGTAAGCGAATTTTAGTATAGTTTGGCGTACATACAAACTCAATATACTTTAATAGCTTCCCTACAAAGATATTCAATGGACTACACAAAGTTACAAACTGTATACCTTTGAGAAACTTCTCCAGTTTTTTATAAAGGGGAAAGTAAGATAAAGTTGAACAGGAAATATGACAGAATTGACGCTATCATTATTTATAGGTACTAACTGTATCTCTCCAATGGAATACTTTAGTCATTAGTGGGGATACCAAACAACATAGCTATGACGTACAGGGTGCTCAAGTATGTCCTGAAGTTGCTAAATGTTGTTGTGTCCCACTTAAATACTTTTGAAGTGTATAAATACATCACAGGTCGCTCGTCTGAAAACAAATGAACTGAGTTTTAGTTTCATCTCATTTCTCTTCATCGTAGTAGTAGACTTCGAAGCATTTTTAAGTCATTTACTTTTCAGTATATTATTTCGATTGCATTTCATAAAAAGGGGACAAACGAGCAAAGGGATTTAGAGATGGTAAATGAATACTACACCTTTAAGTATATAAATATTCCACGACATTCACACCACGCCATCTAGTCTCAAACTAAGCAGAGCTTGTATTATGAGTACTAGATAACTGATAAACATACTTATATAGTTCTAAATACATACATATCATAGATAAATTACACCCAAACGCAGATCAAATGATCGATCGTGCTCATCACACAAATATTTGTTCTGGGTGGGAATCGAACCCACGACCTCTGGTATAGCAGTCAGGGTCACTTTACTTTTTGGTAGACCAACAGACCAGTCTTTTCATCACGAACTTGTGATTACAAGGAGTAGGGAAAATTTAAAAATTGTTTATTCTATGATAAAGAGTTGATAAATTTGAAGTTTGAGAGGATAGTTTCTGTCGACTCTTCTCGGTCTTGGATGTAATTCAAAACATCCAAGGTGGTCCAGATTATCATGATTTTAATACAAGCAAGGACCGGCAAAAATGGCACACATTTTGAGACCTATATCCAGCAGTGAACTGCAGTAGGCTAATAGATTGAAATAAAAAGGTGGATCTTACCTCTCTGAAATGTATAAAATGCCATCGCTATCAATAGGAACCATAAAAATAGCCTCCGATTATTCGGCCTCTTTTGCGTAAGAGTCGTGAGTGTATGTTTTATATTCTTCGCGTCGAAGAAATCTTTCAGTGGGTTCCTGACACCAGCTTGTTTCAACGACTTTTGTTCGGGCCTGGTTTGCCACTCCAGAAATATCAGAGTATATAACGTAGCCAATAGCATGAGGAACGTGTTGATCGCAAACATTATTGTGAACGATTTGCCGACCACTTTGTTCCATAACAAGTTACCTGTAACAAGAAATATTCAATGACAAATGTAAACTAACATTTCTTTGGAGCGTATTTTGTAAACTTTGTACTTGTAGCGAATCAAAATTTGTAAGTTGGTTGATTATGGCAGTATTGTATGGTAATAAATTAATGTCGCTGGATTCGGGCAGAGCATGCGATCCCGTGACCCAAGCCTAAGTCTAGACAGAAACCTAGGTGTTTTAGTCGGTACGAGACCGACATATTTACACCGCTGGATTTACAGCTTTGTGGCACAAAAGACCGCATCTTTCATCAGTCGCCTGAGTGGAAGTAGCCACAGCATCCTGAGTGTATTGCTGATAGGCCTCATTGTCCCTTAATGTGGAAACTAGTGCAGCGGACTAAGTCCATGCTTACTATTACATATACATATTGTGACTATTTATTGCCTCCTATGACTATTTTTTGTTTTTGTTTATAACATGGATCTCAGTTATCGAAATATTAGAAGCCGTGCCCTGGCCAGGGTTGAATCAGATTCATTGACCAAAAATTAATTTTGTACTCACCCAAGGCAACTCCAGAGGGCATAGTGCTTAAGTAAACGACGTCTAGTATACCAACTCTTAAGGTTCTATTTTTCAAGGAAGACACGTCAGCTATGTAGGCGAAACAGCCAGCGAATATCGCCAGGTCTGCCCCGGTTAAGGCACTTGGAAATGCTGCTGAGTATATTATATATTCCACGGGCCATGCTGAAAATGTAAGGAAAAAAATTAGTTACGTTCTGAATGGATTGGAATATGGGAATAATACTGGTTCCATTCATCATCATCAGCCCGTTGCAGTCCACTGCTGGACATAGGCCTCTCCCAAGGTACGCCACAGAGCCCAGTCTGCTGCTTCCATTATGGATGACATATTTAATATAGATTCGCTAGGATAAGTACTTTTCTAAGCCAGGTGTTTAAACAAACCCCGGTATTATTTTCGTTTGTTTTCCGAGTTAAATTAACACTAAAATGACGTAAAATCATAGCGATGTCTTGAATTAATACAACTATTAGTATTCGAGTTTGGTATTTGAGGCTCTTCAATGATTAGTTTTCTCTAAAACAACACCACAGTACGTACTTTGTAGTTATCATGTTAAAGTTTTCTTCTGAAATCATAAGGATTGTAGTATAAACGATTGCTCCTATCAAACTCAAGTGAGTCTGCAAGTGATTAACCGTTACTATAATGATTGCCTTTCATCCGATACTGAATACCGTTTTACTGTTATTTCCTACATTCACTTATTACCTAAATGGTTCTATACTTAGATATTACATCACTATATTAGAAATATCTGTATCTGTGTTTAGTATAATCTAAGTATCTCGATAGATATATCTTTTATCATATGCCGAGAGATTTTGATAATCTTCTAGTAAGATTAAATGAGTCACTAACCCATATAGCTAGTTGATACCTATTTTTTTGTATTTAATAATTTTATTTCATTAGGTATCTGTCGAATTAACAATCCACTTAATTATCTACTGAGTTCTACTGAACTCAACCAACTTTTGTTAATAACAGATTACGAATGCATGCCTTTAGCTGACAAAAAACAAAACTCGTCAAACAGTCTCACTTTACGAAGAGCGGAAATTATTTATAAAGTTACATACTAGATTAAAAGTATTACTCCGTGTCAAAACATTTTAGTTTTAAATTGCAATATAAGATAAAGTCAAAACGGGAAATTGACGTGATATTAAATCCGTATGAGGACTGTAATAAAAAATATTGATAAATGCAGCTAATATTTAACATGCGTTGCTGTTCATTTATTTAAAAAAAAAATATTGCCATCGAGGTTTTTTTAAAGAGAACGGTAAACAAATAGTTTCCTCAATTATTGTATTAAATTTATACAAAACAATAATAACTCTAGATTTATTGAATAAAATTACATTTGTTAACTAAGATACAGCTGTGATAAAGCGTCAATCTCGAACAAATATTTACGAAACGGTTATTTAACATCAATAAGATTATTACGAAAGTTCTGCGCGGGACAAATACTCCGATAACAAGTGATCAAATGAATCAATACGTTTATAAATGATGTGACATCACGTAATTAGACCTTGCGTTATTGCGCACGAATGTACAATATTGTACAATACAGTACTTCTTGCTTATAGTGTGCTTATAGTATCTACGCTGTCTTTTTAATACTTTTTATACTGCCTTGTATGCAGGATTTTTGTCTGCGTCATTACTACAATGATTACTGCATTTATATCATTTGTTTTTGGATGTAATGTTTATTAATATAATTGGTAGGTATTATCTGACATTATTTACTACCTGTAATTTACTTTTAGCTGTTTATCGCAATTATTCTCATGTATGTAGTAAGCACTGGGTGGTACTGCTTGCTAGCATCTGCTATATGGATTTGTTATATTTCGCCTTGAAAGCAAGATTTATTTGCGTCATGTATAAAATAATTACGTCTTCACTTGTTTTCGGAAGTAATGATAAATAATAGGTATCTTTTACTTCAATCTTAGCAGTTCAGCGTAAAGCTTTGTAAATATTATTCTCGTGTATGCACGTACGCATACAATATGCATCGGAACCGATAATTAATCGTTCATACAATCGCATTGTTTCTTACAGCTGAGATTAATTGCTTACCTTTCGCCGTGTTCAAGGTTATCATAGCTGAAAAATATAGTTTCCCAAGTAGGCCGGCTAGTAATATAATTTTACGGCCACGCTTATCGCTGTACGAGCCCAAGAAAAACGCGAGTAGCAACGGTACGACGTGACTTGCGACACCGTTCCACTGGTGGAATGTTGATACTGTTACCTGGAGTGATACAACAACACCATTATGCACTACATTGATAACTATAGGTTGATGTAGGATTATAATTAGATCGTCTGGAGATGGTATGACTGGGATATCTGTGTAATATACAAAGAATCTCTAACAACTTAGAAAATTCCTCCCTAATTTCCTTAGATTGGTTTAACTTGCAAGAGCCTAACTCAAATTCTTAGTTGTTATGAGAGCCACGACTAACAAGCTAAGTAGCAACCTTAATTGAGAACCAATCAGATTTAGTTGTGTAGCAATGATTACATGCATATAAGTGATATACGTAACAATCAAAAGATGAAATCGTATTAGCTAACATCAATGAACAATTTTCATCAGTTTTAGCTGTGATAGTTATTTGCTAAATAACTAAACCATAAACTGTTGTATGTAGATGAGATCAGATCTAGATTTTTATCACAGTGAAGTAGGAGATGAAATAATAATAATATTTTTAGAGGTGAGTAAGTTTTATTACTCTAAAGTACATATTTTTGATATGAACAGTAAACTGGCAGGTTAGATTACAGTTTAAGTGTTAGACAATTTGATAAATATTTTTTTGAATATCATCTAGTTTTATATAACAGTACCTGTGTATACTTGTATCTTTATCATCATACCATACAAAACTTTTAGACTGACAAATGCTAAAACAGGTAGAATTAATTTGAATCATTCGATAAACATTAATTTGAGATAGCAGGAAATGGTTTTTTTTTTGTTTATAGACAGGTTTAGTTATCTAATTCTATAATTAGTAGGATTATATTGTGGTTAAGCCAACTTCAAGTTTATACTAGAACATATTACATAGAGATGTAAGAATATTATTACCTGTACTTCTTTATTGATGTCATCATAGTTGCTTATATTGTAGCATATATCCGCACTATAGCCATGGTTCACAGTGCAAGCTTGAAACACATAGAAGGTCTGTTCTATCACATTTGTTATCATATATGCCATCATGTATAGAAACATTGGCGGCTCTACTGTAACATATTTGTACCATGGCTTCTTAATTTTATCCTAAAATAAAAGAGGATGTATTAGATAATGTTGATAATAGCAGTGTTATAACCTTGAGTACCTTGAGTAAAGAGTACTTATATTATCTTTTCTGAATTACAGGTACATGTCGCAAGTTTTGAATTTAAATAACAAAAAAATCCTAAGCAATATATAGCGCTAAGGCTTCCTAATATCTTTAGAATAAAAATAATAGTTCACATGCTTAGGCTAAGCTTGCAATGCATAAAGCACAACAATTTATTTAAAACCAGGTTTAACATAAAGTCATAAGCGCTATTAACGGATTCACCAGACAAAAAAAACAATAAAATAAGTAAATAGCCTATTTTTAAAACTTTTCTGCCTGTCACTTGTTTATTCTTATTTCTAGTTACCACCGCAATATATTGGCCTTGTATGAATGATCTACTATTTACCAGATGTTATTGGGTATACAAAATATATTGTTTTATATCTTGACCCTGAGATTCATTTGCCTAAGAGGTCAACAGATAAGAAGATAAACTTGATATCACAATATATTTATGTCTTTTAAATTATTTTATGGATCTTTCATGGTTTCCAGTACAACATAAAGCAGAAGAACAAAAATGTATAACCATAGAAATATGTATAGTAAAGGCATATTGGTTATGTTAGTTCAATTTTAATTCACTGGTTTAATATAGCTTCTTGCTGAAAAAACAATTAAAAGTTAATGCAATAGTACCATCGCAGTTTTCATACATAAATCTAATTATTCTAACAACGCAAGCGTATAATTATTAAATTGATACGTACGATACACAAAGAGTACAGCAAAATTCCAAGAATTTATGAGAGACAGTTTCATTTGATTACATAATAATTACTAGTTAATAACAACTAACAGGCGCAATAGTTCTTAGAAACTCGTCACAAATAAAACATTAATTAAATATTCGCTGCAAAAAAAAACAGTAATTAAGGTGTAAAAACTGACCTCGAAAACGTGAACTACTTTAGTGCCGACTGACATTATTCCTGAAAAGTGCTCCACTGACTGATTATTCTTAAATTTTTGTTTTGTTAATACAAAGTTGTATTCTTTATTTTTATTTAATCAACTTCATTATACGCGTCACGTGCTTAGCTTGAACACTTGCCGGTTGCCGCCAAACAACTCGTGAAATAAACACTATCAAGTTTGACGTCTATCACTTTTGACATTCACAAATTTACGGGTTTGGATGCTAAGATTTTCGTACGTTTTGTAATCAAACTTGAGTTCATTTGATCAAACTAAATTCAAGGTTTTTTTATATTACTCTGTAAAGAACAACTAAGAAAAGAGAAAGCGCGTTTTTATGTAGGTATAATTAAATAGGTGGCGCAAATTGGTTTCGTGGGCCATCGTACGGATCTCTCGCGGTCCTACCGTTAACAATAATCGAAAGCAAAACTAGTTCTACTGAGCTCGTATATTGTCCCATGAATACTTTAATAACGGAGTCAAAAACGTCCAAGTAGAGCTAAGAAAAAAGTGTCTAATCTTTTTAATGGTGCTGTGATTTCGTATGTTAATGTACTTATGTCAAAATTAATAATATTCCATGCTATACGTTGTGTGATATAATTAAAAAACGTTTTAAATACTCATACGGTATTAATCAATGACTTGTTATAAATAGGTGTAACATGTTTTGCACGAAAATTACCGAGCTCAAAGCCTATTTCTTACCTTTACAATGGTACAGAGCGTACTAAACTACTATTGTCTGGTTTCAAGAAGATGCTGTTTTTGTGTGTCTCTTAAAATTGGGACAATTTTAATAGCTCTAGCGGGATTAGTGCCTTGTTTTATCCTGATACTTATATTCAGTGCTGGGAGACCTTTTCTATTGGAGCATGGAGTGGTTCCTGTTACAGCAGATATTATTTTGCACCTGTACGCAATATTATCAATATTGTTGTGTGGCGTGAACGTAATCCTTCTGGTTGCTTCAATAACATACAACGAGAAGTTAATATTACTATATTTATGGTTCGCCTGTGGATACTTCGGGATAGACTTCTTTTGTGTCCTGATTATAAGTGTCTCTGCCATAATGGAAAAAATGTATATCTTTGGCACAACTGTACTAATGTTGGATTTGTTTTATTGGTTTATTTTGTACTTCTGTATATTTCCAGTCGTTAATGGTTTTAGGAGAAACATTCATACAATAGTGATTTATTTGTAATAAAATTAAATCTACTATTGTCTCTTGATTATGATGGTTTCTCTGATAAGAATATTTTTAGAAATATTTAATTTTGTGGATAATTATACCTGTCCTACCCAGCGTACTATACCTATGCTCTGTTTGTTAGGACCTAAACGTATAAGTAATTACTGTTATAGTGAATGATTGAAGTTGGACTGGTGGAGGCAGTTAAAATCTGGGCATTTATTATGATTCGAATTATGTAGATGTTAAGGAACCAACGGAATAACATAATATATTTAGACTGTGGAAAAACTATCCAATAATGATATTATATGATAAGTGAATAGATAGTCTAAGTATAACAGCTGAACTCACAATCGTCATAATGGCAGACGTTGCAGTGTAGCTTACTGCAAATTTACACTCACGTCGAATTCAAGCTAGCGATATCATGTAGTTTAGACTCAGTTCGGATAGGGGTAAGCGCGTAATTGCTTTTTGCCGACTAAACCCGTCGCATACCGAAACGACCATCCTATGCAAAAAATTAGCTAGGTCGAAAGTTAGACAATAATACTAAATGTCTGAGAACTTGTAATGGATGTCAGTTTTCAGTCATCGATAAATAAAACCAGTTTCTTTATCATTCTTACCTTTATTAACCACGTCATAAGCTTAATAGTTTTAACATTTAATAAAACTAAATGACTAGCGACAATGACTAGAATGTTTGTCTTGTACAGTTTTATACATCTAAATTTTAACACTAAACATGCTCACACTGTGTATTATATGCTGCACTGAAAAGGAAATGTGAAATCGATTGCGAATCGTCTGTTTTAGTTCTTTACAAATCTATTTAAAAATATGTGCCCTGATACTGTATTTATTGCATTAAAAGCAAATAGTAAATAGATCTAGATCTGTCTATTATATTACTTTTGTAGATAATCAAGATATAGTGAAAACTAGTAAATATTACACAACGCTACCCTATTATTATCGGTTTAGAAAAAGGAACACTTATCTTGCTATGTAGGCATAGGTATGGAGTAAGGAGACCAAACTATAAAGGATTTACTTAAGCCAATTTACATCTACGCTATCCAATTCTCATTCGCGAGACCAATCAAAAATTATTACAAATCCAAATATTTTTTGAAATGGACGAATTTATCGGAACGACACCATCTTCGAATGTGCGTCAACATTAGTAGCTAGAATATCTCTTAACAATAGACTATTTACACATCGATTGGCTGGTTACGCAGCTTCATTTTGGTCCGTAAGTTCTCTAACAATTTACAGTAAAAAACTTGGATTTTTACACAGAAGTATACATAAGTATTCGTGACAGTACAGTGTACATGTCATCTAATGAAGACGATGGGAAAAGGAGGTGTTCCAAGGTCTCCTTGTTGGCTAAACAGCAGATGTTCGGTAACAGAAGCATGACTCGTCCAAACCGCGTCGAATCTTTAACAGCGCAGTGTTTTTGTAATAACACTAAGAACTGGTCCTGGAGTACTTCTATGTGGGGTGATATTGCATCCGAATCTGCATAAAGTAAAAAGAAATCCATGTATAATTAGATACAAAATTAAATTATGACAGAGGAACAATCAAAATAGATATCGTCGTTTTTTAGTTGTGCTATTTAGTAAAAAATAATTTGACTCCTAATACAGTTAAATGAATTCGTACCTAGGACACTGAAAAATACTGCACTCTTAAATCGGGTTGTGTTTGTTCAGTATTTACCGACTCCGTTTACTGACTATACCAGTGGGAGTACCTCTACCGAGTGCCCGGCGGCTGAGTGTATAAAGGCCAGATCTCACATTTATTGACACCAATTTTAGTATACTTACTCACCGCTACAGTACCTACATATATAAAATTGTAGTTTACCTGAACGAAACAACAATGTAGATTTCAACCAGTCATACTCGGATCTATCCAGCCTACAATGCGATAATCTCTTCAAGAGATACGTCAACTTTTTGAGTTCCTCTTTGATATGAGGCCGCTTTGAAGTTATTGTTGATATTTCAAGATCTGTGAATAAACAATATATTAATAGAAACAACATTGTAAGACAAATATCTGGCTAACGCAGTCTGGACTGCCCCTTACCTTCATCAAAGTAAAATGAGTATTCAGCCGCCGTCAAAATGAACAGTTCCTTCCAATTATGATGCAACAAATTGAATTGTTCACTGGTCTTCATGTGAACAAACGAGTGGACTCCGTGCAACCATTTTATAGTCGCGACTAAGATTTTTGCAGCAGTGCCGCAAACTTCCTCATCCAGTTTCCAATTATTGTAGCAATACTTCTTGAATCTTACTGCTATGTCCGAAATGCCTTCAAAGCTGTCTTTAACGTTGTCCACAATGTGCACAGTTTTCTGGCGATCGTTAAGATAGTCAACGAATGAGTACGGCTTAAAATCTACAGATTGGATATTTTTGTCGGAAGCTTTAGATACGAGATGCGCTGGAGGTTCGAAGTCGCTAGACGAATGCGGCGGAGCTTTACCTATAAAGAAAGTGGAATGATACTAAATACCTCGAGTAAGATAGGGAGCGGTGTTACACACATTATAAATATAAAAATCGCATTAGAAGAACGCACACAATGGAAAAAGCAGAGCAAAAACGCAGATCGAAATTTGTTTGATATCTCGCCATGGTCATTAATAGGTACCTAATTAAACTTATCCAATTTGCTTAGCTGTAATATACTCACTGTCTTTTTCCTCCGAGTCCTGGTGACTATCCGCTTTGCAGGCTTCTTCCGAACTAGACACCTCATCATCTTTTACTTTATCCGTCTGTTGAGAATCTTGCTTTTCTAATTAAGAATAGAAACTTAATAAACAAGCAATGTGAAATGGTTAATGAATTCCTCAAAAAAACTAGTCTACTTACTCTCCAACGGCGCTATAGAGCCAGATGTTATAACTGGAGGGTATAATATACTGGTCGGAATGTACGCGTGATGTGGAACGGGGTAATGGAGCGACGCGGAAAATAGAGGAATCTTAAAAGGATTGAGCGGGCTGAGAGCGCCGTGAGTGTTTAACAAAGGGTTCAACTGTGGAACATCGGTTGACATAGTATCCGGAAGTCTTGACGTAGAGAAATCTTGGAACGGCGGTCTTTCCAGAAACGAGTTGTGTGCACTCGCCTCCGGGAGGGTGGATATGAGGCCATTATACGGGTGTAAAGGTGGGAAAGTGGACAAGGCTAGGGGAGCCGGGCTGGGAATGAAAGGCTGCTGTCGCGAGAAGTTGTAGCCAAGTTTTTGAAGCGCTATGTGGTGTTGTGCGGCGACAGACGGCCGGGGCGCGCGCTCGTGTTGCACTGCTGTAATACAGAGATGATTTAACGTAACGATAAAAGTATATTATCATCACTCCCTAACATATCGCAAAATGCAAAACGTTTAAACGCATTAAGACATACAACATGAACAATTAACATAGGTACTCCATGCCACACTTAGCTCTACATTGTGTTATTTATTTTGATAAAACCTCAGATGGTTAACTAGGTGTAAGAGTAAATAAACACCAAAAAACTTATGTCTAAACTATAAGTGATAGGCAAACACTGCCGCTAGGGGAGTGCGCAAGGATAATAGAGGTGTCGCGAAGGCGAGAGGTTGCAAACGATCAGTAGAGCGGGGCGCAATCAATTTCATATGTAAATAAATATCTGTGTGAACGGGAGCTGTCGGGAACAGCTTGTGTTCGCTGAATTGTTTACTTTTTAACACAATCGTGTTTACTTTAGACGTGTTCATTTCCTTGCGGCGTAACTTTAAGTAGAGATGTCGAAAATAATTGAGTTGGTTTTGACTTTAAATAAGGCATTATTCTTGTTCCGTGATTTATAAAATAGTTGAGACACAAATAAACTCAACACTGTAACTTTCCATATTCAGTTTCTTTTTTACTTTTTGGAGTTTGTACAGGTTCTGTACAATTAAAAATACTTTGTCATGCAATCAATAAAACAGGAGTAAGATTCATCATCAACCCAAATACGTCTAAAACTTATACAAGTGAAGAAAATATAACTAGGAAGTGTGATCGGTTCGTAGGTAAAAAAAAAACTGATATTTGACTTCGTGTGAACAGACTGCTGGGTGTTGACATGAAAGGGAAGATGAAATATCTGTCCCCTGCGTTTTTCTCGCTCACCATTTACCAACACTTGTGTACCGCAAATACTTGAAATGTTTCCTAATGGAAAAGACATGCTACGGAGGAGCCACCCTGGATAAATACTTTATTGAGACAAGTGCTTGGCCGTGTTCACTATTGATTACCATTAAACGTCGCGCATTCTTACTTTTTCCAGGACAAAGGAAGTTAATATTGTTTGAGTTTAAGTTTTATATAAAACTTAGAACTGTTAGGATTTGAACAACCTTACTCTATAGTATAGTACTTTGGTAATTGTCCTTAAGACATGTTCATATTTTTCGTGTAGTTCATATGTAATTATTTACTAGCTTAGGCTACTTCAGTGATTCTACAAATTTAGTAATTGAAAATTCGATAAATTACGTAATTAGCAAGGGAAATATAGCTCACAGTGATACATTTTCACTAAATAGTGATAAATTCTTTTCTTGACCAATAAAAAGAAATCAGAGGTATGTTAAAACTGATTATAAGAAAGAAGGAAGCAATCAAGATCAAAACATCATAAAACATTTAAAATCACTGGGTAGAGATTATGTACGTATGATTACACCTAAAACACAAAGCATTAGAGATGTTAACTGCTAACAAAACATATTCAATTGTTTTTTAATATCCAACTCACCATCCTTCTTCATGTTCACACGGAGGCACTTGGAAAAGCGACAAGCTTGACATTGATTCCGTCGGGTCACGTCGACCACGCACCGGCCATTTTCTTTACACACGTAGTCTAAATTACTGGTTACAGAATAGACACAAGAAATAACAGGTCAGTTTACGAAGTGACACAAATACACTAGAATTAAATCTATTTTCAGGGGTTTAAAAATTAAATTGGATTGGCTTTAGTATGCTATAAATAGTTGCTGAGGTATAGCTTAAAAAAAGATAGATATTTCCGTGACAGTCTGATTGTAAATACAATAAATTAGGATCAAACTCAAACTAAGATTAAGTTTGAGTTTTCAATTCGCTTCGAACTGAACCCAATTAAGGCCAGCCTAATTAAGGCATATCTTTCTTGCAGAAGGTAAATATAGGAAAGGAAAGCTTTTGAGCATTAAACACCATGCTAGCTCACTGCGGATTGGCGATTCCAGACTCAAAAATTTTGGAATCTAGGTTTTCTCACGACTGTTTTCCTTTGTCAGTAGTGTCTTAGAACAATTAAGAAATCTTATGAGGTTCTCATAAATCAATCAAAATGTAGATGCCCAAGTAACACTAAAGTATGCAAGTATACCAAATTACCGTCTTATACTTCTTTTGAAGAACCCCCGACAGCCGTCACACGACGGCACACCGTAATGTTTTCCCGAAGCTTTGTCCCCGCATACCCGACACAAAGACTCGGGCTTCGCCTCCATAGCTCTACAAACAATCAATACAATAAAGGTCACAATTATCGACACACACTTTGTTACAATAACTGTATTTCAAACTACACTTGCAGACGTTAAACGGTCTATTCTGTACCTTTGTGTGCTTGTAAGGTGGTGAGAACCTTAACACCCTATGTTTACTGAATATTCAATGAGATCTAGACTTGAATTACAGCCAAGAAATAGGGTTGTTTTGTTTAGGTTTTCCGAGTATGTGTTTCCTGATTTTTACGAAGTTTATGGGTAGTCTTGGGTGTGGGTGTGTAAAGTCTTTCTAAACGGACGACATGAAAAAAAAACAGGAGGAAATGATAAGGACATCTCATGCGAAGGGTTTTTTAAAAGTAACAATAATTAACGATCTTTTTAGTACTATTGATACTCGAAAAAAACTCTTTTCTTATTTTATACTTATTTGCCTTTGATGGGATGTTTAATGGATTAGCTGGATCATATGTAATAAATATAATTATAACAAAGCGCTATATCTAAACGTAGATTTCTCAGTTGTAATAAATAGGTGTCATAAACATTGTCAACGTAGGTACATCAAACATATCGTGTAATTCGAAGAATGGGTAATACCTAATACATACGAGTTTAAACAGCATCTGCATCTTTACAAAGCGGGAAATACCTACAATTTAATAATATTTTCCCTCAGAAATAGAAAAGTACCCAGTGTTTAGAGCCAGTACCTCTGAGATCGGGAAATTCCCACTTTGTATCATTGTATCATACGTCTTGATAATATATCTATTATCTTAACTAAACTTATCTTGTCAACGCGATCAGATGTATTAATAGTCCTCATACGCAATATTCTACGTTAACAATAATGACAGACAATGACTTTCTAAAACCTACTCGCAAAAGTGTAATCTCTAATAAAAATATCAATGTTATAAAAATAACATTATACAGGAGCATCTGTTTGTCATTTGAATACAATATACCTAACTAACCTAATATGCACCCTAGCAAGTATAGTATAAAGTTTCAAAGAATATTGCCCCGTCATTGACGGCAGACATTAATAATCGATTGATTATTCAAATAGGAAGGCCGCGGTGCGACATCATACAACATAACTCTTCGGTTGTCAGCTCGGATAAATGGGATTTTGATAGAAGTTTTATCATATTACCATATCACCGGCGCGGCGTGCTAACTTTGGTCGCGTGACTCTCTATATTTGGTATTTGATAACACTCTTAATATAGGTGTTCAACTAAATAATTGAATGAATCTACAGCACAATAGTTCCTAATTTATAAAAACATATTCCATACGCGTAATTTATTTTATTTATTTACGTCTGATAGAAGAGAATGGAAGAAAAAAAACGTGTTGTGCCGGCCCTTAGTAAAATGGGATAAAGACAGGAAGATGATGATGATATTTTTATAACTAAAAAAACAATTATTAGCTTTATTACATACACCTGTCTTATCGGATGTTAGACGTAGCACTGGTTTGACGTTCTCGATGCTTTAATCGTTAGATGTTAAGAAGACTAATAAATAATTACAAATTATAATATGATAATATTAACACAAAATCAGATACGCTAGTGTAACTTATTTTTTTTAAACAACTACAATTACAATTATTGAAACCAATCCCCGACGGCCCCGTATGCGTAGAAGAAAACCGCCAAGATAAACGATCTCTTTGTTTGAATATATTTGGTCTAGTCTCTTAATTAAAACACATAACATACAATACACTACTATCTACAATAGAATAGAATTACCTATTCGATTGCTCAATTAAAATAGAGCTACAATTGAAAAGTAGAGCCCGTGGAATTGAAATGTAGAGTCAATGAATACTCAATAAAATTGTCATTCAAACTTACAATTTGAGTTTCCAGTGTCAAGCGACAATATTATTGAAATCGCAGACGTTCATTATGCCGTCTTCGGGTTGAATTTCTGTGGAAAATCAACCTAACATTAGGTGGGGGGAGCTCGTCCGTCGAGGGCGTAATGGTAGACATTTCCCTTTGAATTAACGACTACGATAATTCAATGCCTGAATAGTCGTAACAATATCGGCAAAACACTGTCATGTTTTCGTAATTGTGGCGTGACATATCACAGGTCACAATTACGCCGTATGTGCCCTGTGCCACCGTAGTGAACCGGACGGGGGAGTGGGGACTCGTAGAATTATTATCTATAAATGATATACACAACATGTTTAGATTTCGGGACCCCCCTCACTAATTACTATCCAAGCGGTTAACTTTTGGCTTTCGACTTTTAAGTTACGCAGGGTAGATTTCTATCGGTGTCTCTTTAATTGTTAAATATTTGCTAAACTGTTTATATATTTGTGAAGTGTTAAAAGCTACTGGTATGTACTCTGATGTACTAGGCACTTGAAGTAGGTGCAAAATGTACACAAAAGTAAAATTAATACATACCTATTAAATGAGGATAATAAGTGAACGGTCGTAGGTTTTATGAGATTAGTAACATGCATTGTTACATGAACAATAGGTAATTTAGATTCAAGTGTTTGAACAATAGATTGTATCGCGAGGATTTTGTTTACAGTCTACACTCAGGCGTTTTTCTAGGTATGTTATAGAGAAAGTATGGAAGAAATTAGATGTCTCTAATGTTGCGTAATAAGTTGCCGATCCTTCATCTTTAACATATCATCCAGTTATATTTAATATTTATAAATCAATAAGATAATATATTTTTTTATTATAGGACCGTAACAATGTACATTGTACAACGTATATTGTTTTAATCTTCCATCCTCTGTAACAACGTAAATATATTTAACTAACTACTGAACCTATTGGACCCTTCATAACTCTTTAAAAATCGAATCAAAACCACTCGCCAAATCCCTAAACTGCAAGCGGAAACCAACAATTGACTGTAGTTAGTTTAGCGTTATTCAAGCAAACATATTGGGCGAATTATTGTACTGTAATTATGTGTACCCCCTGTATTGCGTGCCGCAGTCGCGTGCCTTTTTGTACACTTGCTCTGCCCGACCTGCGCCCTATGGCTTCCGACCAGATGTGATAAATATAGGACGGAGTATCTGCGACCCTTTTGACTGTATAACATCCGTAATCATCATACAATATACTGACACATATTAGGAATAGGAATTGTAGCCGTACCGGTAAAGACTGTATGGATAGACGGGCCTAGTCACTAGTACAATGTGCCTAGTCACTAGGTACATTGTACTTGTCGAGTGCAGCCCCTACCAGGCTCTTCGCTCTTGGCTCTAAACTTCACAACTACGGGGGAAACCACAGTGTAGAGCATAAAGGATCCACAACTGCAACAGAAGTAGCGGTACATCCCCTGAACATTTAATTGTGAATTAGGTATTTCCACTTTGCAATTTCTAAAAATAAACGTGCTCTACTTAATGATGCTTTGTTAACATACATTTTTCTTGTCAAGTATAAAAATAATCGAATTGTATAATTCCACACGGAGGAAAACAATGACTGACTTTAGAATTCTAAATCATAATTTCGAAGAAAAGAAACCGCAACCATCAAGTATATAGTATTACAAACAAACCACTGTTGGTTTGTCTTTTAGTTTATTTAGATGCCGTGTCCGACGGCCGACGGCATTTTCAGTTTTCCAATAAGGCCTAATTAACTAGATAATTATAATACCTGCTTATGTTACATTCACCGTCTTCCTAAAAATAGTAACCAGTATTTTGGCGAAATTGGACTAGGACTAAGACTAACTAAGGCAGTAGGACCTAGACCTAACCGAATACTTTCCAACAGCAAAATATTTCCTCACGAAATTAACAATCACTATATTATTATACGCTTTCTGACTAGAGATAGTCCAAAATAAAATAATTATTTAAAGGAATTTCGACTCTTAAATCAAAATTAATGAATACAAGAGGTAATAAGACATCATCCGTTTTGTACATCGCTAGATACCAAACCAGCTATATCTCAGATTCTCAGTTGCAAAACGTGCTTTGACAATCAGAAAACAAACAGTATCATATTTACCATTCCATCAATTAGTTAGAGTAGTGTAAAGATAAGCCAATTAGCTGACTTCTAATAAAGTTAACTTAATATACGAAAAAGGAAACATGGAAACCTTAAAATATATATTACTAGCTGTTGCCCGCGACTTCACCCGCGCAAAGGCCAGTTATAGCTGCAAAAACATTACCTATTCTATCACAATCGGTTAAAAAGCCTATGTGTTAGTCCAGGGTGTCAGCTAACTCCAAACCAAATTACACACATTTTTTCACATTTATTGTATTAGTAGGATATGTTTACCTGTTATAAATTTATTTATAATAAAATTAAACAAAACAACAATATAATATATTAAATTAACACAAAACTACTGAATAGGTAAACACAAAAAGATTACAACACTTAATCAATCAAATGTGTCAGGTGTGGGATTCGAACCCACGCTCCCTCTCGGGAACCAGAGCTTAATTCCGGTGCCTTAGACCACTCGGCCAACCTGACATGATAACATCAATTTAAATTACGGATCTGTATGCACCTACAGTTCAAGATGGCTTGATAAATAATTTAAGCAGCAAGATATTTTCTACTAATTACCCGTCCTCAGCTTTGCACGGGTGCAATACTGATACTACCTAAATATTATAGAAAAACTGTGAATTATGTATATGTTACAGTCATAGTGATTAAAGAGCTATTATACATAATGACTGTTTATTATATATAAAAGCCAAATTCACTAGACAATGTAATAAATTAATCACTCTATCTGGTAATTTTTCATAATAGCGTGTTAAAGTTAGCCAAAGTAATAATACAGTCTTTATTTTAGGTTCATCCTTGTTTGATCGAACAACGTTTGATGTAATATTACTCAATCGAACAACGTTTAAGAAAATCATCACTTTGTATAATATCGTTTGACATAATTTTCAGTTCGTCGAATATTTATCTGCTATAACAACATTTGCGCTAATGATCAAAAAGTATAATGTTCATTTGATATCCCCACTTCTGCCTAAAAAAAAACCTAACTTAAACCTAACCTAAATTAGGTGAGGTTAGGTTTGTTTTTTTTTCTATTTGTTAAAATTTTATTATTTTAGGTTATAGTTTATTGAGGTGAAAATACTATCTCATGTTATTTTAATTTTTAAAATATTTTTTATGATATGTGTGCTTAAGGGAAATTGAACTACAAATTTATTATTAAACAAATATCTTCTTGTTTTATTAGGTACTTTATCCAATTCTTCGAAGATATTATATAAAATAGCTAGTTAATGTGATTAATTTTGTGTATATTATTACTTTATTCAAATTGAGTAGACATTATGTATAATGGCTAGACAGTATATATAATATTCAGATTGATATTTTGATTTGTTTAGCCATTATATACTTAATGTCAACTTTGTTTCGCAAAAATCGGTTAAGTGAAAAAGAAGTTATGGTCAATTGAACATTTACTTCAACCACTGCTTCAAAACTTTTAAACACTATCTTAATATCTATTAGTTATAAAATAATATATGTATATATCTTAATATTAAAACTTATGAGAAGTATCAAAAATAACAATGAACTATTATCTATTTGTCTGTTTGCAAAAATTACTGCACCATTTTTCATGTTGTTTTCACCAATTTATAGAGTTGTTTAAGTAAGGTTTTAGTATATAATTTCTTAAGTTTTTGTATATATTGGCTAAAATATAACAATAGTAGTTGGAAAGTTATAATATTTTTTACGGCTACTACCGACTTTCGCGCGGGCGAAGTCGATGGCGACAGCTAGTATTAAAGAAAAAATGTATTTAAGCTATTTAATTGGATAAGGATTAATGCTGTAATGGTTAAAATCGCATCGAAAATTAGCCATTATTTGTCGTAAAAAGTAAACGACAATAAATGATATTGTGGGATATCCATAAAACATAGACATAATACCATCGCGGAGTTTTCTGTAGACCTTTTCAATGTGTACAAATAATTGGAACATTATTTTGATAAATCTCGTAGGGTTCAGCCTGCGTTTGCAACGTAAGTGGGAAAGAATTACAATTAACGACATCACATTAGAAATCTCAAAATAACAGTATTTCTCCACTATTTAACGGAAGTTATTATACATATAAACCTTCCTCTTGAATCATTCTATCTATTAAAAAAACTGCATCAAAATCCGTTGCGAATTTTTAAAGATTGAAGCGGTCGAAGGGACAAGAGGACAGAAAAAGTGACTTTGTTTTATATTATGTAGTGATGATGAATGTTAAGGACGTAAGTATATGAGTACCTAACACACTGATTATAATATGTATCACACTGATAATGTCACGAAAACACTTCAAGAAAGATCAACGCGCCGCGCCGTCGGCTTTTCATCGGCAGGAGTTTATGATTAACTTTACTGCATAATACAGTTTTGTTAAATTTAGGAAATTAAAATTTGCCTGGACTTTATTAGGCATACTTAAAAAAAACACATCAACACATTTAATAGCATTGCGTGCGTGCGCCGATATAAAAAAAAAATTACGACCTTTTCAATAGATTTTCTGAAAATTGTAACACTTACATTGCTTAATAGGTACAGCTTTGTACTTTAAGATGCACAAAAAAAGACAGTCGTTGTTACTGTGAATACGGTTGTTATTTGAAAACCATACATGGACCGTTTTTGCCGTCAAAATTATCGGATTATAGATGTCATTGCCGCTGCTGTTGCTATTCATAATATCTGCTTCAGAAATTGGTATGTAACTAAGTAACGATTTCATGTTATTGAAATTATTAGCATCAAAGGTTTGGAATGTGGAATGAAGAGCACGGGCGGAGGTAACTGCGAGACAACAGCATAATAATATGCAGTATGCCGGGCGACTGTATGGCCGCACAATGAAAATTTACTGCTCGAGCGATTCTAGCTATGTCTATAGCAGTCGATGTTTGACTGAGGTCAGAGCTGGATCAATATGAAGGATGATAAAGAAAGAAATTCAAAAGTCATTTTGCAAATGTCCAACGAAAGAATTCGGTGATCTGAGGAAATATTTATCTCAATGATCATATCTCAATCGAAGTTTAAATTAAAGCCTTGAGTGCCTTGTTCATCTCGTAACTATGTCACTTAGGGACTATAAATGGTATTGTACTTACACCTATATAAATACAGGTAACAATTCAAAATGGCAATAATTTAGAAAGGCGGCACGGTTAATCACAGACAATTTGAACATCGGTTACACACCCATAACCCACAATACGCCTATTACCATCACCTATGAAAAATGACAGTTAAATCACTACGTAATTGCTAAAAAATAGAATATCGTAGCAGAAAAAAAAATATTTTCAGTATCAGTTCTAGAATCTTCTTTGTAATTTGTGCAACGAAGTTAGGAGCATTATGTGTTCGATATTCCGTATGCTCAAGTTGTTGCTAATGCGAAAGGTGGTAGATATTGGTAGAGTTGGGCGAAGATACCGCCGGGGCTATGTAATGACTGAGAATGGACTTGTACATATTTTGTATAAGAAGTATAAATAAATAAATTATTCAAACATAGAACTACATAGAACTTACTTGTATTTACAATGCAGATTAATTTAAAATGAGGTAAAATAAGTGCCCGAGTTCTATTATAATACTAACGTTATGAAACTCAAAGTCTACATGTACTAATTTTACTGTAATCATTAGTTTGTAAGAGACTGTTTGTTTCATAAATAAATAAAATAATTTTGGTTGAACATTAGTTTCATGTGACTACTGATTGAGACCACTTTATTAAATAAAACGTTAAAAAACACAAGTCACACACGAGGAGAACAAGAAGAAAGTACTTTGGTAAACGGTGCTTCGGCTGTCGGCCAGTGAACAAGTAATGCTAATGGGTAATGGATAAAAATAAAAAGCAGTATAATCTTCTTGCCGGATTGCTATCAAATCGCAAAAAAACTCTATTTTGTACTTTAGAGATTTGAATAAATTACAGAGACGAGCGCTGACCAAAGTTCGCGGTCTTAAATACAAATGTATATATTTTTTTTACAATATTCGTACATCACATGTTTATTTATTTATTGCTGTCACTTTAGTATTTAAATTGAAACGTCCCAATCAAGACAAAGACTGCAGCTCATAAAAAAAGCGGCTGGTCATTATATATTCGTTTAACATGTAGTTATCACCTAGAGATTCTTTATCCTCGACGAAAGTATTATAGGAATCTAGGTGATGGCCCAGATACGTAAAATATACCATTAAGAAATAGTTAGCATCATTTAAAAGTGTACCAGAGAGCATTGGAGATGACCCTCGCTTTTATCGGCTTAGCACATCTTCGCCCGAAGAAAACATCCACATAGTGTATGATCTCATTTTAGAGAACAGTAAATGGATTAAAAGAGAGTTAGAAAACACTACAGGCATTTTATATTAGCAAGCGATAACAAACAAAGTCTCTGACGCTGAGGCCGCTTAAATGTTTGAAACTACGCAACGGATTTTGAATCTGTTTTTTTTTTAATAGTTAGAGTGATTCAAGAGGAATGTTTATCAGTAATTCACACGTGTGAAGTTGGGGCGGGTCGCTAGTTAGCAATAAACGTTGATTTTCTAAGGTATGCGTTAGATGGGTCCGTAAAATGATGAATTGAGCAAAAACAAATTTGCCTAACAATTTCTCGCGACTATTTGTCGATGTTTAAAGTTGCAAGACTTTTTGGACCCGTTTGTTATTGAAACCGCATCATCTATTCATATTCATATTCATTTATTTGCATTCCATAATGTGTGTTACAGATGGTATATAAGGCTTAAAGCTTCAGTACAATTATGGACCCTGTATGACCCTAGGCTGTATCACAAGATTTATTGTTCTTAGGCTTTCGCCTGCTTTTTAACTTATAAATCACCTTGCTGACTAACATTGTTTTATCACACCGAGAGGTGCAACCGCAGTGAACCTGTATTTTGTAGACTTAAAGAATCAGTATTGAAGCTAAGAAATTCTTTGTAACTCAAGGCATTTCTTGCGTGAAGATTATATGCGGAAAAAAATCTTTCTTTGTACCTATGTATTATTTTGATTTTTTAGCTGTCATCGCAATTTTTTCAAAATAAAAGAGTTAAAAGCGAAAGAGAGTCCGTTCTAAATCCGTTTTTTATTTTTATTTATTGAATGCTTTTTTGCACTTAGTTTTCTGCAAAAAGTCCTTAGTTTTAGATAACAGTATTCGGTTGGGAGACTCATAAGTAGTCTTAGGAGAGCTTCTAAGTTATTGCCGGATTAGAACGCTATTACTATTCACGTATAAAAGCGAAACAAGCATAAATAGGGATCCGTAAAGTACCTACGTTGTAAAACAAACATTTGGTAAACATAAAATTGATAGTCATTTAAATTTCGGTTTCGTGAAAGTGCGGAGGTATTTTAAATGCCACTTTTTCAAAAACGGAGAATATTCCGAAATACGTTGCAGAAAATCCGTGTGTAGGTTTAAAATTAGGCAAAACCATAGGTCAGCAATGGTAATTCTACTTATACTCATTGGAGTTTCTTCCTTCAAAAGGTCCTAAAGTTTATGGCAAAGATACCAACCGCATATCACAAAATGGAGATTGAAATATAATAGCAATTACTATACTAGCTAATACGCTTTCTATATAATAATTGCATTTACGCGATTGATTCATAGAAAACTTGTGGCATATGATTTCACTTTTATCTACGTAATTCGAGAATTTGGTGCAAGATTTTCGCGCAGTTCTCCAGTTAGAATTAAAATGTAACTACTTAATAACATTATAACCATTTAATTTTACAACTGGTATGGAAATTCTTGTCCATGGGCATAGCGTTTAAAATCCGCGCACCTGGGTTTATTATTAATTGATTAATCTTCGTTACTTAATAACCCTTTTTAAATTTACTAAGAATAAATAAATTTTGTTGTTTATTTTTTAAGTACATGGTAAGAGACTTTTAAGTTATGACCTATTTTTTTTAGTAGAAAATAAAATTATATTTCACTTCCTGTATAAACAAAAACAAAAATCACACAATTTGACAAAAAAAAGTCGAGTAAAAAAATAAATGTAGGTACTTACGGGTTCCCGATGTCTTCAGTCCAGTAGTTAAACCACAACAATCGGCGACAAATGATTACGTCCTCGTCATAAAATTGTTCAGTCAGGGGTGGCTTGGCGCAGTAGGAGGAAGTATGGATAGGCGGGGCAAGCTTTCATCCCCTTGCTAAAACCAACTTCATTGGTCGAAGCATTGTGGGCGTGCCGCCATTGTACTTTTCAGTTCATTATTTATGCTGAATTATGCTTGAACAGGTGCGGTCTCCTTATTGTTTTTGTAACGAGGGCAGGCGACATACTTGTCTATAATGCCGTAATGGCACCCTTATCAATAAGTTTTCAGTTGGGTCATTTCAGTCAAAGGCAAATTAACTTCTATTTACGTTGCTCGTTTCATTTGACAAGTATTTTCCTTTTTTATTTTGATGTCTTGTGATTACCAATATTGACTGACAGTTATACAGTTTTATTTTAGTAAATAGACGAGTCTAACTACTAAATTGTACCATTTAGTGGGCTTTGTTTGTTTGATGTGTATTTTTCATTATTATCTTTTTGGAATTATATGACAGCAGAGCTTTATTTTTATTTTTGTAAACTATATAATAGTTGGACTTGACGTAGAAAGAGGCTATCTAGTCCAAAATTGACGAAAACAAATGGTAATTAGATAAGTGATAAATTCTCACACACCTGAAAATTTATGGAGGTCTTGGATACATACACCGTTATGACTGAAATATTAAGGCGCGACCGGATCAAACTTGAGCAAAAGTAATGTAGTTCAAATGGCCCAAAATATCGGTTTGTCGAATAAACCTCGTACGGTAAATGATATAGCAAGAGTAAAAAAATCTAGATAATGCAATTATCTATTTAAATTGCTTTTTTATGTAAGGACCACTATTCCAGAGATATTGCGATGCAAAAGGCTGAAGAAAATCAAGATTAATCACATTTTAATATTAAAGAAGTGTAAGTCTGTATCTTTTCACGTCATACCGAAACTACTTCACATATTTTACGTCCTCCGACACCAATATCGGATCGGATAATGTGAAAAAGATTTCACACTCCACTTTCCCAAAGGAAGGTCGACGCCATTCGTTTCAGTGCCTAAACACACTATGCCGAAGGTACGCGACCGAAGTTTCGCGGCTGATTTTACGTTCCAACGTATTCGGCTGATATAATTATTATGACACTCCATAAGTGCCGAACTTACGCGGCAGAAATTCAATGGGCAATTTTGTGTGTATATACAGTGTTTCCATTGCAGCGCTGTCGTGTTATTTAAACAGCCGGACAGACAAATGCAAAAAGAAGTAATCCTGTTAGGGTTCCGTTATTACTTTTGAAGTGCGAATCCCGAAAAGTGGACTATTTCACAGTATTAGCAATTGCAGAAGCTTTAGGACAAATATCGTCGGCAATCGAACCGAACTTCGGTCGCGTATAGTGTCTGTGCTACAGAATACGTTGCCGCCGAATTGCCGCTGAACTTACGCCCGACCGAATATCAGCTGTACGCTATAATGCAGCGTAATTTCGGCATAATGTGTCGCCAGTAATTTAAATAGCATTGCAGGTGTAATCATGCCGAACTTCAATCGCGTATCCTCAGCATAGTGTGTCAGAACCAAAAGAGCGTAAGCGCCGCTTTGACGTTTACGCCATCTAACCATTTTTGTTATAAGAGTTTAGTAGGGAAGAGGCCGGCTTACTCACAAGTAACAATTAGAATAACGTGTGTAAGGAGTTAATAGAGGTCGCTAGTTGATTGAGACACTACTCCCAGTCGGCACTAGTGTCTTTTAAGTGTCTAGAATTTTTGGCTGTACTTTAAGCAGGCAGTATCAATTAGACTTGTTATTTGTACTAATTATTCTCAGATACTACTGACAAGCGATAAAGAATTAACATTTTGCAGACCACAATTGGCTGGTGTGAGATGATAATTATATGAGAAGAGGCGTTTACTTAGCAGTGCAATGAGATATTTACTAGCTAGTATTGTAAAATTAAATAGAAGCATAATAGTACCCTTCCCCGAGTAATGCGTGGAAAATGCACGTAATTCTTGACTCGTTCTGTTTTCATTTATTTAGGGTAAGAGGGTTTTTGTTGGTTTTCGTCGAATGAATATTATTTTTATTGTATAGTGAGGTGCTCCTTTACGAAAGTTTCGTCGTCCTTTACGCCCAACAAGCGATTAGATTGTCAAAATCTCGATATAAACCAAAACATTTTTATTTTTTGAGGCCATACAGTAAAACTTAGAAGGGACAATGATAATATAAATTTTGAATTACTGTCATTAATAAAAGATTATGTTTATTTATTTTATTATGGTCACTCAATTATACGTCAATTAGAGAAGTGTTTAAGTTCAAATTAATCAGAAGTTTTTCATTATAGAATAAATTGTTAGGATTTGTGGATAGGAAACAAATAAAACTAAAATATTCAATCGGAACCTATTTACTCCTCGTCCCATTTTTATAAAACAGAATGAACTAACTTACATATCAGTTGTTACACAAAAGTGCATTACATGCGGTACGTTAACTGTAATATATATTTTTAATATAACAAATACATAATTAATTTAACGTTAGTAAATAAGTAGGTACAGAACAATAGGTAAGCTAAACATGAGTTAAATGAATTTGTGCTCTACAAATAACATGAACTATATAAAATTAAGGGAACGTACATGTGTGTTCAACGTCACTATGAGTCGTGTATAAAAGTATCTCAAGTATCGTCAAGCCCATTATTGCTAAATCACAGTTCTAAACATTACTCTTTATGTTAGTCCTTATTAGATGTCTAATATTCGTGGAGGTGTAAACAATAGCAACAACACATACATATAAAGAACTTATTGTACTTCATGAAGTAAACACACATTTACGATAAATTTAATTTAATATGTAGAACTTGAATAAACTGTGATCATATACGAACGTAAACTTATTGAAATAATGTTAAATTATTTATGTACACACATAAAATTATCTATTAAATTATTCTATATTTAAACAATTCTGAACATCATAATATCATAGGATTATTACATTAGGACTTCAATACAGGTTTATACCCTAGAACCGAGCACAGCATAATATAATAGCATTAAATGAAAGCGTGACAACTATATCTGAGTGTATGTGGTATAAAATAGACAGGACTCCGACCTAGCCCGCAGTATATAGTTATACATATCATGTGAGTATACATAGTGTGAGTGGGATCGTTTGGCGTTATTCATTACCTTTACTTATATAATAATAAATTAATAATAATATCCTTTTATTCAGATAAAACAACTATAAACAAACCATGGAAGTATAAATACTTGGGATTATTACACAAAATGAAGCCAATAACTCGGCCACCTAACCCAGACGGGACAAGTAATAATAAGGTGCAGAAAACAACTTTTATCACTTCTGTTAACCATGTTGTTTACATCCCGTGTTAATGATTCTAAATCTACAGTTTTGTATTACAATATATGAATTAATATAGCAGTTCCCTATGAAACAATAAATAAATTACTAACTTGTATAATTTTATATTCAAATTCACATTACATACCTAGATTATAAAATAAAAAATGTGTTCGAGCCACACTTTCCGCTTTTTTTAATTATATGTCAAGTTATATCGACGCATTTTCATGAATAGTTAAACAGCTAACGAATGGAAGCTAATGAGCCTTGCAACAATAAATTCTCTTTTGATTTTCAAGAGAATTTATTGCACAGGATAGATTACTTTTAAGTCACAGCCATATTTAATTTTTTATTGAGTTTATTTAAACTTTCGAACCAACCTACAACGAACAGCTTTATTTAATTCAACGTTTACAAATTGCTGGAGTATGATATATATTCTACATGCGTTATATTGTTTGGCTGGCTACCTAAGAAATGGTATTACCCAAGATTCGGATATGCATTCATAACACTGCTAGAGTAAGCATCATGTTTCCTTGTAAAAATATAGTATTTATAGATTATGTACCACACAATATGAAAAACTGACAGATTCTTGTAAATACTATCTATAGAGTACATGAAAACGTGTAAGTTGAGTTATTCGAGCGCGTATTTCATATAAAACAGCACGGGTATACAAAGTGTAATTATCGTGTAAAATAGAACATCACATCGCCATCACGGTTGTTTATCTTAAACAGTATCATAAGACTATCGTACGTCGTAGAAGAATAAGTATTACTCTAGCAAATCTAACAATATCATTATGAATACTAATTAACGTGTATCACCTAGTTATCACGCGATGCGGTTTGTGTCCCAAACACATTTTTCACTTAATATGTTTGTACTTATATTTTTATACATTATTATCCACAACGCGTTTTCTCTTCGATCGAAGTTTATTTAACTAGAGGACCATGCAAATTTTATTAATACAACTCTTGGTAGTTCTGAACAATTATGCATACATGACAGCTAGTTTTGACATTTTCTCGTTACAATGTATTGCAATCGACCTAAATAAACGTCACAGCCTTGAAGCATGCATGAGAATGCATGTAAAGCAAAAATTACATTTTTGTAATATGACGCAATTCGATGTTCTAGTTTTTTACCTCTAACAAAAGAACATTCGACAATATTTTATTCGTGTACAATCGGTCAAGAAAGAAGTTCTTAGTGAATAAGTATACAGATGATTCTGATATTGCAATTTGACATAGCGAATAGAAATATCCAATATTTCAGATTTGTACAGCAATTACAAACTTCTAGATGGTGACACTTTATTGGCCGACTGAACATGTAATTGTAGTTAATGACAAATGTACGTCCGTCTGATGGGCACCGTCTCTTTATGCATTTAAGCTCGGAGGGACCTACGACTACATTTAGAAGAAGGACTGTTGGATTGTGGAAGCATAACGGCTCTACGCCAAGTAGTACATGGCGTAGAGCGACATCTGTCTTCTACAACGGCAAGCTTTACTTTCAAAGCCAGTGGTAGGCCCCCGTATTATGAAATATGATCTTTGTAGTAGATACTCCATCAGCACTACCAATTTAATGAATTATTTTTTGTATATAAAATTATTTTGGACACAGTAGTTACATTGCTGGTTGTATTTGGTATCTGAAAAAATATCACTTGATATTTAACCTATAAGTTCAACACGTTTTCATGCAAAAAATAATTATAAATAGAGAATATGAATAAAAAGCCTTGCGCCAATTATTTAAGAAATATTGAAAATAAATTAATTACTTCAGGCACATATTGATGTTTGTTCACGAGCACCAGAAAAAAAAGAACAATATATCACATTGTCATACATGTCTGAATATCCTATTTGTATAAACTTACAATATAGTTATAGTTACTTGCTTGCCCTATTAAGATTAAAAGCTTACTCGGTTTTGTCGGCTGAGAGAACAAACAGCAACATTTAAGCCCAAACAGCCCACATAGATCCTGGTTTAATATCATTCAGCACACACAAAGGAATTAGTTATTGGAACTTCTTCTTACCTAATGCCAATCTTATCTTATTTTTTAATAGTTATTGCCAGATTTAACCTATTGATTACAAGCTTAACTAATATCAAGTAACCAGCAGATTTTATTGTCATAAAATTTTATTGTTTGTTTGGGAGATTTCATGACCCAAAAGCACATTTGAAAGCGCTAATTTTGCATTTTAATACGTATTCGGAATGTGTGGCTAAACAAGACTATCACAGGCGTTTGAAATGAAATCATAATTATTTTGTATGAAAACGTCTTGTCAATTAGTTGAATCGAATTTACGATGCGCTTATGCGTAATTATGTGGAGACTTTTAGTCAGACGGAAGATATCATGCTTTACAATAGTCCAGGGATTACAACACTATTCAGTCATCGCGTAATAAACACGCTGTAATTAATAGTAGTACATTATTAGATATTACGTTCTAATATAATAATATAACTGGATCCTAAGAGCACACTTAACGTATAAAACTATCCAATTACTATTTGGTTAATGAAATGCCATCCGAAAGATACAGTATAATGTTTAGATACAGTTCAACAAACTTATTATTAATAGGTATGGTGATATAGTATTATGCTAATTATTCATGGAGGCGATTATATATTGACTTCTAGATGGGCAACGTCGAGCGACGAGTGCTCGCTCACTTACGATATGAACAAAACTAGGTTAATTTTTTATGTTTTTGTGATTTCCTTTTTGTTTAAAAAATTAGCTTCTCAACATCTTCAAACTCTGTTTTACTATGTTATTTTAAATGAATATACTTAAGGATAAAATGTTTTTATGACTATATGATTCTGCTTTTTAATATTTTTGTTATTTTTTCGGTTTTTCTTATTTCTTTTTTTTTTGTAAAGATGAAACTAAACAAGAGCAACACACTTCTATTGTGGCACGACGACGCGTCGCGACGTAGTGTTTGGCCTTACCTCATATGTAATTATTATGATACGACAATTCAATATTATAATGTACTGATACTTTTACCTAATAAAAACGGAAATCTGATTCTTTAATTTTCGTCTATAGAATATTAAGCCCGTTTACAGTATATATGGTTACAATTTTAGCTCTCAAGCAGTCGTTAATTTATAGTTCACGTAGATTATATTTTAAATTATTTGCAACTTCTAGCAACAATCTAGAACCTATCGTCTGATCTACAGTTACATTTAATTTATTGATTCCCGAAAGCCCATATTTTTAGTTATGAAAGCCATATTAACGACGTGATATACCCTTTCCTATAATATTTTGTACTAGCATCAATACATTATGCTATTACAGATCTAGATCGCTTTTTATGGTTACATATTTTTAGCAGCAAAATATTTTTTTTAATCTGTATCGTATAGAACTGAGAGTGTATCGATAATACATAAGTACTCGGTCAAGCCACAGCCACTATTTTTACATTGAGACCAAGACGGATAAACATGCTCAATAACATTAGTAGTAGTAAAAAAAATTGAATGTTATTTATTTTAGAGATTAGTTTATTTCATCGCAAAAATATTCTACTACGTAATAAGCTTATTACACTTGTCTCTATTTAGCCTATATTTCATCCATACATTCGCATTTAAGAAGACTAAATGAGATTACACTTGCCCAAATAAATGCAAGTGTAATAAACCTTCAACATTTATCCATCTCAGCCCAAGTATTCCTTATGAGATAAATATTAGACAGAACATTTTTCCCTATCATACTAATATTATCATCTACATAGATTAGTATATATTAAGTATTTTTTTATAATAAGAGGCTATTTTATCTCACAGTCGATTTATGTAGTACAGTACGGTCTATGATACTACAGATAAGTAATAAATATAGAACTAGTCAAGTAACAGAAATATTTCGTATTTTTCAGGATATATAAAAGCCACTGATGTATGTTATCTAACTTGATATAAACTGTATAATGTATAATTATGCTACGCTGGCAAGAATTCTATTTGTACTTATGTGCGTGTTACAAGCCTGTATCACATTACGCTGCGCTGAGTATGTATCTCTTTTGGATGGCGAGACAATTACGGCAGAGTTAATGCATCAAAATACCACTTTTCCATTAGTACTTACAATAGACCCGACACTTGATTAACAAGTTTAAGTTGTTTAAGTAATTCGAAGCATTAAATGTGTATTAGTACCCAATTTATATGTACTACAATGTTTGTATCAAGTGTACTTGTATAGCAGACCAGGCGCGCGTAGTGTGACAGAGGCCTTAGTGCTTGAAACATATTGCAGGACAGTAGGATCACCCCACAATTAAAGAACCGATAGAAACAAATCAATTCCTGCAAATCAGGGGAAATGAAAGTTTAAAAGGGCTACAGCGAAACTCCAGTAAACTTGAACGCGATAATTAGTCTGATTCAGACATAAAACAGTAAAAAAATACATATTTATTGAGTTTGTCTTGACGGTGGAGGTCAACCATAATTTGCCCATTCTCTTCACGAGTATCACGTGTCCGTAGCTTCAAAAAAATATATTTACTCAGTAACTAACATACATCTCTAGATCAAGGCAAGCCCAATTTTTATAGTATTCAGTTTAGAATCAGACTTATCACGCTCCAGCTTACTTAGTTTCAAATGAACGGTTTGTAATAACTTCATTGGTGTTATGGCTTACACACTGACATGTTTATTTGTAAAGGCCTGGCGCTACTGTTAATTTATAGCGTATTCTTATTATTGTAATGTGGCAGTTCTATGGTTGAGTAATTTTGAGTACTAGAGGCAATTAACTAGTCATAATATAATGTCGGTCCTTACGTTCCCGTAAAGACGTTATTATTTAATAGTATTTTGCGACGGCAGCGCCAGGCTTGGTGTTATATCTTACGTACATATAATTATTATCGTATTTATCACCAGCACATAAGGATTGCTTTGATTTTCACGGCAGCTTCCTTACATTACTATGTAAGCGGATTGTTACGTAGTGTAGTCGGACGCTCAGTATATGATGGCAAAATAATATTAATCTAAAATAATGATAAACAACAACAAAGTTCTCGAATAGTATTTTTCGTTCTGTATTATAATGTCGAGTCTTAGCGTTGCTTATTTCTTTTTTGTTTGACTATTTCTATTTTTCTGTTACTGTAACAAACAACGCAAGCCAAGGCGACTTATTAAATGGCAAAATATTGTAAGCCAGAGCTCGGTAGCTCCATTGTTTTTTCGTTATTTTAGATTAACAATAATTGCGATATTAATACCATGTAGCCACACAGCGCGATCTTACGTTTACGGTACATTATTGTAATGTCTTACAATTTTCAAAGATGGTAATTATAATTTAGTTCTATAGTAATGCTGGTGAACAGTATTTAAGTTACATTTATATTTATATGTGTAACGTAACACTTTAACAATAGGTTTGTGATATGTTTATTATTTTGTAATACCTTAACGTTAATCTTAGAATATACGCGTCACGGTGGTATTAAAAGGCATACAAGTTATTATACTTGACAGCTATCATCTGATAAACCGAAACTAAAATGATTGCCACGAAACGTAATGTAGGTGCAACTTAGAGTAGTAACCAGGACTATGACGAAATGTTTACTGTAACATCTTTGGTGATAACATAATTTAAAATAAAATAGATAAGTTATGTTCATATTTTCATTACTTACAAACGATTTTTACAGATCTAATTAATATAATACAAAAAATATATGTCATAATTCGTTTCACTACATGGATTTATACATAAAATAATATGTACACAATGGTCTACCTTAAATAAATGAGGGAAATTAAATAATGGTTAAATCAACTAGTATTTACAAAATATTAATATATTTATATAAGGAAAGTGACAAAAAATAAACGCTATTCTAAAATTTTGAAGAAGTTAGGACGTATTCAAGTAATTCTCGTTGTTGGACAAAGTGTAAGAATAAGGAATTTGAATAAAGTTTCAATAGGACTAACAATACAGGCAGGTTAGTCATGCTTGGTTTAATAAATGGACAAACTAAAAACATCAATGCTCCTTTTTGACCGTGACCTTTAAATTGGTAAAAAAATTAAAAGCTGAATTCACATTTTAGAACAACAAATATTTAACAAATAGCTCTTTTGATTCGCGTTAAGCTACATTTATAGATATTGGAATTTGCGATTTGAGTTGACGCGCGGAATATTTACTGTCAAAGCAAAGCTGTTGCCCTAGAGTCAAAGGAAATGTCTCTACACGCAGTGTATTGTGTACTTCCACAACAGTACTGCTTAACAAGCTCATGTCACAGGCCCTGTTCTCTTTAAAACTGTATTTTCTTTCATCAAACATGAACTGGGGCCGTTGACCTTCAACTATCCAAATACTCAAACAGTTGATTAAAGAATTCATGAAAACTGTCTATTATAAAAAATAATTTAGTCTGGACTCCATATAAATGTGTATATAATTGGTGTAAAATGCAGAGGCACTTTATGCTCCTGTTCGACAGATTTCACATTTTCTGGGCGAGTGACCGTTGTTTCGATAGTTAACTACCATCATGTAAGTGTTTATATTCTTATGAGCATATACTTAGTGTTTTAGTACTCACGTTCGATATACATATGAATCCGAGATATTTGTGAAAGCAGTTGTTATCTTTATAGAACTGAATATATTGTACTTAATTGTAAACGGCTGTAAAGTTATTGATGGTTTGCGAGTAAGGCAAGTTATTTTCATCATAGAACCTTGCACATAGGTGAGGTTTTAGTAAGAGATTACTGTGTTACACGAATATGTACTCTAGTATTGGTTATTTAGAGTTATCAAAGACTGAATTAATATAGAGTGAAGGAAAAAAACACTAAAAATAATAAAGCATTTACTTCTAATGCTTACATGAAATTACAGGTTTTCAAATGAAACCTGAATCTTCACAAACAAGTTATTATTCACGTTACATACGTGTTTCCTTTTATAACTCAGTGAGTGCGAAATCACTCATTACCAGGAGCCATTACCTAAAGCATCACAGCGTAAAATTATAGCTTGATGTATTTTCCTGTTCATTGAAATTGTTCCAATTTAGCCGCGGAGATGATAACATGGCATCATTATGTAGTCATAATGCAGTATAACTCTGCCTAGAATTTTCACGTGAAGTTAATAATTGTGTCACTTATGTGCAAGGTCCACTGATTCTCATGTGCGCAATGTCGTTTTAGTATTTTAAAATGACTATTAGACGACTTATTTTATATTTTTTTTATTGTAATCTTCAACACTAACCGACAATAGTATTAGACGTTTTCGTAAACGAGGAAACTTAACTGTTTTGTAACCTACGCCGACAAACATTCAATTCGAAGCGTCGCAACAAAGAGCGAACTATCATTCACACACAATTAATAATATAACAGTATTTAAAATATTTAGAATTGTTCCTCTCAATAAAAATTTGTACGTTTGTTATTAATTCTAAAACATTGTTTTAAGCATAGGCAATTTAATTTATATTCCTCAAATACACAACGAATACAACCTTTTCATAGGTTTGTAGGTTATTTTCAAGTGTTTATATTGCTTCGTAAACTATCCAACACTTTCAAGCTACGAATTTAAGTCGTCCAATAAGTACCTACAACCGATAAGCTCAAGACAAGACCTAAGTCTTGGAAACTCTTATGTTCGAACGTAACTCTCATTGCCACTAATGCCAGTCATATGCGAAGACAAACAAACCTAGCAAACTGTTAGCATGATTACCGTCATAACCATGCCTCAAACACTGCCTTTTAATACGTATCGTCACTCACGGTCTAACTCGAGATCACATTACTCAACCGAATCAAATACAAGTACATAAAATGTAAGTACTTCATTTATAAACGTATATTGTCCGATCCGCAAGAATCAACCAGACAAATCATTTCAAAGTGAATAAATAATGAAAATTATAATTACAAAAAAGAAACAAATGTAAATATTCCATACAATTATACTTCATTAATGCCCTTTGCTAGGAATAAAAAAAAGAAAGATCATTTTGTTTAAATCATAGTCAGTGTAAAAATAAGTGTAAATAAGATGATTAGAGATATCCTTGTATGGAATACCTTGTATAATAAGTGTTGGTGACATAGCTAACCCTGTTATAGCGTGTTCACATGTCAGCTAGAAGCTCAGAGTAGTAGTGCGTCGCGCTCAAGTAGTCCACGAGGCGTCTGGGCAGGGGTAAGCTGCCGATGAGGTCACGGCGCACGTACTTTAATATCACAAATCTGGAATCAATTAGGAATATATTATACTATACATAACTACCAAGACCTATATAATAGACAAGTTCATAACAATTAACCTCTATAAAGATGTAAAGATATTAAATTTGTAGGATCAAATTAAATAAGGTCTTGTTGGAAATTAAATCATGTTAATGTTTTTTTTTTTTAATATAGTTAATGTTTTAAAGAAAGAGTAATATATCAAACAACATAAATAATAATAGATGCCCCATCACATTATAGATTAAAGTTCTCAACAAGGTCTCTGCTATTTAAACCTGTGTCCTATGTCTATGTATACTTTTAAAAGGATTGGGTTCCTTCTCTTGAAGTTATCCCGTGGATTATAAGAGATCACTTTCATAGAACTGACCACATGTCTTTTAGTACTTTACTCAGTGTTAAAAGATAGGAGTTGTTCGGTGTTTACCTGCACATGTGTTGGAGACTTTGCACTCGTTTAAATCTTGAAACTGGATATAATAGTTGTACTCGGACTGGACCTAATACTGGTCTTAGATTCAAGAAAAACAAATAGCGACCACTGCGCGAGGTCTCCACTGCGTTCTCAATGAATTCAACTATAGTCTGAGCTTTAAACATAGTGCAGCCACCAAAACAGAAGTTACCTGGAAATACATAAAAAGTATAAATGTCATTGTTAACACTATTTATTAAAAAGTTATATTATATTTGAAGTAAATAAAAGCGAAATGACGTTTCAAGTATAGTGTGCAAGGACTGTAGATTAGAAAATAATTATTTAAAAGCAACATTCCAAAAGTAAATACCATGATAATGAAGGATAGCCAATATAATAGTAGGAGTATAGTAGATAGGAAGCGAAACTAAAGGAGAATCACTCAAGTTTCCACTCCATAATTAATATATATATATATGTTCCTCGACCGATTTCGGCCACGGCGACCTCTTCACTCTCCGTTTTACACTTCCATTTGTCGTTGATGTGCTCGTGCATGGCTCACATAGCCGATCTTATTACTAAATGTTCGCGCACAATGTGGGCAGGTCAGTACACCATTGCAAAAATTGTATGGTATGGCACAAGGTGGGCGTGCTTTTAATTCATCGCGTCTAGCATCCAGTTCGGAACAGCGTTTGTCCTCAAAGTCTTTGACTCTGGTCTTTACCAACGTCCTCCATTCTGGTCGTCGAATAGCCATTTGTTCCCATTCTGAAGGCTCAATATCGCACTTTTTCATATGGCGCTTCAGCACATCTTTATACCTGAGGAGCTGCCCGCCATGCTTACGCTTGCCCTCCTCAAGTTCAGAAAAAAAGATGCACTTTGCTGTACGCTTATTCGCCATTCGTGATAGATGTCCACACCAGCGGAGCTGTCTGCGCATGAGGTAGGCCTCGATCCCCATAATGTTAGCTCTTCGCAACACTTCCGTATTTCGGATGCGGTCAGACCAACGGATGTTCAATATTTTGCGCAGACATTTTATATGGAAACGATCCAGAGCTCGAATATGGCGGCAGTAAACCGTCCATGACTCCGATGAGTACAGCAGGCTCGGCAATACTACAGCCCTATATATGTCTATTTTAGTAGCCAGCTTCAGGTCATGTGAGCTGAAAACCTTGCGATCCAGTTTGCCGAATACCGCGGCTGCGGCACCGATCCGACTGTTGATTTCAGCATCAAGGTCGCACTTTGATGTTATAGTGCTCCCCAGGTAGCGAAATGTATTCACCTGCTTTAGTACGTCCTCACCGAGTTTAATGGTCAGTGTCTCTTGACCACGGACATCTAAAGACATCACTTCCGTCTTTTTGACATTAATCTTCAGACCGAAATTTCGACAGGATTTGTGTAGATTGGCCATAAGTCGTTGCAGGCCTTCTGGGGAATCAGTTACAAAACACAGATCATCTGCATAGACAATCTCAGTGATCAGTGCGTAAGAAACTTTGGTACGAGCCTTGAGCCTGGCTAAGTTAAAAAGATTGCCAACATTACGGAAACGTATGCGAATTCCTTCAGGAGTTGTCTGTAAAACTTCCTGAACCATAACTGCAAAATATAACGCGAACAGTGTGGGCGCAAGGACACAACCTTGTTTTACCCCACAGGTAACGGGGAAAAACTCTGACTGATCTGCGTTTACAGCGACACAGCTCTGCATATCGTCATGAAGCAATCTTAAAAGTCTAACAAATTTCTCTGTGCATCCTAGTTTCTGCAGAACTAACCAAAGGGCTTCTCGCGGTATACTATCAAAAGCCTTCTCAAGGTCAACAAAACAGAGATACATATTGCGACCCTGTTCTCTGCTTTTTTCTTGTAGTTGACGCAATGAGAAAATGGCCTCACAGGTACCACGGTCGGGTCGGAAACCAAACTGGGATTCTGGCAGGATCTTTTCCGATAAATTTCTAAGTCGATTCATTAGAACTCTAGCGAAGACTTTTCCCGGAACTGAGAGTAAGGAAATACCGCGGTAAGAACCGCAATCGGCTCGATCACCTTTGCCTTTATATAGAGCCCGAATGAGAGACACTTTAAAAGTGTATGGGACTTGTTCTTGTTCCCATATAACGGCAAAAAGTTTCCAAATCGCAAAGTGCAGGTCCTCCCCACCGTACTTCAATAACTCTCCCGGTATAGAGTCCACTCCAACTGCACGATTATTTTTCTGCTGTTTAATGGCCAGAGTAACCTCCTCTAGGGACACTGGCTCGTCAAGCTCGAAGGCATGAGACTGTTGAGGTAGCGAGCGAACGTGGTCTATGTTGACAGAATGATCCACGTTAAGTAGCTTCTGAAAATGCTCCGCCCATCGCTCGAGTATTTCTTTCCTATCTTTAAGAAGCCCTTTACCATTGGTCGGCCTGAGTGGGACTTTTGCTGTAGAGGATATACCAAGCAGGCTTCTTACCTCATTGTAAAAATTGCCTAGCTGGTTGGTATCAGCAAGCCATTGTATGTGACGAGCCTTCTCCAACCACCAATTCTCTTTCGCCTTTCGTGTGAGCTTACGAAGCTCCATTTCACTATGACGTACTTCCGTAACAGTTTCACCTCTATGTGTTCTGCTGTGCCGCCTCAAAAGTCGACGGTGTCTATCAATAGCGTCCGTTAGTACCCCATTATTTTCATCAAACCAGTCCTCGTGTTTTCGGACCCTCGGACCTAAAGTTGATGTAGCAGTTCCGAGAATTTGAGACGAAAGGGACTCCCACATTTTGCCGACTTCACCGGATTCTAGATCAAGAGGCTGCAAAACAGAACTCAAGTTTTCGGCATATTCCTTTCTCGTGTCATTATCTTGAAGTCGTTCAAGGTTCAGATGCTTTTGTTTCGGTCTGTCTGATCTACGGGGATGTTGATGTCGAAAACGTATCTTAAGAACCAGAAGCCGATGATCAGTCCAACAGTGAGCGCCGCGCATGGCACGGGTAACCTGAACCTGTGACACATCTTTCTGACGCACTATAGCGTAGTCAATAAGATGCCAGTGCTTTGATCTAGGGTGCATCCACGTGGTCTTATATTTAGCTCGTAATCTGAACATGGTGTTTGTAATCGCAAGATCGAATTGTGCGCAGAGACTAAGCAACAGCTGTCCGTTGCTGTTCATATTTCCAAGACCATGTCTGCCTAGAACTTTAGGCCAGGCTTCATAATCCCGACCCACCCGAGCATTAAAGTCACCCAAGAGTAGGATCTGCTCTCTTGTCTGAATACGATCTAAGCACTGCGTTAGCTCCTCATAAAATTTGTCTTTAATCTCATCAGACTTGTCTAGCGTTGGGGCATAGACACTGATGATATTAAGGTAATTGTTATGTTCCATGTGAAGGCGTAGTGTAGTAATACGGTCGGAAATGTGTACAGGGTATTCTTCTAGGTGTTTGACAAGCTTATTCTTGACTGCAAAAGCTACACCTGACCTTCGCGGTTCGTTGGCAGCAAGTCCCTTCCAATAAAAAGTGTATCCACCCACGTGTTCTGTCAGCTCTCCTTCATCGGGGAGATGTGTTTCGCTGAGCGCAGCCACATCAATATTATAGCGATGAAGTTCTCTTGCTACGATGGCAGTCTTTCGTTCCGGACAAATGTTTGCTTCGCGATCTAGAAGTGTACGCACATTCCACGCGCCAAAGGTCATTAATGCTGGTGTTGATTTTATATTCTTTATATTTTTGTAACGTCGACCGCGAATTTGGGATGCAGAGGCAGCCGCGGTTGCTACCCTCTTTGTAGGTTGGGATGAGCATTTGTTTAGGGCACCTTTTCTAGCCCCCTCCCCGGCTGAGCGGGGAAAGCAGTGCCACCCTAAATAGGGCTGCTTTGTCACCTCGGGTGTTGCCGAATCCGCCCTGTCACCCCGATGCAGAGCAGAAGCGACCACGATGTAATACTACACCCCCAAGGCCGCCTACGTGCAGGAGTCAGACAAAGCTCAACGAGCATCACGTCAAGCCTCTCTACCTCCCCCTATCGCCGTAGGACTAAACTGAATTGCGGAGTCCTTATACGGAAGCGGTCAGTTGCGCAGGATATATTAACGTGCACAAGAGTACGCGCAAAACACAGGTGCACTTACTCGTCTTTGTCTTTCTGTGTCCAGTGGAACGGAGACCGTTACGACCGGAGGAAGACTAAGACAGATGAAATAGTATTTCGGTGCAAGAAAAGGTACAGGGGGCCAACACTTTTTTCACACACTCCTTTAATCGCCTTTTACGATACCCACGGGAAGATATGGGGTGGTGTTATTCTACTCTGCCGACAACCACACGGCCGGCCGGTGGCATATGTCCACACTATTAAATAATTAATATAAAACAAAACTTACCCTGATCATGTTCAATCCTTACATGTCTAAGACCATTTAACTTAAATGTTAATGTGAATATATAATGGTCATCACTACTATCTCGGACTATGAACGAGCCATCTGGTTCATTTGACAGTATCTTTTCAGCAGCCTCTACTGATATAGGGCCCCAGTACCAACCATACTGAAATAAACAATACATTTTTAATTAATAATTTGGAAGAATATAGTAAATAAAATTTAGAAGTTGTTGTTATACTTTTTACAAAATTTTCTTATCCCGAACAGAATAGATTCTTACAAAGAATTAGGTAGACATATCTGTAATAATGCACAGCATGTATTTTATTAAATACAACTGTTTATTCAGTTGAAGTAGTACAAATATGCTAGACTCTAGTTGTAATAAATATGGTAACATTTTAATCTTGAGTTGGGCCAAAACTATCCATGTATTTTTAATTATGAATATTAATTAGACATATCAACTATATACGTACTCGGGATAAGATATGAGAGAAATATTGAATCTAATCATTTGACATTAAGTAACTTACATCTTTGACTTTTTGTATAGAGGTTGCAAAGTCCATAACAGTATCTTCTTCGTTCCCAGTTCTCCGAGCTCCCTGATGGACGTTTGGCAGCTGCGGCAGTGGCGGCAGCGCGCGCCTCACGGCCGCCGGCGGAGACTCCTCCTTATTCCCACTAACCTTCTCGACGTCCCCCGCGTTCTCCACTACGGGCTGACGACGCCAACGAAATAAATTACAAAAGCTCTGCTTCAAATTAATTGACAGTATCCTAACAGGAGACATCTTAGTTTTTGGATTTTGGCTCGTAATACTCTTCTTAACAACCTTATCATTCTTTTCCAATTCAATCATATCCTTCGGAATATTCTCTTTGTGCTTTTTATTCTTAACATTCATTCCGAAAGAATTTTTATTAGCTTTCCTATGGTTATTGTTGGTTTCCACAGTTCTAGGTAGCTCGTTGCTTTCCTTCAGAAATACTGTAGAACATGTATCTTTATTCGTGTGTTTAGCGTGGATGCCAACATTAGCTACTATCGGAGTATTCTTTTTATTAATAGTAGCTCTACATTCTGAATCACTTGAACTGGAATATAGAGTTTGCAAATATTTTCTCATTTCTCGCAAAGTTAAATGTAATGAATCGGTATCTGAATCACCTGCGGGCTTTTTACAAGAGGAGCTAGGCAAGCTGTGTCTCTTAGTTTTAACGTCCTTATTATGTCTTGCATTTTCTTTTGGTTTGTGAGATTTGTCGATGGGGAAATTATTGGGGGCCATATTCTGAAGTGTGTTCTTAGCACGCTTTTTGTTGTTTCTTAGTTGCTTCTTCCCTTTATTCCTCATGTTGCTGTGACTAGGCCGAACCATATCAATGGGCACTGCATAAATATCGCTGTCAAACGGAACATTGTACATATCCGTAATGTCTGACGACTTTGTGGTCAACGTATCATGAGAAATAGCCTGAGTGATAAAATTTGAATCATCGGCTTGAAACTGTGTAACAAGGGAGTTGTGGCTGCTCGACAATCTCGATGATAAGGAGTTCCTCGAAGAAGGTCGGTTAGCGCGACATGGGCTTAAATGAAGAAGTCTTGGGCTCGCGAACCTGTGATTCAAACATTGACGTCGTTCGTATAACGTTTCTGGCTTTAGTTTTCTAGGATACATAGGCGATAAGTGTCTTGGGTTTATAACTACATCCAGCGTCGATTTCTGTTTGATTGTGTCATCGTTAGTGAAAACGACAGATGGTGGTGCGTATTCCGCCGTACAATTATCCAAGTTATCGATTTCCGAAACGGGGTTATCCTGAAAACGAAAATATATGCTATTAATAAATATCAAGGTTAACGTATGTAATACACGTTGCATCACTCACGTTACAAATTATTAAAAATTACCATCACATGTTTACGGAACAACAATTTGCGGAAAGTTTAAAATTAAAGTTAAGTTTTTAAATTATAAATGTGTATAATCATAACACAACACTAAATTTAGTTACTGTTTACTAAGTTTATGCGTCACGTACCCGTACGTTCATATTTGACTGCACTGCAAGCTAATTAATGAGTCAATATGCCGTCTGCGAATCTTGCTATTAGTCTGTTTGCAACTATCACGCCACACTGCTCGAGAAATCCCTAGCGGGTAACTAACTAATACTAGTGCTCCCGCATATTGCGCGGTAACCGCACACACCACCTCAAATCGAACTGACCGCAAGCTAGGCACTAACTACAAGCTAGAGCTAGCTAGCAGGCGTCGTAGCGAGACTTAATCAGGAACGTGTCTGCCGCGGTTACGTGTGGTCTCTTTGACAGTCGCGTACAGACTGCGAGCTTTTTGCTAGGCTCCGCGTGATTATAGAGTAGAGCTATGGTTAGATAGTTAAGGGATTGATTAGATACGAGTTAAGGCAGAGACGTATTGTGACCATATCATAATTAGCACTAAAGTACGTATTGACGGCAAATAGGTTTTAGAGTACCAATGGTATTCTTTTCTTTTTTGGTAGACGTATTATAATTGGCCAGTAGGTGATAGAATTGGTCAGTTTTGTTGTATTCGAACAGTACAATTATAGACTGACGTAATTATAAATAAAAGAGGAATTCTTTTGACGGAGTTTTAAATATGAGCCAAGATTTGTACCTAACCTTTTATTAGGCAAGGGAATCCTCTTAGACATCTGGTAGTAGACATGGAACTGCCATTCTACGTTATCCGCATTTTTTGTATCGGTGCATGGCAGTGCGTTGCAATTCTTCATGTACCAGTCGTACCTAACCTTAAACCGCCTCATCTCTCAATTGAATACCATGACAAAATATTTATTACGTTTCACAAAATGAAAACTATTGTTTTGAATAAAAAAAATAATATACTCTGTCCAAACAAAGAGTCAGTCTAGCTGGAGTAAAACTTCTTCTTTGTGAAAAAGAAAAAGTAAGAAAAAACTTTTTGACACTAGTAATACTAATGTCAAAAAAAATACTAAACCAAACCAAATACCAAACGGTTTTACGGTTACAATTTTAAAATTTCCTTCTTTTCAACGCGTGATCCAAATAAACATACCTATTTGGAAACATTTTGATATTCTAAATCGGGTAGAAGACGTTGGAATATTTTATGTAAACTATTTTCCCCACAATAATAGATTAAAGTTTTACATTATACTGGCAGCTATGAGCCTCTGCCATAAATATGTGATCGGATGTTTTTAGATATTCGTTATGATTGGTTTTAAACAACAACAAACTCCAAAAAAAAACAAGGATTACGTCGCAGTTGAAGAAAATAAGCAATACCTAAGTATTTTAGTAAAAAAAAAGGTTGATAAATTACTCCAAACGAAAAATGATCCAACAAATTAATTAAATCATTAGCGAATTACCCGTCACTTTATGATCAATTAAACAACCTGTCAAAAGGAAACTCTCGTTTGACCAGCACATAATAAACAGTTCGTTACAACCACATTTTAAAACTGCGACACAGAACATTAGCATGATAAACAAAATGACAATCCTTTATGCGTGTTCTATTTATCGGCATTAAATGCACGTTACAGTTTCCACAGGAAAGGTAAACAGGAAACGTACGCTTAAGTGAAGATAGCTAGTTAATGCAGTTATGACATAAGCGACGTCTATTCCATTAGTGGCTTATATTGGATTACGCGATCGCTTGCGGTAATTAATTTATGCTTCAAACCTTCGCAGCCTGTCATAGAGTTACAGTTCTAGACTAGCGTCAAAGGAAGACCGGAAATTTGATTGAAGATAGCTCTTTAAACACTATGTACTGTTGAGCCTCGTAGTCGTATTATCATCAAAACAATTCTTGTCATTACTTTCCGATGTAAAAATGAATACGTTTTTAAAATTAAATAACAAAAGAAATTCAGTATAAAAATGCTGAAAAGATAAATAATACTCATTATTCAAACAACTGAGCGGATAAAATTATCACGTTGAATAAACCCTTGGCCTCTCGATAAAAAAGGAACACGGTTCGTGATACGGACGTAGCCGAATGAATTATTGAACGTGCCCGACATGTCTGGCTCTTGGATTAATTTGATGGACTGAGATCTGGGGCCCGATACGTTTCCTTATCGAATCATTTACATATCGCCTGTTAGGTGCTACAGAGGCATGATAAACGATATTGGCTAGTTAGGGGAGAATTTGCTACATTTTATTGATATATTTTACCCCGCTTTGGGTAAACGAGTTTTGATACTTATATAGAATTTTACGTCATGGAAGTACCTTATTTTTATACGTTTACAACGTTTAAACCAAAAGCTACTACTACCTATGTTATTTTATGTATAAGAAATTAACGGTGTACTCTCACGTCAGCGATGCGATATTACGGCCGAATCAACGTATGATTAAGAACTGTAGAGTTTGCAACTTTGTCTGTTTTGCGACAACATACATGTTTTACGACGAAAAGAGAGTGAGTAAAACGTTAAATCCTTAAACAATAATATATTCGCAAAACTACCCGTACCTGGAACTCAGGTGGTGGTTCTATCGTCGTAACAATGACTTTCCCAGGACCTTTTTTCACGGTATTAAAAAAATCCCCGCACATACGCTCTGATGTCTCCGTCGACTCACATAGCGACAAAGATTTCTCATCAAAATCACTTTCTTGTAACTGTACAGAAAGATAAAATAAATTATATTACTTGTTGCAAGATTCTATATTACAGACTATAGCTATTATATGCATTGAAGTTTCGCAAACAAATTATGTACATCGCATGTTTAGAATTAACGCTCAGTTCTTCTTTCGTGCATTTTAGAATTGGATTTACTGCTGCTAATAAAGAATGACAAATCTATCGCTACCTGCACATAAATTATTCACGCGACACTCGCTCGCCAGCGTCTGCGACTATATTTAGTGTTTTTTTTACACGAATGCTAAGAACGCATCGATTAAAATGCATGAATTAAAAATAGTTATTAATCAATGTTGATTTTATACAAAATTTATTACGCTATAGCAATCGAACTACGATAAAGTGTTAGCATAACTATTGATGTGAAAATCTATAACATAAAAGATCCAATAAGGAAAAACAATCGCGATAGTAAAAATAAATTAGCACAGCTCTAACATTATAGAACATAGATAGATGAAGCAAAACAAAAAAAAGAATATTTTACACTGCTTTTTATGGATTTATTAGTGACACCATTCGAAATAGTGTTATTTTTATGTAGCATTTTTTTACTGACAATTTTCATACATTGATTAGAAACATTTTGTCTACATGATTGTGGACTGGTAGTTCTGTCGGAATCGAGTTTGTCGAAATTTGGCGGCAGTGGTCAACGACGCGTCAGATCTCCCTGGGGGCGTGCGCTGACTTGCCTCTTTCTATGATTAAAGAGGATTTGAATTTACTTGCTGCACAGGGGAAGTGTTGCGAGTGCCTTGAAAGACTTTTACTCATATATCCATGTGCTTAGCTTTGATAATTTATGCTCAGTCATAAAAAGTATGAGAATTTATTTAGTGTGGAGATCAAGGAGGAGACTTTAGCAGTATGCATATAATTGCTTAATCACACTGTTATGTACAGTATTTATTTGGTTATGACATACTTGGTTATTAGATTGGCAGTTTTCATCATTTTTAGGAATTTTTAAGACAAGATCTTCAAATACTTTGTACTGATACTTTATAGCAATTATTTCTTATGATTTGCTAAAAGTGATAACTTAAGAAAGTCACAAGACATTTTACCTTTATCACTAGATAATTGTCACTAGAGGATAAATCAGGACAAATTCTAATGAATTGATACCAATCTATTATAATACAAAGAAGTCCTCATAACAATGATAACATTATCTAGAATGTCAATTCATTAAAAAACACTTGTGTTTCTTATCTATACACAATAGATTAATAAATCAGAATGTAATACAATAAATGTATAGATTTTAGAAGTTATATTGTAATACTTGTTCTGACCTTGTATGCAGTTAAAATAATTTTCCTTATAGTTTTAGAAAGAGTATAACTGTAGCAGAATTGTTAATGTAAATTTAGAAACAATAAGGCAAGGCTGTGCAAATAAATGAGCAATAAGCTGTATGTGCTGTCTAAAATAAATCATAATGAATAATACAGTCAAAATACAAACAAAACCAAATGAGTAAAATAAGGGATTCGTCTAATGATAGGCTAAATCAAATACTGGGGTAAATAATTAAAAACGAAAAATGTAAAAGAAAAATGTAAAGCAAAAAATTTTGTGTAAAAGTACCATCAAAATAAAGTGTGTGCAAAGCAATCTAATAGCTTAACTGAATGCAATGCTGATGAAAATAATAAAATAAAGGTCTAAGAACATGATATACTATAAATTCGCACAATGCAGGGAATATAAATATGACTAACATGCTATTTACATTAGCCAATTATTCAGCTTTATCAAGTTTTAAAGTATAAACAATGGCTCCAATAACCTTACAGGGTTTTAATACAAACTTTAACTATATGGAAATGTTAGATAGTTTGTTTAACACATTATTTTAGTTTATTTAACTGATTAGACTTTTAACGATCCAGAACAACAATTTTGAAGGATAATAGAAATTTGATGGCATTGAAAATCATGATTAGTAAATGTATACATATTTTTGATATAGGCAATTAACTCTTTACATAAATCTAATTATCATAATGATTATTTAACAACACATTAAATAATTGGATGAAATTTCTAATGATTAGCTCACCTCGGATGCGACGTGATGCCATCCACTGGCAGAATCACTGGAAAAGGAACCACTGGTAATTATAAGACCACTATCTTCGCTTAATGGAGGCGCCTCAGAGTGTGTTGAAAAAGGCGGTGACTCCATTACCCAAACGTTGATTTGGGATATTTAACATGAACAAAAAATGGACGAAAAACTTAGTAATTTTCATAAAAAATGAAGAAAATACATTGCAGTCTCTTTGCTTTACTTTTTAATAATGCCATACTGGTGTTAGTAGTGTTGGCCCGTAATTGTTATACGATTGTCAACTATCGTTATCGATTAAACTGATATTAGAAATTGTAATTATTTTGTCTAAATTCAATAAATGGAGACCTAATCTACCGTTTTCATTTGTTAAATGAGAAATATCTACAATATATTTTAGAATGTTTTTCACAAAATACTTTTATATCAACTTAGCTCAATCGACTAAAAATATCCTGTGGTAAAATAAAGAAATATAAAACAGCACAAAGTTTACAAAAACAACAATATTTACTGTGACAATAACAATAAGCTGATCTTTATATCCTCGAGAAATTCAGGGCCCTTGTAGATAAAAAGCCCTATAGCTGAGTTAAAAATGTCAACAAAGTTATACTGTGTCGCTAAAGGTCTCATCACACATTAAATAAATTTACCCACGACTTGGCTTCAAGCCTTCAACAATCAATTTTACGTCAAACGTAGTGTACGTTTGTCTTGAGATTCGGTGTGTGGACCGTATTATACATACGGTCATCAGAATTCATTCTGATGTATTTTTCAAGTAAGTCCTTGTACAATCTTCGATTAAACTAACATAAGATGTACAAGTTTGTCAATAATCTATTTACATAAACTTATCAAACATCAAATAATATTGAGTTAAATTCTTAACTTACTTTATTAGAAAACTTAAAAATAACTGATATATATAATAAAATAAGAATCCCGTCTTTACACACTCTTTAATTGATGAAATTATGATTTAGCGCAGCGGGTCCAGCAGTCCATTCTGTTTATGTATTTACTTGGTGCAAGTGTAATTCGACCTTAAATATCTTCAAACTTGCATTGTTTTAAATAAAATTTGCTTAGCTGTCGGTATTTCCGTAGTAACGTGTATTTTTTACCTTGCATAAAAATATGCGTAAAGCATCTGTTTTGTAAATTATTAATCTCCAATTCTTATCAGCAACAGTATATATTCGAATGGCATCTGAGTTGCTTCTGAACACATTTTTGTACCAAGCACAACATAGATCCTTGTGATTTGATTTTGGGAACCCTTGGAAACAACTGTTGGCTCAATGAATAACTGCATATTTTCTATGTTTGTAGATGATAATATTACAGAGATGGCCGACTCCCAAGTGGGCAATATAGTTAATGAAATATTGGTAAGTATTTTCATTGTGTTTATAAAAATTGGTATATTGAAACATGTAAATAAATTTAATGATACATAAGCAACTTGAGCATTAACTTTCTCATAATTTAGCTTCTGGGTGCATACCCTTTTTGATGTGTTAAAACAAAGAGTAGAAAAGAAAATAAACAGCTAGTTAGTGTACCAAAGTAATTACCTAAAGCAATACTGATAACACAAGACCATTAGTAAATTGTTGCTTATAACATATTTAGTTGTGGCATGTTGACTTACAATATTTTTCACATTTCCAGCGAGTTGAAGTCGTAGAAGCAGCTTTTAGTTGCTTCTTAGTCCATAAACCAGAACAAGAAAATGAAATGTTAGCGATGTATCAAAAAAAGCTTTGTAGCATAATGACAACCTTGAATCCGGAAATGCAGGAGTCAGCTCTGCGGCAGTTTCTAACTCCCACAGCTGTTCTCACTAATAGATATAAAATGAAACAATTGCTAGCACTTTTGGAAACCCTGGTGAACACAAATATCATTCAAGCTCGGTTAGTATAACATCTACAAGTCATCATCGTCATCATTCCCCTGCCCTTATCCCAATTATTATTTGGGGTCTGTGCAGCATGTCTTCTTCTTCTAAACATAACATCTACAAGTATTACTATCTAAATAAATAAGGCTGGACAATTTGATAAACACCATGAAAACATCAATTCAGGTGTTGTGAATTGTTACTCCTTTGAGTATTGATTAGTTAGAGGATTGAACACCATGTTCTAATTTGCATATCTGCCTAACAGTTCTTTTTATATGGCTCAGAGTTCAATTTATTAATGACTTGCTATGCGACCTGTGGCTTCGCCCGCGCGATTGTCGGGTATAGCTGCAAAAACATTACATTTCTCTGACAAAGTTGATTGAAAAATAGCCCAAGTGTTAGTTATTCCAGGGTGTCAGAAATAACTTGACACACTTTGATCACCCACATCGAATCGTTCCAGCCATTTGAGTATGAAAGAGTAGTAAACATCTATCTATCTATTCACAAATTTTTGCTCACAAACTAATATTATAAATTAATATTAATACATGAGCAGCTAGTATAGAAAACTATTGATTTTAGATTAAATGGATGGACTTTTACACATTTTATTAATTTTCAGAATGTTATGTGATTGCATTTTGACAAATGATAAACTTACGTATCAAAATGCTGATTTCTGGATAGAAAGCTTCAATCTAATAAGAAGAGTCATTGGCGGTGTTGACTATAAGGGAGTTCGTGAGATAATGAAAGTGAGTATAATATTATGTCTACAGTCATCTTCATTAAAATAAATCAATTATTCCTCAACATTCACGAATGCCATCTAGTCTTAATTTAAGCATACTAAAGTAGCTTGTATTATGCATATGTTACAATCCAGTGTTTAAAATACCAAAGTCAAACAAATTATTGTAAAGGAATGTGAACTTCATAATATGTTTAAAGTTTACTATTTGTTTTCTATGCTATGCCATGTAACATTGTCTAGAAGCTTTTTATCCATATCTTCTTAGTACCTCCTTAGCACCTTGACTTTACCGGCTGTTATTAAAACGTGAGTTTCATTTTAAGGGATGCAGGGAGAAAGCACACACTCTTCCCGTCAGATTGAATTCCAGTACAATGCCACAACTGAAAGCTTTGTACAGTGTTATAGAGTATATTTTTGATCGGAATGCTTCTTTATTACCAGCATATTTTATTGTGACGGAAATCCAAAAAGATTATCCTGATAACAACCATTGGCCACACTGGGTGAGAAATTCGTGGATTAACTAATGAAGTATGAATAAAGTTAATACTTAATATTTTAATATGTGCTCTAACTTGGCTTATCTTTTTTTAGCAATTAGCCAAACTGCTATCCAGCTTTGTGGAAAGTTTCAAACCTTGTGCTCAAATGGTGTCAATTATTGGACATTCACAAATGTTGCCGGTTGTTGAATTTTCTGGTTATGCAGATCATCTTGTTAATCCTTGGCGCTTAGACCCTACTACTTTAAAATTTTCCCTGAAAGGCAATTTGCCATATGAAGAAGAATTACTGAAACCTCAGATTTCTCTCCTGCGCCACGTTTTACAGCAGCCTTACTCAAGAGACATGATGTGCTCAATGCTTGGCCTTCAAAAGCAGCACAAACAGCGCTGCATAGCATTAGAGGATCAACTGGTTGAACTTATGATACTACCAATGGAGAAGAGTGAACAAGAGACTGATGACGATGACATGTCCTCTTCACATTGGTGTTGGCTTCACTTATCATCACAGGTTATTTACTTGATTCTCATTGGTTTTGCTTCATTTCCTAATATAGTGATGGGTCTCCACAGCAAATTGATTGGGCATGATATGAAGAAAGGAAGGGACCATCTCATGTGGGTGTTACTCCAATTTATATCTGGAAGTATTCAGAGGAACCCATCATCAAACTTCTTGCCCATAATTAAACTTTATGAACTGCTGTATCCTGAGAAGGAACCATTACCTGTGCCGGACTGTACCAAGGCTCATTGCACCCACCAAATGGCTGTGGTATGTATATGGATGCACTTGTTGAAGAAAGCTGAGACTGAACAGAAGACCATGACGATGCCGCAGAATTTGAAAGTACAATATGAGTAAGTAACCTTTATATTCTACAGTCTATTTTAGTAGAATCTTTATCTGATATTTTAATTCGATGAAACCTAATACTTTCAAATGTCTTTTAAGGTTCCTACAGCATCTAATGACTTCGAACAGTACACCAACGTTAATGGGATCAGATTTCCGCATTGCTCTGCTATGTAATGCTTACTCAACAAACCAAGAGTTTTTCGCGCGACCTATGGGTGTGATAATTGAGACGCTGTTTGGAAGTCAGAAAGCAATGCCTAATGGAAACCCCGGAACGCCTTTACCTACAGTTCCTCTGTCAATGTGCATTTTGGACAGCCTTACTTTGCACTGTAAAATGTCTCTCATACACTCAATAGTGACGCATGTCGCGAAGCTAGCTCAGAATAAAAGTAATATTCCAGGGAGTAGTATGATGGCACCAGCGTTAGTTGAGACTTATAGCCGGTTACTAGTGTACACTGAAATCGAATCCATGGGCATCAAAGGATTTATACGTAAGTGTAAATTATGTACTTACAGTATTTTAGTAATCATTTTTAATAAGGTACCCGTTTACCGCATTATTGCTTGCGAAGCGATTTTATTATTAACCTCGTTTAACTCTGCTTGTAGTTGGTAAAGCTATTAGTGTGTTGTAACCAAGTGTTGCAGATTCGAACCGTGCCTAACGACTCAAATTATTTCAGCACAAAATACACAAACACTTTATATTACCGTTGTACAAGATTAAAATAAGTATACAATTTCAAATACATATTTCATTGTGTAAATTTCCTTTACAGATCAGTTACTGCCCAACGTGTTCAAGTCCCACGCTTGGGGTATATTACACAACTTGTTGGATATGTTTTCATATCGTATTCATCACGTGCAGCCACATTACAGAGTGACATTACTGTCGAACATTCACTCGTTAGCTGCGTACCCGCAGGCCAATCAAACACAGTTGCAGTTATGGTACGTGTCAAATCAATTATAATGATTATAATATCTATGTACGATAATGTATTTATCGACTGTAGTTTAACACATTTGTGTGTGTGGCATTGTTATAGTGTCATTCTTAATTGTGTATGTGTGAATGTAACAGTACACCGACTGCAGCACACACAAATAAATTTGTGTGGCACTGTAGTAGGCAATTATACAATAAATAATGCTTTTATGTTATTTCTCAAATCCCGTCGAAGATTTTAAGTTAATAAAGAAAACGGTTATGCTTATTTGTTCCGGTGGTCAGCTCCATACTAATTTTTATCAATATTGCTCCAGCCGTTCGAGCATGAAAGAGAAACAAACATCACTCACATACCTTCACATTTATAATATTAGTAGGATATATAACATACCACTGTTCCTTTATTTCAGCTTTGAAAGCACAGCTCTCCGTTTGATCACAAGTTTGGGTAGCTCCGGAGTACAGTTGCAGATGTCCAGGGTTGTCTCCGAGCCCAAATCCCTCGTCTCTTCAGAAAGTGAGGAGTTGAACCGTGTGTTGGTGCTCACACTTGCACGTGGTATCTATATGACTGGAGCAGGTAATAAATAATTAAATAAATATTTCTCAACATTCACACAACGCCATCTAGTATCAAGTTAAGCATAGTTAGTAGCTTAATTGTGTTATGAGTAATAAGGCAATGTTATTATTATTGTTATTTTATGTATAAGGTTTATAGTTGAAACTGGTAGGAACTGGACAGTATAGGAAAATGCTATGAAATCAATTATAAGTAAAGAATGTGTTATTCAAAACATCTACGTAAGATATTAATCCTGATTTTCTATTATAATTATCTGAGTAACAAAAGCCATTTTACGATAATTTATAAACTTTGCTTCAAGATTAATGTTACTGTTTATGAGCTCTTTGCATATTTAGCTCAAATTAATAAAAATATGCCGTTTCTTCTCCCGCAGCAATAACACAGGAAGCGGTGAAGGGTGGGTGATAGGGTGCTGTGTATAATTTATACAATATATCTTGACGTTCAAAAAGTGCTACATTTTAGCCTAATTTGAATAAATGAGTTTTGATTTTAATGACATAAATTGTACTCTTATAGGATGAGATAAGTTGATCATCTTTTCTTAGACGACTGGTTCCATGTCTACTTACCAATAAAAAAAATACTTTAAACACCCACCATGTGTATTTATCAAGATATATTTTTTTCCAGGAAGCGATGGCGCCGCAGTCAAAGAGCTACTTACTACCATTGTGACAAACACACCGCACATGTGGTCCCAACACACGCTGCAATGCTTCCCGCCAATGCTCGTTGAGTTTTTCTCACAGGTACATGTGTACTGTGTTGTTACTATATACAATACTCATACTCATAATATCAATGCGATTATATTTTTTTTATGTTTTTCCCTCTGTCTGTCCATCAGTTGGCCAAGGTAATTGATGTTAAAGTTATCGATAATGATTGGCAATTACAGTATATATATATTTTAGTAGAAGATTTCGCTTTTGTTGTTCAACCTATATAAATAAATGATAATGTAGTTAGACTCCTTTATAGAAATGGCATAACAAATCTTGTCCTACCGTTTTACCATTTGGATACAAAACAAGCAGGCTAATGCCACTCTATTATTGTCGTATGATGCCTATAGAAAATATGTAACATAAAAAGCATGGAAACTGGCAGAAGATGCAATATTAGATAAAAAAAAGAAAAGCTGATTGTTTGAAAAGTGAGAAAATATGGTCTAACCTTGCTATTATTAAATTCAGAATTTAGTTGGTGGCCTAGGGAATTGCATAGAAAGCTTAAAACCTCACTTCTCTCAAATGGAAAATGTCAAAGAAATTAAAAAACTGACCCATATGCATATACTCTCATAGACACACATAATTATGTAGATATGTAGTGTTGAATTTAACAACTTTGTGGTAATGACAGATAGTAAGCTATATAATATTTTAGAATGGTGCCCAAACCTTATAAAAAAAGTAAGGTGGGGTTTTCTTGTTGCTAACTACAGCAATATTTGTGTTTACATTTGTCGATTTTTGGTAATGAATGCAAGTATGCAATCATCTAAAAAGGCTGAAACATGCTTATAATCCGGTCTCTACAAATAACTCAGCTATCTATTAGTAAAAAAGGTGCAATATTCGTTGATTATAACCCCCTGCTTATGACAAATTCACAAACTACCTGTTTATATTCTTAGTAACACAGTATTTAATCCTCTATGTATTGCTTTTCTAATTATAACTTTTTGTATGTGCCACGTTATAATTTACACGACTCTCAAAAGATAGCATTATTCGCAGAACCCAGCACCGAAAGAGAACAAACAAGTGCTAAAGAAGTCGGTTGAGGAGGAGTACCGCAAGTGGACGTCGATGGCCAACGACAATGATATTATATCGCACTTCTCAGTGCCCGGGACACCGCTGTTCTTGTGTCTCTTGTGGAAAATGATATTCGAGACCAACAGGATTAATCCTGTTGCTTTCAAGTAAGTGAATATAGTCTTACATTGTTATGACGTTATATTGACCTAATATGTACCTAAGTTGTGGAATAGTACTAATCAGTAGTTTACTTGAAGAATTTAGTGGTAACGCACGCTGCTTTGTCTGTAAAATAAATAATCCTTAGTGGCACATTTTCAGCGGCGCTTTATTCGAGATCATCTTTTCCAATCATTGAACCACACACATTTTTTATGAGACAATAGTCTTTGTTATCATACAGGATTATATTCTTGCTATAATTGTCTGTGCACTATTACGTTAAAAGTGAAATCTCTGTTTTCCATTTCACTCACTTTCTTAGTTTAATGGTAATGATAATTAAATGAAAATATGAAATTTTTAACAGTCATTTTTACCGATTTTGATCTTCTAAATGACATCTAAAGCAAGTAAAGCTTGTCTTTGTCTAACAAGACTTCGTCTAACATTGCTTCGGTATAAATTAATATCTACATTCACATTACCATTATTAACCTTGATTTCTTCTACAGGATCTTAGAGCGTATCGGCGCCCGCGCATTGTCGGCCCACCTGCGTAAGTTCTGCGACTACCTCGTGTTCGAGGTGACGAACCCCGCTGGAGGGCCGCACATCAACAAGTGCGTCGACGCGATCAACGACATCATCTGGAAGTATAATATCGTGACTATCGACCGTCTAGTCTTGTGTTTGGTAAGCCTTATGTAGCCTTATTTTTAACCGACTTCAAAAAAGGAGAAGGTTCTCAATTCGAGCGTCTTTTTTTTTGTAACCCTATGGAAATCCTCATGGACTTCCCTCGTCAGAGGGTTGACGAGGGGGTGTGCCGGACTTTTACCGGCTAAAACCACTGCTGCGTCCTCATTTGCCTATGGCCGGGGGTACGGGGTTCGCTTTTGCATTGACCGCGCGCCCGGTAGAAAGCCTTATGTAGCCTGACAGAACCTACTAAATGTTCTAAGTTACCGGTTTAAAATATTCAGTTAGATTCTACAACGGTATTTTTGAAAGTTCAATGATGTTTTTGGAAATCAATTGTTCGATATACCGAACAACGTGTTTAACAAATCACACGATTGTTTTAATTATCACTAATGCTCATGGAAATTAACAATTATATTCGAATGTACTGACGTGTCGTACAGTTATAAACACTCTACAATTTTTTTTTTAGTAGGTATTTATTTGTTTAACATAAAATATGTTTTCTTCTAGGTACTACGCCCCAATCCAGACGGCAATGAAAGCCAAGTGTGCCTTTATATAATTCAGTTGTTATTACTGAAAGGATCAGAATTAAGGAATAGAGCACAAGATTTTGTTAAGGAAAACTCTCCTGAGCATTGGAAACAGAACAATTGGTAAATTAACTATTTTTTATTACTAAACAACAGTATTATTTTTGTAAATAGTTCAACATTAAAAGAGTAATCATTCTTTGCGTGTAAACCTCTAAGTTTTGTGAATTTTGTGACAAGTAAGTGAAAATACTGGCTTATTAGCTTTGAGCATATCATCATCATTCCCCTGCCCTTATCCGAAATATTATTTGGGATCGGCGAGGCATACCTTCTTCCACTCGTGCCTATTTGACGTCATCTCGCAAGTCACACTCCTTGCAGATATATCAGCTTTGAGCATAAGTCTTAAAAAATGGCCTAGCTTTCCTCAATTGTTGTATTTTCTTCGAAATACCAAAACACAAAATATTATTTAATGTAATGATTAACATAATAATATTCCTCTTCGTTTTCAGGTACGACAAACATCTAGCATTCCACAGGAAATATCCTGAGAAGTTTGCTCCGGAAGAAGCGAGCAACGCTTACGGCGGCCCCATACCGGTCTACCTAAGTAACGTGTGCCTGAGATTCATACCAGTCTTAGACATTGTGGTGCACAGACACTTGGAAATACCATCGGTCAGCAAGAACCTCGAACAGCTTTTAGAACATCTTGGTTATTTATATAAATTCCATGGTAAGTTTTCTGAATGTAACTCATAAGAATTATATCGAAAGAGTGTACAGTAACACTGATTCCGGCTGGTATTATAACCTTTTTTCTATATTAAACACTTTGATATTGATTTCGTACATAAATACGGTCAATTTTGCTTAATATAGGTCATTTATTTTGGGTAAGGAACTAGTTTAGTATAATAGTGCTTCTAACATTTTTCTATCCATTGCTTTTTAGATTTCTTGTTTTGTCAAATTCCTACAAAAAAGTTTGCTTCATTTTACAGACCGTCCCGTGACATTCTTGTACAACACCCTTCACTACTACGAAACAAAGCTTCGTGATAAGCCGTTATTGAAGAGGAAGCTGGTGAATGCAGTGTTGGGATCTCTGAAGGAAGTGCGTCCTACCGGCTGGGCCACTACTGAGGCGTTCCAGACTTATCTCGCAAAGTCTGACGTAGACGCGACTGGGTGGGCCCCGGACCTCAACTACTATCTAAGCTTGGTCAACAGAATGGTTGACAGTATCCTTTTATAAAAAAAAAATCAGAAATCAAGTAATTTATTCAAATTAGGCTACAATGTAGCACTTTTCGAACGCCAAATTAACAATTTGGACAGCAACCCATCACCCACCCATCACCGCTTCCTGTGCTTTCGCTACGGGAGAAGAAACTGCGCAACAAACTCCCCAGCAGCACGCTGTCTTTCTTTTACATTATAAAGATATAGTAACACATATACTACAACATATTTTCAGTCAGACCTGAATGTGGATGGATATAGGGGAGGAGGTCGACCAAAGAAACGATAGATGGACCGTGTGAAAGATGATATAGCTGCAAAGAGTGTGACTAGCGAGATGACGTCAGATAGGAACGTGTGGAAGAAGAAGACATGCTGCGCCGACCCCAAATAATAATTGGGATAAGGGCAGGGGAATAATGATGATGATATTTTCACTCGGATCCTGAAAGCTTGTTGCTCAATTTGTGTGCTAGACTGTATAATATTGGTTATAGTCTAATTGATCGAGATAATACTTTTACGACTTCTAGCATTACTGGTTTGCGTTACTGACAGTATGGACACAACCATTAATATATTTGTCAGGTTAAAAACAACATTCCATAGTAAGACTTCGACAAAATTATACGTCAAAGATATAAATAAATACATCTGTAGATAAGTTTACTGCACTACTATAAGAGGTCATTTTAATTTGCAGCTAAATTACTGCCCGCCTTCCTCTGTCCTCGTCTGCATATAAAATAATTATGGTAGCTGTAAAACAATTTACAGTGTGGTTTTCCTTATTAGGCAATTGCTTAAGCCAAATTTCTATCTATAGTTGGGGAAACCGCAGATGAATAGGTAAATTGAAACTGACCGTCAGGGGTTAATCCTCTTACGAATGGGAAAATAAAACTAGAAATAATTGTAATTAATTACGTAATAGTCCTTTGTAAGTACAACGACGAATAAAGTACAATAACAACAAACGCAGACAAGTATTGTATAAGGTAATCATTTTCTTAGCATGTATTACAGCTATGACTGGCAGTTCACATTTCCCAAACACAGACTGGCGATTCAACGAGTACCCGAACCCCTCAGCTCACGCCCTCTATGTGACTTGCGTAGAGTTGATGTCTCTACCACTCGCACCCAACTTTGTGGGCAACAACCTCTTAGATGTAGTCACTAAAGGTTTCGTCGTCATTCCTCCCACGAAAATACAACTATGGATCAACGCTATTGGCCTCATAATGGCCGCTTTACCGGACCCATACTGGACTGTTCTTCACGACCGTATAATGGAGCTGATCACAAACATCGAGATGACGGAATGGCCGTATCCACACACTCCTTTCCAGCTGTTTAATTTGCCCACAACGAATGATGCTATGTTAGAAAACAAGTACAGTCTGACGCTGGCTTTAGCGCACGCTATCTGGTACCACGCTGGTGCTGGTCAGATAATGCAAGTCCCGCAGTAAGTATTATTTTCTACTTATCCTAACAAACTATTGCGAAGTAAAGTTCATCAGTAGATTAAACTTGCACTGTAACAGGTTGTTGTAATGTAAAGCTTATTGTTCTTAGAAAATTGCTCTGAGCAAAAGATCATCATCATCTTCTTCCTACCCTTATCCCATTTCACTTGGGGTCGGCGCAACACGTCTTCTAGACATGTTGCTTAAAGTTTTGGCTATGGTTTTATAGTCGGCCGCCTGCCTGACACTAACCCTCTTTGGGAATGCGATTGTTGGTTGTTTACCTGCCACCATTCGGGTGACCCAAGGTGCTTGGTACAGTGCACTGGGTCTTAAGGTCCATTAGTCGCCATTTACGACATCCAGTGGAGGATATGGGGAAAAGATCATACATATATTAAATAACAATTATGTTTTCAGATTTATCAAGGATAAGTTATCGGTGGAGGTTCACACCGAAATTCAGCTGCTGTATCTGTGCCACTTGGTAGGGCCATTTTTGCAACGTTTCAACTCGGATTTGTCTCGCGCTGTGATGGATATAACTATAACACTCTACGAGCTTCTTGCACACATCGACAAATCGCAACAACATCTACAGTACATTGATCCGATATGCGATTTACTGTATCCTTTTACAAAACCAAATACATACTTAGTTGATTTATGTATAAGCTTCAGCAATAAATTAAATAGATATACTTATTCTTATCTTAAGCTTTTGTACTAAGATTAAAAAAAAACTTTTTCAATTCTATATTGCCAACATATATCATTGCCAGCCTTCAGAAGGTTACGGCACCATAAAAGAAAAAGTTCTATAATTTCCTTAACAATGATTCCAGTTATCATATAAAATACATGTTCGTCGGTGACACGATGAAGAATGAAGTGGAAAGTGTGATCCGTAAACTGCGACCCGCTCTGCAAATGCGTTTGCGTTTCATCACCCATTTGAACGTGGAACAAATAAACACCGCCTAGCAGAGCGACTACTACAGCTATACGCCATCGAGTTCGAGCTCCAGCTCGGAGTAATGGCGATGCTGTAGTAATAAAAGTCTTCAAGGTGCGGTGCACTGTTAAAGGAACTCAGTGTAGTGTCTCGAAAACAGACTTTACTCCTATTCGTACAAAGCGCATTATTGTTTCAGAAAATTTGGCATTCAAATCGCGTAAGCTTTTTGTTTTTATTTTATGTCAAACAGTTGTGATCTTTATGTTAATAGTTTTGAAGTTGATTTTTTAGTGTTGAAAACCGATGCGCTGCCAACCAGCGGTCAGCCAGCTTTGCACTAGCCCAAATATTTATTGAACTCTTAGTGATAAAAAACTTTTATCTTAAATGGTATTTAAGATGCGTCTAGCCGGTTGTTATCAACTGGTTTCGAGTTAATAGCTTTAGGGTAATTACATCACAAGCAACGTCACTACTTTACTACTTAGAGATAAGTTTCAATATGTAAAGTCAGATATTTTCGTAATGTAATATTTAAACTAGTTACAAAGCAGTTGTTTTCTATTTAACTTTTATAATTACTAAGACTCGAACTAGTGTGCAATAATTTTATACATTTTAATAGTTATTATACCCATAATTAATCGTTAACCCCGTTAAAAATGCATCTAAGTAAGCTATTTACTATGACCTTACTATGAGTTTGCACTAACTTATGTAACTTAACCATAATTATAAACATAATTTATTCAACTTAAATAAAATAAAATTATGAACAAATGATTCAACATATCAAGGATAGGATTCAGGCATTCTGTTAGTATGTCAACATAGTTAAAACACAAAGTAACTCAAAATATTTATAAAATATAAAGTATTAGAATAATTAATGACTTGTTAAATATTGATTCGTGCAAACTCACAGTAACGAATGTCAACAAATTAAAAACATTTTCTACTACCATAGTCAAATAAGTTAAACTAAGTAATTGTACATTGAAGTTTATAACTTTTAGATAAGCGCAATATTTTCAAAATGTTCCCTGATTAATTCACAAAGTATACTCAATTTTATTGTATAGTAATTCCACAGTGATTGACACGGTTTAAACTTAGGTGTCGTCAAAACTTATTTTGTATATATAACACAATCTTCACATAATTTATGTTAAAGCTAAAGTTACAATTCAACCTATTTTATCCTCAAGTAAATAAATACACTAAAAACTTAGTTCATTAACAACTATACTAACTGTTATGAGATCAGGTTTTCGGAAACCTAAGCTTACTTAAATATGTGATCTTTAAAATATCATATTTTACAAGCTTTTTTATATACACTAAGATTCAAATCACAGTAGTTTTTCTTTTCTTTTTATGTTATTGAATGTTTGTGTTAAGGCATAAAGCTATTGTTACGTTTAATATCACAAACTAGTCTGCCACGCTCATATATGTTATGATTTTATGTTTAACAATTTAGACAAAAACTTAGTCAGATTACTTGTTGCTGAATTACCTTGGTAAGACGCTATCACTTAAGAGTAATTTATTGCAATAGCCAAGATAACAAACTAATATTATGAAATGATTGTTATTTTTCTAATAATTTAAAGACTATGTAATGTGTATAGAGCGAATAATTGTAATGTATTTGAAAGATTCAAACCTCGATCATACTGTGCTTTATACGATATAAGTTAGATATAAGAATTGTGATAAACAAAAAGTTTTAAATAAGTAAATCAATTTGAATTTATCCAAATGTATTTATGTAACAATTACTATGATTTTAGCCGACTCAATATTGTGTAGGTACAGTTACTAAGCATCTCAAGATAGGTACTAGGTTAAAGTTAATTATAAAGATCAAATTTAAGCAAATAATTAAATAAAGTCATTTGAATGTTCCCTCCAACCTGCTTGGACTAAATAGGCTGCAATGCATGGGCGCAGTTAAGATATTGGTTTACACACCTGTTTAAAACGTTACGTCTAATTTTTTGTTTAATAGTGAAACTCTCATAATTTAGTACTCAAGCCATCTGTAAATTACTGTATTTCTATCAACTAAATGATTCTATTCAAGTTTTAGGGCTGCACCCATGTGAGAAAATGTGTTGTGATTCAGTTGTGTATTGTATTCTTACTAAAGTCTGTATGAATTACAGCTATGATCAAAATTCACTAGTTCTAATTTTATTGGTGTTTTATAAAAATAGTATCGAATTAATTTGATATAAGGCTCGATTTTAAGTAATATTGTAATTTATACCATGAACTGCACTGTAATACATTTACATATTTATACACTATAATTATTGCTGCTTGTTTTTACTGCTGTTTCAAGTAAGAGATATACATTTTTAACTATTTTTGTTAGGATTGTTTGTAAATAAATATCTTTCATGTCGCTATGTTATGTTTTTCTATAGACTGTAACTATGTAGGTTCTACCAGTACCAGGTGCAATGCATTCATCAGCCTGAACCACTCAAAATAAGTAATAACTTTACGAGTCAAATTTTACAATTATTTCAATAAAAAATATATGTAATAAATAATAATGTTTCGATACATACTTTAAAAGTACAAATTTCCGATTATTCGAATCATTGTTCCGATTTTTGACAGTGATGTTTAGTGTCAGCACTGGCAGCCCAGAACTAAGTGATCGGAATCACGAGCGAGTGGCGTATATGAAGACCTTGACGCATTTGCACACTTGCTTCCCGCTGATCACTAACTCCTATATTATACATTATTATTATGTAATTTCTAGTCCTACTCGTTTCCCGTTCATCGTTGGCGGGCGGGCTACCTTCTATATTTCTGGTCCGGTAATAGTTCGAAAATTTTATGTAGGTACTTAAAGATACATCAAAACAGATTTTCAGATGAGCGTAATTTTGCATAATTTTTATATAAGTATTCTCATATGTCTTATTGATCAAATAAATATTTTAAATGTACTTATGTTGCTTTATTTTCTCCTCTAAATCTATATATATAAAACTCTTCCGTTACTGACTGACTGACTGACTGACTGACTGACTGACTGACTGACTGACTGATCGACAACGCACAGCCGAAACTACTGGTCGTAGAAAGCTGAAATTTGGCATGTAGGTTCCTTGAGATATGTAGGGGTGCACTAAGAAAGGATTTTTGGAAATTCAACCCCTAAGGGGGTAAAAAGGGGTCATAACGTTTCTATGAAAAATTTTATTCCTTGGGTTTATAAACTTGAAACTTAGCACAAACACGTAATTATGGTTAAGTAAATAAGTTTGGCATTATAATTTTTTCCAAACTACCCTCCAATCGTGATTTAGGGGGTTGCAATTGGGTGACTGATTGACTTTCGCGCAGCCATAACCGCTCGGTGTAGGAGTCTAATATTTTGAACAAAGCTTCCTTTACTGACGAAAGTGAGCATTAAAAAAAGATTTTTGGAAATTGTACCCCCAAGGGGGCGAAAAGGGGTAAAAACGTTTCTATGAAAAATGTTATTCCTTAGGTTTATAAACTTGAAAATTGGCACGAAAACGTACATAGGCAAGTAAATAAGTTTGGTAATGTAAGTTTTTCCTCCAAACTACCCTCTTTGAGATTTGGTGACTGATTGATTAACGCACAGCCGAAACCTCTCGGTATAGAAGTCTTTTGAACAAGGCTTCCTTTAGTAACACAATTGACCACTAAGAAGGGATTTTTGGAGAAGCAAGCCCTTAGGTAGTGGGCGGGGGGGGGGGGGGAGGAAATCAACTGATACTTTTAATTTTTATAGACGATGTTTTTGTCTCGCTTTACTTTTTGTTACATAACGTAATCGACAAACTCCAAAACTACTTATCGTTTACAAATATTCACCATTAGAAAGCTACATCATCCATGAATAACTCAAGCTGTATAATATAATTCAAATTCTAACAATTTTTTAGCCTATGAAAGAAAGTCCTGTCGAGATCATTAAAATACGCCACAATCCCAAATTACACGTGGGCGAAGCCGCGAGCGGAAAGCTAGTTAAGTCTAAAATACAAGTCAAGAAAGGATGCTTCTTATATGGTATATTATATTTTTTATAATATAACTAGCTGTAGCCCCTGACTTCGCCCGCGCGATTGTCGGTTATGGCTATAGCTGCAAAAACATTACCCCCTCTGACGCAATCGGTCAAAAGGAAAAAGAAAATCGGAGAAAGAGTAATGTAACAAACATACCATCCACTCACAAAGTTTCACCTTTATTATAACTACATACATAATATTATTTTGTAATGGCATCTAGGCGTTGGCCTCGCACAGTTTTAAAACTCAAAAATTATAAGCAGAAGATGCCGTGCTATTAATTCCAGCTACTACCGAATCCTGCAAATAGTGTAAACAATAAAAAATGTCGATTCTAAAAATCGTCAATAAAATCGATTGTCGAATAAAATCAATGTAGATAGAGTCGATAAATAAAGGGAGAATCTAATTAATTTACAATTCTGAAAGTTAAGTAGAATTGTTCGATTTATACATGAACAAACGTGGGCTGAAGGAAAAACCTGCAATAAAAATAAATGCCGGGACAGGACAATTTACTTTAACATAATAGCAGTAATAAACAGCGACTTATGGATGGTTCTTTTTTTAAGATAATGTTTTCTTATAAAATTGTATTATTCATAGTAATCTACGATCGCCACATAAAAATTATAATTGTAGTTCACAATACAAACAAATCTAAAAATCAAAACAACTTATAAACACTATGATGAGACCTGTTTTAAAATTCCCTCGTACAAGAGAACCCCGTACATATTTCAAGCTTTTTTAGTTTAAAGTGCGCGCGCAAGTTCATTGGACCAATCAGATACGTTGACGCAATAACTGTCGCCTCGAATTCCACCAATAATAATTTTTTAGGTCATCTATGCTACAGTTATTTTATTTGAATATAGCTTTTTAGTTATATACCACTTTTTAGAATCTTTCGTAATAACTCGTAACAACAATTTCTATATATTTTGTTACAAAAATCAACGTTTAATTTTAAGCTGGCAACATTTAGCGACCCAGCCTCAACGCCCCGGCCGGCACCCGCTCGCGCAGCCCGGTCTGTATCCGTAGCCCCGCGGCCCGCACTCCGCCTCAGTCAGCCAGACGACGTCCCACGGAAAGTGTGTTGCACGTTAACGTCTCAGTGAATAGATCATTAAATCTCAGACTATATAATTTTGTGAATAATAGTGCGTGTATTAATTGACTGGACACTTGTTTATACGATTTTTATACACGATGGCTACCGAAGTAATTAATAATGTTCCTGAGAACACCGAAAAGGAAAAGGTAGCTACAGAGGACGCGCCGGCAGACAATGGACAAACTAAAGAAGAACCACCGACTGAGAAGGTTGAAGAGAAAGTAGAGGAAAAGAAGGTGGAACCTGCTCCTCCCAAGATCACAGTACACAAGGCCAATTTTGAAAAGGACGTCGTTTATTTGTATCAGTTCTCACGAACTCCTTTGTTACCTTCAACCTCGCCGTACTGCTTGAAAGTTGAAACATGGCTTCGTTTGGCCGGCATCAAGTATGAGGTAAGTGCTAGCTGTTAGTTTCTTATTTTAATGTTCTGCTTGCGTATATTATTTATAATTCTTTTATTTTGTATATATGTATATAAAAAATACCGGCTACGCGTTTTTAATGGAGTAGTTCTAGTTGCATTATTTTTAATTGTGAAAGCACGTACTTACATTGTTGCTGTACATAATGAAAACGCTTCGTAGTACTACCTGATAATATTCTGAATGTATGTAACTCAGCGAATTTTGCATAGCGAAAGATTTCTATGTAAAGCAACTCCAAAGCACAGTTCATTCAGAATAAAAGAAATGGCACCTGTATGGTAGTTATCCTTTTAATTTACTTTCTGTTTTTTTTTTTAAAGCATGTTCTTAGTAATTAAATGTTAGTTACAACCTAGGATAGGTATTTTATTTACTATAGGTACTCCGTGCCGGCGACAATTTCGATTCCATGAAGAACAAACTACCCCCTTGTTATTATTCATCATTGTAAGAGAAATTAAACGGTAACGACACAATTGTCGCGCCAAAAAGCGTACAAAATTACAGGGGGTGTTAACAAAAGTACGATATGGTATTCGAAACCATGCGCACAAATATAATGTTATCCGAAATTGACAATATCGATCGTGCCCATCGTACGCGACGCGCAGGTAGGTACCAGCCAGGCTACACAAAGCGCGCGCGACTGCATTTCTGCGCAACGTTCGGACCCCTCCCTAGACGAGCATCATTCAACAGAAACATTATTTAAATTCGCTAATAGTTCGCCAAATAATAAAGTAACTATAGCCAAGATAGTTAACTCACGTATTTAGGCTACCTGTAAAGTAATTATCAACGGATAATATACCTGTCTCTTTCGGCGAAATTAGGTATCTAGCTTAATGGTACTTAGGGCGTGTCTCAACTGCATACTATACCTACTTAGATACTAGATCAGTCTAGCATCTGCCCACTTTACGATGCTACCACCGAAACAGTAGTGACTTCCTTTGTACGTTTTTCTAAACGTAAATTGTTATAAATTGTACATTAATCTATTTATAACTTTCTTTTTATAAGGGTTTATAAATACTAAAGTCACAGGTATTTATAAACCCTTATAAAAAGAATCAAAGAAATGTTTCAAAACTTTTTAAATAACTTCTCAAGTGGAAACATTTGTTTAAGTAACTTCTAATTTAACAAAGCTATTTATTTGAAAGTTAAAACTTTTTATTCGTTGTTAACTCTACACCGAACCACGCCCTTGACTCATCTGACACCCCTCTTTCGTTATAAGAGGGTTTGAGAGGGTCACACACTCAGACAAACGATAGAATATCTAATTAAACGTATACATTGTTTTCTAAACATTATGAACATAGTCATAGACAAGCCTGTTTAACAGCAATTGTGTATAACACAATGAAGCTTACCTAGTCACCACTGAATAATTTTCATAAGCATATAGGTAGGAAACATTCTTTAGATATCAAATATCAATCAATCCATAAATAGTGCAACTAACATCTTCCAAGATAGATCGTTAAATAGACAGTCGTTACATTATTACCAGAATGTAATATAGTCGTGTAGTTTCGCTAATGAACATTAGGTAACAAAACAACATTCGTACATTAGTCGCCAGAAATAAGAAATTTTAGCCACAAACCTCTAGTCTTATATGAACATGTGTCCCGAGCGCCATACATTAATGCACATACTGTAGTGATTTACGAGAATCCTCTGTTTTGTTAACTAATAAAGAGTTCAAGATGGTTTAAGCTGAAATTCCTTTTTACAGTTTTAAAAATTAATAGCGAAGTAGGTACCTGGTTTATGGTCAGGTCTACTTAATGATTCTTAGAGACTGCACACAAAAGTTTTTAACACGAAAAATACCACGGGATCAATAAGGCACATCCTTAGTCTGTTTACTATAATGTTAACTATGTTAGTTTGTTCCGCGAAAAAGAACATTGCTTTGTCTGAAAGTAGTATTGTTATCCTAATTGCAATGAACTTAATCCTATAGCTTGCATTTTTCACATGACAACGAGTTCTCGATATTCTTACTAAACATATTGGATATGTCGTACATTAACATATTTTATTATTACGAAATATGTAGCTTCATCCTTACTGTTAACCGAAATTTGGTCAATATAAGCCCAGAAAGTTTTAATAACTGAAAAGCAAAGAAAGAAGATGTTATGTATAGAATATCTGAGAGAGGAAAATGAACAAATAATAAATTTTCCTACCACAATGCGCAAGGGATAGCCAATATACGCTTGACAAGGAAAGATGTAACAATTAATTAGTTATAATTCTCGTAAAAACAACATAACATCGACATTTGTTGTAAAGATGCTTTAGGAATTATAATTAAAATATGCGTCTAAAAATAGCAATATTAACATAACTCAAAAAATACATGGTAATAATGAGTACACATGTAAGCAGAAGCATCCATGTGTTGCGCGGCTCGTTAACTAGAGTGAGGGAGAGTGTAGGACGTGCGGTATCCGTCCGCGGCCAATGCCCTTTAGTAATAACCTTGTTCATACATACCTACAGCGGGACAATCAAACTAAAAATACTTGCCAACTATGTCACCTCATAACAATCTTTTGTTCGGTTTATTAACGGTATTTATTAGTACTTTATTAATTATGTAGGTGATTAATTTATTTCGTAATTTTATTAAATACCTACATAATAGCGTATTTATACTACAATATAAAAGCCTACTGTTTAATGACCCAGATTTCAGTTCTCCTCTAATGAACGATGAACTATCATTTTCAAGTTAGGCAAGATTTTTTTCAAAATCATAATGCTGAAAATCCAATTTAACTTAAATAGTTCAAATTCATAATTATTTATTAGGTTTGTTAACACTCGTAACCAATGTACCCAGAAGGTAAGTCAGAACAAACGTAAACTGACCAATACAATAAATACTTTCACTCAAACGCATAGAATAGTCAAGTCAACGCTAGTTAAAGTAGGAACAAGATAGAGTTGATAAGACGATTTGTGGATCGTGTATGACCAGTACGTAGCGCGGTCGGCGACCTCAAGCTTCGATGGGCGGCAATTTAATAAATAGATGATCCCATGATATGCCCATGAGGCGGTATGTGTTCGAACAAATTCTAACAGAAGCGTAAAGAGTTACTTGACTTGTTTAGAAACGGTTAATTGATAGGGGCCCCCTGATACATCAATTAAACTCGCTTTGCTATGGAATAAATCTGTTTATTATTATAATTCACCTTCTGTGGACTATTAATAAAAAAAAAAATACTTAAAATTAGACTGTCAGAGAAATATGTAATGATATTTTTATTAATTTTAAGGGTAAGCTTGATAAATCCCCGCGCAGAATCATACGATCTTTCATGTACCCATTTCGTTACTTTCTATTCAAATTACAAATCATTTTTATGGGGTAACCGAGACGCACTTTATAGGGGCTAAGATTTGCGTACGAATGCAAGAAACTTTAATACGAAAGGCTTTCGCCTTGCAGTTTTAATATTCTAAGCTAAAGCCGTAACACTGCTTTTGTTTAATCATCTCCCTACCAGACGGACTTTCAAAAGCTTGAAGTTATCTATTAAGTTTAGAACAAAGGGTTTTAATAATCTTCACAGCTATTAAATATTAAATGATAAACCTGGTACACTCAACACACTTTCAGTCAAGAAGAAAGTTTCTGAACGGGCGTTAGAAATCTAGTCTGGTACTGAGATAGAATTTATAACTAGAATAGCTGCCATAATCCTAAGAGCCTATTTTGTAACTGAATGATGTGCTACATAAACATAAACAGGGAAATTATTCAAGTATCGTATATCTTACCGTCGTTTACGCAATTTTCAGGATTTCTTTGTTACATGATCTAAGTGAAACAAGAACTAACTACACCTGCGTTTCTGTTGCTAAGACGTGACACTTTAAGTAACACGATCATCATTATATTACTTAATGCTATAACAAAAGAAAAATGATATCTACTTCGTTTATAATACTATATGCCGCACAATTTTCTACTAAGCAGGTGGAATGCGATACAAAATACTTTTTTTATAACTTTATTTGTCATTTTTAGCGAGTGTGAAAGAATTATTACTTAATACGAATACCGACCCTTGCATGAAGTTAACTATTTCCCTTGAAAGCTATATTACATCAGTTTTTACTTTTACAATATTTGGAGATTAATATCGTTCTAAAGAATGTCGTAGATTCTACAAAACTTTTACGGTTAAATGATTTTTAAAAGACTGATAGTAAAATACAAAGTTGCTTAAAGAGTTCCATGTGTACAAGTTGTATGTAATCGATTTCGCTTGGTGTGTGAGGCATCGGTAACAATGCGTTTATTATTCCAACTGAGAGTCGTGTTTCGTGCGACGTATTTGGTGGTGGAATGCGGGTCGGCCGCGCGCCAGGCCGCCAGCCCTCCAAGCTACATTTGTACGACGGAAGTGCTCGGTGCGTTGCTTAATGCTACTTTGCAAAGCCATTAATTCGTATTCGACTCAGATAGTTCTCTATATTAATAACTAGCACCTGCACCGTTACAGTACGACCTTCATTAATAATATTATCGCAACATAGGCTCAGTAAGGAATGCAACTGTACCATAGTTGCATAGTGACCTAATTATTGAATATTGTCATGTCACCCATAATAATTAAGGCAATCCTTAACGATATAAGGAATTCAGTTACGGATCCTTTTTCAAAGTAGCTCTTGTAAAATACACTTGGCATCGAGCGTAGTTTTAGAATTAGGCTTTGTTGGTGTGATGATGACTTATATTTTTATTTCATTGGAATAACTCACATCGGTTATACATGTATGTTGCAATGTGATCGAGAAACCGCAGCAGCGAGTTGGCCACTGAGCTATGAAATCGTGCGGCCACGGTATGTCGGCTGCACTTTCTCAAGTTCCGGGCAACACTACTTGAGAATAGAAGGCAATAACTTCATGTATAATCTACTAATCAATTTTCATAAACATGTTGCTTCTCTTTTCCACATTTCCAATAATTAATTGGCTACAGAATTGCTCATCCAATATGACTAGTTTCTGAAGTAGGTTACTAATAAAATCAAATATCCTGTTTGTCTTTGAATTACTCAACTTTGAATGATGAGGCGTAATATTATATTAAATTAATATGATGAAGTAATGCTGTAGCGAAATTGTTACACATATTTTGTAAAAAGAGTGCTTGCGTGTATAGTTAGTGTGTAATTATAACAACTTTATTTAACGCTTTAACCATAAAACATCACTTATCGACCTTAACGTTTTAACTTCTAAATTAATCGGAAATTTTAGTAACAAAGGAATTTATTTGGTTACTTTGTATATGTATTTAATGCACGGTCATCCTAATAAATATGTATAAACAAACATGGTATTGTTTGAAGTATTAAGAGACTAAAGGGAATACAATAGATGGGGTTTCTAAATTGAGGTTCACGTTTTAATGGCTATGTAGGTTGTTAAGCCTATGAGAAAAACGACTAATATCTTTTATGTTAAACGAATGTTTATAACTTACTATCTGAGTGGTTAGGAATTAAACTTTTCTATACATGCGTTGGCGTACAGGCTGAAATGCAAGAACCTGAGTTTATACCTAGTTATTACATTACATTGTGAAATGACACAAACGAGAGTAGTTTTCGAAGGTTATCAAGTAAAGGTTTCTGTTAGCAATAGACGTTGGAGTGCATCCGATTTTTCTTAAATTCAGTTTTGAAAAAAAAGTGCAATCGATGATATACGGCATTTATGCAATAAATAACTACTAATCATTCTATCAAACAATAATCGAATTTTAAGTGAATTGTCCGGTTAGAGTTGCAGATTCATTAATTCAGATTGACATTATTTATCGTCATCATACGTGAAACACCTATCAGGATACGAACCTACAGCAATCATTTGTCTTTTCGAGTTTAGTTTTACACCTGTAGCATAAACCACGACTTAAACTACAAAAATATCAGACGAGATACCGCTAATTAGTATGAATTTCTGAGATGAAGAAATATTTGATGAATAATATTTATATTAAATTTAATCTGAGCTCATTACAACATCTGCATATGTTTATTTTATTTGTCAAGTACTCCGGATATTGACGGTCCACGCAGTAGAATCCTAAATGTTTCGAATTCGTGTCAGTCACATGCACTGTTGGCTTCGCAGTTACGTTTTATTTTAGCGTGCACTACTACTAACACGGTTATTAGGTGCATCGTCTAAGAATATCGGGTAACTACTAAGTACATCAATCAATATACTGAAGACTGAAATAGCAGCACAATGGCTGGATCATTCCCCGAACGCTACTGTTTAAGTAACGGTAACACATTGTGTAATGTTGCGTTGTTTACACTTAACACAAGATACTTAACAGTAACGTACATTGTTAAAATTAGCTGCAATTCAATGAATGTTATTTCCTCCATCTTGGTATTCCACATATTTAGTGGATACATGTTAAACAGAACAACGCATCGCGTATCTATGAAGCCGAGAGCTATCGCAATGTGACCACCTCTGATCCTGGCACACACATAACTTTCAAACTATAACTGTTTCAGATAAAGCATTCCTCTTTATACTCTTTGCTTGAACGACTTACGAACTTGATATTGTATTTAATTAATTGTTACTCCCTTTTTCCCTGTCTCGTGTATTTACGAAATACTATTTCTTTAACACAAATATTTAAAAAAGTTTTTTAGCATTACATTATGTTATTCAAAGTACTTGTGAATGTAAATCCAACCAACCTAATTGCGATTTGGTTCCGTTGTTTCATCGAGTGTTTCTACGTCCACCTTCCGGTTTTATCCGTCGACCAGTTTTGTAGAACTACATTGATGTTGTATTGCATTCAAACATCTATACACGTCTCCATCAATATTTAAGCTCTATGTAATGATACTTAATGATATGTTTCTAATTAAATTGCAATAGTTAACCCAATTAAACAAACTACAGCAAGTACATAGTTAAATTTATTCTAAAATTTACGCATAAAGTTTTTTAGAACTAATTATCTCATTATAAGACAGAATATATAACGTTGATAGTGTATTACAAAACTGACAAGAGCGTTCTTAAAAAACACTATCATAAGTTAATTCACTCTTTAATGTTAATCATGTGTAATTCTAATTTTAGACATGATAGTCAAATGGTAGTATGGTAACGTTGGGTTAAAATGTCATTATTAGACGAGCTCGCCTAGACGCGGGGGTCGGCAACCGCGAGGGCTTCGACCTGAATCGTAGGAGCGCCTGCGCGACCCCGCCCGGCAAGCGCGCGAGCCCGGCCGGCCATCGACCAACCCCGAGCCCCGCGCCCCGGCCTCCCCGCCGCCCGCCGGGGTGTGTCCCCGGCAGCGCCCTTACACCACGCGGCTTATCACTATGCTAACACTAACTAAAATATTACCTCACACTCTTGAACTTTGTTCGTTTATAGAACCAAAGTATTCTGCGGTGAGCCCATTATTTAACACCATGATACAATAATATAGGATTATGTAGTTTAATGTAGGTACTTATTCATTATTATAATAATGTTTATAGAAAAATAAATTTACATCTGAATCTTAACGCGACTCATTTCACCATTTAAGACAACAATTATCATAAAAAAATAAAATAATACTTAGTCTTAACAGTACTTTGTATTTAGTCAAATAAAATAAAACAAAAAATGCGTTAAATTGATTCATTTAATAATATAAAATCTGGTTATAATTACAGTTATTTTATTTTTTACATAAACTTCCTCAATCGTATGAAATGTTTTAAACCCTTATATGGATAAAGTACATACTATGGCCTCGTGATTCCTCATTTAATATCTTATTTGTGTATTCTTGACAGATGCGACGGCCATGTATGTATACTGCTTAATAAATTATATAAATTATTATTGCCTACAACGGTACACATTGTCATTAATAATTTATAATTGTTAACAACAAGTATCAGTCAGATACAGTGTTATAAAGGGCTCTTTATAGTAGTTATATTTATTGTAACAGTTAAACAGTCGTGATTTATTCTTGAAGTAGGCGATAGCACGATAGTGCATTAAGTATAACGATGTATACTTGACGTGATTGATAATTGTGGCCGGGGCTGAAGCTCGACGAGACGCGCCGGGCGGGGCGGGTTTGCCGGCCGCTGAACTTCGCCAGCCAAAATCAATACAGCTGCTATCCCCGCTCACCGAGCTCGCGCTCGTCTGGAGCCCGTTGTCATGGATACCGTTCCAGATAAACCAAAGCGCCGGGACCCCGCCGCCCTCGCCCCCCGCCCCTTCGCTCCCTCGCGCCCCTCTCCGCACCCCGCCGCCACGCGTCGCTCCCCCGCGCATGGCTCCCCGCGCTCCACGCTCCGTTGGCCCCCGCCCGATCCCGCATGTACTTTCTATTGACAATTATTCAACCGCTCTTTTTCTCTGTTACCAAAAAGATTATAGAGACAACCTGTTGTTGCCACGTGGACCGTTTTCCACAAAGTTATACAACTTTTTATGATTGACTTGCGGATTTACTTTGTACTGAGTAAACTCACCAGAAATCTGATGCGGATTGTATAGTATTTCGGTGTCGTGAATACTACATCCACGTTTTCTGAATTGGTGGAAATTCCGAAAAGTAATCTAATATTAAATGGCCTTAATCAAAATGGCATATTAATCAAAAGTATTTTTTTTATGTAGTTTTAAACCTTAGACTGGGTATCTTAAAAGTCCTTTGAGCTATGTTTAGATTTCTCTATACGGGAAAAATATAAGCTCACTTTTAAAACACTACGTTTATTCTGCCAACTATTTGAATATACTACCTATAGAGTATTCCTGTTTTATAAAAGCGAAAAATGTTTCTATGAACAAAACAAAGCTTTCTATTTTTATGGGATCTTTTCTCAATCATAAACGAGAAATAAACATCCACATGTGGCCATAGCGGGATGGGGATATAAAACTAAGAACTTGTATTAAACGACACTACTGGTCAACTAAGTACTTGAAATGCAGATGGTCATTAAACGTGTCCGGAATAACATGTCAGGCGCATTGCATTGTTTTAATTACCAATTTGTAACATGAACATGTAATCATTATCATGGTCTTTGTTGTGCAAACATGCACAACATTTGTGTATGTAGTTACATTAGTATTCTTTAGCTTAATCGCTAAATTCCTTTAAGATTAATCAGACCCTTATCAACTAAGTAGTGTTTGATATGCTGGCGATTTGAGCTGAATAAATCTTTACTTAGTTTCGCATCTAACTTTGAGACGTAGATTATATTAATTGTATTATTTGTTATTTTACAGAACGTTGACCATAAGGCGAAGTTCCGCTCCAAGAAAGGCCAGTTGCCTTTCGTTGAGCTCAACGGCGAAGAGATTGCTGACAGTACCTTTATCATAAAGGAATTGTCTGAGAAGTTCAATAAAGATCTTGATGCAGGTAAGGACCTAAAATAATGAGATAATTAATTCTGTAGTTAAAGTATTCGCCCGGATTCTATTAGTTCCTAGTAGAATCCTAAAATGCATTATTGCAGTTAATTATGTGCATACTTTGATGAGCTTTTGAGTCTTTGAATTTAAAGAATATCCTTCTTAGTAATCTATGTTACACGCGACAATGGAGATAAACTTAGTGGGCGGAAGCTCGGTATTGACGTGAAGTGAAGTGGTACCTGCCGTTTTCTTGGAAATCCGGGCGAGCTAGCGAGCTAAGTTCCATGTCCTAGATAGTTCTGGGACGCCGCGCATGTGCATCAAAGTAGGACCGGGCTCATCCGACCTATTTTTATATCCAGCTCTGACGCCCGAGCAGCGAGTCGTCTCTCACGCGATGATCTCCATGATTGAGAACCACCTCTCGTGGGTGATGCTGTGGTGGCGCGCCAAGTACCCGGACAGCGTCATCAAGGGGTACCAGGTGAACCTGCAGAACGCGCTCAACACTCGTCTGCCCAATCCGATTCTCAACTTCTGCTACAAGCTGACAGCTGCCCGCAAGGTAAGCAGAGTTATAATGTTGTCTGTTTGTATTGTGTTATTTTTTGTAATTCTGGCTAGATTTCATTTTATTTTGATTTACTTTCATGTCGAAGCTTGGTTGAGACAGGGATACTATGCATCAAATTTCGAATTTCGTGTATCGATTCGAGATCGGCAACAACGCATTTTGCGGTACTATTAGTTTCAAATACGGATTCTATAGTTAATTTGAAACCACCAAAAGAAATCCTGTGTCGTTTTCGGTGATAACGTCTGCCTTTGTTCGAAATGTTTTTTCAACAGTTTTAGATAGCTTTTTAATTTAGGTCGCGGTAATAGAACTTCGAAACATTTTTGTTATGAACATGCAGTTTATCTTAGATATGCGTTCATGCTGTAATTTTCTTGCTTTCGTCTCGAACATGGCGTTGTGTTAACAACTATATTAATTAGTCCTATTAAGAACATGTTTGCTTACTGTGTCATTCAAAGATCACCCTTGTTATAAAAATGATGTAATGCACCGGAATGCGTGTGAGCGTCCTTGTTAATTATTGTTGTACTTTCAGGGAATGAAGAAAGCTAAGGCTCACGGTATTGGAGTGCACTCTCAAGATGAGATTGTTGAGCTTGGAAAGAACGACCTCCGCGTGCTCTCCGACCTACTCTCCGATAGGCCTTTCTTCTTCGGAGATGAGCCTACTCTTGTAAGTTTAATATTTTTGTATTTCAGCACTAAATGCAACCTTTTTTTTTAAATGTTGAAGTATATCTGAAATAAGAACCATAGCCGGTCAAAAATTTTAAAATAAATATCGTTTTTAGTTGGACGTGGTCGCGTTCGCCAACCTCGCACAAGTCCACTTCATCGACAAGGAAGTGGCTCACCCGCTGCGAGATGGTATGAACGAGTCGTTCCCGAACCTCGTGGGGCTCGTGTCGCGCATCAAGGAGCGCGCCTTCAACGACTGGGACGACATCTGCAACACGCTCGACCTCAACGCGCACCTGCCGAAGCCGGTCAAGGAGACCAAAGAGACCAAGGAGGGGACCGGGCCCGCTGAGAAGCAGCCTCTGCCCGATGAGCCGGAAAAGGGAAAGGTAATAAAAATACATGCATGTTACATTTACACAAAAGCTACTTACCATTTAGACGAGGAGGTGAAAAGCATTGATTACCACGCTTGCTTTAATTTTACGTCACCATGATTTTACTCAAATTATTATATGTTATAACTTTAGGTATATTTTTTACAGGGCGATGAGAAGGAAAAGGAGCTAGAGAAGGAGACCGACGAGAAGGGGAAGGAGAAAGAAAACGAGAAGGAGAAAGAGAAGTAAGCGGTGACGTTGTATGGCGCTGATCTAATTACCGTAATATTACAAGTTGATTATACTCTTAAGAGTCAGACTCGTCGAGATTCTGTAAATTATAAGCGTGTAAATCCATTTGTCTTTCCCGTAACTTTCATTTGTGGATGCCTATGCGTCTATACAGTAATTGTATTTCTGTTACCTTTTTATTATAATTATATTATTAGAAATTCGGTCGATGTTGTGCACCTATATCATAATTTTGTCTCAGGGAGAGAAATCATTTATATAATATAAATTTGCTGATTGATGTGCGTAATTCTCAATGCTTTTTGTGTTTATAATAACTATATGATGTAATTGATTTATAGATTTTGTGAGTAAAATGATATGCTATAAGTATCCCAAATAAGGGTTTTACAGGATTAGGCAAACTTTTATCCAAATTACTAATATAGTATACATGTATTACGTATAAATTCATGGTAGTCCACTTGCATCGCGTCAATGTATTTGTTATGATGGAACTGGAGTCAGTCTCGATTATAAAGTGTCGTGCTGTTGTGGTTACGGAATGGTTTTAGGAAATGTACAGTGCCAAGTCGAGTGTTGGCGCACCTTGTGACCCTCGGAGCGTGTGTCACGGTAACTTTATCATTTCAACTGCACCTCATCAGTTTATTGCTAGCATCTCGGTTGTTTTACCGCCAGTAAAGTCCGTAATAATTTGACAGGGTCTTTGAGCAGGGCTATGAATTATATATTTGAATAATAATCTTCATCTAAACTGAGACACCCATTTTTCTCTTTGGTATGAAGCGTCATATATATTTTAATAAGTTAAGTATTTCACTAATCTCAATTTTTTCATTAATATTTTGGCGTGTAACAACGTCCAAAGTTTTAATTTACTCTACTTTATAAGTATAGAATAATTGATACCAAAAATTGGCTGATTTGAAAGAATGATGCATTTCTTATAACGCAGCTCTTTATTTCTAAAGAAAGAGCTGCAGTGTGGTTAGACTGTTTTGAGATTCTTGTACTTTATTATTGGTTTATACAAATGAAATTTACAATTTACAAATTTTTGATAAACGAAAAGCCTGGAAGACTGTTTTTCATGTAATTAATAATTCATAGTCCATAAAATTTTGATATTGTATTATTGTTAAGGTTTAGAAATTGAAATGTACTCAAAATTTATAATATATTGTATCCAGTTGATTATTCAGTCGAGATATTTATACTTGAGGCGTGCTCGCGTCCTCAAACTAACGCACATTATTGTATGATTTGTTTATTTTTATGTATTTTCATTAACACCCATTCTTCTCTACATAAATATGTAAGGTTACGATTGCTTTGTTATAAAATACTCAATTAAGACTGTTAATAATTATTTTTTTGAATATTAGGTTAATACTGACACGGCGACTGAATAATTGAGTGAATGAAAAGTTCTTTATTTTCATTTGTAATGTATAAAGATGGACTTCGGCGTTAGTCACTGAAACAGGCTTAAAGTTACATATTTAGGTAATAAAAGACTAAAGTACATTCCAGTTTCACGCATCATTTCGCGAGGGAGATAAAGTCGTGTTTCGATCAGACTCGTTATGGCAGTACGCGATGAAGTTGAATGGTTAATTTTAAAACTTGTAATATAAATAAATGGTTTTCGCATCGTGGCTTGATAGTAGATTGTCGATTTTAGTCGGTTTGTAGATAGCGCGGTAATAATCTACCTGTGCTTTTAGTTCCGTCTTGACATCTTTACATTTTGATATAATTAATGTTAGGGTTAATTACTCGGTAAGTCTGTGTAGATTTCGAAATTGATACATGTTAATGTCAAAATTTGATAATGTTAGATTAATACTTATTGTACGTAACCGTATATACATTAGAATAAGAGGAGCCAATTAAAAGATGTGGAAGCTCCATTTTTGTTTAAAAATGTTCAGTTTTAATTATGAATATAATTTCAGTTTTTGTGTGTGTAAGTGTTGATTTGATATTCGAGGGGAAAGGTCGACGATAGTCCCTCCCGCAACTGCTGACCACCACTGCCATTAGATTCAGATGTAAGGATTTAAGATAAGAAAGTAAATAGTGTAGGGATTGATGTGCGAGCGCATCGCAAACGTCGTCGCGTACGCATTCGTAGTAGTGATGCGGCAAGCCCGCCAGCGACTTGCTGCATAGTTATCCAGTAGAACGTAGATATAAAGTTGTTTTAATAATGAGGCTGAAGATTTGTCCGACCACCTGCGAGAGCCTGTTTCAGTGTAATGTTTCGATTTAGTGACAGAACTGGTTAATAGCGCGATCTTTTACTCTCCGATCATCGGTAGCGCGAACATACGATAACTACTCGCTTAGTACTTATGGGAGCAGTCTGTCTGCATCGAGATGGAACTTCTAAGGGTAATTTTGGAAAGACTATGTTCCCGAACATAGCGTAGATATAATATAGTATAACATCAATATTATCATATTGTCATTGTAATGTTTAAATGTTGAGACAATAAAGAAGATTGTTGGTAATTTGTGACGAACTCTAGACAAGTGTTGATTTCAAGATACAATATGGATTGACGAGTATTTAAGAAGGGTTTCTTTATTGTCTCTTAGTAATATAATATATAATGATACATAATTGTAATTGATATTACATGTTTATATCCACACTCAACTTATAACATTGTCGTAAGTTAGTAGTTACTATACAAATTAATCGTAATTATTTTAGTGATTATATGTATAAGCATAAGTATTTCAAGTATGTATGTTTATACTATTATAGAAGTAGACGATTTAAGAAAAAAAAAAGTTTTGTAATATCTCTAGTTATATTTTCTTTCTGTAATCATAATTCATTCACTTACATATTATAGTGATTGTGATTTTCAATTATTGTGTCAATATTTAAACTAGGATATTAAAGTAGATAGTAATGGTTCGCCATATGTAACGACGAAACAACTGAGCTTCGACACAGCTGTCGACATAATACTAAGAATTTCAAGTGTAATATTCTGTCGCCATTAAAATATATATCTACAATAATAAATACTGCAAAGTGAATCGACACGATGTCTCTTCGTGCCGAGTCACAAAGCAGGTGTGTTATGTTATTTCTCGCACTACACAATACCTCAAACCTGAAATATATTAACAGTCAATTTGCCTTTTCTTCTTTGATCTTAATTGACTACCAATTCATCATCATCATCAGCATCAGTCTATCGCAGTCCACTGCTGGACATAGGCCTCTCCAAGCACACACCACTGAGATCTAAATCTATAAAAAATTATATCACAATAAATTAGACTGTATCAGATTAGTTTGGACTACTTGCCAAAAATAAGAAAAGTGTCTTCACGATAGAGAAATGATACGAGAGATATGAAAAACAGATGGGATTGGATTTTTTCTACATCTTTGCATACTTTTGTTGTATGTACTGAGGCGGCTGGGCGACGTTTACACTCAAGCGTCCTTACATGTTAGCCTTCTCCCCGAGATTTCAATATCTTCATTTTAGATTTTTCTTGTACTAACACAGTCATTTTTTTTACGACATTGCGACTAAATCGGATCTAGCTATCACAGCCTGAATGATATAAGTACTATTTACTTGTGGAAATAATAAATCATCTTGACACTTCGTTCCAAGTGTAAATTCAATCATTACAGTTACCTAGTGTTCTTCCTTGTGCTAGAACTGTAACACTGTGTGCATATTATAGTTTATTGAAATTAGGAACTGTTCGATTCTCTAGAGAGTATGTTTAGCCCCATATCTTTTTGATCCCTTTTACCTTGTAGACTTAGGTAAGTAATGTGTTCAACTGCTTGCAGTTTTAGGAAATCCTACTAATTTAATATTCATATTTGAAAGTTTGTGAGTCAGGATGGATGGATGTTTGTTACTGTTTTACGCTTAAACTGATTAGGTATGGAATTAGCTGACACCCTGGATCAGCACGCAGGCTATTTTTTTGCGACTACAAATATGCAGCTATGACCGTCTTCTAGACGGGTAAAGCCGCAAGGGAAAGCTAATATGGCATAAAATATCTTCCTGATTTAAAATCTCATACTCAACAAATGCTATGAAAGCTCTTAGCGACATCTTCGTTCGTATTGTGTTAGTGAAACTGAGGGTGATTGTCAACGACCAATACTGGACACTAGATGGCGCTCATTACACATCCAGGCGTTCCGGGATGGGCGTAAAGCGACATCTAGTAAGTTACATGTTGTAGGAATCACAGCGACCAACACCTTAACATTTAAACTGTCTTAGCTAGTACCAGCCTACAAGTTAGAGGGCGCAATGGATGTTTGCATGAGATTCGAGAGTCCCTTTTCCTGTAAAGGTAAATTTTAATATAGTTAATCTCTCATACGTTTTTTCTTAGTGAAGTATCTTAAATCTGGAGTTCGTCATGAACCTCCGGCTCCTACTTATAGAAACCAAAGCCCTCCGATAATAAGTAACAAAGCTGTAGAGCTATTAAACCAAAATATAAGCTGAAGTTTTTTTAGATATTATTATCTTTTAGTTTAAGAAATATACTTCGTTAAAAAAAATATTTTTTTATAAATTACCAAATAGTAATTATAAAAACAAATAACTTTAATAGAATAATATAGCGAAAGTGTCGAGGTGGGGCTCTTAAGTATACCTATAGGTAACAATTGTAAACCCTGTCAAGCATGGCAAGAGTGGAACGACTGTGACTAATTTGTACTTAATCATACAGCTACAGGATACCTACGGATCCGCTGTAACGGAACGTTACAATGACAACTGTTACTGTTTACTAATTCTTCTTAAGAAGTTCCATACCTTATGAGGTCCGATACAGCCCAATCTCATAATTAATACTCGTTTTATTTGCTTTGATCCTATAAAATTGTACACTATTTTCATATAAAACTTGTTTGTCCTTACAACACCTACTACAGTCTTCTATGGAACATTGTTTAGGCATTTCTTCAGACTATCACCTTTCAACACCGGAGTGTACCTAGTCACTGTAGACAATACATAGGTATCAACAAGCGTTAACAGTAATGAATACTGATGAAACTGTCCAAATGTATAGCGCCACACGGATCTTTTGGCACGTCAATGACATTAACATTGGGCATGTGTGAGCATATTCGCAACAAAAGTCAACTCAACTGTCTGTCAATAGAACTGTTCAATGACGGCATTAGTTGCCAAAAGATCTTTGTAGCACTTATACGTAAACCACTTTTGTCCCGCGGCTTCCCCGCGAGAAAGTCGGTTATAGTTGCAAAAAAAAACCTCCCTTTACGCAGTCGGATAAAAAGTGAAGAATGTGTTAATTTAGTCAGAGTGTGAGTTAACTGTGTATCAAATCTGATCTAAATTTGACAAAATATAATTTGTCTAGAGATTCAGATACATGTTGTGATGGTACTAAGATCTCAACTTTTAGGTGAGGACAGACTTTAAAATAGTCGGACAAGAGTGAGGTAGTTAGTACAGAACATTCCAGTATAAATAGGTCGGAATGGAATCCTGCGGTTTTTTCTAAACTGAAAATGTAACAAAGCCATTTAATAAATAATCTGTTCAATGTCTCATCATAAAAAAGCGACACTGAAACGTTTTTCCAGCACTGTACACAGTTAAAACAAATTAATGTTATTTTACGCAGATGTAGAAACGGCTCAATCGTTTCAAGTTGGGACAAATTAGTACTTAGCTGGGGATGTCTTTAGTAACAACACTTAAGGGTGATATTAAAATCCAAACAGCTTGGAGCCGGTAACATGACTGGGTGGCCGGGAAAGGGGGACGCGGGGGGGGGGGGCCGCGAGGTGAGCGTCTTATCGCGAGTGTTCTTCTGCGGAAACACCGCGACCACTCGGCCGAGCCCTTCATATTAGTACGCTATGGAGCCACATCTCTAAATATTTTCGTAGTATCAAGAAAAATAGTTTACATCGTCGACGAAATATAATTCAACCTGAGTGAGGACTATATATACATTCAGAATGAACGGTCCATGATTATAGGATAGTAGGTGTGAATAATATAACTTTGGGCCCATTAGGCAAGTTAAAACAGAAATAGTAGTTATACAGTTCGACTTGCTCGCCCACCGCCGCGTCAGCTCATGATTAAGGGCTGAACCTAGTCGGATATTCCTGATAAATATGCGCGAGTATACCGTTTAATACACAATTATGAACCCACGTACCTCACGATAGTTATTATAATAGCAAAAGTGTAGATTAATTTTTGCGTCTACAGAATTTACTTTACCATTTCAATTGATTTGCAATTACCTGAAGCCAGAAAGTATTAAAATGGTACATTTCCTTGCAATAATGAATATCATGCCAATGTGAATGCTCATTATCCAATATATTTTTTTACTCAACGTTTAAGCCGAAATCCGTCTCCTTGCATCGCTTTGTGCAGGCTTCTCACTTTTTAACAGCGTTAATAACGGTGGAATTAAAGCGCGAGAGGCCGCCGAGGACGATTTAATTAAACCTTAACGAAGATCCCTCACTAACCCACCCCACCCCCTCCTGCCGCCACCTTTACCTGAATGCTGTTTTATTTAATTTTTCAATCTGTTTTTACTTATCTGTCGAGTTCAAACGTTTACAATGTCAACAGAAGTGTGGTTTGTTTTAATTCTTTGATTATTTTTTAATTACCTAATACTTGGTTTATTTAATCCTAAATTCACAAAATATGTAACTAACTGATATAATATTTAGCTTACTCAAAAAACAACTGTATGATGAAGCTAGAGGTATAATTTTGTCTACAAAATCGAATGACGATTAATAACATTCCATCGTAGTTGACTAGAGATATTTTTACATTTTATTAACTTTCGATTTTTGATTTACACTAGGAGCTTGGTGAAATAAATTGAGATAATAATTCTTAATTTTTCCACTAAGCACTTGTTGGCACTTATTTCGCTGCACCTCTGCCCTTTGAGTCTGCTTAGGTATCTACTTATGAATTTTATGTCTACTGTAGGAATTTAAGACTAATAGATAACTAGCGTACCATACGTACCCTAATGCGTTTGAATTTGGAATATTTTGAAAGTATTCAAAATACCCATCGATAGTTAATGCTAACAAAATGTTTTTTCGCTTTTCAACACTACTAACTCCGCTAATTACCGGTCTTAAGTCATAATCATCTAGTGTTTTTTTTTCTTACTGATCCACAGTGTCATTTCCTACCTTGACGTAGGCAGATTCTTATACTAACGAAGGATCATAAGTAAAAATAAAGATAGAATATTGAAAACAGCCTTTATTGGATGTCGATAAGGTATTATAGAGTACAGGTACGGGCAATTTTCAGTAAGTTATACGTTACAAATATTTGCTCGTCCAAAATGTAAAGTCAATTAGTCGTGAGCTAGATACGGGCGCAGTGTGGACGCACGACCGCTGTCTCCCGTCGCCGATAGCTGGCTGATCCCACGTGATTTACGGCCGGCCACGGTCGCTAATGTGCACGCAGCCTTACCGCAACCAAGATGCTGCACCCTTTTCATAAAGACTTTAGATACCGCGCCCGCGAATTAATATACACAACTTGGTCTGTCTAGAGGGGGCATACAACAAATATTCTGGAACTTGCATGAGTTTATTCTTAATTATGTTGTATACAGTTTTTTTTTATTGCTTCTCAAAAGATAATTTTAGTTTCGCTGAATATTCTTAAAACAGTTCTTATTTAAGATTTACTCTTGAATAGAGTACATGTGAAATCAAGAACCCCAAAATAATATAACTAAAGTGTGATTGCGAGAATATATCTATTCACAATTTAAAATTTAAAAACAAACACAACTTCAGAAAAATGTTATTAACGTTTTCATTAAGGTGAGACGTTCATTTGCAAAATGATAAATATGGCATAAATTATTTCATTTAATATTCAATTCGGTTCTTTCGTCGTGGCTTCAAATATTACGGGTAACGAGCAGCTACTTAGTCGTCGACACCCTTTTTTTTCTGTTACGATACTGTTTGCTCACTGGCGCTTAATTTTCAGTTTAAATATGGGGGAGAGATACGTTCAAAAGAACACTCGACAAATCCTAAGCTAAGCGCTTGGTTTCACCTGAGCTCTCTGTTGTTGCTGTGTATCTGTTTTATTCATCTACATTATGACGTATACAACATTTTTTCGTTTATTTTCCTTTTAAAAACATCTCGTGATTTTCGTGCAACGTTAAGGTTGTGGTTGCAAGTATTTTCTTGATTAATAAAGCTCACTAGAAATCCTTAAGTCGGCCGCGTCAAAGAAGGATAGTTTCAGAAATTTACGAGCTGTTATATTATAATTTAGTGTTGCGAACCAGCAGTAAAATCGGGCTTAAAAGATCAGAGCGATGGCGACGGCGCAGCGGGGCTGCTCATACAACACACGCACTTACCTCGATATAACACATCGACTTAGAACAAACTTATACTGACAGCCCAAAATAACTGGATTATGTACCTAGATATTATTTAATATCAATGTCAACTTTAACAACAAAGTCCTTTAATTGCGTAGAGGTGCAAAAAACTTTCACTACAATATAACAGTGGCTTACGAGAACTGCATCTTAATAAAACTGTATTCTGAATTGCGATCTATTTATTAAGGCGTCTTATAAAATCGCCATAATGGTATATTTGCTCCCCTATCCCGCTGCGGTCGTGAGCTCGGTCACTCTCAGTGATTTTTCTGCCGTCGCTTCGCGCCGCCGTCGCACAGAATTTATGAAATTTAAAAGTTTTCTCCTCGAGCTCCGGGGAAAAATGTGATTAAATATGTTTTGTTCAAGAGCAAGACATTAAAGCGATGTTAAGGGTGTGATAATGAGGGCGTTGATAAGCGTTTATTAGCCGGGCGGGCCGCGTCGGCGATCTCAATAATAGCGCCGCCGTAACGCTATCAGGGGGGAATTAAATCATTTTAACGTAGTTTGCGACGAGACTCCTTAAGAAAAACTCTACGATACGACGCTTATTTGGCTTTAAATTGAGCACTTTGTACTTGATCGCGGCGAAATTGCAAGGAGTTTGCGTTGTTTTTAAAAGTAATTTATCTGTGGCTTTAAGGGTTTTGGTGATTAAAAAAGCTGATTGTGGATTAAAAGTTTAGTGCTATTCATTACATTAACGTCTTTTTGGACTTAAAATTTATCATTGCACCATATGATTATAATTTGTTAACATAAAAAGCTTGAGAACTATTATTATACACATGTCACCACTATACCGTAAGTATACTCGATAATAACAATTCGCCAAACGATCTTATTAATGCAGAGTATTATGTAAGATTTGTATTTTGTTTGGATATAATGGCTAGTGGCTTGTGTGTGGGGTGTTAAGGCGCAGGTGTTCGCCCCGGCTTACCGCACCGAGCCGCTCTATTGATGACCCCTTCCACGCTGTTCACGAGGTGATTTACACGCTGACGTAACTCACACAAGCAAACACTGTCACACACATCGCTGATGTATGCTTGTAACTGCACTTGACATATGTGTGGGTAAGTTCTGTTTGCGGTTACTATTTTTTTTTTATAATAACAATGCGTAATATGCTTATAGATAAAAAAAAGCATACAGAAGTTGAGACCGAAAATTTCCAAATATGTTTTACTTTTATCAATATTAACAAATTGCTAAATGATCGATTATACTTTTTATCTTCATAGAAAGTAATTAATACGTACCTAATTACTTAAGTATTTTCTATTCTACACTGTACCTATTGCTCAATTTATGTGTTAGTCTTTGTAGAGTACCTACGTACGATATTTATCTAGCATTGCGTCCATGATTCAGTTGAACCTTATGTCAATAATCCAAAATACCGGAGGGGATACGTAGGTATTTAATCATGCAAACGTCATTCCGAGTGCGCGGGTAAAGCTTAACCATAAAACATGTCGGTCGCAATTAGTACTGTAAAATTGCGATTTGATTGGTGTAATTGCATCTCTTTACAGGAGCAGCGCGGCACAGTTGTTATTAAGCGTTTCTAATTTAATATCATTTGCATAGACGTGACCTGCGCGCCTTCTGCCTTCGTTACCAATGGATTTACTTTACCTAAACACGAATTCACAGGGTTGCGGTTGTGGTTTCTTTTTTAGTTATTTTATGTTATTACATATGTTAAGTAATTACAGAAGAGGGGTTGTATTTGAAATTCTAAATGACGTAATTACACTGTCGTGATGTGTGCTAAATGCATAAATTGTGGTCTAGCATCCTTGTTTTGCGACATTTGTGTATTTGAAGGAAAAGGGAGAGAATTTAAACCGAGTGCGTAATTGAAATCATTATAGCACATTACAAAAAGTATTACCATATTAATTGTGAGAATAGTATGCGAGGGCGAACTGGGCGCGGGGGCGCGGGCGCTGGGGGCGCGGGGGCGCGGGGACCCGCACTCCCCTGTCACAGATACAAATCGCGCGGATTTACGCGCACTCCAGCCCCACTGGAATTTATCTGACGCTTCTATTTACGTATCCTTTTATTTGTTTCGCTCCTATTAGTCCCGATAGAGAATTTTTATGTTTGCATGCCCCCGGCGCGCGGCGGCGCCTGCCCTCGTAAAGCGACGACTTGTGAACGCTTTACAGCGACGATAACACAATTTTCGAGCGAGCGATCTACGTTTATCGGATTATATGGCAATAACTTAACGTTGTTGACTCCAGTAAATATTTTCATTTGCACCGCGGCTTGAGCCTGACTAATTACGTCCGTTTGTTGTCCGTATCCAGGTGCGCTGAGAGCTCTAATCCTTGTACTCGCCTGAAATGAAGCGCTCTCTGAACATCCAACAACAGTCTGGAAGGCTCTTATCACCGTAGCGATACCTCAATGACCATAGATATAAACTATAACTTGAAATACTGCTTTAAACTCATTTCTGCACAATCCTTTACAAAACTCTCGATCTCAAAATAAAGTTGTGCTTTTCTAGAAACACGTATTTTAAAATGCTCCATACAATCATCTAACCAGTAGGTATCAAAGTTCGGTACGTAGCAGAGCAATTACCGCGTGTTCTGTTGTCGTCGATCAGCTGGATGTATTTATTTGGTATGAAGGGAGGATCGCCAATCCGCCGCGCAAACATTTAAATTAATGTAATAAAGAGGCGTGAAATACACGGCTTTCGTGGATCGAGGGATTAGCGTAGCGGCTCGTAGCTTGTAGCTACGCCGGTATAAATAGGTAGCTACGAATAACATTAAGCTAATTCGCTACAAAGCTGGCTGGCTATGTGAGTTTTATAAACGAATGTGCCTTTAAAATAGAAACACGTAGATTGTTTTGTTTTATATAAGTTATTAAAGCATTTCCTTATGTTTGTCTACTATTGTTTACTTAGTAATGGTAGGTATTCGAAAAACAATTTCCTACTACACATTAACAAGTCCAAACGATAATTTATAATCCGTACTGGACGACAACATACTACCATCAACGCCACAACACAACACCATTCATATCACGAAAATACAATCGGAATACCTTCGCCAAAACAACTGCATGCCATTAGAACAACAATTAGTTACTCGGAAACACTAGCAGATGGCCAATAAACGATCAGAATCGGCAAATTGCGTCCGTACGATCATAAATCGAGCGTTGTCGGGGCGGCTTAGCGGTGCTAAGCCAACGCCTGATAATGGGGTTAACATGTCTGCACGACTTAAAAGTCTTGATGCCAGCTCTGGCTCGGCGGTCCTACCTATAGTTAAGCCTCTTTATTATAATTTACAATGTATCGATACTGGTTGTAGTTTTGTTCAGATTATATGATCTGTTATTACGTGAAAGTTATTCTTGAGATTTTTTTGTTGTCACCCAAAACAGTCACCTGAATTTTTGATCTTAAATACTTTTTGACAGATCTTTGCATTTTTACAATGTGCGCCGGCTTTAACTACTTTACTATCACCCTGTTTTTTACTAAATCTATATATCTATACAGATAAGTGTATAGTTGTTTGGTGTTTGGTTTCAACGTCACGTCAAGAGTTTCGTTATTGCAGAAGTTTGACGACAGCCGCCGCGTCCCGCGACTACGTGATCACAGAAAAACTTGTTATTGCCTTATGCCAACCATTTGTATACTAAATACGCAAACACCATAGTTTTAGAACAAACTAAATGGGATAAAAAATCTAAATTAGATGATTATTTATGTGGTATTTGTATTGCTAAATGATTATGCAAAAATAGAATTCCTTTTGCGACATTTTTATCCATTCATTCATATTTTAATTACACCAATAAAATCTTCCTAAATTACAAGGCGATAAATTCTACATCAAAAGGAAAAACATACATCATAACGGTCTCATATGTTCCGAGGGTAAAATAAAACATTCCAATCACGTTGGCTCGCTTGTTTTACAAACCGATACGACGTGGCTTCCGGTGACTTTCAAACCATCTCAAGGAACAATCATTCTTAAATGTAGGACGATAAAGTTCACATTGTGTTTGTAAGTTTTCGGCCACTAGACATGACAATGCAATCAGCGGTGACCGGGCGGGATTTGTTTCATACATGATCGGATTTGCAGGATGAATAAGTTTCGACCCCACAGAATAACACAGAGGCCTTATTGCACGTTAGGCGTTTTATAAGGCACTTTGCAAAATTCCTTCCTTTCAACCGTGGACGGTTAGCTATGATGTAAAACTATAAAAAGCTGTAAGTGTGTGTTTATGTATGAGGCTTTGTAACATCAAAGTGCACTCGTATTGTTGGTAATCATAGAACAAATAACAAAACATTTTCGACGGATGACTGACTGAAGACTGAATCTCTCTTAACCCCTTTCTCTAACTTGACCGTAGGTCTTATTCAAAAACAAATTTTACACTCAAACATGTTTACTAACACTATTGTGTGGTTCACATCAGAAGCCGGACGCAGATGAAAACGATGGCAAACCGCGCTTTTAGAACAGGGTTTTTGATTGCTTGCTGCGAGGGGGCGATGGAGGGGGGGGGGCACCGGCCTCGCTTGCGGCGACGGATTAATGTCGTCGATCTAATATTCTGACAGGTGCGGTCGCCGCGCTCGCAAGCACTCGCCGTTTTACCACCCACCACCGATGGATGTGGCTTTTGGCCTGCATGGTATTTGAACGATCGACGACACGTAACGGCACGAGATATAGCTGATGGGAAGGATGGTAAGCGCGTGCCAAAATGGACAATATTCCAATTGTTTTCATTTTTTGTCTTGCTGTTTGGGTCATCACTACTGATTAAATGCAAAAGAAGATTATAATCAAAGCTTTTGGTAGCTCTACATTATTATCATGTACGTACAAATTCCATCAGTTTTTTTGCCATAGTTTTTCTCTGTAGACTTAAATTTTACCGGACTTTAAGCAAGTCCTTAGAGGGCCTCCAGAACAGTCCATCACCTTTCGACTTTCATGTCTACAATAAATAACATATTCGCGTGGTATGACAGCTGGCGCTAATCGAGCGCCCCCCCTCGCTCCCCACACCCCCGCCATTACTAGGACTCGCGGCGAACTCAAATTTTCTCTGGCAGAAACTTTCCAAACACCATTAAGTCAATCTGCTCGTTTTACAGATGTTATCCTGAAATATCAGGGGGTTCATATTAAACATAACTAATAACGCTCCGCTGACAAGCCGGCGGTAACACCTTCGTTTTGCCAATTAATTATTTTAACACTCTTGAGAAACAATGAAGTTTTAAACTTAGTAGCAGAATATAAAAATAACACCGTCTGGCGAACTGTACGCAAAATCACTTAAGGGTAAAATATTTTATTTTAAATTGTATTATTTTTATTCACAATTCTGAATCTGTTATTGTGCTTTTCTCCAGGTGAAACAACCTCCATTTGTTATACACTCAACTTATTTCGAACATCTTAACATCAATACTTTAGCTCTCCACCAACAAGTCGTTAAACAATTACAACATCAAACGCTTTAATAAAACGGGTAACAAATCGGCTGTATCGCAACCCTTTGGTGCTGTTTTAATATAATTTGAGGTATCACGAGTTATTAATAGCGCAGTCACGACCTCCTGATTTGCGGTCGACGATGAATGATATACGATTTGGTTTAATTATTAATGTCGTTGCACATTATGTAAATGATGAAGGACAAAAACCGATATGTTAGCGGAGCTCGGTATAACTTTATTTCGAATTACACCAGTCATTTGTGCGTTGAGCTATTAATTTTGTTAAATACGAAATGACTGACATCTAGTGGTAGCTAATGGAAATGTATCAGGATTAGCTATTGCTAATGTATTTGTACTTGAATTCGGCAAATATTATAATATAAAAGCACATAAAAATCATCAAGGGATTTTCAAAATATGTAGGTACAACGCTAAAGAAATTATAACATTTCTGTTGAATAACTAAAAAGATTTCCGTTACTGTATAGTTAGTTGATTATAATAATCTTATATTCTTTACACTACAATGGTTTTAAAAACAAAATTCGTAAAATTTGTCCGAAAAAGTAACGTCACGCATAAGTTTTATTCACTGTACTCGGTCATGTATATCGATCACATATCCAAATATGACTATCACCTCGCGACTTCCACTTCAATGAATCTTCACTTATACTCTACACATTCGGGATGTGAGTCGTAAGGCCCGCGGCACGGCGCTGGTCTGTTTTCAATTCCTCTCGCGACTCCGTCGTCAACATCTCACTTATTTACGAGATCCAACCCTAACGACTGCAGCTGACTTCAGGATATATCTCTCCTGATCTAAAAATAAGCGATGGAAAATATTTTTTTTTTTTAGATTGCAAAAAAAAAGATAGAATCATAAAAAAAATCGAATTAAGCAGAATTTTGGTACTAGAGAAAGTCAAATATTATTTTTCTAAATATGAAAAGATTGTTAATATTTATTACGTAAAATAACATTAACACACCTTACATGTATTCAAATAGCGTGCTGATTGCATCATATGCGTCAGTTGTAGGTAATATTATTTTTAAACTGTAATTTTGAAACTAACTGTAGCAAATATTTTCCCGTCAATAAAATACAGCACACCATAGAACAGGTTGTTACCAGAATTATTTACTATTACGTTTTCCAGTTGTACTCGTAGTTGTTCGTAGCGGCTACGGCGTAACCGCGGCGGTTAGTTGCGACCCGTAGCACCAGCTGCGTGTAAATTGCTTACGCTCGATAATGGCCTTTTCAATTTGCGGGGATTTGCAACTTGAGCTTTGAATAGACGTGACTATGATTTATTTATATACAATTCTATTTTTATTATAAGACACACCCAGAGTACTTTAAAAACAAGCAAAGTATTTGTTGCTAGTTCACGGTATTATTTTGAAACTCAAGTCAGTTTCCGAGGTAATACAAGGGGTGAGATGAAAAAAAACACAATATGCAAAGAACATCGTATTAACTTGTATGAGCTGGCGTAAAAGACGTTTTAGTGTGAAACACTCTGATACGGATAATCCGTGAGCGACATAACAGAGATTGTATTACGGCAATAAGTCCGCCTCGGAGCCTGTTATACGGGCCCTTAATCCCGCTAAGATTTTTTTCACACGTCCCCCGCGAAGCGAGCCGTCTCGCCTGCCGCGGGGAAAACTAATAAAGAAACCATCTCGTAGTCAGCTGAAGCTTGAAATGTATTTTTTATATAATTTACCGCGAACTGATTGTGCCACAGACACATCTGAAACCCTCTCGATGTATAACCAAAATATATCTTTTTATCGGAAACTCGGGCTTTGTGAAGTAGTAACACAATTTATAGCTAAACTTTTAAGATCGATGTTTGTATTTTTGGAAGTATATTTTTAGGTTTTAAAAATTTTAGAGTTGCAGTAGTTCTGCCTAATGTAAACATAACAACCGAACACAATCACTCGACAATATTAAGCGGCAGGTCTTGCGAAATTCACCGTTAGACAAACGGAACACAAATAAGTGTAGCCCTCAGTTAATTCGGCAGACAATTTTAATATTATCCGGTATAATCAGCATAAACAATGTGTGGGCTGCAGAGAGCACGCTGGCCGCGACAGACGTGACGCCGAGCGGCGGTCATGCACTAATTACAGCGTCACGTGTCACGGCAAAACACGTCGTCACCCGCCGGACGCCGCACTAGGCATGGGCTGACCATCGATCACAATCGCTTATAGTTTGCGTTTGCGATATTAGGATTAGTGCTTGACTAACTGGTTGGTAATGCGGTATTATTGCTGTTACATAGTGACAGGTTCTAACACAAATTTAATCATAAAAGAAAATATGAGTTGTACTGAAATATCTGAGAGTATGCAGGCTCATTTTCAATTCCTCAGATCAATGATCAAGATATCAACATGTTTCGCATACCTTAAAACTTAGAAAAAGTTTTTTACAGTTACTTTTTTTTTTGTTTTGAAAGGTTTGTTAAGATTGTTTTTGGTAACAAAATAAAAATCAGGTAAAATAAACTTTTTTTAACAACAAGCGCGTAAATTCCTACTTACATATTCCTGTTTTAAAGAATTCCATCGAGCCAACATTAGTAGTCGCAGCCCTAGGTGTTGCCGGACATACGGCGCGGTCAGGGGTGTCCGCAACGCAGCGCGCGGCAAAAAGCCTCGGCAAAACGCAACCGGCTGCCTGCTGCACTACTCGACCACAAACTGCGCCCTACGACAGTTGTACCAACAATATTTACACGCACACGATCATGTCCAAACTGTTTTGTTCATTCATATTTAATTAAATACTAGCTTTATAAAAAAATGTTTTTGTTACAATTGTTTTACAAAAGAACAATTTCCCGTGCCATATGTCTAGTTCCAACAGATATGATATATGCAAAAAAATAACTAACGAAAAAGTTAACTATAATAGCAAGTAAGATAAAATGAATTTACAGAACCATCAAACAGCTCGAGTACACACAGCATCATCTGCGTCCAGGATATGTAGACACTCACATTGTGGAGGGCTGAGAGTGAAATGTTTGCTTGTATTATAGGGCAGCTAAGTGAACGGACAGCTGACGGTTCATGATAACAGCAGCATTGCATTGATCTAAAACAAAAAAGTTTGTGTAGCAAACAGTCTGTAGTACGCATTATCAATATTTCGGTGAAGTGTAGAACAATGTCACGGTTGATGTTGATACAATAGACCATTAGACCGTATATTAGCACAATAGCCTGGTCTAAATACGAGGCCTGTGGTACAATGTGTATGATGCTGTCGAATAAGGTAATAGTTCTTCCATAAGGCAATAGTTGAATGATGCAATTTATAGCAGCGAAATCCACTCTCAGAAGAAAAAAAATATTTTTAATGCAGTAAAACTTAGTTAGTCCCTTTTAAAAAATACGACGAGACGTAAATGTGTAACTGTGTACAAATACTCCATGATCGTGATACAACGAGAGACAGGGCCCGCAAGCAGCGAGCTTGTTTCAAAGCGATTGAAACACGCTTCAAATTGCATTACGCTTGCCGTGAACGAGAGCACCCTAAAGCCTTCCCTCTCCCGTTAGAACTGTCTTTTTATGTCGATAACACTTGTACTGCAGGTAATTACAGTTGTCGCTCGTTTCAAAGTATTTTTATACCATTTTGTAGCGCTTTGCTAGATCTAGCTGCATTGAAATGGCTTTTAGTTTAGGTATTCACTATCTACTAACCGGCGATGTCATGAGATAGTTAGATTTATACATTAATATAAATTTGCTTTACCTAACACATCTTGTTAAACAAAACATTGTATTAAATTGACATTTGTACACGCTGTCAAAGAGTGTTTACTCAACGTCTGTCTGTATTAATTGGCAACAATCTCCGTTCGGCGTGTACAGGGCCACTGATTCAATTATGTCACATTTGGAGCACAGTCGTTCACGCGAAAAGATGGGGAAAAACGGGAAAAATGTCGGCATTAGATCGCGTTGATAAGTGAATGACTTCTCGCATGGCTAGCTGTCAAAGAGCGGGCACCGGGCAGCGAGGCGCGAACCGGCCGCCGCCGCCGCCGCCACGCCGCGCGCCTCTACTGCCCGCCCGCTTCTCACACTGGATAGCTTGTACGCTCTTAATAAAATCATTCAATTCATTTGTGTTTTCACTATTTAGTTTCAATTACACTTTTGGCATTGTTCTGTGAGCTTAATTCATCGTTATGGGTTTTACAACATTTGAAGACCAAGTTATGAGTTGTTCTATGTAAATGTAGGTTTCGGCCGATCGCGATCTCTATCGGTCCCCTGCTAATTAGTGTGTCAATACATCCATGGAACATAGAAGTTTTAATTACTCTATGAACCTCTGTGCAACAAGATGATTAAGTGTTAGTTCATATTCTAACAACTTATCCCCTGTAATGATGCTGCAGGCAGTTTTAAGTTCAATAAATTACAATAACGCTTGAAGAGAATAAGTATCATCCGTTATTACCTTTAAAGGTTACACATTAATAAAAAATGATCGTCATATCGCGCGAGCATAGCTCCCATTAGCTTTTGCGGCAGTAAAGCAAATCCTTTCCAAATTGCGTGTCGCCTCCACACGTCGCTCGCACCGCGCTCAGATATGTCGATATTTTAAAAGGACGCGAGCTCCGTAAGATATAAAAAAGATACCGAGAGTTAGGACTTAGTATCCATTTGCTGAAATTGGCCTCGTTGAAGATAACAACAAGTTTTCGCACCCTCGCATCTAAATGTGCAATTCATACGTGTGTAAATTTATGCGTGCGTACACGAATGTGCACCGTATGGTGTCAACACAAGATCCATTATACTGTAAGCGGAAAAACTTTTAAGCATATGTCATTCTGGATGCTTAGTAGTCTTATCAGATGTTTTGGACAACATGCGGTGAGCGACAAATCTGTATTGAAAGGCTTTTGCATTTAAAAAAAATGTTTAAAACTGATATGAATTACTGTCAGAAATGAATTTGCTTTGTACCTATTTTGACAATATCTAAAACTACTTTAATTACTATGTTCCTAGAAACTAAAAAAATATCAAGTAAATGAAAGATACAGTAAAATAGTATATGGGAATATTACCTACGAGTACAGAGTGGAAAACATTCGTGGCGTGCATCCCATATCGTTTAGCATGTGATTACACGGTTCGACGAACAAAGAAAACTATCCGGCGCTGCCGAGCACTGAGCATTCCTGCGCTCTCCCTCGCCAGATATTAAACATGGGCGGACTTTAAAAAGGCTTATTATGCAGTTTATATGTAACTACACAGTTGTACTTAAACTTTGTCTACTGCTAGTTAAACTTGAATAGAAATACAACATTGTCTGCTGTTTGTGTATAAATATTCCGTAGACCTTTATAATTCAATAACATGTGATGATATCAGAAAGGGAGAATAAACATAAAGAATGGGAGATGGCAATAAACGAGTTAACAGGACATTTGAAACGCGGGTACCTTCATAACCCTCCATCGCTCCCGCGGCTCGGGCCTTTCGTATAACTGTCATCTTGTCAAACTATAACACGCTGCAAATCCCCACATTTCCATACAGCCGTATTTTACGGCTCACGAGAGAAAATAAATAACAACGATAATATAAATATGAGAATTTTCCGAACCTTTAAGCTGGAAGGTTTTTACATATCCGTCGGTGACGGAAAAATCCTCTTAAGAACAGTTAATGTGATAGTTCGGGGCAACAATATCGCTTTTGTAAAATACTTTTATGGTTTTCACTCTGTTTATCTTTGACCTTACTTAAATTAATAATAATTGATTGATTAGCATCAAACATGTACCCATACGTATGCTTAATACTAAGGCTACGGTCAGATTATAATTTGGCTTAATCGATTCAATCAGAGGATGCCAGACATTAGTATAGGTGTAGCAGCCAAGGCTTGCATTAAATGCGGTGTATTAAGCACTCACCCTATGTCTCTATAGCTACATACAGGCTGTGGTGTTAGTCTCAATGGAGGTCGGTTTGCACTTTGCTATTAATTACTGCGAAACGGCGAAGCAATATCACAAAGGAAAGGCCCGACTTGCTGCTGTGCATATAATTGAGATCTAATACCTAAATTATTATGTTTAATTTTGATTTCATGGTCATGCATGGCCAAATGCATTTCCTGCTATATTGTTATAGTGTGTATATTTTCAAGGACTCAAGGACAAATACACCAACAAGGACAAAACAATATTTCGCTATACATTTGGAAATTAAGAAGCAATGTCGTTAATGAAATTGCAAGGTAACTAGTTTTTGCCAGAGTGCTTAAGAGGTTGTAACAAAATACGGTTCGATTCAGTATTCAGGGGATACCAAATCACAAATAGCCTACGGCGTTTGAACTCCTGTGTGTGTTGCATCACAGGATTTAAAGGTAAAGGCATGTTGCCTGACCGCAAACACCGTCGTAGAAGTTGACCGACCGGCGTCGGGCGTCCGGCGGTGACCGGCGGCTGCCGTCGGCGACCGGCGGTTCGGCGGCGGCGGTGACGGCGGTTCGGCGGTGACGAGTCATTCGCGTGATTGATGCCGGGGCAATATGCGACCCTCATTGACCCGGGCCCCGGAGCTCGGATATGAGCAATCCTCGTAAACGAATATCACATGCTCTCACGACCTTTACCTTAGTATAAGTGTAAAGGGTTGTAACATCGCTTCTTTGTAACTAAATTGTTCGTTATAGATTTATCGCACAAAACTTTTGTGTCTAAACAAGAAATAAATTTATTATTCAAACTTTTTAGCCATATAAGTTACGAATATATTATATTTTGATTCTTATTATACTATTTTTGTGTTATTAAAGTATCGAGCGCATAGGATTTTCCGCCCCAATATGTGTCTAATTTTACTTGTAAAGACAGGACATATACTGATAAATATCTTTTTGATCTCTTGACTGTTTTTTTCATGACATATTGTACTATAATTTATTGCAAGCACATATTAACATTTTAGCCTAATAGTTCTTTAATGGGGAGGTCGACTATTTCTTGTCTGACTGGCAGCATTCATTCATTCATAAAAATGCTTGACAAACTCAAGCAGTTATTTAGACACTTTTTAACAACAGTAAATATTACTATCTCATTCTCAGTTTTCACAAAAAGTACAATCTACGTTTAACCTAGGCCTCTCAAAAGCGACTCGAAAGTTGTGATGCGATTCACGCTTAAATGATTTAATCTACTTTGATGAAATTTTGTATGGACTTAGCTGACAGCCTGAAACTCATACTTTTAAAATGACTATGTCAAAGGGAAGATTCTTGCAGCTGTAAAGGACCTTTACAAGGGCAAATTTGCGGGCAACAGCTAATAACTTCGATTTTCATAATCCTATCTGGTATCTGTATTTTTTTAATCTACTTATTATTAAGTAAATGATGAGGCTTAAAACGATGATTCAGTAAGTTCAAATTATTATTTTTATAGAACTTAAGTGCGCAACTGGCCATTAAATTCAATGAAAGCGTCATTAGTGTAACTTAAGTAAATAATCACGTACCAAAGTAAAAGTAAAACAAATACAGCGCGTATCTAACTGCATGATTACTTCAATGCAGATATCTTGTTTTTTGAGTGGATGGCGTATAAATGGCTCGTGGGCGGGTCCCAAGTATTTTCCATTGGGCGGAGTTCGAGAGAAAAATGCACCGCCTTTCTGACGCCACGCCCCCGCCGTCTCGCTTTTCCACACAACCATTTAACTTATTTTCGTTTTATTATGTCGCTCGTGTGAGCACAGTCGTCTGGTCACACATACACAGGCAAAATGTTACATAACTCGCTCTCTGCAACCCGTATTCATGTTCGTAATATGCTTTTCAGCTACGAAGCGCTTGATCATTTTGTGAGGCTAGTAGCTATAAGTAAAAAATAAAATGTTTATAAAACACAGACAAAAGGTAATTAAGTAATATTTTATTTACATCAACTTTAGCAGCTAAATAGATTACGATAAATCATGTTAGCAACCATAAATGTACGACCATATTAAAATAGGTTCTTCCACTTAGGTAGTCGCTACGAGGGGCCAGTCAGGCCCACTCACATTTTTGTCGAAGTTAAATTAAATAATTATAGAAACATCAATTTGCGATCGCACCAGAAGTAGACGGACTCCGCCAGACAGCGAGTATTGATTTAAATCACGATACTTCGCGTTCTCGAGTTTGTGCTGATTTGTGATTGATTGAACCCAGGTCTAATTAAGATCTTTTTCACAGCTATTGTCATACTACATTTGTAAAGGAGAACTTAACTTTCCTACACAGATAATTTTAGAAGTCTGCTCACTTATAAGTATCCAGTTATTAAAATAAAAAGTTTTCTATCGCAAAACATTAGTCTTAACATTCAAAATAGATATTCATAATATAAACGGTTAATCATTATTTCCTAGACCAAAACCTAATTTCCTATCATAATTATGGAACATCAAACATCAGTTCTATGTTTAAAAGTACGGCATCATAAATAATATCTTTAGAACAATGTAGCAAAATACAGATAATCAATATTTTATTTTGTGCATAACTACAAGCATAGCTTCTTTGTTACTTTTTTTTAATTTATGTTCGAATTTCAAAATAATGTAGCTAGTATTGTATTTAATAAATTTCTAAATAGTGAATGATTTTTATAATTTCGGATATTTCTTTTTTTAATATCTCAAATTAACAGTTACAGTAAGCAGTGTTTTTAATTCTAATTTGATACCTTTATAAATTATAAGAGAATTTGTGTCAGTTTGGTAGGTGCCGTTGATTGATGCCCAAAAAACTAAACAAAAAAATAAATTTTATAATGAAAAAGTATTTAATCCGACATCTTTTATTATGGTGTTTTGACATCTTAAAATCAAACATTGTTTATGGTTAGTTATAAAGTGATGGCGTCAATGTTATCATTGTACACTTAATGTCGGTAGTTGTTCATTTCGTATCAATTTGACCTATTCAAATGTGGGTAGTTAAAAATCTGTTATTAGTTAGAGTGATCAAGGGCAGGCGGTCATTTACGTTATTATTTTATAAAATGGACCAAAACGGTGAGGAAATAACGTTTGCTGCTGAGTTCGTGGAAAACCTGGTGCAAGACTATGAAAACGAAGGTATTTATTTGTTATAAAGAAAGTTCAGTTTGGATCGTAACGGTTTTTTACAAGTCGATAGATCTGTGTGAATATTAGTCATTGCTTAGTCAACGTTAAATTAAAATAAGAAAATATATGTTTTAATATTTCTACTATGTAATGAAGAAAATAGATACTACTTTTAGGAGTGAGAAGTGTTAAAACATAAAAAAAGATAAATTACAATGAACTAGTTTTTATTACAAATTATCTTAAATCACTTTGACCGAAAACAATTTAAAAGTGTAAACAACACAAAACAACAGTTAATTCATAAATACAAAATCAGCACAAATCACAAGAATAATAAAGGTAAATAACAAGAACAGTCTTACAGTATCGATGCCAACCACCTTTCCACTCGACGACAAGCAATGTAGAATGACCGCGGACGCATTTTTTTTTTTGGAGAAGGACTGCCGCAGCGCAACCACGACGGTGGTCCTACGTCTGCTTCACTGGACTAGTTGGCGAGACGAGAATTTACGTCTCCAGCCAATACCCCGGACGCAACTGAGCGCTCGCTTTTATAGAAGGTGATGGGAAGCGAAACTACCCACACTTAAGTTTAGCTAACAAATTATAATACCGGTTAAATAGCTAACTCACGTACTCACAAAAAATGTTTTATTTGCATTACGGTAAACTTTTGAAATCATGTAAACGGCTATGGCTGCTCGATAGTGTCAAAGATGTGACAATTTTAACAGGTCATTATTTGAAGGACGCCTCCAGCCAATACCCCGGACGCAACTGAGCGCTCGCTTTTATTGGAGGTGGTGGGAATCGAAACTACCCACACTTAAGTTTAGCTAACAAATTATAATACCGGTTAAATAGCTAACTCACTTACTCACAAAAAATGTTTTATTTGCATTACAATCTTTTGAAATCATGTAAACGGCTATGGCTGCTCGATAGTGTCAAAGATGTGACAATTTTAACAGGTCATTATTTGAAGGACGCCTCCAGCCAATACCCCGGACGCAACTGAGCGCTCGCTTTTATTGGAGGTGGTGGGAATCGAAACTACCCACACTTAAGTTTAGCTAACAAATTATAATACCGGTTAAATAGCTAACTCACTTACTCACAAAAAATGTTTTATTTGCATTACGGTAAACTTTTGAAATCATGTAAACGGCTATGGCTGCTCGATAGTGTCAAAGATGTGACAATTTTAGCAGGTCATTATTTGAAGGACAAATCGTAGAAATACTTTTTGGCTCGATTCACATTAACAGAGAAAGTATTGTATTGTAAATGTAACAAAATCCGTTAATCCGTTATTATTTGAAACTAGCTGATGGCGCGAAATGGTCACTGCCAAGTCATATTCATATTCATTTATTTGCTTTACACAATGTATGTACATAGGTAGATTTTCGTCTTAATATGTAACAATTATGGACCCAGTGTGCGTTGTCTAATGTTATTTTAAGTTTATTCTTTCAGTAGAGGTATATGTACGAGTATCTAGTTAATCTGAGCTTAAACTTTAACTGCTTCACCATGCTTAAAAAATTATAAATGTTCAAATAATTCATTTTCCGCAAACTGTATTATTAGAGAAAGGCATGTTAGCAACAATGCATTCGTATTCCTTTTTGCGTTGTGGCACTTGCCAGATATCAATTATAGATATGTAACGGGAACGCTAATAATGTGTAGTAAATTGTAGGAATTATATTTTAAGCCATGAATGTTTTATTTAGTCTTTATAATATACCAATACGTGATGCAAAAACTTTGGACCCTTTTTTTACGAAAATTGCGCGGACCCAGAAGCATAAAATTTGGCACACTTATAGTTTATGTGTAGGAGAAGTGCAGAACGTTAATATTTTTCAAGAATAATGCTGATAAAGTACATGAAATCAATAAATAAAATATTACACTCACTACCATGCATTTCACACACACATACATACCTACAAAAGTATTTGTACACGCATACAAACTCCGAGGTCAAGTTGTTTCTTTAGTTGAATGTTAAACACAAATGTACCTATTTGTGTTTAAAGTGTGTGTGCCCTAACGGCCAAGGACATTTATAGATACGATGAAAGAGATTTACAAAAAACATTGTTTTCAGAGAAATTTTAAATCATTAATTAAATTATTACAATATGCGATAAATAATGCTCTAAATGGATAGTAGTTTTAACGTATGGTTTTTTTTTGTTTTGCATCCTCTTAAAGCATGTTTTGTTTTAACAAACATTGTTTTAAATAGGTATTCTTTGTTATACCTTTTTTTTTTCATTTCATATAATTTGTACAAAAAAAATAAATTGGCAAATATATGCCAAATCTTGGTCAAATCTTTGTTTATAGTAGTTTAGTTTTCGACAGTAGAACCTTAATAATGTGCGACAAATTGGGCGACCACCAGTTATCTTTATTGTAATATCTTACTGTGTGGTGATAATAACAGATGTCATTACATCCAACTAATTCTGAAAAAGGATAAAATGTGTTTATCTGTAACTAGAAGCTTTTGTCCGCGGTTTCACCTGCGTGGATGTAAGTAAAAACTTCAGTGTTTATTTTAATCCATTGTAGCGCGGGTGGAAGCTGCGTGGCCGATACTAGTCATGAATGCGGGGATAAGGACTCAAGTGTGGAATATTTGCGAGTCGATAGGGCAGAGTTCCCGAGGTGTGCCGGCGACAGCGTGCCGACTGCTCGAGCGATTCCTGTCGACGAGCACTCAAAAATATTTAAGTGAACAAAGAGGTAGCGTCTTATACTAACACTTTAATAATGATTTCAGCTTTTTATTACCGTATTTAAAAAAAAGCCGCTTGGTAAAAGAGTTATGACATTGATCACTATTGTTATAATTTATTTTTCGAAGGACATTCAGTTTTCTTATTTTTGTAATGATTTAACTAAGTAAAATTTTGTTATAACATTCCATTTTAACAAATTATAAAGACATTATCTGTTAAAACCTGAAACGTATTTTTGTCATAATAGAGATTTTATACGACATTGTAACCAATGTATATAAACAAAACACCATATAATTTACAGACAGCGCATCCTGGGAAAGGTATAAAATAACATTGGGGACGCAGATATACCTTTCAATAGTGGCGTGTATTCAGCTCGTGGCAAAGAATTGTGACCGCGTGTCCCACGTGCCTGCCTCGGTGATGCGGGCCGTGCTCATGAAGGCCGGCATACAACACACCAAGGCCGAGATACTGGCGATGGAGATAAAGGTGTTTAAAACTTTAGGTGAGACTTATACCCCTAGTGTTTCATATCTGCTTGTTATGGTTTAAACTAGATTATGATTATAATCATATTATAAGTATCTAGGTCAAAATGTAATATACAATGTATATGTAAATTGTTTTGACGCGGTAATGTTTGATCTTTTAATGGCAGGCATAAGATGGCATAAGCGGACAAAATTAGACTTTATTAATTTTATCATTCACGGATGGAATAAACATACAAAAGTATGATTTACCTGAATGATAATAATAGAGTCCACTTGTTCTACTATCCCACTTACGACGATGTCTTTTCTTTAAGATTTTCGCTTACCCACGTGGTCGACATTGGAGACGGCTGAGTTTCTCGCGACTTTGCTTGGCCTGAACAAAGATGCGAAGGTTAAAAGTACACTCACCCCGATCTTGGACCTGACCGAGTACCACAGAGACGTCCTAGAATACCACATCAAGGCGTGGGATGAGGCCACGAATACTCCTGGCTCTTCGTCGTCGAGTAAGTGAAAAAATTTTACTAATATAGTAAACGAAAGTTTGTGAGCATTGTCTAGAATGCCAATTGACGCATAGGCAATGTATGTAACGTGTTTTTTTTTGCGTAATAGTCATACCGTAAAATAAATAACTTAATCTAACCAATTTTTTTTTTATAGTGTTGAAAATGAGGCTAGGTTAGGTTAGGTTTCTTTTAATAAAAAAAAAACCTTAAAAAAAATACAAAATATTTTCAATAATATTTGTGGTTAGTGTACCACAAATATTATTGAAAATATTTAGTATCGTTATATAGTGGTATAGCGGTGTGTGTGAGTACAGTGCTTGGTTCCTCTGGTGTCCGTAGAGCCGGGCGTCGTGTCGGTGCACAACTTGCACATTAGCGCGGGCGCGGTGTGCGCGGCGGCCAGGCACGCGCCCCCCCCGCGCCCGCCGCGCCCCGCGCAACACGTGCGACACGTGCGACCCGCGCGAGCCGGGCGACACGTGCGGGCCGGGCGGGTCGGACGGCGAGCCCGACGCGCCGCAGCGGCTCGCCACCATCCTGCGCGCGGAGGTCGCCTACCTGCGCGCCATCACCGACGTCATCGTCAAGCGCATCCTGCCACAGCGCAAAAAGCCCACCCCCAACCATCTCAAGAGAAAACGATGACGCTAGATGGTAAATATAACTTTCTTAATAATAATCTGGATATTCTATTTCTTTCCTTTTAAGGTGTACTCAGATTTGGTCATATGATAGTTGCTCCACGTATCGCTTTTGGTAGTCCCGCTCACTCCTAACAAAACAGTTCTGTCTCACACTCAACTGTCTTTCAACTAAAGCGAATCAGTTTTATCAGCAAGACGCCGCCGCGCCGTAGATCATTCCTTTGTCGCAGCAGACAAAGCAGTTTGGTTTTAGCTGGAAGGCAGTTGTAAGTGTAACTATTATATTTTCATTGAAAGCTGGCTTTTAGATACTAAGCGACGGCTCCAGTGCAGGTAGGTGCACGAGGTTATATAGAACTTTATAAATTTATCTTTATCTATACTGTAACAAAGGATTCGAGTATGGCTACTGCGGTGCATGCAATGCAGTCTGCGTTCATCTTAAATGGGGGATTTGAATGCTAAGTTTAAGCTTTCATATGGCGTGGGAAATACGATTATTTCATTTTACATTTTTACTTCTAGCGCTCAAGAGACGACCACTCCAAGTGAAAAAAGAGGAAGAAACTGCACTGCATGAAATCTTTGATAGTAAGCTGAGCTACCAAGATTGGCAACAGCGATCCTTTGCAATGCAACAATGACATAATTATACCTGAGAGGGTGCCCCCACACCTGGCGAATGTGCCGCGACCTGCGCATTCGCGGCACATTCGCCAGATGTGGACGCACCCAGAAACTGAAAAAAAATCCTGGCGACGAATGTAAGGGTTAGGGTTTAGCGTATCTCCTCGCACGAATTATAAATCATCATCAGTTCATTTAATTATACTAATTATTATTGACAAAAATCTATTTAAATTTAAACATATAGACGCTTGTATAAGAAAAATATTTTCATTTTTTTTGTTATCTTCTTCTTGGTCACTACACTCTTGACAGAGTGGTCGTGGTCATCAGCTAGGGTTGGTAGCTCGCTTCACTATCCGTTTTGTTATCTTATATATAAAAATCAATTGCTGTTCGTGTTAGTCTCGGTAAAACTCGAGAACGGCTGAACGGATTTATCTCATCTTGGTCTTGATTAGTTCGTGGAGGTCTAGGAAAGGTTTAAAAGGTAAAAAAACGAATGATTGCCGGGTAAACCCTAAAAACAGCCCTTTTCTTTTTCCTATACAAAAGTTTAGGTCTTTTATTTATCGATTGGGGCAGTCCGAAGACTGCCGTGTCAGCTAGTTAATAGATAATTATTTACTGTTATTCATTAAGATAAATTTTAATTCTTAACATTTTAATTATTAAGATAAGTCTCTCTGAGTTGCGGCTTAATTAAGATGGCCACGCCTTTTTTTAATTTAGTCTTCATACATACTGCCGTTAAACGGCTAAACGCGCGGGTTCTTTCTTTAATTACAGCTGTCAATAGGCGGTTACATACAAATACATTGAACGCAACCGCTTTTTGACAGCTTGTAATCGTATGAGATAACGTACCAAAAGGTAAAAAACATTCCAGCTTTTTTGCGTTTTTTGCCGGGTCAAAAAAATTGCAAAGAATTATTATGAATGTAAATAAGTATTATAAGTGAGGTATATGCAGGTAAGCCATTAAACTGTCATATGTCATCAAAAGGTCATTGATATTTCTGCTGGTATTGAAATAACAATGAAACTCAGAAAGATGGCATTAAACTTTTTTATGTTTTGACTATATATCATTAGTTAATTCGGACGAACAAATGTAGGTAGGTAGGTATGTGTTAATATCTAGCGGGGCCCTTGCTAAGGGGGTTCCGCTAGATATAAATACATAACAAATGTGACATTTTAACTTTGTCGCTCTTACACACTAGCAACTAAGCGACTGGTCGGTTCATAACATACAACCACTTTTTGACCTCGCCTTTAATGGCTAGTGCGTAAGAGCGCTAAGCTCCTTTATCCTGTAAAATAATTATATTATAAGCTAAATAAATGAATGTTATTTTTTATTATTTTCATTACCATAAATAAATAATTAGATATGAATGGATTTTTATTGATTCACGTATTTCAAAAAACCCTATCTAAATCCTATGATTAGTAATAAGTGAATGACTATGATTTTAATTTAATTTAGGAAAATACAGTATTGTATCGTTCTTTTGCTTTACAACATACAACGTTGATAAAAGCGAGAGGCATTAAATGAAACCACATATTCTGTATATCATTATAAGGCTATACAACATAAATCAAATCAATGTAAGCAATATTTTTATAATAACTTTCGTGAGGATGATTCATACTTAAAACGTTATAACGGTTTACTCACGCGTATTTATCGGGATAGCCCGACTAGTTTCGGACCCAACCGGAGCCAACTAGATAACTATGCCTATAAAACTTAGTCACCTAATCAGGAAGATACAGCATGTTCAAACTAAAAAAAATATCCTGTGACTAAACTATTGCTTACATTGATTTGATTTTTGTTGTGTAGCCTTATAATGATATACAGAATATGTGGTTTCATTTAATGCCTCTCGCTTTTATCAACGTTGTATATTAGGAATATAAAGTTCGGTATTATTAGTATTGGTCTGTCGCGATTGGTCAGCGGCAAGTGGCAGGCTGTACTTTGAGTTCGAAGTAGCTGTAAACCGTGTCTATCACAAAGTAACTGACACTTACATGTGTTTAGTATTGCAATCACATTATATCACACTATATGATTGATCTTCTAGAGAAAACAAAACACTAAAACTATGTCTTAAAAGTAAATCTTTATGAACGCATAAATATCAAAGTTGTTTAAGTTCCATATTTTGTAGTTGCATGTACAGCTAGAAGCTGTTGGAGGTTAAAATTGGCGTAACTGATATTAAAGTGCGCGCCCGCTGCGGCGGGTCTCGCTTTGATCGGTGAGACGCGAAATATGGATGCACTGTCGGAACTCAGCCGCCCCCGGTTTAATATCCCTGCCAATCAAACCTATCAGATTTTACAAGTTATTGCAATACGCCCTAAAATCATTTATCGACAAGAATTCATATGGAAATAATAGTAACATTGTGATGGAACACCTCACTTGAGAAATTCTGAGTAACTTTTAATTCATTATTTAGATCGAAAAGCAAACAATTTACCGACAAAAGAAAACAAATATTTATCAGAAAAAACATGCAGGTGTCAAGTAATAAAACTTAGTGTACACATTTTATTAGATCAATCAATTATACCAACACACTCATTATTGATGAAACAGTAACAGAAAATCTACAGAAATCTGATAAGCTTACCCGAACATTAAACTTAACACCAGTCCTATAATTAATGGTGGATAAAATTTAATTAAACAGCTATCACGGGAAAGCTGCGGCTTGAAACAGCGCCCTTGTAATCCGCAAATGTTAACAAGTTATAAAAATTATGAATGAACATACACAAGACGAGGGTCCAGCGCGGGGGATGAGCGCTATCACAATAGCCGTGCTCGGGGGCGCCCAATAAAAACTTGACAAATGGCGTTTCATAATCGTGTTGCATTCCAAGCCTCGTCACAGCCAGCCCGCGAGTCCTCCCTCTGGAAAATATGTCTGTCGTTCAGAAGGTATCTCGTACGGTGACACTGCTACTATATCATGCCCCATTTCACTGGATTTTATTAGATGTGGGCACGTTATTTTTGGTGAGATACTCCTTTACATTATTACACATCTTTCTTTCCCTGTACCGATAGTTGATTGTTCAATCCCTGAAGCATTGCAGGTTTAAGTGTTTTGCATCTTACGCGTGAACTTGAGAAAGCGTGCATGATAATTGCGGTTATCCCGGATGACATGATTGCAATACCAATTAGACCGCAAATGTGACGTCATCGCCACAGCGGCCAGCGGGGGCAGCGGGAGAGAGCTGTAAGACCACTGTATACTATAAACGGGTCCTCGCTTGGTCTCGATCTCAATTAACATTACCGCATTGTCTATGCGGCTTACTGAACATTCGTCTACATAAACGCCCTGACCACCTCAAAGGCGGGATAATGATGACACAGGGGTATCATCATTACAAAGGCGCGAAATTGATATGACATTAACTTTAGCAATTAAGCTTATTGGCCAACAGTATATGAAATAAACGAAGCTACTACACATATACAGTGGGAAATGTTAAGGTTTGAATACTGACAACACTTCAACTAACTTTTAATTATCTAAGAATTTGAGTATCTCCACCAAAAAAATTTGTTCGCTCTTCCTCACTTGCACCAACTATATCTCGTAAATCATTAAATTATTTAGTCATCCAAGGGACTCATACTCATACCTTAAACACACTTTTTTGGTTTCAAAATTAATTTTCATGGATTCAAAATGAAACTCAAATAATACAATCAACTTAAGCTTTTGATTACACTATAAGCATGATTATAGAATGTCGTGACATTTACTGCGGCATAAACACCAGGGGTCGTATCTCGACATCTAAAACCAAGAATTCGAATTGTGCAAGCGAGATGACCTGTTACACTGTGTATAGCTGCATCTCTCTTCGACAACAGGTACAGTGTAACTTCAAGAGGCGGTGGTAGGGGCCCTTGAGCTATCGTAAAATAAGTCTCGCCACTATTATTAGGCACTAGCGGGCAAAGAATGCGGTAATAAGGGGTCTTAGCTCCGGCAAAATATTGTGCCTCGTCACCGACGCACCCCCGCTCACCGGTAATATTATTAAAAATAATTTCTCATTTTTATTGCCTGCTCTTAAGCTAGTGGTGTAATAAATGACTACGATTTTATTACAGCCATTGTTGTTGAACGATGCGGTTTTTAATTTTTACTGAACTATGTAGCTAGTTGGTTGGTGATGTTTGTAGTTTTTGATGATTTGTTATTTTTGAGGTTTCGTGTTGCATTTTTTGTTTTATTTAACTTATTATGATTTCATTGAAATATAATACCAGACACCATTAAAGAATTGCAATGTAATTCGTAACATGGAATTAGAGCTGTTTGTTTAAAATACGAAATACTGATTAAATCAAACATCATGTTATATTTAATCGGTATTTCAATTAAAATAAATCGGCATTAAAAGAAATGTGTTTTATCAATAAATTGTTACAACTATTTTGTTTCCTTGTATACCTGGAAATCATAAAAGGAAGGTTTAAGAGAGGGATAACAAAAACTCTATTCATTTTTTTCCATGATCAGTTACACACTTAAACATACTATATTAATTACTTTTATGTGTAGAGTTTTAATAAAACCAGTGATGTAGAAATTCACAATAATTGTGTACATTGTACATTGTCTGATTGATACATTCATCAGACAATGTACCACATGTTCTACATCAAACATTTTTTTATTTCTCATCATCAGCATCCTCCCTTTTTCCATTTTACTTGGGGTCGGCACAACACTTTTTATTATTCTTTTCTTTTTATTTCTACTAATACCTACCTTTATCTATAACAGATTTGTTTATGCCTGAAACCTATGCCTGATATGTAACTTCAATAATATTATTATTAGTTAACCTCTACCGGACGTAGCAACGGCGTAGCAGTGTCGTAGCAGTTACGTCTTATATCAGTAATGTGATAGCAAAAGTTATTTCAATAATTTGGCTCTAAAACAATACAATTAATTCAATATTTATTGCCTTATTATTTGTTATTGATTTTAAAAAGGTACCAAGAAAAAATGCTACGCGCTTAGGTGCCGTCGGATAAATTATCGGATTGAAATGTTTGAGAATGTATCTTGTACGAATAAAAAAGATAATACCTACTACCAGTATTGTACTGTATTATATGTACGCAACATGGAAAAAAAAATGGCTTTTAATAACAAAATTAGCTGAATAATATTATTTTACAATTAAAACTCGAGCTGAAAAATAATAATTAATGATGAATAAAGAATTAAGTTACAACAGGTTTTTTCGTTGGGTAATTAATGATTTATTATAATTTAAAATTTAATAAAACAGCGATCCTGTGAACCAGGACGACCTGAAACAAACTATTTCACTATGAAACATAAACTCAATACTTGTAAATACGGACATTCAACGAAGCTAATACCACAGTCTAAATATATTATATGATATTTAGACTGTGCTAATACAGTGCCTTTAAAAACTATTATTATAACCATATATTATAGAAAAGATTAAAACAAACAATGTACGCAAAAACACTGGTTATAAAATATTAAAAACAAAAACATGTTACATATTTTATCGGCGATTCATTTCGTTGTAACCACCGTAATAACTGTCTGTATAGCGTTGAGATGGGAAAAAGTAAAAAGTGCAAATCCTCTTTGGATCAATTTGTTTTTGTAATCCTGATTTTCAGCGCGTTTTCAGCGAGTTTTCGTCGGCTGGGAGTGGTCGCGCGCTCCGCCCACCGCACTCTTCTCTAACAGTTTTCTGTCACACTCTTTTCATTTATAAGGTATTACATTTAATTTTCTCGTACACTGGACGCTTAGGATATGGATATGGCATAGATATTTTGTGTTTTCGAGTAATAAATGCTAGATTTTTTTATTGGAAGTTATAATTAGTTGCTCTAAAATGTTTCAGAGTTCGAGATATAAAAATGGTTTCATTACACGGGGTAATTTACAAATCAAGTCCTCGGTGATCATACAAAAAGAGACGATTCATAATTAAATACACATATATAAATATTAGATACTAAGCAAGGTAGTGGAGAAACCTTCATTTAATTAAAATTAGTTTTCAAGTTACACACAGCACAAAAAGTCAGTACACCTAATCAAAACTTCCTAGTTTCCGCATCCCGTGGAGCCTGTTTCACTCGACATTTATTTCATGTCTAGTAATTTACGGGTTCATAGAAGTTTCTGGATTCATGAAATTTGTTGTTTTTTTTCTGTTTGCTGGGTGTGGGGCGTGTCGTAGCGACGCCCGCCCAGTGCGCGCCGTCGGCCGCGGGGCTCGCGACCGCAGTCGCTCCGCAGCCGCCACGCGGTCTCCACGTCCCGCGCTCGCGATTTACAGGCACCTTTTTACGCACGCACTCTCCCGACGCGTATTTGGTAAGTACATTGTTTAACAGTGAAATAAATTATTTTTTAATCGAAATTAGAACCTATGTTTAAAATAAATGTGAATTTCTATGTTTTTTAACGTTTAATACAGTTTTTACTGAATTCTTTCAGTGGTTTTTAAAATGAAATGAATTAAAACAAGTGGTAATACCAAACAAAATATTTGCGTTAGTGATTAAAAACTTTTTATTCGACATAGAAGAATTAAACAGTTCGGGCTTACATTATTTTATCGAAATTCGATTACTGTAGCCCATTATCACTTTAAAAAATATATAATTCTTTGTTCAGATACAATATTAATATTTTTAAATATATAGGGACCGCAACACAATTATTTTTATACATATAAATTATAATCTGAACATTACAATTCAATTTCCATTAATAGGTAATAATATTACATTACTTTAATTTCTAGAATACCGTATTATAGTTTTTATTAGAGCGTTAAGATAATTATACTTACTGGATAGTTATACTTTTTAAAACAGTAAAAAAGACTCTCGCATTCAGTATAATTTGTCAAACTTGTTGAAAGCATTATTTTTTCGTTTGGATTCCTTTTGATTCAGAAAATTACCTTGCAATTATTTCAGTTCCATCGGATGGTCGTGAGATAATAACAATGGACATTAAGAGTAATATTTGTGATAAATGGTAATTATATTAAAATTATTATACCTGCATTGGCGAATTTTATCACTTAAACGAAAACCGTATTACTTACTCCAAAAAAACCATCATAAGTATAATGTAGTAAAAAAATAGGCTTCACTTTAAGATCATATCTTTTTTCGTCAAAGAAAATAACATTGAAACCACCTACTAGGAGAATAATATAATATGCGAACATAACGATAAGTGGTTAATTTAGACTAAAATTATCAACGAAAATATGTGTATATGCTATAAGTGGCGCACAACAGGGCCACCATTTACAATAAAAACATTTTTTTTGAGAATCGAGTTGCATACTTATACTTAATTTAAACATTTCTTTAACGTTTTAATTACTTTATCAAGCTATATTATTAATCTAAAATAGTTTGACTTACTACAATGTCTTAATGAGTGGACTTCAAAGATTTTATCAGTCAAAGTGATGTCGTATCAATGTTAGATATATGAAGACAAGTTAACAAATAATTGGGTAACTCAAGCATCAAATTTAGAACAGAACTAGTCATTTAAGTAAACCGTAGAATAATATTTTTTTGTAATGGTGTGCTCACCTGCCCGCATACTCGCGTGAACTCTTAGCAAAAAGGTCGGCTATGTTAGCCATACAACATACACCAACCTTAGAGCACTATGGCACCAACACCGCCTTACCGCCAACCGTAATTTAAAACGGAGTTCAAGAGGTCGCCGTGACCGAAATCGTTCAAAGAGAGAAAAATTATTGAGAAATATTGTTAGATTACTTTAAATTAAAATAATTGTTTCCTTAATAGAAGACTAAGTAGCAATGTAATTTTAAAATCCAATGTTGAATAACTAAGTCTATATCTATGACCTAAGCATTTTCATAAACTCATTTTCCAACCCCATAGTTTCGACGTGCCGCGTGCCGATGCAAAATCCAAAAGGGCGCTACATTTTAGGGGTGCAATCCGCGCAACGCGTTTAACTACTCAACTCCTATGACACGGAATTAATAGAAGAATTAGTTAGTAAACCTTGCTGTTGAAAGGTTGAAGTGGAGCATAAATGCAAGAATATAAATCATGAAAATAAAAAGAAAATTATTGCTTTACATTATTATTTGATGTCTTGAAAAAAATATGGGAAAAAAATGGCAATGCTATACCGAAGTGAGCACGGTCCGTCGCAGCGTTAATTCTAAGTCATTCCTTACTTAGATGTAAATTGGAGTTCTAGATCGAGAAAAGCTTAACCAATCACAAGTGAAGAATATTTCTAATCACGGTACGGAATAAAAACGGTACGGTACGGAATAAACTACCTACAGTGGATACACTGCGGCGGAAATAAAAAAATAAATAGCAAAGTTTTAGGATTCGAATAAATACTGCGAGCACTAGAAACAACTGAGAAATCACACGAAATACAAAGGATTCAAAACTTTACATTTAAAACAGCAAGTATTTTGATACAAAAGAAAGTTTTGTTGAAATGAATTTACCAGTAGGGGAAGATCGGGTAGCCCCGGACACATAAATGAATTGCAAATAAGAAATAAATTAACGAAATTATTGACTTTAATTTGTACTTAAAATAAAATTAGGAACTTCTTTAATCATATTAATGAAACATTAGTAATTAAATTACATTTTGTAACGAAATAGAGTAAGAATTATTAGGTGTTATTTTTTCGGCATCGCAAGAAGTGGCGGGTAGCCCCGGACATCATACTTAATGGTGGCCCAATCGTTTTTTTAGCCTTACAAACGTCACAACTATAACAAGAATTCGATGTATCAATATAAACGCAATCTTTATGGGCCCAGTCTTTGCATTCCTGGCATTGAATGCAAACACTTACTTAATTTTAAAAATGTATGTGATAACTTGCGTCGAAGTTTGACAGGAGCGGCGAAAATTTTATAGCCGGAACAAAACATTCGCTCACGGCTAACTTACTCCTCACTCACGCCGCAACTGAACGGCATTCGTTTTTGTTCTTAATTACACAAATTGACGATAATAATATATGTATGGAATGCGTTTAGTTTCTTAGATATTAAAATGTCCGGGGCTACCCGCCGTCCGGGGCTACCCGACTTTCCCTTACTACTACTTTAGATGAATCAAACTATTTAATACTTGAAAATAGTGAAAAACTACACGTAGCAATAGTATACTACATTTAAACAATACTTATTTACTAATAAAATAACATGATATTATCATGTTGTCAAAAAATTTTTCATCATCTTTGTCAATGCCGAAAAACGCACCTTAAGAAGACTAATGCCATTGCCACGCGGAATTGCAAATTTGCAATGCCAACTTTTTGTGCGAAAATGGGACCAAAATGAGGCCTTCAAATAATCAATTAAGTGCTTTGTGCTGTAACTCATTGTTCGACAAACTCGGAAGACATGTCACTACTATACTTATAAGTCCTTGTTGGCAAGTGCTTGTAGTAACAAGTATTCTTTACACGGACACCCTAAGGTATCTAATACTTTCGCCATTCATGGGTTTTTGTTTAATAGTAAGAATATTTTAACATTTGAAATAATTAAAGCACAAAAATTAAAATCAGACATTTAGTCCTAATGACTAAAAAAAACTATTCACAGTACTGCTATTTTCCCAATTGTTACAGCTATTGTAAATTTTACTATACTTAGGCGTAAACGAGTCCACAATGGGTTAATTCGTATTTTATACAAAAAAAAAACCGAATCTATTTCGAATTGGGCTTTTCACATTACCTATTCTAATTCAAACTCATTGCAAAGGTGCATTAAGTTTAACTTAGATATCGATATCTGAATCGCATTACATCCAAACACATAAAAAGTATTCTATAAAAGTATTCTAACTGTTTGATCGTTTCACAGTCATCAAAGCATTGCACAATCGTTAGCTAACCTGAGACGGTGATCACTTGCTTGAAGCTTCCTCCGGCGGTAATGCTGCCCAGTTCAACCTGCGATATACAATAGAATATTTTGTCGTGTGGATAAAATGAAAGAAATAATTTACTTTGTTGTTACAAATACAAAGGTTTAAGCTGCTCAATTCGTAGTAACGGAAGAAAATCATAATTGGGAGAAGGGCTGATCCAGCCAGGGTCACTTAGAGCATGCGCGAGCGATTCCGTGACGCTGGCTTGGGTAGTAGAAGGGGCCCGGGGTGTTTTTAGTCGGTGGGAGAACGACATATCCTCACGCCGTGCCCTCGGCGTGGGTTGAAGTCATTAGCGTTTCACCACGAAAAAAAAAAGGGAAATGATGATGAAATAAAGCTCGCTTTAGGCATCAATGAGGCTGAAAATAAATGACAACCTTTTGCTTTTATGGTAAAATCTATTTTTTGGGACTTAATGTTTTAAGGATAGGCAGTCGACATTAAGACGAAACATTAGTTTAGCTTATGGATGATATGTTTACCAATACATTAGTCCTGAATCCTTTTCTTTACTCTGGTTGTCTTTGATTTGTAAAGGCCGACGGCAATACTCATATTATATTGATTATATTAAAAGAAAATCTGTACATAATTTATAGAGGAGAACAAATCTATTCACCCCGCGAACCTTAGACAGGTTTGATAGTTATTATGAATGTTAGATTCATATTATAGCAAAACATTACGAATCAATAAGAATAAAAATTAAATTGTACCCTATAAAAATTATGAATGTCTGCAATTCATTTGGAGGGTCTATCATAGCCTGTATTAATAAACCTTATAATAAACCTTATAATAAACTTTAAACACATACATATATGTATGTCTAAGTCTGTCTACATATAGTCCTAGTTTTAAGTCTAACCCCCGGTTTTTGAAAAGCTGATCAAATTTTCTGTCGACTGATCAGAACTGTTTACTATAAAACGTTCTACCAATCACAGAGCTTAACATAATATTTGACGGATGACTAATTTCTATTGATCAGTAAATGAGAAACCAAGGATAAGTCTAGCAGTAAACTGTCCTTAAAACCCTAGCCGTGACAATACCCTACACAATGTAGAACGATGTCTTTCTTATACAACTGCAATATAATAACTTAAAGAGGTTATGGAGATCCATTACAGTAGGAGTACTACGAAAGGTTTAATAACCAAAAAAATTATGTATCAGCCATTCTCTAGTGTTATCAAAACTAACAGGCAACAAATTAACCTACTAATATTATAAATGCAAAAGTTTGGCTGGACAGATGGATATTTGTTACTCTCTCACGATCGCTAAGTCTGGATGATTTGGTATGGAATTGACTGTCAACCTGGATTAACACATAGGCCAATCGCCTGAATTTTAACCGACTGCATAAAATGGAAGTAATGTTCTTGCAGCTATAACCGAAATTCGTGCGGGTAAATCGTGGGCAAAATTAAAATTATATTTCTATTTAAACAAAAACACATTAAATACTAATAAACCTACATTTCTACTATTCCTTTGTGATACTACTTCTGACAGTGCCTAAAGACTTTCGAGTGTATTGCTATGATTGGACAAAGGGGCACTAATTGAATAACTGGTACTAATTGGCCATAACTATAGGTGCTTACTAATTAAGCAATGATACGTAGACTAATGAAGTATTCAGGTATGTCGAGGCATAGCTGTGGACACAATTACTGCGCTACTTACACCAATATGGTACACAGACAGACTTAGCTATTACTGTTATAAGTAAAAAAAAAACCGGCCAAGTGCGAGTTGAACTCACAGCGAAAAATTGAAGCGTCTACCTGGTACCTACCGTTTTTGATGTTGAGCAAAAAAATACGAAATATCACGGTTATTTGTTTTTAGACCTCCCTTCAATTTTTTTTTTATTAGTATTTGTTGTTATGGCGACAACGGTAATACCTACATCATCCGTGAAAATTTGAGCTCCCTAGCTATTACGGTTTATGAGATGCATCCTGGAAAAAAAATCGTTATACACCGCTTAAAAAAAGGGAAAATCGCATTCGATTTGATTCACCCATTTAAGATCTACTGTACCACAGGCATAAACACAGTGGTCAAACTAATTGCAAACCCCTTCTTTTTGCGTTGGTGGTAAAAAAAACATTTACTTGTCTTTTAAGTTTTGTAACATAAAAAAAATCATTTTGTTGCTTTGATATAATATGCAACCAGAAGAAATAAGAAACATTGCAACCGCAAACCATATTTAGTTCATATTTATCTTAAACTAAGCACCTATTTTAACGATTACTCCCTTTGCTCTCACTTGCTCACATGAACTTACACTACACATCCGTATGTAAAATTACATTTTTGCACTTCAAAACACTTGTAAAAAAGCTATTTAATTGCATGCCTCGACGGAGGTCACGCGGCGATAGGCAATGATTCTTATCAGGCCTTATTGAAAGAGGGGCGCATTCCCATCGCGCATAAATCAGGAACAAACGTATTTCTTTCAGCCAACGTTGGTTCTTTTATTGCCCGCTTATTGGTAACTACGATCTGATGTATTACAACGATAAAATTAACGGGCTAATACAACTATTATTGATTTATAAGTTTGTTCAAGTGTATCTGTATCTGTGTGTTTATGTAAGCGTACCCTTTGAATAATTTGGATGAGATCACGCTGTCATCTAATGCTGTCTTATTATGCTTAATTGTTGTATTTACTACTCGAAACAAATACACATTATTATGATAATAATAGTTCCGATTAGTCCGCGGTGTTTCACGGACTTTGTTCTACCATAATGTAGTGTTTATATACACTTTTAATATATTACCTGTCTGAGATTGCACTGCTGGGTATAGGCGACCCCTATTTACTTTCAAACCTTTTTAACTTTTGCTGTTCCTGGCCACTAAGGCCCCGCATATCAGACTGTATCGTCAATCATATAAACAACTACAAGTAAAATATAAGTAGTAGTAGTAACTAAAGTTTTCTTTGTGTCATCGTTTACGTTTTCTTATTAGGTACTTAATTAATTTAGACAGACAGCGGAGGTTTAGGTGGCGGTCCAGCTATTTGAGCGTGGAAGAGTAACAAACATCCATCCAGCCATACTTACAAACTTTCACGTTTATAATATTAGTAGAAAATTGACGACGGTTTTCAATCAAAACAGAATAAACCATTTGTAAGAGCGTATTCCTAAGGCTGATTATGCACCTCATTACTAAGAGAGTGCACCAGAGTGTTGCACTTCTTTTATACGAGTATATCATATTACACATAACGTTAATGAATACAAAGTATCTACCTATTACACCTACCTACCTGTACCTGCTATCGGATTGAAGTAGCACAACTGCGAATGTAAAACAATGCCTATTTGTGTAACCAACGTACAATGGCGCCTTACCAAAAGACAGCCATAATAAGTACTAGACCCTGTCTCCACTTTGTTGGGCCAATAAATAGCTTATGAAAATCATAATAAAGTGATGTAGTTTTCTATCTGTACAATAATTTCCAAAATCGATTCAGTAGCTGCTACACTTCCTACGTAGTATAATTTTCTAAAACAATATTCTAGAACACCCAGAAGTTGGTTCTATAAATACGAGTACAATTAAACGCGGAGAGTCGGTATTCGAATGCACCGTATGTATCATTTCATAACGTTTACATTTCATGTGTTTATCGCCTACTGTTCCGGCCATTCTATTCTTTTCCCAGTGTTTACACGTAGCGGCAATAGAATAGATAGCTGCAAGTAACGCAGCCCAACTGTTGGCTAAGTAGGCGATAGGGTGCGCCCACACTGCGGCTATAAAAACACGCAGAATAAATGAGGTAACATCGTTAACGAGAATCATTATTACTTTTTATTTTCATCTTTTTGTTAACTGGCGACGCAAGGGTCGTTTTCGGGGAGATAATGAAAAGTTCAAAAATTACTTACTATAAATTTTATTGGCCCTCGACGGGTGGGAAAATGTAACAATTGAACGCGCAAAGAAAATGTTTTTTTTCGTCAAGAAAATTTGTTGAAATTGTTGTTGATAAAATGTTATGCATGAAATATTATATTAAGATTAGTTTAACTTTAAAGCATTATTTTTTTAGTAGGGCTTCCAATATTTAGATTTCAATCTATTTTTAAATAGATTGAACCTTCAGTACTTCGTACTCTGTAAAGACGTAGGAACTTGTAAATTGGGATGTACCTAATTCTGACTTAGAATCATTAGGTTGACTTACCAAGGGAGCGTGAATTAGGCCTTGTAGGCAGTAGGGTGGTAATGTGTAACTTCACAAATCACATTAAATACGTTTGATTCGGTTGCTGCGGGTTTGTTTGTGACGTCAAAATGCAACTGCATCACAAAGCAGCAGCCGCTGTTTACTCCTCGATAGATTGATTACAGCGACAACACTATTACCGTCACTGAACTAATTGGGGACTCAAACGGACGGATATTGAGATCTGGCATATACGTGTGTACTCCCATCGTGTTAATCACATCGTGCACTGATTGGGCCAGATTGTCCACGATAATCTTATACCAACATAATTACTATCCGACGTGTGGGTAATTAACGCTTAGATCTTACGTCGATTACGGTTCCTGCATTGACGATTCGTCCTCGGGTGCGAAGGAATGTGTCGGCAGTGTGCGGATGATAGGCACGTGTTGGTAGCCATCAATGTTTATACGCAAACATGACGTTATTTGCTGAAAACAATCCAAGTAAATCTCTGCTTTGGCATATCTCAGATCTAGGTAAACAGGTCGTATGTGTCGTCGTGTATACCTTAGCTAATTAAAAAAAAATTGTGGGAGAAACAATTACAACAACTCATGTTAATTGTAGCCAAAATTATTTTTAGTAATATCGTCGCTATTTAGTTCCTAGATACCATAATTACTGTAATAGTACTTCTGTTTTGTGGGTTTTGTAGGTACCATATCTTGGTAATCGGTATGCATCATGCGGCATCGACTGATAGGGCAATAATCGAAATCGGACAAACAATTAGTCTAGCTGCGCTATCCGATGACATTGAATAATCGAAATATTAATACAAAGGCTGGTGTAATAGACATTTGGGGCTAGCTTTGTATCGATAGCCTCCGAGTAATGAGTTCATTACAATGAACTGTATCGGCGGCGGTTAAATGACAATTAATGTTTAGTTAAGTACGGAGCTAGTTGAAATTAACTTTATGCGCAGTCTTAGTTGTATTAAGTATAGAATGGAGCAGGTGCCTGAAAATTGATTGCTTGTTTTTTTGTTCTCTCTGACTATTCTAAGTATAGGATTTTGATTGGGTTTAATTATTTCCTCGGTGAAAATGATGCTTGATGACGGTAGCAATGAGCGCCGATGTTTATTTGTTTCTCGTGTCCTCCGCTAGATTTGGGAAGCGGCCGTGTACGACGCAATATGAACGCCGTCCAAATAAACACACATTCTATGCGTTCGGTTAAGTGGTTGTAACTCTGATTTTTGTTTGTTTCTACGAATTTGTAACGATTACCACTTTTTGTGGTTTATCTTTTGTTTCTCTTGACCTGTCGTCATTAAAGTAGTTAGTATACAATAGTATACATAGCTCCTCACGGAGAATAACCTATAAAGATTTTTTTTTTACTATATGAACGCAAAACGTAGTTAAAATATAGTATTTTCCTCTAAAAATAATTGTGGCTTTTTCCACTGCTGTGCTGAGCGATTCTAGAACATATTTAAATAATAACAAAAGAGCAACGGTCTGTCAAAATAGAAAAAGGTACTAACATCTTGTTACTGGCTAGCGTTGTAACATTACGTCTTGAATTTATGCTATTATACTAAAGCCTGTTATGTGTCCAGAGTGTCGGCTCCATCATGGAAGGCTTCTTGCACCACATGGCGCCGCAGTTCCTGCACCCGGCGCTGCAGAGCTTCGGCTGCGGCGCGTTCCGCCCGATAGGGGGCGCCTTCCATCCCCTCTACCCAGGCAAGGCGTTCGCGAGACACCTCGGCGAGCAGTACGCCTTAGGACAGAGCGTCGGACAAGCTTTGAGAGTAAGTTTTCATAGTTTCTTACCGGCTATGTTGGAGTAAGTTTCGAATTTGTTTGACTAAAATATGTTAATATGTGTCATGTGTGTATGGCTTAACTTCACTTGGCAGCACATATACACAAACCCGTTCTAAAATATTTTTCAGTTCAAGAATTAACGTACAGAGGAGATGGTGTGGTAAATCACTATCTTAGATCCACGACAAACTCAGTTTAATAAAATGAAATAAATACTTCTAAAGTATTGATATCCAATAAGTATTAGTAGGATTCTGTGTAAACTACTTTATTTCCCAGTCTCAACACCGGGAGGCTTGTAAATCTTTAGTTGTCATATACTTTTCTTAGTATACAAGCTTGTAACTCCTAAACACCAGGCCTGGATACATCCAGCCAGGGTCACGCAGAGCATGCGCGAGCGGTCCCGTGACGCTGGCTTAAGTAGTAGAAGGAGTCCAACATATACCTATGGCGTGCCCTCGTCGTGGGTTGAAGTGATTAGCGTTTCACCACGAAAAAAAAAGTTCTGGATACATAAATTACGTTAATATTCCTTTACATTCACACAACGCCATCTAGTCTCAAGTTAAGCATACTAAGTAGCTTGTGTTATGAGTACTAGACAACTGATAAACATACTTATATATTTCTAAATACATACATATATATAAATTACACCCAGACACAGAACAAATGATCGTGCTGATCATACAAACATTGTCCTGGGTCCATCGAACCTTATAGCAGTCAGGGCCACTAACCACTAGACCAACAGGCCCGTCGAATACATAGTGTTTGTGAAACAGAATGTCCGTGATGACAACAACACTCCGCCGCTGTACCGGCACGGGTACGGCGCACGCGATGATACGAGTTCGCCCGGCTCCGCGGCCTCGGCGTCGCCGCGCCCCTGCAAGGACGACGAAGCGGCCCCCGTCGCTACCTGCACTGATTCACATGACTTCTTCTCTCGTAAGTTTACCATACATACTCAAACTCATCTAAGTCGTTTCCCCATAGATTGGGGATCGTGACTATCGTCAGTCACTATCATAGATACTTGATTCCATTCATTTTTTTTGTCTTTGAAGTATTTCATTTCCTAATCTAGGTTGGGGTCGGTTAGGCTTCCCAGATATTTTCAGGCTTTACAGTATTTATATCAAGATAATATTATTATTTTTTAAATACAACTTTTTTTCTAAAGTATTTTCATATCACTACATAGTATAAAACAAAGTCGCTTTTTCTGTCATGTGTGTGTATGTCCCTATGAACGCTCAAATCTTTAAAACTACGCAACGGATTTTGATGCGGTTTTTTTTAATAGATAGAGTAACTCATGAGGAAGGTTTTTATGTATAATATCATCCATTAAATAGTGGACAAATACTGTTATTTTTGAGGTTTCTAATGTGATGTCGCAAATAATTACATTTTTTCCGCTTACATTGCAAACGCAGGCTGAATCCTACGAGATTTATCAAAATAATGTACTAAGTATTGTACACAATGAAAAGGTCTACAGAAAACTCCGCGATGGTATATGTCTATCTCTTATGGATATCCCACAATAACATTTTTTTGTCATTTACTTTTTACGACAAATAATGACTAATATTCGAAGCGATTTTAACCAATACAGCATTAATCCTTATCCAATTAAATACCTTAAATACATTGTTGATTTAATATAGATCTATTTGGCCTTTTACAGCATCTGATTTAAATCAATATTTTTGAAGATGTACAGATTTAAAAATTGCGGAACGTAGCGTTTACGGCGACGCGGCGCGGCGGCAGCGTGCCTATAAATGTTTTTATATGCCGCTATGTTTTTTTATAAACAACGTTCACAGTTTTTCTGTAGCGTATTTAGTATATAGATGTGATCTCTGCCTACCCCCAAGGGAAAGAGGCGTGACGTTTATGTATGTATGTATGTATTTAGTATATCAGCATTGCACCCGTGCGAAGCCGGGGCGGGTCGCTAGTTAAACAATATAATGAAAATACTAAGGATTAGAAAAGAAATATAATTAACTAACACATTCTTTTACTTTTGAGAGAAATATGCGCCACTTACGAAATATTAGTACACATTGAACTAGGAATACAGCCATGACAATAATATATTTAGACTGTGGCCATACCGACAAGGTCGTAAGCTATCGCTGCTTAACTTAAACACAAATTTTACTTACTACGTACTTACGAGTATCTACATAGTATGTAGTGTTCAGGTGGAATCATAACAGACTTTACACGAGCCTTTTAGAACAACACTTTGTATCGTAGCGGATGGGGAGCGCAAGTCGTCGTGCGGTGTGTGCGGCGCGCGGCTGGGCCCGGGCGTGGCGCAGGCGCACTTTCTGCAGGAGTTGCAGCACCTGTACAGCCTGAGCGCGCTGCCGCGGGACGCCGCCGCGCCGCCCTCGCACTCGCTGCACCACCAGGACGAGGACGCGCGCTGGGAGGTAACAACAAACACCATAACGATTTTAGAGAAGACCTTTCAAAACTACCCATGTCACTGTTTTATTGAATCGAACGGTTTTGCAGTTTTTCTCCCTCCTCTTTTTTATGAATCGAACCTATTCAGGATAATTTAAAATAATTTTGCTTCTAGTTAGATGTGCCTTTGGATGTCCAGCAATAAACTGCAAATTTAATTTCATACGATTTCGTAACGTGTCGCTGATATCTATTCTATGACCTACATCTAGCCACCTACCTTCCTTAAACATGTATATTAAGTAGTTACGGTTATGTCCCATTTATAAAGACGTACCAGCGCATCCGAGCGAACCGTCAGCGGCGCCTGAAGCTGCGGACTCGCAAACGTCACCACACCGTGGAGAGCATGCTGGGGTACGACCTGGACGAGGACCGGCGCGAGGAGAGGCCGCGGGAGCCACGCCCCTACGACGCTGAGGACGAGCCGGTGGACGTGGAGGGAGACTCCCTCGGCTGGCCTGAAGCGGCCATCAATGTTGATGGTACGTACTACTTATGGCCGGCATTTATTTACGACTTTACTATACAGCAATTTTATACACGAGAGTTAAGTGACGGGAGTCAGGATTTGAGATTCTTTAGTGTCACGCTTGCAAAATGCGAGCAAAATTTTGAACCAACGAGATTTTGTCCTAAAGCCCTTTCAATAATAACTTGCAAATGAAGTATGGTGAATATTCTTCTAAATTAAAAAAATAATCTACAGATCTAAAGACATATCAAAACATTGTATCATATCATGTTCAGAAAAAGAGCAACGCAGTGACGGCGAGAAGCTGCACCTGAACTACGCCGAAGATCTGGAGATCTCCAGCACTAACGACGCCATGCAGTCACCAGAACGCGTGAGGTATTTTTTTCTCTAAAAGCCCAAGAAAAATGAACTGATTTTTACAAAGCTATTTACTTAATTTAAAGTATCCTACAGACGATCATGCTACATCGCATACTATTTTAGACGGATTCGGATAATCAGGTCTTTCATTGTTGTTAACATTTCTCCGATAAAAGCAGCTGTTTTGGTGTTTTATTTATCAAACTATACTTATCTAGTATCTGCTAGCTAATAGGAACTGTGGTTAAAAGACCTCCAATGGAATTTTAAGAGATCCATGCTCAATTTTAGTTTATTGTCTCTAAAGGATTGAGACGCCCAAATCACTCGAGTGCACCCCTAAAGTGGCGGAGGGGGCAGAGAGGCCAGCGGAGGTGACCACCACAGAGGCCTGGGCCGGGCCCGCAGGCCACGGCGCCCCGGACGCCTGGCCCACCCTCGCCGCCGAGGCCTACATCCAGGCCACCCGCCACAAGATGGACGGCGAGAACCTGCCGTCCTCCACTGACTCCCGCAACTAAACAAACAAGCTTACGTCTTTTTAGAAACATTATTGTTCTAGCACAAAAAACTTATCTTACTCACATTTAGACCATTCATAATTTCATATCTAGTAATGAAGATAATAACTTTAAGACGACTTCGGCTTCCTCAATAAGCTGCAAATTCTTGAATTGCCGAGACGTACCCTGTGCGTGCATGAACCTTTCGTCAAATATACGAAAGTTTACATCGCTAGTATCTGGGCTACCGAAAACGCTAACCTTTTAGAACAATAATGTTTCTAAAACTTGCATTTTGAAAATCTATGTAACAGCAATGTGAGATAATCTTCTCTTCTAAATGTTTTGAAACCTATGTTACATTAAATCCTTTATTAGTGCTTGTTAATTAGGCATAAACAACCAACATATGACATTTCTAGGGGCTCCTAGCGTTATAAGATAATGTGGAATCCTGTGAAGTTATTCGTAATATTTACATGTATAAAATCTATATCGGATAAGTAAGCTCTTTCGGACATCATTAGGTAATGACTTAACTTTAGTGATAACATAGTTGAATGTCTCTTCTCTAGAGTGTAATATTCTTTGCTTATCCACTCAAAGCGATATCGTGTTAGCTCTCGTTTCCTTGTCTCGACGCAATTTCTCTGAAAACTTAGTTCAAGAGGTAGGTGTTACATAAATAATGGCAACTCGTTTCCAAATACTCGATGTTAATGAAATTAGTTATTTATTAGTTAATATAATCGTTTTTATTAAAATAATATGTTTATAAATGACTTGTAGCATCAATAAGGTCATTAAAAATTTCGCGTTTTTTCTTTCCAACAATTAGAAAAGTTACTAAATATATCGTAAAACTATAAAAATCTATGTATTAGATAACTTTAATGTAATATTGTTATTCTTCGTGTGTAAATAGAATATGTGTGTATAACGGGCGACCGTTACGTTATCACTAGCGACTATGCTGTACTTCTACATTAAGTCTAGCACTACCTAGCTAAGCATAGCCTGTAACCAACTCTTCGTTGTTGTTAATTATGTGTACATAATAAAATGTGTCAAACTACTTAATGTTATACAAATCATACATTATATCTATGAATATTTTAGATACAACTTATCAGTAGAAATGGTGGAAACGTGGAAATATTGTGTATATTTAATTCAATTCGATTAGAAATTACAATCTCTAATTGCATGCCTAGATGTATGATCACATCGCTTAGTAGAACTCATAATCACTCTCATATTCTCATTATCGTTGTTAGTTAATAGAGGCATTGAAATAAAAAAAATAGTAAAGTCAAATCAATGTATTCAAAACTCTTTATATTATGACATCATTCACAAACTTTTACTATTCGCAGCCAATAAAGTTTACATGACATTTACAATTTATATTCGACGTAACAACATGCTTTAAAATGCCCGCCAAACTGTTGGGACTACAATAAGGGACCGGTTGACGAGCTTTGTTACAATTTCAAGCTTTCACACATACAGCAGATACACAATAACCTACTGAAGTCCACAACTAGGCACTAGACTACTCGAGTCTTTATAACGCTACGGCTAGAGGGGTATCAATAAAATAAGGACGACGGCGACGCTCGCGGCGTCGAGGGAACGCGTGTGCCAGAGCTGCAGGAGCCCTCCCGCTGCGACCCACTGACAATTTACACTCAGTGTCCTGCTTCGACATGCACACGCTTGCCAATAATTTACACCAACGCGTTGTACTCGCGCACACACCTCGGCAACTGCCACCAGTCTCAAACCGAGGGTACCCGAAATTTGGTCGAGTTAAAACTTGACGTAATAACTTTCAACGCACAGTTACTAAACAAAGTGCACTTGAAAAACGTCCACCGAGACTTATGAATACTTGCACTGTAACTACTGCGAACTTTCAAATAGTGAGCAATCAGACATGCAAAACCTTCACTAGGAAAAGGCTGAAATTGGTCTCACCAGCACGAACTTTTAATCAGACAGATTATTTCAAGTAGTAAGGTACGAACCTGCGAACTGCGTACAAAAGACCTTGCCAGCCATGAAGGTTGCAAAATGCGACAGTTAGATTTACGTGATATAAACGATTAAACATTTTCAAAGATAAACGTGACAAAGCAAATCTTCAACAAAAATAAAATAGTTCCTAAACCTTTTAAGTCTGCATGAGTAGGCATTTTATAATATGACCCACAGATATGCGGAACGTCTTAGGATAAAAAGCAAAGTAAATTCCGAGTCTCAGTTATGTAAACTAATAATTGCGAGACCAGGAATCAAATCCTTGGAACGAATATCGAGTGAACAATGTTGCAAAGCTATCATAGATTGCTGTCAATTGTTTAATAAAGAGGTGAAGACAAGCGACAAAAGTTTCACAAATTTATAATGACAAAGAATCAATATTTAATAGAAACGATATAATCCTTACCTATATTAGAATTTTATTCTTTCGATATACACATTTATACACGATGGGAAATGAATTTAGTTTTTTTTCCAGTAGCACGCACGTGATTTCAGTCGCTCGGTCCGGTTGGATGACGAGGACGTTTTGTGGAGTGCAAACTGTGCATCCGGGATTTTTGTAGTGTAACAATCGTAAGTGAAACGAAGTGACCCCAGCGACGGTGGAAAGTTGGCTACTGTTGAGTGTCCGTCATTTTGAACGTAGAGTGCCTGTAGCCCTCCTCGGTCGTGGAAACGGACGCGCGTATCGCTTGATCGGGTTCGCCTGACGTTCGGTACTCTTGCACCACCTGGTTGTAGGAAAGTGTATTTATTACTAGGAACCTTCAGAAACACGTTATATGGCTGAAGTCAGTGAGACAGTTGCTTACCCGACGAATGTGTTCTTCCCTAGCGGCCAGCTCCCTGGTGAGGTCGTCCCGGCGCCGCTCCAGCTCGGGCTCGTAGTTGCCCTCGTTGATGCACTTGTCGATGTGTTCGTACTCCCGGTAGAGGCTGGCGTACTCCGCGAGGCTCTGCTTGGCTTCGTGACCGCCGCCGCGACCTTTCGACGTCGCGCCGTCGTAGTCGTCACGGTTCGTCGCAAGACTGCTTGAATCATTAATTGACAAGTTAAGTTTCTTTTATCTTAACACATACATTATTCCACGCGTTACTTTTCATATTCGTTGAAGTATACATAATGTAAGAGTTTTACAAATATATTTAAAGGAATATAAAACATAGTTACGCCTTTTTTGGATAACGAATAACCAATCTAATTCCCAAACCATTTTGAACCAAAAAAACTGTTTCGGCTGCAAGAGATCCACTTACTTGTACATAGACGTGTAAAAGTAGTGCGGCCTGGCGATGGCCCTCAGGAACCGCGGCACCATGCCGTCGCCCTCGCGGTACAGGCTCAGCAGGCGGTTGTACGACATGAACTTGTACGACGGCAGCCGCAGTAACTTCCGACCCACTTTGATCGCGTTTATCTCGCGATGGTCCAACGATGGTTGCTGAATATATTTAGTATTTCAAATTTCAAGTATTTTTGAACTAAGAGCCTACCTATGTGGGAAAAGATAATTCATAGTCCAGTGTGCAGTCATGGTGTTTTTAAGTTGAGGTTTTATGAAAACTTACCATAGCAGCATTCTTCGGTCCGTACGTAGGCACATGACCTAACCCTGCAACCAATATTTCAACTATTGTATATTAGACAGAAAAAATATTAAAATTAAAAGCTGTTAAATCAAGGAAAGACACGAATAATTCTACTCCTACAGCCGATACACATGACAGTATAATTTTCTGATAATAAAGACTGCCACCATTACAAGTTCCAGACACCACCTTGCAAATTGTATATCGACAGGCCTCATTTGGAGGCTGGGTATTTCTTTTATTTTATAAATATAAATATTCCACTACATTCACACAACGTCATCTAATCCCAATCTAAACAGAGCTCGTATTAAGAGTACTAAACAACTGACACACATACTAAATTGCGATTGCATCCTAACAATTCATAAAATATAAATATCAGAAAACTTCACTACTCGTCAAAATTTTAAATCTTACCCATATGATGCGCGATTGTCAAGGGTATGCCTGATAACGGCTGTTGTACTTTGAGTCCATTTAAAACCTGAAATTAAAATAGGATCACATAAAACTCTTTCTATTTCTTATATCCAAATGCTAGAGTTTTGCGCACAATTATGAGTAGTATTCGTCAATGTAACTCGCAGAATGAGAGAGCAGAAAGATATCGGAATCGGTTACACCTTTTCACGATCAGTGGCCCTACCACTACCTCTCCTAAACTGAAAGGGTGAAGTGAAAGGAGTGAAAGGGTGACTAAATTCTAAACTCTTCAAAATTAACATTATTGCAATAGGGAAAAACATTATTTCAGCGTACTAAATGTTGTTTGGGGCGTTCCACTTCCGTAACCAATATCTTTTAATTACTTTAAGACGTCTGCATTCAGAAAGGACCACTTTGTGTATACCTTATTGAATATTTTTGAAAAAATAACCTGTTGTATATTGACGCCGATGTTGTGAGAGGGCGCAGTGCTCTTGCTGACGACAAAGGGTATGTTGGTGTGGTTCGAGGTGCCGTAGTAGTAGCGCATGCCGCATGCCTGCTTCATCTGTGACGCGACCGTCGGCAGCTCGTAGCGTCGACTTCGATATTTCACGCGACGCGGGTGCGACGGTTCCTACACACATACTGTTGTTAGTAACATTTCAGTCAATAAACTTTTTTTAACCTTCTCTAGAGGCAGGCTCGAGTACAAGAACTAGACAGGTCAATAGATAATGTAACATTTTGTAGTTTGAGAAAGGCATAAAGGTAATATAGACAAAATTTAATTGAAATAGTTACAATATAAGGAATACTTTTTTACAGCTGTAACCATGGTGTACAATAAAGAGTATCCTATTGTATTCTAATATTTAAGGAACTAACAAACCTTCTTTGGCTCGATTTGTATGGTTTCCAGAGGACCAGTGGATTGGTCGTCGAATTTCTCTGTCCGCAAGTTGCGGGCTGAAAAACAAAATAAGGTAACCAAATAAATATGACATAAGAGCGTTAGTGATCTAAACCTACAACAAGGTTTTTCTAAAGAGTCCGGTCGTATTTCAAATACCGTATATTGTCGAAAGAGTCTGAATCAAGTACCTTGTATATATAGACATCATACCTCTCCTAGCTTTCTTCTCGAGTGCCGCCGGTGACTGCGGCAACCGCCGCACGTCTGTGGGGCTCGTCCGACTCTTGTTGAACAACTCCACCACCGGCCGGTCGTCTGTGTGTGTTCCCGTCGCTGCATACCGGCAAACATATGCAAATATGACACTTTGACGCTACAGATTGTGTGTCTGATTTTTAAAAGCTTGCACTATACTACCTACTTAAGCCCGATTCGACTAAAATCATTGTTACACCAGTGTTAAAATTCTGGGAATAACTACACCAGTAAACCTATTGTGGAAACAATTCTACTCGTTAAATTGTTCTTTCTACTATAAGGGTTTAATTTCGTTCATGTTTTTTCAACTTACTCCAGAAATAAGTTATACTGGGTATTGTTCCTCAATGCTCTAAAACAACATCAAGTTTTAACTATAGCCTTAAAAGCTGATCGTACATTTTCTGATTACCAGTTTTAAAAAGGATTCAGGTCCGTTCTTCAGGTGCCATTAGGACAACTAAAGTTTTCGATCGTTCAGGTCTAGTTGACATTTAGGTCATAATGTACTAAGGCTTAATGTCATGAGCTACGGCACGACCGGTGCGCGTGGCGAGGTCAAGGCAAACAATCAATGAGCAATCAGCGTGAACGACAACGACAGTATTAGTTCTATACCGACAGTGTTAGAGAACGGTGAGTACCTGAAGATTGATGGCTCCTGGTTGAAGTTCGACGACGTGGCAGGTCGCTCGTCGTGTTGCTACGCCATGCCTCCACTGCCTCTTCTTTTTATTAATATAGGGAATAAAAACTCAAACATTACAAGAACCTTCACTAGGATCATAGCCCTTATAAATGTTTACAACGTTCGTATAACACTTACATCACTATAGCTGAACTCTGACGTCGTGCAATACAAATAAGATATAAGAAATACTGTATTTGGAGTTCAAAGGGCTAAGGCTACAAACACAAGGCTAGACAGACATATCTCCGATACAAATTCAACAGGTACCTAACGTAGAGCGCATTATCTAAATAGTGCTACGGCAAGTGCACACAATACACACAGGCTTTGAAACACAAGACGCGGGATGTCTGGGACTGCAGTATGTGCCTGATATAGGAACCTTTGTGCATACCGATTTGTACCTCTATAAGGGAGCCGCGTGGAAACTGCCATAATTCAAGCACACAGCAGATTCAAAGCAAATATGTCGTGTATTCTTTGTGATTGTCAAGTAGAATGAAGAGACAAATAAATATTTAAAAACTATTCTGTTTTATTCGGTTGTAAAATCTTCAGAATAGGTATAAAGGTATTCTATAGATAAAGTTTGTGTTTATTTTAAATTATTAAGTACAATACCTTCTTTTGGTAGAGACTCTTTAGGAACATGCCTCCGCCGACTGGGTTGCTGTTTCGTCTGACGAACCTCCATGGGTTTCTTAGGAGTTGTAAGTGAACTGTATAAAAATCAATTAATTATATAATTTATTTGACTAAACTTAATCTCACAGAAAAAGCACCTTAATATTCAATGCGCTTTTCGGAGCTTAAACATAGACATTTGATAACCTTGCGACAATTTATAGGTGACTATGCTTCGGCTTAATGTAATGTTTCCAAACATATGAATCATATACATGAGCACATATTTGATTGTACAGAACAGTACAAGACGTTTGTAACATCTAGTACAATGTACATCATGAATGAATAGGAATTATTCGGGCTAAATGCCTGGCGGCGCGCCTACTGTAGCCAGTGGTTACACAAGGATCTAGCCCGTACTTAAGCAAATATTTAAACGAGCGGGAATATGTGCATCCAGTATAACTATACCGTGAATTTATCGATCACGGAACCCTATGATACACAGGACTGGGCATTCCCCACACAATTACAGATACCCGTGTATAATAACAACTGTCGAAGTTGTTTCATTGTACACATCGCGTTTTATATGACAAAGTTTGAGGTGAAATGGTCAAAGAAAGGTATGAATGCAGTTGTGGCTTTTTTAAATATGATCAAGAAAGAATCGATGACCAATGCAGCATTAGATACAATAGGTGTCGTTTATGATGACATCTATATCTACGATGGTCCGTAACCACGTGTGTCGTATGTGATTATTATCTACTTAGACAGTAAAAAGTATTAAAACTGAGACTTACAATTCTGCCGGCCGCTCGTATATGTCGAAGTTAACATAGTCCTCGCCTATTTCGTCCTGCCCGCACGCCACTTCCAATGGTTCCTCATTCGACATCGTGGCATGTTGCCCGCACAATCCTTCGTCAATGAAGTCGTCGACTTTCATTTAATTAATATGACCAAATCACAAAATTGTGTAAACAACTAATATAATATAAAGGCTCATTAAGACGAAGCGAGTAAAAATGCGAGTTGCGATATTTTATCGGCGATGATAGATACGTTTGATTCTAAAGTTGCTCGGTAATGCACCGCACGACATTTCTCGCCTCATGCAAATTAGCCTTAGGGTGGGGAAAACTAGAGCATTTTCTCCAACATTGCCATGTACTGTTAATTTCATATATTCATACTGTGACGTTTGGTTCGTGAAAAGGTGATACACGTGAACACTTTAAAGTGCAACTGGTGAATCCGTTACAAGTAAATGCTCTAGTCTATACTCACCCTTAAATACTTAGAATTTCATAAATGAGATACTTACTGTCACCGTCAGCCTGCGACCGTTGCCGCCGAGCTTTTGAGTACAGCCTTTGATCGACACTTGTGGATAGCTAATAAAAAATAAAACAAATGAATCATACCATTTAACTTAAGCAAAAAATTATAACACAAGGGAACAAAATTCAACCGCTTTTGTTGCATAAAATTGTACTGCTTTTTACTAAACTGCAATCTCTGATTTCAAATCTGCCATTTTATTTCAACAACAGCAGTAGTTTTTTACTCACTCTATCATTTGTCATCGAACTGTTTCTTCAAGAAATGTCAAAAAAAATGGTAATAATTTCTAATAACGAATTCACTTGTACAATACAAAGAAGTTTATGAATTTGCAATAAATTCATAGACTTGCTCAAATTGACCGGCGTGAAGAAAAATCTTACGCAAGAATTTATATCGATTCTACACACGAACTGTATCCATAAAAGACATTTTCCTTGTTCAGCGAGTTGTGTTCATGATTCATGTCTTGGAATCAACTAGTGTCAACCTGGCGATTTTTGTAAAGTCTGATTTAGACGAGGCTAATGATATCGCGCATGTATACATAGCCTCGTCTTACCGAGGCTTCTGCGTGTAAAGCGCCGCAAGTGTGCAAAGAGCCTGCTACGTGAACTGCGCTTACAGACCGCATTGCGTTCGTGTGGGTGCTTGAAGGCCTGGGTGTAGCCCCGCACCTGGCCGATCATGCGGTGCTGCTCCACCGTGGCCGGGTCGAGGTAGCCGCGCGTCGGGTTCGGCGGCACCTCCAACCGACGAAGCCGCGCCGTTTGCTGCGACACCTCTGTAATCAGCAAAGCTGGCACAATTTTCCCATGCTTAACGGAATACGTGTTTTGTTGAACGACTTCTTCCACTACTCTTTGTTAACGCGACACCTTAGCTAAGACATTTTGTTAAAATCTCGGTTTAACTACGGGTAACTTAAGGCAATACATATAATCAAGCGTGTAAAGTAATAATTAAGCTGAATTAAATATGTATATTATTTAAGTTTACTTAACCTTTTCAAATTCAGTGATAATATTTTACAAATGCGTTCAAGGCTTACTTTTTTTCGGCTGTGTACGCACTGTAATGAACGGGACGTTTTCTGGCGTCATAGGCTGCTCTGTAACTCTGGTCATGCTTAAAAATGAACAAATACTTTTAGTGACAATGCATTAACCAAATAGAGATTTGGATTAAGAAGTCCAGTGGTAAGTGGTACCTTCGCTTTTTGAGTTTTCTTTTTCTTTTTAAAGATTTGATTAAGTCAATTTTCTCCTGAAGGTCGTCACAACGAGCTTCTGCTGTGGCAAACTGGTCGTCCATCTCCGGTATGGAAACTAATAATTTAAAGATATAGTCTTAATAACGAATTATCTCGAGCTTTTCATATTCACGGAAAACGTCGTGAGGACATCTGAATACAAAAAAAAATGAATCTAATATCACCTAATTGCTAGTAGGCAGGGAAGTTATTCAATAGTCCACTAAAAGAGAAGATAAATTCGGAAATCAAGTTCGTTATTTACGATTAGCATCCAGGTTTACTTGTGGCACGTACCATTCATGTCCAGTTTACGTTCGGAACGTGTTCCCTCTAACACGGCTCCAGCCAGACTGCTGGAGCTCCTATGACGCTTATCTGTAAACAGATGATACCTGTTCGAATATATTCATCTTTAATAAAACTATTTAAATACTTAGGAATATTACGCAAGTTCAGCATTTACAAAGCATTGTTGAGAAATTGATGTAGGTTCAAACGGTTGAACAGAAAATCTATAATCACCAAAACATCATCACTACCGAAAACGTGTTAGTCTTATATTGTGTGATACTTACTAACCCGATTATAAACTGTTGAGTGTATACAGGGAAACAGTAACAGAAGGGCAAAAAGAAGTTTAAAAAGTATACGATTCAAGGAATTTGACAATATTTGCAGAACATTTTAGTAGGTCCATCGTAAACGTCACCCATCACGTAACGTATCGTCGTTGTTGTCAAACCGCCATATTGACATAACTTCACTTTATTATTAAAGCCACCTACTACTCAAATGAAACAAGCAGTGAGCTTTGGAATCTGAATCCTGAATCCTAAAACTCTATTACGTAAGCTTAACTTTTGTAACAATTTAACAAATCATTATACAGTAGCTATGTTTACAAAACCTACCTTTAGCTAATTTTAAACCGTCGCCCATATTAACTTGAAATTTTCATAGCACACTACTCGAAAGCTTTGCGCTAAAATAAACAGAACGACTGATTAATAAATATAAAAAGGGAGTTATAATAGTAAAAGCACTAAAAAATCATTACGTCAAAGTTGTCAAAATAATATCAATCCCAGAACAAGAAAACATCAGCTTTTACTTCAAATCTATGTGCTTGTGACGAGTACCGCCTTCACAACTGGCAGGCTATACGGGCATCGGAAGATTAAAATGCACATGTCTCGATGCACTTACAGAATAAACTACTGCATCCACTTAAACATCAATAAAATGAGGAACTAAAAAGTTAGCTGTCTACGACGGCTTTATGATTTCTTATATTTGAAAATGCCTTAATTTTGGTGTACCTATCCATACTTTTTACAAAAATGTTCTTATTTATAATGTACCTGTAAAATACGGTTTTGCGTAAGAAAACGATTTAATATAATTTAATATCACGTTTAATTTAAGGTGTAATAGCAAGATAAAAAAATAGTTTTGATCGAAATACGTTTCTTGCTTGCAGTAGGTAAACTTTTTTATTTGATTTTCCCTTCATATTATTTAATTTTCTTGCCTTCGCGGGTTTACGATGTCCAATTATAATTATGACCTATTTGTAAATTGTACGTTTTAATATAAAATAATAGGTGCTTGCTGTCTATTAGCTGGGTGCAATAGACAGCAATAAAATCAAATTGATTCTTTTCAAATTAATTAGAACAGTTAATTAAAATAATGAACACATGTTTATGACTAGAGGACGTCAGTAAATATACCTGATTTGCAAGACTAATGAGGGCCGATTAGGTACCTACTACGGACTCCGGTGCCTTATGAATATTAAATCTTAAGTACCCTAAAAATCTATTTTTTTTTTATTTGTTCTCATTCGAGTTAGGAATCGTATAAACAAAAGTTATATTTTATTACATACATTATACACAATTACACACATACTTAATCTACTTATCTTAAAATATTTAATATTTACTCCCGGCTGGCAATGATGCGGACGAATTTTTTTATGCAATTTTTTAAGCTTTTGTGTATATAATATATATTTATATGTTTGTAAAAACAATATCTTAAATTATTTTTCAAAACTATGAAGTTTAATCGACTGCTCACTCCCACAAATTGTTTTGTATTGTACAAGTCCCCAAAACGCTTACTGCCATCTACCGAAATTTTATAAAGTGACTTGATCTCTTTTTGAGTTACTCTAGATTTTTGGAAACAGAGCCATCTGTTATTTGGCTACGACACTTTGTTGAAATCAGCTTTTTGATTCGGTCAGCGTGGTTTCGGTAATATTAATACTAGTTTATTTAGTTAATTAATATTAGTTTTCAAAAGAAAACTAGGATAATCTAAAATTTTGTTTTTTTTTTTCTATAAGAAAAGATAGCGTAACTTTAATTTACTTAGTTTTTTTCTTTTATTTTGTTCTTTAGCTGTATGCGTGTGACGCTAATATTATGTTTGTTTATTGCATGCCGATTTGATAAAATATGGCTGAACCTTTAATAACAACATTTTGTACTAATGCTTACAGAATAAAATATTTTTATCTTTATCAAAATGATGGGCAGCGTTTAGTTCATCATCATCATCATTCCCCTGACCTTATCCCAATTATTATTTGGTGTCGCATTTATAAGACACAGCATGTCTTCTTCTTCGTTTAGTTACACCAGCAAAATACAGAGTGCAGTAACCAAGGCAACGCTGTCAACATGACGTCTTTACTCTTGACATTAATTGTCAACTGAGACGCGCCAAAGTGAATTTATTCGAATCGAAACTCCGTAATTCTATGTTTTTGTAAATTAGCCCGTCTTCACTAGAACACTAATTACTACTATTATTTAATTCTGTTTGTTAAACCAGCTCATAACGATTGCGACCGATTGTTTACTGACCAAGATATCTGCATCTAATCGGCGATAAGAATAATAATTAATACTGAGCAAATATATTAAGGAGAAAAATAAAAGGAATGAGGAACCAAACTATCAACTTCCTTCCTTCCTTCCTTCTATCCAACCTCGCCTCCCCTAATCCTAAAATCGGAGTATGTGTATGTAATATTTTAGTTGTTTTTTGTCTTTTTGTTCCTCATTATCTCTATAAGTAAGATTCATGTCATTCATTACCACAGTTTTTCTATTATTATATTCACTGATATATTGTAATGCAACCTTATTTGGTTATTTCTCTACTTGTCTCCTACAATTTCGTGTATTACCTGTTATTATTGTGTCCCTTCGCTGAAATGCACTTATTTCGTGCAGAGCATACCTGCACCAATCTATGGTTGACTGGTAGAGAATGCCTCAAGCATGTTAGGTCTGCCGGTGTATGTTATTTATATAAAAAAGTGTTAACAAATGAATAAATTTAAAAGGCCTGCTCTCAAAAATTGTGAAATGGCTTCATGTGACAACTATATTCTTCTCTTTTTATGCAAATAAATGTATTATACAGTACCATATATCTGATTAGGCTGTCAGAAGCGAATCCAGAGATACTTACAAAATTAACCCCCCTTTGTTACAGTCCTGTGTGCGGTCATGTGAAACTAAGTATTATTCTCCTATCACCAACATTACCATGCCACAGGTTCCTAAGTATTACTTTACCTTTCTGTGCCATACATTTCCATGCTCATGAAATGTAACTGTCATACTAGTAAGCCATTACTTAACTGTCTTATGGGAAGAAGTCTTCTCTGTAGTGTGGCAGCAAAAGACTAGAATTATTTTATGGTTACTAGATAATTACTTAAAGGATCATTAATTGCCACCATAGCCTCTACTATTAGAATAAAATAATTACTCATCATCATGACATGTAAAGAAATGAAATTTTAAAATTCTTTGTCATTTAATTTCACATAATATAATCATTTTAAATGTTCTATTTACTTTTAAAAATAATCATGTATGTCTATTGCATCATGGCACAAGATTTTATTTATTAAAAAAAGAATAACAAGAAATAAAAGACCAGTTTTGCTACTGAATAAATAGGTATAATAAATGAGTGGTTATAATATAAGGTTACAGACTAGATTTGACTTGATTTTTCCTTTTATCTTCCCTGGCAACTCAATCTTCCCTGACATCTCGACCATCCCTGCCTTCTCTGCCATCTCGGCCATCCTTGCCTTCTCTGCCATCTTGGCCATCCCCGCTGTCCTTGCTTTCTCCACCATCTCCCCCGTCACTGCTGTCACTGCTGTCACTACTGTCACTGCTGTCACTACTCTCCTTGCTATCTGTGCTCTCCCGGCCATCGCTACTGTCCTTGCTCTCATTGTCACCTTTGCTATCTCTGTGCTCCCTGCTGTCCTTGCTATCCCTGCGCTCCTTGCCGTCTCTGCTATCCCTGCGCTCCTTGCCATCTTTGCTATCCCTGCGCTCCCTGCTGTCCCTGCGCTCCTTGCAGTCTCTGCTATCCCTGCGCTCTTTGCTGTCTCTGCTATCCCTGCGCTCCTTACCATCTTTGCTAGCCCTGCGCTCCTTGCCATCTTTGCTATCCCTACGCTCCCTGGTGTCCCTGCGCTCCCTGCTGTCCCTGCGCTCCTTGCCGTCTCTGCTATCCCTGCGCTCTTTGCCGTCTCTGCTATCCCTGCGCTCCTTACCATCGCTGCTATCCCCGCGCTCCTTACCATAGCTGCTATCCCTGCGCTCATTGTCATCTTTGCTATTCCTGCGCTCCTTGCCATCTCTACTAACCCTGCGCTCCTTGCCATCTCTGCTATCCCTGCGCTCCTTGTCATCTCTGCTATCCCTACGCTCTCTGCTATCCCTGCGCTCCCTGCTATCCCTGCGCTCCCTGCCATCTCTGCTATCCCTGCGCTCCTTATCATCCCTGCTATTCCTGCGCTCCTTGCCATCTCTGCTATCCCTGCGCTCCCTGCTATCCCTGCTGTCCCTGCGCTCCCAGCCATCTCGGCTGTCCCTGCGCTCCCTACGGTCACGGCTGTCCCTGCGCTCCCAGCCGTCTCGGCTGTCCCTGCGTTCCCTGCCATCTCGGCTGTCCCTGCGATCCCTGCCATCTCGGTTGTCCCTGCGCTCTCTACCGTCTCGGCTGTCCCTGCGCTCCCAGTCGTCTCGGCTGTCCCTGCGCTCCCTGCCGTCTCGGCTGTCCCTGCGCTCCCAGCCGTCTCGGCTGTCTCTACGCTCTCTGCCGTCACGGCTGTCCCTGCGCTCCCAGCCGTCTCGGCTGTCTCTGCGGTCCCTTCCATCTCGGCTGTCCCTGCGGTCCCTATAGTTTCGGCTGTCCCTGCGGTCCCTACCGTCTCGGCTGTCCCTGCGATCCCTGCCGCCTCGGCTGTCCCAGCGCTCCCTGTAGTCTCGACTTTCCCAGCGCTCCCTGCGTTCCCTGAAATCTCTTCCATCCCTCCTAAACTTCGATCGGTCATAGCTATCATATTTGCGGGACATGCCACGGTATCTCCTGAAATCCATCCTTCTTTCTCGAGACCGATCAATGTCCCTTTCCCTTGAAGGAGACTTGTATCTCTTGAAGCTACTGGCAGAGTATTCTCGCTTACGTTCATATGGAGAACGAGATCGTCGTTCTTTTTTAGATTTTTGGCTGCCAAGAAATTTAGGTAATAAGGGAGGAGTTAAGGGTGTCTTCTCCTTTTGAGTTTCTTTTCGTATAGCTTCTTTGGATGTAGATGACACAGGGGGTTCCGGTTTCTTTTCTTCAGGTTTTGCAACTTCAGGTTTTGCAGGTTTCTGTTGATTAATTTGCTTATTAGCTAGATATATTTTGCGTAGTGCTTCAACTTTAGCTTCTAACTCCTCAGGATTAACCTTAGCTCTCTTGTAAAGCTGAAGAATGCTAGTACATACAATTCTTATATCTTCTTCAGATACTCTAAAGAGCAAAAACCAGTGTGGATTATTTGGAAGCGGGAGGCCAATTTTTCTTGCTGTTAAATAAATGCAAGCACATGCGATAGTCTCAGGTGGAAACTTCATGAAGACATTAGTGCGGAGAGCATCATTCATGTAGTTCCATGACAGCTGCATCAGTTGACGGTTCTTCTCATACTTCAACAGTTGCAGATATACTACGATCAATTTATGTGGATGTTTCACATGGACACAGAATCCCAGTTCCTTAAGAATCCGTCGTTCAGCTTTGATAACTTGATTTTTCAATTCCATATAATGATGGTCCACAATCAAAGGGCTTATGGTTTTCTGAGCTCTCACTTGCTTAATATGGTGAAATACATTAAGTACATCTCTAATCCGGCATGGTCTCTCTTCAACTTTTGACGCCAAATAAATGCTGCCCATAGCCATACTTTCCATGGGATATCTTACGAAAGATTTCGAGTAGTAGAACCTTTGGAGATAGATCTGCCCTGTAGCCATAGCGACTTGAGGTAGTCTAAGTAGGATGCCAGCAGTTTGAACCATTTCACATCCTAAGATCCGAAGGTCTGTCTCCGTTTCGAAGTCGACGCCATCTGATTTCGAAGGAGTCTCTTTGAATACTTTCTCCGGTAGCAGGCAATTGTACAGAGTAAGAACGATCTTCCCATAGGCTTTTTTGGGTCGGGGGGGCGGAGGTGCCGGTGGCGGTGGCGGTGGTAATTTGGGTTCATTTGGCGTCGATGAAGCCATTGTCGTCACTCTCTCAAAACTATGTCGTTCACATAATAAATCTTACTTTGACACAATATAGAAAAGATATTATCTTAAACAGAAGCTAACCACCGCCGACCGCCCAGCTTGTTTTCCTTTAGAGGCTTCGGATCAATAAATTTACTAGTGATTGCCACAACACATTTTGATTGGTATGTCGATTAGGAGATTTTTTAAATCTAATGTCGATAAAATATATATGAAATACAAAAAATGTCTTCATTGTATTTAAAACATCTCTTAAATAAAGCAAAACCTATAAAAACCGCCAATATCTAGCCTTTAACATTTGTGTGGCAAATTCAACAATTAATCCAAACAACTGTTCTACCTAAGTAAATACTAATAATCCATGTCTTTTTCATATTTATAACGGCTAAAATTTGCCTGGAACCTATATATCTCAGGTAACCGTGCTATTGACACTGTACTTTGTATTTTCCAAGTTAAACTAAAGATATCAATTTATTGAAATGATTTTATTTTAATCAATTATTTCCCGAATTTTATGTGTTTAAATTTGTTTCATTAAATAAGGGATGATAATCCCATATTTAATGAAACAAAGCAATCTAGTTTGAACTTAACATTTTATTTACTGACCATTGACATCTTCACTTTTGAGTGATTCCGAACCAATATCCTTACCTTCGAACGAATACCTTCGCAGGTGTAGTTTTCCGAAATGGGTAATTTTAGGCGAGATATTTCAGAAATAATTGTTTTTGAATTCTTTACCTCACAACTTGTGCTAAGCTTGATTTTTTTCCCCATTAGTTGTTGACGTTAAGTATAAGCATATGTTACGTTTCTTAGTTCTTCTTGTTATCGTTGAATATTTTGAATAAAAAAAAAGTTCCTGCTACTTTTTCAAGATGGTAGTGTTTTTTAATATTTAAATCAAATAGATTACTTTTTCAACATTAATTCTTGCAAAAATCAATAATTAATACATCGAGGCTTGGTCGCTGAGGTCACATCCCTAATTAAACTTTTTGACAGGTTGTCAAATACACCAAAAAAGTGATGCGCAAAACAATACTGATTCCATTTTAGAATTATTGTTGGAACTTTCACTCGATATGTTACATCGAAATAATTATAATAAAAAAAACATATTGCTATGGTGGCGCGTACCGCCTGTCACTAGTCCACATGTCTTGGGACGTAATCTTTACTATTACGTTCGCCGAGTGATCTTCAATACGTTTTCTTTGTTTAAATTGAAACTTAAATTTTAATTTCTTTACCGTAGATAATACTTATTGTTTAATCCTTGCTAATTATTGTAGATCAAAGCAAGCAAGGCAAAGGCAAGCTTAATCGTAAGCTTAACGCTAATGTCATACGATTTATAACAATTTTGAAAAACCAATTGTTTACATCACTAGCCACTTGTAAAACGGTAGTTGGTTTTCGACTTAAACTTTAACCATTTTTATTGACCAAAATAATTTCCAAACGGACTACCTACTTAAATGTCTGCAACAGAATTTAGAGAAAAATGTTTTACTTATATATTTTTTTAATCATGCATTAAAAAGAAAAACATACACCGTACCATTATTTTGTCTGTTTGTAAGCGTTTGACTAGTTTTGGTCTCAGCGTCAAAACTTGGGATTTTTGAGAGTCACTTAGAGCTTGTGTTGTAGGCAGTGGCTTTAGCATTTTTATTTTGGTTTATCTCTATATCACGATATATAGATATCCTTATCAAGCTATGTCGGTCTTCCACACAGGCAGAAATAAGATTTAAGCATGAGTCAACCCAAGTCAGTAATGACCAAGTTGGTGTTTAATTTTCGAAACTAAGTACTAACGATAGATCATTAGGGCCACATTGATTATTTACTTGTAATGAACCAGAAAAAATATATGAAGTCTCAAAATAAAGTTATTATTGTGGTCATATCTGAGACAATATTATTTAAAACACTAATTTTTTTCCTGAGACTTCACCCGCGTGAATATCGGTTATAACATATGCAGACTCCTTTATGCAGTCGGGTAAAAAACAGCCTGTGGTAATCCAAAGTGCTAGCTAAATCCATATTAAATTTCATGTAAATTGGTTCAGCCGGTTAAGCGTGAAAGTAATCCATACTTACAAACTTTCGCGATTATAATATTAGTAGGATGAACCATAAAACTTACAGAGTATATTGGAGAATCCCTTGGCCGAATACCTAACAGCCACAGGGGTCGATCTGTCCCATGACAATCATGGTTTAACCATGGTTGAGTACAACGACTCACTCTACAAATCATTCTTCTTTTTACGATTTGTAGTGGATGTATCAAAAAGATTAAGTACTTTTATATTTTATGATAAAACATTACTTGTGTTTTATGAAACACGTTTATTTTAGCAAATTCAAATGATATTTAAATTAAACACAGTGGGCTATAAAGCTTTAGGATTATTTTATTTTTTATGAAAGACATTACATATTAAAAGATACACTAGTTATTGTTTTCTGAGCTAATCTGAAAATTAAGTAAGAACAATGGTGCCTATAGAAAGTAAATACTTATTATTTTTTATCTCTCTAATAACAAAATATATCTGCAAACAATTTTCGAGGATCGCTTTCAGATATATTTTACTTTAAAACAAATTTACAAGACAGAATGGAAAAGTGGAAAATATTTGACAAAATACAAAAGTGCACGACAAAATCTGTTCAGATAATATTACGTAAATTTATTATCATAATACTATAATATGTTCTTCTATGTAAATACTTTGTAATGACCAGACAGGGTTGCTACCTAGAAGCAAATTGTGACCAACATTTTGAACAAGTATGTGCCCATTATTCAGCTTATGTAACAGTGTGTTCAAACTCGATTTTTACTTTATATAAAAAAAAATGAAAATTTCATAATATCTTAAAATCTAGCTAAGAAAGAGCTTCGGCATAAGTGAACCATTTTATTGTCATCAATATTGTACTTTAAAATATCATCGCGCACACTAGTTACATATCGTTTATCAGTAAAGAATAACTAAAAGACTAGAAGAATATATGTATAGTTACATCATTGTACAATATCCCTTCTCTTCCAAGACATAGTTTTATCTCCTTGTGTGATGCTGGCTCCATCAATACTTATGTTCAATCACAATGTTTGTTTTAAAGTGATGCTTAATCAAATTAATTATCAGTCGTTTAAGTTATATAATACAATGGTTTAAATAATATTTTCAGATTAGCACGAAAACATGAAAATCTATATTTTCATATTTGGTATAGTGAATAAAATAAAACTTTATAATTTAATCTCATTATATATTTATTCCATATACACCTATAACTACGTCTTGACACAAAGAACATATAACTGCACTGATAATGCATAATCATACAAAATAATCTTGCTCTTGTAAATACAAAGAACAATAAATAAATATTAATTCAGAAACTTGTTACCTTTTCCAATGCGTAAAAAAGTACACAATAGCTTATATTTATATAAATGTAGTTAAAATTTTGTGAGTGATGTATTAAATGTAGCCTAATGTCAGTAATATTTAAAATGTATAAATTAATTGCACCCATTACATAAATAAATCAATTGTAATATTACATCAATGTCAATCGATATCGCCTTAATTACATAAATAAATCAATCGTAATAACATAGCAATGTCAATAGATATCGCCCTACAATCAAAGTGTAAACAATGCGGCGTTACAGTTCGTAGCGGCCACATGCTCATGCTGACATGTGCCTGGTGTGCCTCGGCGGCGAGTGCGACCCGCCAGACATTCCTTCACTGTTACAATATCAGTCCACGTTTGTTTGTGTACACAATGTCCAGCTGGACCATTGGATTTACTTTTTTATCATTTTCTTTATGCTTCTAACTGATGTGCCATTAAACAGATGTTGATACACTGCGTTTTCGTATACAGAGTACTTTCGGTGGTTATACGGTTTTCAATTACATCTATTAGGCGCAAAGCTATTGGATTCATCGTAATTTTTTAGGTTTTACTAACCCCAAAAATTCCAGTTCACAATAAATGCAAAAATATTTAATGGAATGATGAATTTCTGTAATTATCAGTCCAAGCTCACATTGCATGACTCATATTATTATATAATAATATTTATACTCTGTATAGCATCACAAACTTTCCGATTAATATCGTTATTTGAAATAACGAGTTTCTAGCGATTACAATTTGTCGGCATTCATTATAATATGCTAATTATAGAAGATATTTGTATATAGATGTTTAGTAATTTTAAGATGATTTTTTTTATATCAAACTTATTTGTAAAACTATGCAGAACAACATCGAAATAGTATAAAACACAAACGAGGACGGCTGTCCATTGTGACAGGCGTTGCATTCATATAATGGTTTTAATAAAAGTCAGTATGTTACCAAGTAATACTTATAAAAATACATAGTTTGCACTGTGCTTAGCAAATATTGTGCATGAAGTTGCTTTATAGATTCCAGCTTACACAGCAGACAATTGAATTACTGGATCATTATGTTAATGATACAAATACAAGTTATGGTTAGTGTTAGAGTTTTTTTTATCAGTCAAATGATAGAAAGGTCTTTATATAAAAAAAAAACTTGAATTTTAAAATTATTATCCTACCTGATTAGCAATGGATAAAGTCATTTTCAGTTCCCATCATAACTTGGGAAGGAAAATATGCATAAGAATCTTAACCACTATCTTCTCATGAACCGGCTAGTGTGAAGTAAGTCATGGTTCAAATACATCCTATCGTGGTGCTATTAGCTTGCTGTTTAAATGTAAAGCATATAAGCAACACAATTTTGCTTCCGCTTCTATATTCTATAGAACTTCGTTTTTTTTCTTAAACCATGCAAGTATAACGCATAATAGTTATAGGTACCAATGACTTAATAATCATTACATCATCATAAATAAAAATTAATTACTTGTTCAAAAACTGTTTCGTTTACAATAATATTATATGGTAAAATACTAAAATGTACGCGTTATGAGGGCCCTGCGGCGTGCCGGTGCACGAGGCGCGCTACACGCGGGTGGGCGGAGGTCTCGGCCGGGGACACATTACAACAACACACATTTCTTTTTCCTGGCAGGCTCTGGGGGCTCCAGCGCTGCTAGTATGGCCTCATCGAACACATTCTTCAATCCTTTCTGCAATTAAATATGGGCTTTTAGTGAGGGTATTACTAAATCACTATTATATTAATATGTTATTATATGTATATGTTTAACTTAGTTATGATGTTATGTGTTACAAAGAACAGCAGGATGTGAGCATACATTTTCTCATAATAAAAATTACAATTATGTATTTTTATCTGTAAATTCAATAACAGGAAACCATTATAAAATCTCATATTTTTTATCTCAAGACAAAGGAGCAAACTAATACAAAATTAAAACAAAGCTGTGGTATACCCATTTCTAACAAGTAAGGTATTATCAATCTAAATTCATTAACAGGTGGAAAACAAAACAATGTTTACTAAACAAAAAATGAAGAACAAGAAAAATATGCCTTAGATCATTTTTAGAAGATTGAATTTAGTATGAAGTCATACCTGTGTGAGGGCTGAGCACTCAACATATTTGACAGCCTTGAGTTCCTTTGCTAACTTCTCGCCCTGCTCCAGGGAGACAGGCTTCTGCTTGATCTTAGCCAGCTTCTCCATGGTCGCAGCATCGTCTCGCAAGTCTATCTGAGTACCCACGAGGAGAAACGGTGTCTTTTGTTGGTGATGAGTAATTTCTGGTACCCACTGGAAATTCAAGTAATGTTAGGATCAGGGTCATGGTAAATGACTCAAACAAAATGACAATAATTATTTTGTTACAGAAGTATTTATATGCAAATGCAATTACGAAAACTAAGTGACAAATATAGTATATTTTTTTGTGTTAACTAAAGTTACCACTTTAACCTTTGTGCAGTATCTACTTAGGTAAAAATAGATGCTAAGTATAATAACACAGTAAAAAAAATTACAAAAATGATATCATATTTAATAATTTTATAACATTATACAAAATGAACACTTACTTTTTCCTTGACATTTTCAAAGGAACTTGGGCTTACTACACTGAAGCATACAAGGAAAACATCCGTCTGTGGATAACTAAGCGGTCGCAACCTGTCATAGTCTTCCTGACCTGAGAGCCAGATAATTAGAACATTAATAAACTAGTATCAAAGGCAACAAAAGATCATTAAATAATTTGTTTTGTTAAAACTTTAAATGGCAAATAACATTACATTTAATTGCTTATTGACTATTTCATCAGTCTATGACTTTAAATTATAGCAATGAACAAATGATTAGGAACACATTAACATATTACACACAAATGATAACAATAACTGGTATTATATTCACCTGCAGTATCAAAGAGACCCAGGGTGTATGGCTCTCCTCCTATCATGACAGTGACAGCATAGTTATCAAACACAGTGGGCACATACTCGGATGGGAACTTGTTAGTTGTGTAGCTTATGAGGAGGCACGTTTTACCGACGGCACCATCGCCTACCACCACACACTTGATTGTCTGCATCTTGGCAAATGATTCGCAACTTCACAACAGATATCTATTATGAGAAACTTTTTTACTTGCTTTTTCATACACAGTGAAGTGATTCTCTGTTCATAGCAACCCTCAAGAGCACACCTGAAACAAAATATGTTCAGTTTAGTTCACAGCCTTCTGCTTACTTAATGGCAATATATGAAACATGGACAGCTTGTTAAAACATTTCTCAATATTAGCACTTAACACTAGGCTTTTTAACATCTCAAATAGAAATTCATTTCGCAATTTTCATGCACAGCATAAAAATAAAGTCTGAGAATAAGTTTAGATGTACAGACACAAAACTAAACGCTATTAGATCAAATTTAGAATTGCTATTATACTTTAAACAGCTCGTATATCACAGGAACTGAATTGTAGTATTATTACAATGACTCTATGTTGACTACCTTTCAAAATATATTTTCATTAAAATCAATACTTTACTACACTACACTTGTATACATTATCTGTCACCATTACAATATTAGTTTTGTTTGTGGCCCTTAGACTAAATTAAGAATACTACATACCTCTACTAATTGTTTTGTAGATGGTTAAATACAGTCTTTTAATTAACGGCATTAAAATAAACAACATAGTTAAGTTAAACATGTTATATGTTTTGTTTTCCTTAAAACACTATAAAATTGAATGTAGGAAAATACTTGTGTAATAATGACTTAGTTTAAATTTGATAAATTGAAATACTTGCATGTGGAATGTACACCATTTTTATAAATAATTTATTACTTTATTGTTTATTGATATTCATTTATTATGTTTATCTTAACAGGATAATAGCAATATCTATAGACAGCTGTAAAATAAAATTTCTTGAAACTATATGCTAGTTCATGAACTGGAATTTCATTGCTTTTATTACTCTACTGCTATCATATCAATTTCTGTTCCATTATATCTCCTATTTCTTTCCTTGACCCTAATTTACATCCCCAAACATCAAAGGCTAAAAATAACAATTTTGCAGGAAAAGTAGTATGTATATAATTACCACAGTTAAACCACTGGTGCTTAACTGCATATGTATGTGTGTGCCTCGGTCAAAAATTGTGTATTAATATTAATTAATTAGTAGTTAATCATTTAGATAATTGAGGTCATACAGCTTAAATTCTACTAAGTAGTCTACAAAACACAGTCAGTCTTCAGGTTAAAAATGTCTAGTATCTATCAATATTTTAATGCATATTAATGAACAAACGAAACACACATTTCTATATTTATATTGTGTAAAAAAATATATGAATACTGTATTGCCAAATGTAAAAGTGAATGTTTGACATTTGTTTATATCAAATATGCCAAATTTAAATTTATATAATTATAATATCCAAGGTGTTTGTTTATTCTAGAGATTTAGCAATTGTAATAATAAGGAGATAATCCGAGTAAAAAAGAATGTATTTAGCCTTTTATTAAGATAATGAAAATGTAAGAGACCACATTTTAGTTTTGTCATCAAAACAATAATTAAATTTTAAAAGTAGGGCTCATGACATCATGGTTTTGCACAATATCATGATGTCATGTGACATTTAAAACCATTGGATTGTCATATTGTTTTATTATTATACACATATATTTCTTTGAGTATATCTTACGGGCTTTTAAAAGAATTTTAAAGCAGCACAGCTAGATAAATGACAACAGTAAAAAAAAAATCTAAGACCTTTAGAATAAATATGGTATTTGACCATTATCAATTCAAAAATATAATTCGCAAGAACCTAATGTAGTTTGCAAGGGATTGAACTGTTGCAACTAAAATTTAAATCCTTAGTTATGGAAAATCTGGTCATGCAAAATAGTAATTTATATATAAAGGCTTTGATAGGTTGTTAGTCTTTACACCACTAAATGATAGTTTTACTCAGTAAATATAACCATTAAACTGACCAAACTTTAAGGACGGGAGGTTAAACAATAGTGTATATAGCGTTCTGTTTTGTTTTTTTTTTGTAAACATGATGTCATGGAAATCCCAAACAATACTTGCACTTGAAGAGTAAATACTAAATATGAAACAATGAAGAACCATATTTTCTAGAAATGTGACCCCAGGTGGTATTTAATGTCTTTTAACACAATCAATCGCCATAATGGTTGTATGCAAAACAATGAGCATTCGCTTCAGCCACTACCTGCTTACAGTATCACAAGCAATATCCACTGCCATAATATCAATATCAAATAATTGTTTACATTACAAATATTCATTGTTTGACTGATGACTATTTCAATTCAAATGCTAGATTGGTAAAAGCATTCTCAAGATTTTTTCATTCTAATATTTTTAAGAATATTGAAGATCTTTAAGATTTTAGCACATTTAATAGAGGAATCAATTAATATGACATATCTTCAACACAAGAAAAATCAATATCAGTCAGAATCTCAACACAATTTGACATACAAAAATGCACTTGACTAGCATCTGACTAATCTGTGTAGGCGTGTATGTTGTAGCTGTAGGTGAGGAACTCGCATAGCAAATAAAACAAAAGCGTACCACAATTTACTAAATTAACTAGAGAAAATACATTTACACTAAAAGGGGCATTGACCCTTAAAGGGGTCATGTAAATAAAAGCGTGTGGTGATTTTCAGTGTTCCTAAAAAACAAAGACGTCTCTCTAGATGCATCGATAGCCCGATATGTTGCCTATGCGCCGCCACTCATTGACATGCCTTCCTGTTCGTTGCCGTCATGACTGTTGTTCTAAATTAATATACACACTTACACTTGCAAATATGTCTAACGTAAATGGTATCATCGGAAATATTTGACGCTTTATTAAGCTGCATACCGGTGCAAGTAATTCCTTTATTGATAAGCATTTTTTACATAATCACGTCACAATTCCTTTGACGTCCATTTTGTGTTGAGTATGATCACAAGTTATTCGCTAACATATAAATACAGAGAGATTAACATGTAATGATATTAAATTTTACTCACCTTATATAAATGACACAATTTTAAATCAATAAAATGAATTGTAACTCTTTACAAATATGTTGAAAACTACAAAACTGTACGTTGCGGGTTGGGTCATTGACGGTGACGCCATTGATTGGACGAATAGTGATGTGCTTTCTCATGAAATTGCATTTTGAAAAAAACTAAATCATTTTGACTTTAGTCGATTTAACTACTTATAAAAACTATCACCATATACGGCCGTAATGCAAGATTGCAAGTATTATCTAGAAATAAGGTGTTTTGCTTAGTCATAAGAGTAAACTATTTAAAAAGGTGTGGTGAAATAAGAAATTGTCATACTTCTGAGCTCTAATAATGAGCTTGCGATCACTTGCGATCAAAGGACGCAAAAAGAATTTATGACTAATATTTTAAATTACATTTTGATAAGTTATCCTCGCTGTTATCACCGCTGAAATAAAATCTGCAAGAAAACTCAGTATTAAAGATTTACAGCACTATGTTATTGAAACGCCATAGAGAAACAATAAACATGCGCCAGGCATTGGTTCCTTGTCAAACTCAATATAATTATTTGCACTCTGTGTCGGCGAATCAGTACTGTACTGGCTGGCCGGTTTTTGTGACTTGTTCATTTGTCGTAGACAGCTGGCGGGAAGTTAAAAAGAAAATTGAAATTCTAAATTTGTATCGTGTTCACAAAATTTTGTTAGGAATTCGACTTGTTTGTTCCACTGGAATATTAAAAAGGGTTTCTTTGGTTATTTGATCTACTACAACTGTCTTATTTTGAATCTCATAATATTTACCTAACCTGAAAATGCTGTTATTGGGAGATGTTTTTCCGAATTTCACTGCCAATACTACCTCTGGACAGATAAATCTTCATGATTATCTTGGAGCATCGTAAGTTAAAATATTTTTTTCCTACAGTACAGACAGAAATGTCTCGAATATATGATTTACAGTATAAATTGTTAAATTATTCTATTGCCGGATGACTAATATCGTAGATCTTTAGGAATGCTTTGATGATTATAAAAAAATGTACTTTGATTTTATTAAAGTGTAGTCCAAACATTTTTTTTTTCATTGTCAGAGAAGAAAAGCTTCAAAAACTGTGTTGTCTTTATCATAAATGTTGTACTTTCAGATGGGGTGTCTTGTTCTCCCATCCGTCAGATTTCACCCCAGTTTGCACTACAGAGTTGGCTAGAGTGCTAGCACTGATGCCTGAATTTACCAAGCGGAACACCAAAGTTATTGGCCTTTCTTGTGATAGCATCTCGTCTCATGTGGAATGGTGCAAGGATATTCAAAGTTATGCTGGTAAAATGCATAATTGTATAGCTACAACATTATTATTAACTTGTCTTTCATTCATGCATTCATTAAACATGCTGGTTCATAATTTTGCAATGTTACCAATGATTTCCTAAGATACTTTTAGTAGTAAGATAAAACAAAAACGATAAAAAAAATACTTCATTTGACATGTTAACTTTTCCATTATTTTTACACGCATGAACAAGAAATATCTAGAATTGTTTTAATTGTCATTTCAATGTCAAATCAAACTTATAGGTTGCAATGAAGATGAGAAGTTCCCTTATCCAATTATTGAGGACAAGAAGAGAGAGATTGCTTCAAAATTGTGTATGGTGGACAAGGATGAGCTGGACACTGTTGGGATGCCGCTGACTGCCCGTGCCGTGTTCATCATAGACCCAACTAAGAAGTTCAGGCTGTCATTCCTGTACCCAGCCACTACAGGCAGAAACTTTGAGTGAGTATTCAAAGAATGTATTAGACATTATTGTTAATTTATTTAAAGAAGAAATTACTACTTGTACCTAAGGGGAGGGTATTGTTCCAATTATTTAGAAGCATTTAAAGACATTAACATTGTAATTGGACGATTGCCTTATTTTCAATTATAATTTTGATTAAGTAATATATGTACGAAAATGGTTAATATTTGTGTCAATAAAGACCTGCATGGTTACAAGCTAGTAAGCATTTTAGCAGTTATTTATCACTGTGTTTCAGTTGCGAAGAAGTCCTTACTTTGGTTAAAAATTTAAAATTCTAAACAAAAGGTTCTTTTACACACGATTTCATAAAACGCGTTTATTACGAAAGCGTGATAAAAAGAATTCTAGTTAGTGCTATATAACCGTCGTGCTTATAAACTAACCATTCGTGACCTACAGACAACAAAACCGTTTCAGTGTTTTGTAACAAGATTCCATTGTTTTATGGAAGATTACCCCGTGTCGTGTTATCACAACGTTTCCGATAATATTTATCTTCCGAGAAGTGTGTCGTTCCACAATAGGATATGCTTCTGTCAACCTAGTATGTTAACAAAATGACTTGCCAATTAGGAAGAACAAAATGTGTTGAATTTTGGAACTGTATGTACGGTAAACATCTGGACAAATATTAATTTAATATTTCTTATACTCCAGCTTAGTACCTAATTGTTTCTTGTAACATAATGAAAATCGTTTGGTAGCAAAAATATTAACTACCTAAGTGAACTAACTGTACTGTTTATCTGACTTTAGACTTTGACTTGTTCGCCAGGCTATTTACAGAATAAATCCGTTAAACCAAATAATAATTAAAATGTTAATATTATTTAATTTTCATTAAGCTTAGTTACATGGTAATCTATTATTGTAACAATTTAGAAACACCGAGTACTTATTTAGCATGGCGATTGGCCAAATAACCATTTACGTATGTATATCGTAAATCAGTACGACTTTGCAACGACTGGATCTATCGATAATTATAATCTAGGACACTGATTGTTTCTAGTCGGAATGGTAACTCTGGCCCATTACGATAAACTACATTCAGTATCTCCAACTCAAGACGTTGTTAACAAAATCTTGAATATAAAGCCTCATAAAACCCTCGATTGATAGTTGATATATTATTATGATGAGATAGTAAGTTATTTTACTATAGCTGGGTCTCAACTTATTTATTTCAACAATATATTAAACACCAAAGCGAGGCTGTATTATTACAATGACTTAATACTAATAATGAAAAATATTATGATAGAATTAAACTTCCCAAATATTCTAAACGTAATAACTTGTATTAATTGGATATAACATGTAAACGCAATATAAATAACATATCTACGTAGAATCAATTGTTATAATATTCCATATATGACCAATAAAGCACGTTCGACTTCAGGGCGCGGTACAAATTACATATTGTTTTTTTTTTAATATGATGTTCTCTCAATTTTCAGTGAAATCCTGCGCGTATTGGACTCTCTGCAGCTGACTGATAAAGCCAAAGTGGCTACTCCTGTGGATTGGAAGGTGCGTTATCAAATATTCATAAATTTATTTGTCATGGATCCTAGTTTGTAAGCATCAAATTACTTGTTCGCTCGCTCGCTAGCTCGGTGCTAAACTCTATACAAAAATGATAAATTTATTATGTTTTAAAGACGAAACCTCAATATCATTTTCGAATATTCATAGGTCGTGTGTACATTTTCGAAAGAAAAGCTGACAAGATTCCGTTTTGACGCGCTATTAGTGTTCGCGTAACGATGGTATAGCTTTTCTCCCAAAACTACAATATTATGTAATTATACCTTCAGGTGGATCCTGGTCGGAATAACAGATAGGGTTAATCGCGTTGGTCTTTGTGGAAACACTTTCGCTATCCACCGCATATCATATACTAGCGACTAACTAAGCTAACCGGCTTGGCACGGGTGCAATGCTGATACTAAATATACTATAGAAAAACTGTGAACGTTGTTATTAAAACAATGCGGCCTTCTCCGGCTTCGCCGCAAACGCTAAGTCCCGATTTTTTTCAATCTGTAATTTCTTGCGAAACTATTCATTTAAATCATATGCTGTAAATGACCATATAGATTTAAACAACAATGTATTTAAGGTATTTAATTGGATAAGGCTTAATGTTGTATAGGTTAAAATAGCTTCGAAAATTAGCCATTATTTGTCGTAAAAATTAAATAACAAAAAAAATATTTTGTGGGATATCCATAAGAGATAGACATACCATCGCGGAGTTTTCTGTAGACCTTTCCAATGTGCACAAATAATTAGTACATTTTGATAAATCTCGGTTCAGCCTGCGTTTAACTAAAATATTTCACATCATGCAGATTCTAATAAAGTGACGACAACTGTAGAATACTGTAGATGCTACTGGTTGGACGTTTAAACAACCTAATTACTCCGACACACGATAATTGTTATTAATGCGATAACCTATTCGCCTACTTGCATATATTGTTGACGATTGTTGACGATTGTACGCTAGGGAATAGAGAAGGTAGAATAAAACTTGCATACATATAAAATTAGGTAACGTTTACAGTTTGCCACTTCCGTATGAAACCAGTATTACAGCAATTAACTAGACAATTGTTACATACGGTATAATTTTAGTACATGTTTGATTTGACTAATCAAAATGTATTACATTTTCCAGGTCGGGGAGGACTGCATGGTGCTGCCGACCGTGCCTGAAGACTTGATACCGAAAGTGTTCCCCCAAGGCGTGACCGTGGTGCCTCTGCCCTCGGGCAAGAACTACCTGCGAAAGACGACCTGCCCGAAAGTCTAGCCGACATGCTCATATCGTGCCTATTGTGTGTCCATATAAAAAGTGATATCTCATATATTTTATTGCCTCTTGATAAATTACCCCATGTGCATATTTTATGTAAAGTCTATTGAAAGTTATTTGAATAAATATTATGATTGCTAAATTGTTTTGAATGCTAACCAATATAAATCTTAAGGCTCAATTCACACCAAAAGCGCGGCGAAGCGCAGCGCGGTTTGAGTGTCATTTAAATTTTTACTTTATTCCCATTATTATAATGTATATTTTCGCATGAGAAAGTCGAACGAGTCGCGCGGATGCCTGCGGCGCCGCGGGACTTCCCGCGAATTCCATGAACGGAGTCTCGTTCGACTTTCTCATGCGAAAATATACATTATAGTAATGGGAATAAAGTAAAAATTCAAATGACACTCAAACCGCGCTTCGCTTTGCTGCGCTTCGCCGCGCTTTTGGTGTGAATTGAGCCTAAGGCGTTTTTCGAGTAAACATACATACATAAACGTCACGCCTCTTTCCCTTGGGGGTAGGCAGAGATCACATCTTTCCATTTGCTACGATCCTGGCATACCACTTTAGCTTTTCGAGTAAAACCGTCATAATATCCTACTTTTGTTTGAGATATCTTTTAAGTCTGCAATAACGAATGTCATCCTTCCTTACATATTCAGTTAGTGTCAATTTCGATGTTAAGCTCTGCATTGAGATTTGCTCGGGATATTTGAACGAAGCTGTTCTTTTCCATGTAACGGGGTTAATAGAGACATTTTCGGGGTGGATAGGAACACAGTTTTTCGTAAATTTTGCAAGTTTTACAACACTAAATTGTTATTTCAAGATTCTTAACTGTTTAATAAAAAACAAGTAGACAGAGTTGATGTAAACACACTTATTCGACACCACGAAATCAACTTGTATATTACTTTTCTATTCACCCCTTAAATCTCTATTTACCCCGTTTTACTGTACAAAAACGACAATTCTAACACGACAGAGGCCTGTTTGGAAACGATATTATACATTATCTCTTTTAATGAATCACTAGCAACATGAAGAAGGTGTAAAAAGGTATAGTGTTTTCCTATTTACTTTTTTAAAAATTATATTGTCATTCAATCGATGTTTCGATTCACCTTAACCCAGTTGGCAGCCGATGACCGAAACATATTTTTATCTTGCTATTCGTTGTATCTAATTATAACATACTGAAAACAGCAACGCTATCATTGAATTATCTACAGGTTGTCTCGGAAATTAACGTCCAGAATATCCGACAAATTTTAAAAATGCAAATGTTACTATAGATGGATGTTTGTTACTCTTTTACGCTTGAACGACTTAATTTGGATGAAATTTGGTATGGAGTTAGCTGACACTCTATTTTAGCCCATAGACTTTTTACTCGACTGCAAATAAGAAGGTTAATGCCTTGCAACTATAAAGAATAAAGCGACATCTAGGAAGTTATAGGTAGTAGAGGACAGCGAACAGAATCTAGCTAGTACCAGCATACAAGTCAAAGGGCGCACATATGTAGATGTTTACATCAGCTTTGAGAGTCCCTTTTCTTGTAAAGGTAAATTTTAATATAAATAATCTTTCATACGTATAGTCGTATATCCTTAATAGAGTATCTTATTAGTAATCTGGAGTTTGTCAAGAACCACTAGCTCCTACCTTCAGAAAAGAAAGTCCTCCTAAAGTAACAGTACCTAATAGAGCTGTAAAGCTATTTAATTACTAAAAAAATTAGCTAAAGTTTTTTTTTATACCATTACAATTTAAGAAGTAAACGTTAAAAATGTATGTACTTTTTAAGAATCAATCATCAAATAAGTATAATGAATAATGTACACAAAGCAAAACAGTGTTGAAGCAGCGTTGCACGCGGTGGGTATTGCCAAAAGGCATAGAGTAACTTATACATACTCCGAAAGGCTTTGCCGGGAGCTACGCGTGCTAACATTTGTTGGCGAAATTTCAAAAAAAGGAACCCGTTTGGACCTTACTCGCCAATTGCTTTAGCGAAGAAGCATAATGACACTGTATACTATTTCTTTGAAGCGTCTTTTGGAGCCGAAAGGTCTATGCCAAGGGAACTCCGCAATAAATAAAACAACACAACCCTATTGAGTTTAGAAAATAATATGTTTGTTGTTTTTGAGACAAGTTCTGATGTTTGACACACACAAAACACACTGCACACAAGGTTTTAACATAATAAATATATTATGTTAAAAGCTTAAATGGTATAAAAAACTTTTTCTCTTTGTGACATCTTATACACATGAAAAAAAAAATGATCCATCACTGATTTTTTTTATGTCGGCTGTTTGACTAGAAACACAGAACTAGCAGAGACCAGATGCATATATTCCATGCGCACATTAAAAGTGAAAGTGCAGTGACATCACTCTGCGCATTCCTTGCACCATCCGTCACGTGAAACGAGCGATAAAATTATTTTTTACTTTTTTATATAATAAACATATGAACCCGAAAGAATTTGAAGGAGGTACAATAAAAGGCAACAACAGCCACTAACCGAGTCAATAATTTAATGCATTTTATATTCACATACATTGATGGTTAATTAAGGTATACACCTACTTAGCCTTAAAATACCCATAACTACTTTAAAAACCAAATAGGTTGATTTAAAAAAACAATACTTTCGATCGTGGCAACATTTTCATATGCAGCGAAAATTAAAAACGTATCGCACGAAGAGATAATGGAAACTTCCCTGTGAAACTCTGTAGCCCTATGATGTCCTGGTAACATAACTTGGTTGCGGGGAGCGGGATCTTTGCCTAAGAAGGCCCAACTCCTACTAACATCACCTGTGGTCATCTTCGTCTTCCAATAAAATAATATTACTTCTTATAAACAACTATAAAAAAAAATATTTATTTAAGAAGCAGGTGCAAACAATTTTTTTAAATGACTGAATATTTCCATGACAAGATGTTTTCAGTACCTAAAATTTACCCATTTGTGTGTCAGTTTTATGTTTTAAGAGATGGTCAAGATGTAAAGGCGACATCCCAATAGATAGGATGGTCTTCACAGACCATACGATACTAGGAACGCAGACAGGACCAGGAGAGGCGATTTCAAATAGACGAACTGAGTGTGAGAGTGGAAATTGGTGTAAAACGGCCGTATTCTGCTACTGGAACTGTTTCAGGATTGTTTCACAAATCCGCGCGTGCTAACCGCACTAAGCAATGGGTATCTATCCCCTCAGTTTAAATGCTCTTTTTGATGTAAATATTATTTTTACGGATTCGATTATTAGCTAAAAAAGTCGCTTAACGTATTTGCAAAAAAATAAATGATTGTACTGAGCTGTTTCCACAGCATATTTGTCTTGTTCACTGTTTCTTGCATCTGTGAAGCATTCTGTGTAGCATAGTAGAAGTCACATAACCCAAACGTAGAACAGTCTAATTTTCAATTTTGAAAAAAATGCTTTGATTTTACTCTTTTAGCAAGGTTGTAGTTCGTTCGTTGTTATTGTTCGGAGAATAAGGCGCCGGCAGATTTTCCAAAGGTGGAAAATGTGGCTAGGAGGACTAGGAGCGTATAAATGGGGAAGAGGCTCGACCGAAAAATCGATACTGCATTTGCTGCGCATATTGAAATCGAAAGTGATGTGGGACGTCACTTTGCGCATTACTTGTCTCATCCGTCACGAGATTTTCCAAATAAATATTTATTAACTACATAACTACCAAATTTTATTAAAAATTAGTTCAGGCGTTTGAGTGTGAAAGAGTAACAAACATCCATACACAAACTTTTACATTTATGATATTAGTAGGATAACAAATAAAGTAGAAAAGACCCCATTTGGGCATCATTTATTTTTGCGGACAACCTCCTTAGCTTTATAAGTTATAGCTGTTACCCACGACTTTGTCCTCGTCATTTTCTGTTATTATTTTAGACAATTTAGTTTTTATATTTTTAAAAGAACATTATTATTTTAAAGTACCTACTTCTGCGTATAATATGTCTTTAATTTTATTTTCTTGTGGCAGAAGTACATATTGATTTTCTTCACAACCTGATACGTTGCTACAACTCTTAACAAATGCATTAATTTCAACCGAATTTGATTACCATAAAAACGGTTCTAGTGAGTTAATCTTAAAAGATAGACATATACTGTCCTGGACATTTTTTTAGATCATTTCAATAGAAATAATTTTTTATACATATATTTTTGGTACCTTGAACCGTTTTCGTAGCGCACGCAACGGAAACCTTCAAGGATAAATAATTTTCCCTGTTTTTTTCACATTTTCCATTATTTCTTCGCTCCTAATAGTTTCAACGTGATGTTATATAAGCCTAAAGCCTTCCTCGATAAACGGTCTATTTAACACAAAAATAATTTTTCAATTCTACCCAGTAGTTCCTGAGATTAGCGCGTTCAAACAAACAAACTCTTCAGCTTTGTAATATTAGTATAGATGAGGTCTGTTTGACACACACATGATTTAATTTTAAATACATATTTCGGTTTTATCCTATTATTAAAAAAATTGTAATGCAACAACCTATGTTGCCGTGACGGCAGGGTCCATACTGTACTAATTTTAACAACAACACCTGAACGGAGTGCAATAAACGATTTGAATTTCGAGTATTGAGTCCTCAAAATCTGAAACTAGCCAGTTTCTGATTTCCCTAACAAATAAGTTGTCAAGAGTATATTTAAGCTCCCTACACTTTAAGTGCGGTAAGCTCACACAAAAATTGACATTATCAGTCTTTCAGAAGGGTGAGTGTACAGCGGCGGTCGTGAGCTTATATACTCGCCCGTGTAACAAAACCATTGCGACTTCTAATTCGACGTCCAGCGACATCTATTGAGTGCCCTGCGCAACTCTTCTAGCAACAAATACGGTTTTTTGTTATATTTAGGTGGTTGAATAAAGGTAATTTTTTTCATACATCATTTAAGTAGGTTTAATTTGATTTTTAGACGTCTATATTTTCCTTTTTGCTGATGGAAATTTTCCTTTGACTGTAAGCAGCGCCTCTGGCGGAATATTTGACTTTTCAAGTTTCGAGCAACCTTTCCAAGCATTAAAGCGTTCAACATTTGTTTCTTATTCTTTTCTTTTCACATGCTATCTCTTTCAATGTGCACATGACGTTAAAAGCGAATGTTTTGTTTTCAAACATGCGTAACTTGCTCTAATTTGGCATGTCAACTTTTCTATTTAGAGCTCGAGGAGCATTTTTAAAAGTAACTATTTATTGAAGGCTGCTGTTTTCCCTCGTGCTCTTATGTATAATCTTTGATTAATTTTTCGATTAACCGTTAATTGTCATAAAATTCGTAATTGCTCACCCTCCGTATCAAATAGCGCAATTATATTATTATGTACAATTTTATTTATGTTGTCCTGACCTCTAGTCAATATATTCCGAAAATCCCGATTATCCCAGACATACATTTGACTTTTTAATTATTTTATGATAATTTAAAGTTCTTTAAACAGGTAACCGGCCTAAAACTAAACTAACTAACTAAACCGGCAGAAAAGCTTAGTACTCACATAAACAGCTTTAATTTTCATCGACTTAGCTTCAAAACTGACGGAGTTTCATACAAACTTACCGGGGTGGGTAAGTTTTTACCCCCTTAAAGAGCGAATTTCCAAAAAAAGATAGCTTAAATGATAGTAAAGACTAATAGCTATATAACAAAAAAAGTTTCATCAAAATCCTTCCAGTAGTTTTGGCGTGAAAAGCGGACAACAAACAGACAGACAGACAAAAAAAAAAAAAAAAAATTTTTAGCTTCTATTGGTTGTATGAAGATACCCCATCTGAGTTTTTCTTTATAAATAAATAAATATTCCCTAACATTCACACAACGCCATCTAGTCTCAAGTTAAGCATACTAAGTAGCTTGTGTTATGAGAACTAGTACAACCGATAAACATACTTATATATTTTTAAATACATACATATTATAGATAAATTACACCCAGACACAGAACAAATGATCGTGCTCATCACACAAACATTTGTCCTGGGTGGGAATCGAACCCACGACCTCCGGCTTAGCAGTCAGGGTCACTAACCACTAGACCAACAGGCCCGTCTTTAGTATCTATAATTTAAAATATAGGACAATAATTAATTTTGAAGGTATCAATATCTAATGTACTGTAGCCCCGCTACTTACTAACTTGCTGTGTATACTGATTTTCTTTTTGATGCCTTAATAAAGTTGATTAAAAGTTTACTTGAGTTGCTGATGGAAGGTCTCTTCGGCGTTATGATCTGGAAATAATTGTGCCCACTGCTGGGTATTGCCCTCCCCATTTTCCGACCAGTTATACTCAGTAGCGGATCTCTCATCCAGGTATTTCCATCGAGCTGTAAAATGTCATCTACCAACGTGCTCTCGGTCGTCCCGGACTCCTACGAGCCGTCCTTGATCACGACTCACTAACGGCCATCTGTAAGTCTGGCTAGGTGTCCTTCGCTAGCCGAATGCAATCATATCACAATGTTATCAACAATTTTTATTTATTTGTATAGTTCAAAATAATTTATAACATCTACTGAACCAGTAACACCTGTCTGGCCTTTTCCCAAGCTAAACCAATGTTTTACATCGTGTTTACATTTACCGACAGTAATGCCTACCATGTTGAATAATACCACTGAAGTATAATTATTTTATAATTGTCGGTATATGATGGAAACAGACCGTTACAGAACGCGACTTCAGATAGATCAAAAGCGGTGGAAATTGGAGGAAAACGGCCGTATTCTGTTACTGGAACGGTTTCAGGATTGTTTCCCAAATGCGTGCGTGCTAACTGCATTGAGCTATTCTCAGGTTTAAATGTCATTTTTGGGCGCAAATATCCGTTTTTTTTACAATTACAATTATAATTCACTAAAAGCACAATATATTGCTGCTAAAAGTCTCTACTTTTAAAGTATTTGTAAAAAATAAAATGGTCATACTGAGCTTTTCCTAACGGGCATTATTACCATCACTATATCCTGCGTTTGTTTGTTGCATTATACATATAAGTTAGCAAATAGCCCACATATAAAATAGTTTACTTGTCAAGTGTGGAAAAAAGCTATGATTCTGCATTGAAGCAAGGTTGTAGTTCGTTCGTTGTTATTGTTCAGAGAATAGGGCGCCGGCAGATTTTCCAAAGGTGGAAATTCCGTCTAGGAATACTAGGAGCGCATAAATGGGGAAGAGGCTCGACCAAAAAATCGATACTGCATTTGCTGCGCATATTGAAATTGAAGGTGATGTGTGACGTCACTCTGCGCATTACTTGTCTCATCCGTCACGAGATTTTTCAAATTATTGAAAAAATCAAGTCAAAGCCTCCGATTTAATTTACTAAGCTATTCTTGTAATTCCAATCAGAAGGATTTTACGAGGATTTTATGAAAGAGAATGACAATTACGGTCTATGTACTAAACACAGAAGAAAAATGTTTTAGTCTGGCCCAGAAGAGTGAGCTTTCAATCTTCGCTACATATAAAACATATAATTGTTCCCCAAGTAGCTTGAAGAATTTGCGGCACTGGTAGGAGATAACCACGATCAAATAATCTATGGAGCCATTAGTCATCTATGGAAATCTTTGGAAAAGGAACACAATTTCAGGTCATCCTTTCCTTTGTGTACTTTGCAAGTAATTCGGGCCAGTTATTTTTTTCTAGCCCCAGATCAAAATTTAGATTTTGCCGCAAGGAATCTAACATGGGGCACCAGGGGCACTGGTAAAACTACATGTGTTTTTTTATGAAAGGTTACAAAATATGACTTTTTATTCCATCTAACTTTTTCTCAATCTCATATCTGAAATCCAAGCAATTAAGGAGGAGGTTTCTCAATTCGACCATATAATATATGCTTGTTATATATTATAATGAAATTACAAAAAAAAACAAGTTTATTTTTGTAGAGCTTAGCGGAGTTTGCCTCAATTACGAGGTTTTGACTGTTTCACCGGCCTAACTAGGAGTAAGCAAACACATATTCTGTAAAATTGACAGTCAGCAAATACTATCGATTTTACAAAACAGCAAAAATCAGAAAGAGAGTTGGAGCAATGACGGGCATACATATTTTGAGCGCTACAAGTTCATAAAGAAAAGATAGAGAAATAAATAGAAGATGAAATCAAATGTACTAAAATAATTTTGCTTATTCATACACGCAAGGAACACCCGATAGTTTGTATTAACCCCCTAACCCAATAATACAATTGTATTGAAACAGTGGAAACACGCTCATCATGTATACCGGCACAGGAGGCACAGGTTTCGAAGGGATCTGAAGTCCTAGTACTGAAAACCGACTGCGCGTGCTCGGACTGAAATCAACTATGTATATTTATGTAGTGGTACGGGGTAAGCGGGGGGAGAGTGTTTACAGGAAAACACAGCGATAGTTAGCTACAAACAAGGCACGTGCAATGACCTCCAATAAATCGATATTTTGATACTCTTGCATTTACTGGCCGACTTAAGGTAATGTGACTTGTAGAGTGTGGGATTAACCCGGATAATTCGTTTACAGTTATGATTCTACACCTATTATAATCGCGAAAGTTTGTAAATATGCAAGGGTGGATTGTTGTAACTCTTCCACGGGCCAACGGCTCGTGCTGATGTAATGAAATTTGATATGGACTTAGTTACCCTGGATTAACACATTAACTGTTATCGTCAGACGGTGTAACCGACATTCCCGCGGGCGGAGTCTCGGAACACAGCTTGTTAAAAATATTTACCTAAACTTCAAATTGATTATGAAAATCGAGAAGTCTAAATGCAAAGGGTGGATATGACTCTAGTATTTTATCATAGCAGAGGTAGTTATAAGAACATAGTTACTGTATAGTGTCCAAAATAAGGCTTTTAAGACCTTAAAAAATATGTTGTGTATGATGTATTCTTCATTTGATAATAATAGCAAATAATAATAGATTTTCTTTCAAGTTCATACGTACTATAAAGCGAAAAGACTTTTCCCCGACCTATTATTATTTGCCTGTGACATCTACTTGTAGAGGCATTTTATCGCAAATGAAGAATACATCATTTGAAGTAAGTAATATATTTTTTAAGTGGGTCTTAAATACCTTATTTTGTTTTGTTTCGGACACTTCCATTTTTCAGGACTGCATTTTGTTGAAACAGCGGAAATACAAAGTTAAATAAAAAACAATGATACCTAATACGTCTATAATAATTTCATTTCAATAGCTCTAGACATTTTAATGGCGTAATTGTATAGTCCGCCTTTTCTGCACCTTGTGTAGTATTTTCGATAGATGTCGCTAGCGGGCTTCAACGAACATTATGTTTTGTTTGTGTATGACTTTTTATGTCGTATTCGTTATTTTATTAAGATTATTTGTAAAAAAGAGCTTATGTAGTAGGTATATCCAATTAGTATCTTAGATAAGTAAGTATAATATAAGAAACATGATGATTTTGAGATCGTTTCATATACAGTTTTGTGTTATTTTTTTTCCTATTTTTATAAACACAATAAACAACAAACACAATAAACACTGAATGAACAAATAAATTTAATATCTGTCAAATTAGTAAATTGTATTATATGTTTTATTAGGAAGAGTGAAAAAAATATGCGGGGAAATACTTGCATATCGATTGACATTCGTTGATGTCTTTTGTACTGTTAATTATAATAAATGATTTTTTTTTTCAAAATTTATTGATGCAGTTATTTTTAGTTACAAATACTTAACTGCTTTTAAATTTTGCTGGAATTTTTAACCAAGTCCTTGTTAGTTTAGTGTTATCAGCAGAAGTAGCAATAAGTACGAGGTGAGTGGCGTGATGGCAGGCGAGGGCTGGTCAGCGCGGCTGCGGTGCTGCGCCGGCGGCCGCAGGCTCCAGTGAAAGCCCACTTTCATCGGAGTGGGGCAGTACGCCACTACCACGAGAACAACAAAAGTGAACGTCGTTGCGTGCGCGTGCGACGCCGTGAGTCGGCGAGTGGCCGCCGTGACAGTACGTTCCGGAGCGTGAGTCGCGCGTCTTGTGCGAACCGTGATCTCGTGATGACCAGGTGGTGGATGGTGGTGCTGCTGGCGAGCGCGGCGGCGGCGGGCGGCCGCCTGCCCCGCACCTCGCCGCCCGCGCCGGCGCCTGCGCCCGCGCCCTCTGCTTTGCCAAGATTGCCTCAGAGGAACCTTACCCTTGCCTCCAGATCTTCAGTAAGAAACAGGTCAGTGCCTACCCTCACCACTAAACTATTCGACGAAACTCTTACCAATATCATGAAAGTGGTATATCACAGAAATGTCATAATATTGGAATTATATGATTGCCAAAAGCACTAACTCAAAACGTAATAATTAGTACATTCATATCGCGTAAGACGTTTAACGCATATTTATCTTCACGCTGCCCACATGAACCTGCGATGGCAGCTTCTTTCATAACAGTTTGACATAACACATGAAGGAATAGTAAATCAATGAATGGCCTTTTGTTTTGGTAAATTGGTTAGATTCGCTGAAGGTATTATGTGATACTCGAGCAGTCGAGCGGCCGTCCCTTGTTTAGCAAGAGTAAACGCGCAAGCTTTTGTGCACAAAGTTGTCAAGTACGACGACTATAGGTATCGGCGCGGCGTGAAGTCGCTATCAATGAAATACTACGGCCCAGTTTTGAAATGTTTGGTGATATAATATCGAATAACGCAGAACATTATAATTAATTAAAACGAATCTATTTACTTCGGTATATTGTATGGCATAACATTTATTTGGAGAAAGCCAAACTAATCATGTCTAGTAATTACAAAGAAGACTTTTTAGTAACGTGTACTAGCTAGAGGATCAACTACTGTCTTCCATGGAAATATTATAACTACACTGTACGTGTACTATTTACAAATTCCTGTGGGTTGTACTGTATATACTGTTAATTTTGCTATACTGTCCTGTTAAAAGCCTCCTGTTCTACCTCGTATATCAAATTAGCTAAAGTAAAAAAAAACAACTTAAATCTAAATATACTTCTTTCTAATCACAATGGGTAATTCGGTAAAGTCGAAATTAAAATAATTTGTAACACTATAAAATAAACCGATGAGCCAGAAAAAGTTGTCCAGGAACTAACTAGCTAAATAGTCGTGTCTTATCATCGAAAACATTTTTTCAAGTTTAATTGAAGTTGTAACTAAATTATGAATAATTCTCATACACATACATCGAAACTTTATTACATGACGCCACATAACTTGTGTTCTTATTAATATTTTTACGCAACGACAACCAGACGTTAGTTATTAAGTGTGCCTATTGGCAATACTATCGATAACGCTATAAAATCAAAGCAGAGTAGATTTATCACTCTGCGGCTGTTTAACTGCCTACTACTTGGAAATGTGTAACGATGTTGATATAACAACTCACTTGCCTATAATATCTAACCTACTATTAATAAAATTATCATTAAAAAACAAAAAACCCGACTGCAAAAAATAACCACTAACTAAAAAGAAACCAGCTCTATAATTTAATGTGAACGGTATACAGCACTTTTAAGTTTATGCAGGCTGGACAAACAAATACGCTAAAATAAAGCTTAAATAAAGGTATAATTTTCATAATTTTACTGTCAGCGAAATAAAGTTCGCGTCGCGTCGCTGTCCCCGCGAACTATTTAATAAATATTGACATGTAAAAGTGATAAAATTATTCTGATTACAGAATAAACTATTTCATTTAATTTCATATGTATTTACCAAGATAGATACGCAGAAGTTCCGCAAAGTTCACTTCAAATCCACTTCGAAAATAGCCAGACAGCTGGATAGGAACCTGAAATTCCGCCTTACATTCAGCGGAGTTGTAGCTCAGTTGGTAGAGCGTTCGCCTTGCAAGCGAAAGGACACGAGATCGAAGCTCGGCGACTCCATAGATTTCGGTACCATTAATGGTTTTTTTTTTGTTTAATTACTTTATTTTTGTGACATTTGTAGCTCGAAATATTTTTGGTAAACTAATAACACTTTTTTTATCTTTTATTTTAACTTTTGTTGTAACAACATGTAAGAAACTTAAAAGGCTCTAATCAAATTAAAAAACAGTAAGATCTGTAAGTAAGTAACTTACTGTAAACAGTAAGAACCGCGATCGACACTCGGCGCACTCCATTTTTGTTAATACTTTTCGTGTAGCTTCTTTCTGCTTGAAAATAATTTGATAATTAAGTAAGAAACTTAGGAAACTATTTCTAATGAACTGAAAAAGGGGTGGATTCTCCATTTGAACGAATAGTTTTAATTAAAATATTAACAGGCTTCACCGCTAAGGTTTCATCTTAATAAAATAATTATTAAAAAAACCCGACTGCAAAAATAACTACTGACTAAAAAGAGAAAAACAAGTTCTATTATTTAGTGTGAAAAGTATACAGTATACCAAACATTAAAATTAATGCAGGCGGGACAAACAAAATACGCAAATACTGACAGTAGTTTAGTTAGATTTCTACAAAAGGGTTTAATTAATGTTCAACTAATACTTGATACTGATTGTAGATTTGTTTGCCCCGCTTACATTATTTTATTTTGCATGCAATGAAAATATCAAGGATATTCGTAGATATACTTTTTCATTTATTTGGTAGAATTTAGTTTAACATACTCGTAAACTATACACGATATCGGAAAGCCTAATAATTAAAGTCTCGTAAGCTTAAAATCAGGACATAAAGTATGGAATAAGTCTGTTTAGAATTGCATTCCCTGCATAAAAGGAAAATCGATTTTGTCTTAAGGAACATTAATTAACTTCTTTCCTCAATCTTTTGTACTTGAACTAAAAATGCCTAAACAGCCTAGACAGTATCAGAAAGACGTTTCGCTTTTTGACTAACCTTTTAAAGTCATAATCTGTTTTCATACTGAATGTTTGATAAACCTGTACCCTGAGTCCTATACAGCTTCTCTGTAATTTTAAAACTCGGTAATCGAAAACTTGACAATTTATTGAATTTATTGTAGGCATTATCACCAAAATTAGAATATTTATGGTAACGCAATCTGATGGGATATTTAGCAAAACGCTTTTAAAGATTTTAGAATACTATATACCTTTAGAAATAATAATTTTGTAGTTGGTTGTGGAATCCTTCTTTTTTGTAAAGGCCTTTTTGTGAATTTACCTTGCAGTGAGGTATCTTCATATAGACTGGTATTTTTTATTAGTAAAACTTCATGTTTATTTTTTAATTAAGTCGCATAAACAGTATATCTTTCCTAATCAATATTGAAATATTTTCATAACCTATCTCATACCTAAATCGTTTCTAAATATATCTATTATTTTACCGTAAGTAAATAATTATCTAAATAGATACCTAGGTATTCGGAAATATTCAGTCCTGCATAAAGTTTACAGTTACCTACAGCATAAATTAATTTAATGGCATTAAATTGTATAATAAAATTCATCTATACCGCTAGATTTAAATTTATACATAATATACCTGTTTCTATATGTAGGTATATTTTATCGACACGTTCTGATCTCATAACAAACAAAATGACAAATATTAAAACCTGTTTTAATCTTAATACATAATATTAGATCCCATTCATTTAAAATTGAATATAATATCTTCTACACAAATTCGTTTTTAAGTCCATTTACACTTATACGTTTGAATAAGAAACAAGGTTTTTAAGGACAACTAAATTTAAAAAACGTTTGACTCCTGATACGCTATTTTCCGCGTGCGATGTTCTTAAATTTTTAGTATAGTAGTAGAGACAGAGCATACGTGTTACGATCCTAGGTCCTGCCGTTAATGTCCCCAAATGATTAGTTTTTTTCTTAATTATTGTCTAAAGTTATAATACAAAAGCGAAAGTAATTATGTCTCCGTCATCACACTAAGAAGCAATATAGGGCGTTTATGTTCCGTATTTATACAACTTTACATACAGTTATATTGCAGAGCTGCGCATGATCAGTTCTTTAACAAAGCTAACTAGATCGGGCTCCTGCACAAGATGCGTGCAGAACACCACTTTCCACATTTTCTCGCGACATTTCGCTTGTCGTGTTGTTTCATTACATTTTTCTGTAATTCGTACCACTTACAGCGTGAGGTGTCGGTAGACTCGGTACCTGCGGCCGTAGTTTGAAGTAACGTGCTCAACATCATGGCCACATTCACTTCCTCTACCGTATTGTACTGTGCACACTATTGTGGACACAAGCAAGCTTTCAATAATATACATTTAACATTACGAGTTATTCAGCTGAAAAAGTAAGTTTTAATTGTCGATAAATCAAATGACAATAAAATGTTTATAGACCATTTATCCGTATTGCTTTATGTTGTTATTTTACTGCTTTTAAATTTACGTACAACAAGACTTAAAAAACAACAGATGTTTGCTTAATCACGCATCTTCATTAAGGAAAATTCACGAAATTATATTATTTATTTGTTGACATTCTACGGCTCTTGCCGAAACAAACTTATATAAAATTAACGCAACCATGGCGTCAAGCGGTGACCGATAATACCTAATACTAATCTGACTTTATAATGATGTATGCAAGATTTATACCGAGCCGAGCCGCTGTAGAGTTCCTCCAGCAACACTCGCGCTAGCGTGGCGGCGACGCGCCCGCCTCGAGCTGCGGTGATGAAACATTCACGCCGATCGCAAATATTCAGTTAAATTGCTCTTATTACACTTCGTAATGAATGCCAAATTATTGTTAAATTACACACACCTAAACATAAATAGTAGCTGCTTACCGTTCAGCAACGTTCAGTCAATGACTACAAAGACACTAATCCACTTTTTGAATTTCTGTAAAGCGCTTAAGTATTAGTAATTTACCCGCCTTGTTAGCCTTTCTAGAACGAATATGTTGTTGGGCGGTTCCTTCTAAGCTCCGAGTACAAACAGGTGGACGATAGAGCAGCTTGCGTTCGAAACGAGATCAAGGTCACACACCGGTATTGTTGCTATTCTAACGCTAATTACGAGTTCTAATATCTACGATACGAGCACTGTTTAACGGCGTGTGTATATCATACGTGCGACCTACAACCTTACACTACTACTTACGGTGCTTCACGCAATAGCTGCGCCTGCCATCTCCACTCGGGTACCTAATGAATGGATTCGATATGCAGCCTGTCGCATCGCATCTCCGTTCTCGAAGGGACACTCGGCCGGCCAAGGACGCTAATCGGGCGAATGTATGGCATGCAGTAGATGAACTTTGCTGGTCTAAAAATACATAATATATTATACAAAGAGTTTTGAGTGCAAGCGGCCTTTAGTGTGCCTCCCTCGCGGGGCATGTTGGCGGAGCGCGGCGTGGTACACCGAGCACCGGCCACCGCCGCGTAAATGTCAATGCCAATACGTTATACAGGAAGAGGTCTGGGCGTACTTCGATGTCGCCGACAGTATCTATCTATAACAAGGACACTTGGCTCGACGAGGATATGTGTATTATATTGCATTGTACCAAGCTCAACACAACATAGTCTGTAATAACAAAAGTATATGTTACTAAAATGTTCATTCCAATCGCAGTTAATGTCAGCTTGTGTCTCTGACATCTGTTTATTTAATAATTAGGACATCCATACTTGCTAACCTAGATGCATGTTAATCACACAAACACGTTGAACTTCTACATTAGGCTTAACGTATAAGTATTATATCATTAGATATGTTGTAATATTGTCAAAGCCTTTCAATAAAAATATACAACAAACCTTAGCAATATAGGGAGGTAGGCTCACAAACCAGTCTGACCTTTACATTGTACCTAATAATTATATTATGATGAAGGATCTTTACATCACATCTAGCTAAGCCCTGGGGCTTCACCCACGTTACTTCTGCTCCTAATGGTCATAGTGTAATGTTCTTTAGCCTTGTACCTTTCTTCGATTAAATGGTCTTTAGAACACAAAAAATGCAACATGAACCAGAGTTGCTGGAAATTTACGTAAGCAACTAACCAAACAAATCTTACAGCTTAAATAATGTGGATATAAGGTGCGAAATAAAAAAATATCGTTGTAATATAAATCAAATTAATACACGACACAAAGATCTTTTAGATATTTTGAAAAACAAATTACGATCACAACAGACTTATTTAGCGAAAGTAATAAGTAATATAAATAGCCATCCGTCACACCGTTTAGACAGCACATTCTCATGTTGGCACATGCACGATGTTAGACATACCAGAGGCTTGCGCATGCGTGCACGCATGAGTCTCAGATGACACTTGCATGGAACTATTATAATGCATATTTTGAGTTTCACAAACATACGCGTGTAGGAAGAAAGAAAGAGCGAAATTTATTTTTAATTTTGAAAAAAAGGTTCTCTTGTTATGGGTACTTTTCTTTACAAAATCGAAACAGTGTTTATATTGTGATTTATATTAAAATTGTGATATACTCAAGTAAAGCCCACGTATTTAATTACAGCTGTTTTCATAATCGCCCACTAACTTAGGTGCGCTCTTGAATGTGTTTTTGCGGGTCGGTAAAAAATAATTAATGTCTCTAATTAGTTAACTTTTTCGGTCAACAATAATAATATCTAATATCTATTGTCATTTTTGTTAATATTTTTTCAATCAGGCTCGACAGTCTCCTCGTTTTACAAATAAATGTCAAACTATGGTGGCAGGAAAAAGTAAAATGAATGTCTCTTTATTACCTACCTACTTAGTTATTTTTTCGAGCATGACAAACGTGTCAAATGTAGATGAAAATTAATTGCCGAGACTTGGTTATTTAATTCATAAACAACGATAGTCAACTATTTAGGCGGTAATGTTTAGATTATCTAGACTTTTTAAATGACTCTCAAAATTTCTAAATTTCTTAGGTACGTTAACGCACATTTACGTTCTATTGAATTAAAAACGTTTTTTAATCTAGTCTCGTGAATTAACGTTTAAAGTTTTATATTTCCTTTTTGGGGTAGAAAACTAGTGATCGACTTTACACGTGTTGAGGTCTGGAATTCTTCTCCCTTTTGTCGTAGCCGTAACTTCGGTGCGAATCTTCTGCTGAACTCTACGTAAACACAAAATATTAAAACGACCTTCATCAGTTTCTCACCTAATACTGCCTTTATAAGACGTTATTATAAAAGCTTTCTTTGTTCATGCACTTTAAATCAAACTAATTTTAAAAGTCTTATTGTCTCAATGTAACTTTCACATATTTCTTTACTTACGTAATTTTATTAAATAAAAACTGTGCTGCCACTTAAAGTAACGAGTCTGTTGCAGAAGTGGAAGAGGACGCCGCTTTACAGCGTGTAATGCGCCTTCTCCCTTCTTCTTGAGAATCGTAGTTTAGGGGGAGGTGGTAGGCCTCGTAATCTAATACACGTATGATACCTCGATGATTTCCTAGACTTGTAGTAACGCTGGTCCCACTCTACTTACGACTAATTGTTTAGATTTTTCTTTCGTGTTCAATCTGCAATAATACATCAACAGATAGCACATCTCTGTCAGCTTACGTAAAACGAGGAACCTATGTAACCATAATCATAGTAGGTTACAATTATGTGTTATTGTTTAGTAAAACCACTTACTTTACTTGTATAATCGTGTTATAAGTTATAACACCACTGTTATCGCATGTAATACCTTCTTGATTGCTAACATCCTATTACAAATAGTGTTCCATTTACTTTATCATCGGCTTTTAAGACAAGAATAAACATGTGTGACGCATGACTGGACGTGTGAATGTTCAGTGATGCGCGTTTTGTTCTAGTATGTAGGTAATTTGTTGTATTATGATTAAGTGTCAAAAGCTGTACGTACCTACTCTAAAACAGTTTTGGAAATCTATAGATGAAATGTTGTTGATTTGTTAGTATTGTAAAGTACCTACTGAATATGTTTGAATCACGGGCAAAATCCTGCCTATACAGGAAACAGAGTTACAATTTTTTGGTATTGTAAAGCAATAAAGAAGTTTGTCAAACGTCTTTAGCAGAACACAGTTAAGTTTCACAATATTAATTAGCCGAGTGGTCTGAATGGGCTACCGGTTTCAAGCGTTTGTTATTCCGAACACAAATCAAGTCGAATGTGCAGTACTTACGCTTGTATTGCAGCGCTCCTAATCGCCAGTCGCCGCGTTTACGTAACTCCTTCGATTGTAGGGCGGAAGCCTACTTATGGTAATATCGACTCACAGCCGTATGTCTATTTCCATTGACATGTTTCAATGTAGAATGACATCTCGAGCACCAGTGTGGGAGGCAATGGTCGTTCAACACCGCTAAAGGATTTTTTGTTACATAAATAGAGCAAAGCGAATGTGTTTTGTGTACTTAGTTAATGGTAGCTGCCGTATTTGTTACTAGACAAAATAAATTAGACCTTCAGACTGGCTTTATGATCGTTAGAATAAATGTATTAAATTGGAAACTACTTTGAGAGAATACGTATAGGTTTGATTACGTGCAGCTTTGCTCTGCGGTTTTGCTCGTTTAGTTTTCTGCCAAGGCAAATAACGTGATGTTATAGTCTATAAAGGCTATTTATAGCTATTTAACATCACGATACTTGCCTTGACAGGTAGCCTATAATAAAGCTTCGCCGAGAATCGGGTAATCAAACGTCGGTAAAATTTGTTTTTCTACTCCGACAGGTGTAAGTAGAAACAGAGATAAGCAATATCAAATGAACACTCCAGCTTCATGACCATTATAATAGATAATATTCTGCACTTCTTCTTCATACATATGATTATCCTATCAGAGTAGGCCTCTGAAGTGACTTAACAGACCCTTGATATTTTCTCACGTGTGCTGGTTTCCTCACGATGATTTCCTTCACCGATTTAAGAAAGCAGGTGCGTGCCGGGATTTGGACCCAGAACCTCTGACTTGGCAGTCCAATGGTCTTACCACTAAGCTATCACAGCTTTTTATTAGTTCTTTGAATACTTTACAAACAATCTACTATTTACCTTACCCTTAGGCAAGTTAAAACTCTCTCGATTCACACGTCAATGAAAATAATGGTGTGATTCCTTTGTATTCGTTTTATATTTAAATATAATAAGTTATGAATATTCATGTCTATGCTAATGCTTAAAATCAGTCGTAACATGAGAACTTTCAACTTTTTACGTTACTTTCATTCACGTATTTACTTAAGTTACTAGCCTTCTCGTATTACTTCAAATCCTTCTTTACAACCGGTTCACACATGGACTCCGTTTTGCTGGATCGTTTTGTACCAACTGATGATTTTTACTGTATCTTGCAATAAGTCGTGCAAACATCCTCATACGCCATCAATAAAAAAGAACGTGTCCGATAAAACGGAAACGGATACCGTGTGTGAACAAGTCAACATTATCAAAAACATTGTAAACACTTAAGATTACTATTTACATCTAAAGGATATGAATGATCCAATCGCCTGGTACTCGGTTATTGTAAACAGTTTGGCAGCACACATGTATGTTTACATGTGTGCTGTAATTCACTTATATGACCTTTGGAAATACTAATTTGCTGCGAAGTTACAAGTGGCTGAGATTCTGGCGCCCACGTCTAACGGCCATAACACACCCATTTAAAAATATTGCTTATTTATTGTTATGTCTAGGGATTTTATCTGTAATTAAATATCAGCATATGTTTTTAATTCCTCTTGTTAGTTAAAATGACGAAAATGGTAAAGTTTGACAAGCTTAAGTAGCTTCTAATCGGAAAATTATGTTGCTTTGTATTGTTTATGCGATTCTAGAGAACATAGTAGGTATTCTTGTTGGATCATTTATTTTATCACTCATAACTAGCCTTAGCAGGCACAACACATGAGTCACTTATTTATCAGAATACTAAATGAATCCTAAATTTAAAAATAGTTTTGCGACACATATATGGGAAACACGAGTGTTTACGTGTTTTTAGTTGTTTTGGTAGACATCAATGTTTTCTTTGCTACGCACATTGAACACGTTTTGTAGTTTACCTTCAATTTGTAAGTGAAAAGTAATTAATGTCAAAAGATGTGGAAAAGCAAGCGGAAACTTAGACTCGTAGGACAGTCTCCGTCGTTCACATGTCCGTCCATAACAACGTCGATTGAAAGACTAATCTTAAGAACGTCATACAATGTTAATTAACAACACTCACATTTTAATTATTAATTAATTAAATCCCCGATGATTTACAGAAATGATTGGCGATTTATAGCCGACGTGACAGTAAATGAACGCCATTTTGTTACCTTGAATTCGAGTTACGTATAAAGTATTAAAAACCATTTATATTATAAATCAAGTATAGGTTCGTATTAATGTGCGTTATTGCTACCGACGATTGATAACGCAACTTTATGAGGCCTTTAATAGCTTGGAAGGGGAAGACAAACGTTCTGAGAATGTTAATAATTAATTTGGTGTTCTTACGAACTGCGGAGGTTAAGAAAGAAAAACTTAGTTGTCTACACTAGCTGTTCTTCTGAATCTACAAAGCAGCTGTATGCAGCGGGAAGTAACGACGTTATGTACTATGTAGAACATAAAACATTTCATGTAAGCTACATCATTGAAAATACGCACGGAATTTTGAAGTGATTTATGTTAATGATGAATGATTCATTAGGAATTGGTTTATATGTACGTTTAGGTAAATACGTCGGTATTGTAAAAGGGCGATCTTGGGGTGTGGCGCTAGTGTATTATAAAGCTGAAAATTTGGTTTAAGGAGGTAAATTTAAGAATTAGTAGATAAAAAAAAATATAAATTATTACAGAACTTGCAATGATGGGCATGTGTAGTGGGCTTTATCATTAGGAATTAATATGACACCAAATATATGGTAATATTGATGTTCCATGAGCTATTTTTGAATCTGATTACCTTGACAAACCTTAAAGCTATTTAAAAATAGTACCTTATCCTATTTGAGAACATTTGGTGCCGTCAAAAGTGTAACAAATATGTAATTATACAATGTGCACATTTTACGATCCTACAGTAAAATATTTTAGCACTTAATAATACTACGGAACAATAAAATGGCGCTAAACGAGCAACTCTACAACATAATAGCTTATTTAACCTCAAAATTAAAAGTCATTGTGAACGGAAATATTGTTTGGTAGTTAAACCATTCGTTTTTGTAACAAACCATATTAATTGGTAATTATTTAATCAGAATCCAACATCTTACTGATGGTGAAGGCAAGGACACAGCTCTTTGTAAAAATTGCTTTAAACTTATCGTGTTTTCTTGACAACGCGACATTACTCAATGTTTGAATACCGAACAGGCTTTGTTATTTATATTGTTATCAACACAAACGTTTTAATTAAAATATTGCAATATCTAAAACCACACCGTACTGAAACAGACCACACAAGATCACAATTACATTCACAGATATTTATAGGCAGAAATTGACAAAAATTAATATTTTAATTTATTCATAAAGCAATATTTTCAATACAAATAAATCATGAGATTATAAAACAATTTTATAAAGGTAACATAGTTAATTTTCATCATCAACAAAGTCATTAACATCTAATGCATAATATATCCACGATAAACCAACGAGAATCGAGTTACGAGTCGGCTGTCGAAATGATGTCGAACATAATTTCTTAAATTGCGTTCGACGAAAGCCGATTTCGTCACAAGTGTTAGTGCTCAGAGTCGGACACGACAATTCGTGCCAACAATTGTTTAAACACTTGTATTTGTTCACAACGAGCCATAACTGTGAGACAAATTGTCGCAACGTCTCAAACTCTCCCGAAAGCTCCACCTCACACGACGTCATCAATCAGTTCAATAAACGACCTAATAAACCACTACTCTTTTATCGAAGTGTTGATAAAGCACGGCAGTCAACAATATCTTAGATATCGCTAATACATACATAAATCACAATTATATGTGTAATGTGGCCGCTACTCGCTGCAGTCAGGTTCTATAAAGCTCGAGGGGATTAAATTTCAAAACTGGCGACCTTCAACCATCAGATTATCTAAACTTTTACATTCGACAGACCGACAACTGACTGAATGGAGGCTGCTACAGCAAATTGAGTTGACATTGTGTGACTGACCCGCTTGAGTAACTCACGAATGTTATGCATTTTTCGTTCAATACTCGTACATAATTCGCGACAATGCCGCGATTCATCTGCCGGCTCTTCTTGTGTAAGAATAGCAGAAATGTGTAAGTGACTACGTACTCGCTCGGGTTATTTATTGTCTCGGGTGAATATCCTCATCTGCAAGTCTAACTTACTGTATTTAAATAGTAAAGCCTACAATATCTTCAAGTGCTCGCTGCATTACAGTAACAACATACTGTCAGATGAACTTCTTTCAATATTGCAACAGAGTAAAAATAAAATAAAATATTAAAATAAAATGCAAATGAGAGTCACAAGTCATTGAAATTTTATTTTGCAAATTAGCTAGCGACAAAATATATTGCTAATAAAGATGTTTTGTTTACAAATACCGTTGGAAGTGGAAAGTCAACGCACTGTATCTGCGATTGACCTTTTCTCCGTGCGGTCAACCGATGAATACTTATGAGTTTACACAATATTAATTGATATTGACAGATGAGCATCATTTGGGCTAGTTTCTGGTGTAAGTATGGTGGCGAGGCCTCCTCACGCACGCGGTTTCGTTATCGGTTCACAAAGTTCACGCTGCCGCGATGACGCCCGCTTTACCCACTATCCGCGGCCCACCCTTGACCTCTTCTATTCGAGGTCGATTTCTTTCAATTCTTCTTCGTTTGGCGTTTGGAGCATTAAATAACAAACGTAACCAAATGTATAATTAGGTATTTTCTATAAAACCGTGACATTTAAGTGATTAGCAGTCAAGTCTTGCGGCTTGTGTTGTCTGATAACAAGTGAACACCGCCCGGTCTCGTGTACCGGTGGTACTTGCACACTGGTTCTTGAATTAGCACCTATTAACGGAACTAAACTATTGGAACAATGTCCTTCATAAGGTTGTTGGTGTGGCAACATTCACAGTGCTTGACGATTAAACTAATAATACAGACATACTATATCCGCTTCTAGTGGTTTTGCTTGCTGGTTAATAGTTTGTATAGCTACGATAATTGTGCAGAGAAACGGGTCAAGTGCGTGTTTCATAGACGTTATGGTGGCTTCGAGTTATATGTTAAAAGTAACTGAAAGATCTTTAGTGTATCTATTTATTTGCATGTTCTGTCAGACTTAAGATACTTTAAATAACACAGTTATCTGGGTAGGTACTTACGTGATAAGTCTTGCGTTATTTTCAGGTAATTCAAAGATAACGTAATATAATCCTTATGACATCCATGCACTAGAACAGACATAACGGTGAGAAAGATGGTTCGTGCGCGGTGGTCGGCAGCGATGCGAGGCGGTGGCGATTTATTGCTAATAATTGTACAATAACTACAATGTGTATTGTTTTATGGTATGCGATACTGACTGAGCGGCCAGCGCGCGGCGTGGCCGGCCATCTGACCTCGAGCCCGCCTTACATAGATTCGATAACAATACGATTGTTGAAAACTTAAATTATGTTCTCTAAGTTACGCCAAGGAAGGTTATTTCGATCGTATCGCTGTATGAAAATTGTTGGCTCCATATTTGTACTGCTTATCTACTTCCATACAATTCCTAATAATAATAATGGACAGATTATTTTTATGTTCCCAGATTGTTACCTCGTTAATTAGCTCATTTAAGCATATTTTCTTTTGTAGAGTGGTTCGAGACACATTTTTATTTGAACTTTAATACTATTAATGAGGTCGTGCTCTGGTATGGATGGTCGCTGATACTTAAGGATGCCAAACCTTCGACAAATTCTAATTATCGCTTGTTTCTAAGTTTCTATGCAAACCTTGCAAACGATCCCAATCAAAATGATAACGACTTCTAGTTGCGAGATATTAGCCAAAATACAAGTTTCCAGATATGGCGGGAAGTGGCCGGTATTTATAGGTTTACTCTTTATCTATGGTTGAGTGACCTTCCGCTGAGAAAATACGAAGACGGCACCGGCATCAAATATACATAGGTATAAACGATTTCTAGAAGATATTTTTAATGACGTAATCTTGCTTATTTACATCCCAAAAAGATGACGATTTACAATGTCCATTTCAGAATATAATTCACGTTTAAATCAATAGTAGAGTTTTTATTGGCTTCTGAGTACGAGTTAGTATTATGTCTGTGACATTAATTTGCTCTGCTTGATTTACGTTTCAATGAAGGATGACTAAAATAAAGTAAGTAGTAAGTAGGTAATGGATAAAGACACTCCCGTGAACACAGTGAAAGGTCGTTCAAATTCCTATAGAGTAGGTTACAAATATTTCATTATAATGTTGATGTCATTAACACCCGCCAAGTCTTAGATAATCAAGCCATCCGAAGCTATAGATTACGCTATACATTATACCTACATATTATTAAGTAATGTTACAAATCATTCGACCCTTTTATCTATTTCTGTAAAGTTCACAAAAAAATCTAGTTTCTCGGTGTTAAAACACTTGTTGTGTAAGTGGTTTTCACTTTGTCAATTGATACAACACAATCAATTTAACGTAGTTTAAGAATTAAACTGACTTTAATGTGATAGTAAATTTCGATAACATCTAATGATCTTATACAATAGTGCGAAACTTTTTATTGACTTTCTTAGGTTTGGCATTGTTGATAGAATTGGAAAATAAACAACGTAATGATAGGAAGGTGCCGGAGCGTGTACCCGCGATACCTGGGTGTACGCAGGCCGCCACGCAACCGGCGCGGGCGCAGCGAGGCCTCTCCGGCCCACTACCACACAAATTGCCTCTTTTTGTGATCTACAATAGCCGTAAAGACTGCGTAACTGAGAGGAAAACTGTTATCTCTAATTAAGATTGTGTACAATCGAAAACATATTTCTTTATGAAATGTAGCGCGTCTAATCGCTATTTAGGTACGCTAACCTCGCAGTCTCGGTGCATTTTCATTTATTTATTTTATCGTGTATTTCATAATGAAACATTTAATGAATTAATTATGATAGCCCATTTCCCACGCTTGACTCTAAATACTCGATAATTCTTTAATGATATGTGATACGTGCTAGAAAAACTGTATGAAATTATATTTAATGTTCAACCTGTTTCAGTTTTGCCATATTAATCATGAGTTGAGATAAATAGACAGTTGCGGCGAGCTAGTTAATTGTGCAATAGTGCGATTAGCTAATTACAAGTAGGTATCTTGGCGTATCCGCGATAGTTTCGCACTCAGCCCGGTTTCTAGTGCGGCACCTAGCCGCGAGTCGCTGGTCGGCTTTGCATCGAACGACATTACAATCGGTGCTAGGTCTTACGACATCGCATGAAAAAACCATGCAATGCACACAGTGTGAGCCGGCGGTAAATGCTCCAGATATTGTAATCTTAACTAATAATATTATACGAGGATTTCTTGTGCAGTGGGCGCAGTGCTATAATTAATATGAAATCAATTTCATTGCAATTAAAGCATTGCAATAAAAATACTTTTTGTGTTTATTTTATTGTTCTGACTTCTTTTTTGGATGAAACAATCACGAAACTTTAGTTAACATTATATAATAGGATCACAGAACAAGTTCAACAACATGATTTGATATAAATCTGAGCTCTACATGGGCGTACCAACAAATTGGATCACTTGATCACTCGTACAGTTTGTGATTGTTAGGAAAGCTGTCACATTTCTCTATAATAGCCGCATAGTTACGACACCGGTGAGTCGCTGCCCACTGATAGCCAGCGAAGGAAACTTACGTAAACCTATCCAGGAAACTGTTTCTTATAGTGTATGACTACGTAAATATGTTAATCTATCAATTGTATCTATTTGAAAGGGTACTTTCATTTACATTCGATACGAGGTAATTTGATATGTATTCGGTCGATGCGATAATTTAGGATAAAATGTTTTGATACTTCAACTTCGTTACTATTTGACTCACACCGAAAAAAATATATGAAATACTTAGATCTAGGTCCCACCTTCTTGAATTTCGAAGATGCTAATCTCGTTGAAAAGTTTCATGAAGAAACGATTAAATGACGATATTTGACACTTAAAGACGTAGATTATGGTTTAACTAAAACACTTTGTCTGAAATGGCAGTTACAGTTTCGCACTGAGGCAACGCGGCGGGCGCAGCTATGAAAAATGTATTAGATGGAAAGCAATGCGCTACGGTTACAACAAATAAATAACAACATACTCGTATTTTATTCTTTAAATTAAAATTGAATCCGATTATCCTTCTATTTAAGTTATTATTACGCGTATTTTTGTCACAATTTTTATTGTTTCTCGTAGTTTTGAGTTTAAGATCTGAAATACGATTTTGTCCTAAAAGTTAATAATTCAAAACTGACCGAGGCATTAAACCAATACTGGTCGCAGCTTCAAGATCTTTTATTAACCAGCTAATATTTTTCCCTGTAGACTATTCGTAGTTATTTAACATAAATAAGGTCATAAATCGTTTAAATCTGCGAAATATGAAGTAAGCTGGTTTGTCGCGAAGGCTGGAGAGCCTGCGTGTCGTCGCCGCGGCGTCAACACGTGCGACGCAAGGCTAAGGTGATATTTACTTACATACATTTCGTCATTTGCTTATTGCTATAACATAATTTACAATTTGCTTCTTACTGGCCCTCTATTCCTAGTCTGTTGTGTTGTTTTGTAGAGGCACTGTGAAAACCCGAATGGCCGTGCCCGTTTTTGCACAACCTTGTTTATTTGCCATATAAAGAGCCACCGAGATAATTAAACAGATAAAAAAATTAACTTTGAGTAAAACAACGCGATAAGGAAATGACCTAACAATGATTGAACTGCTGAAGTGAAAATCTTAGTTTTTCCATTTTCTCCGCTGGGATAAAATGCATAACGCATTTCCTCCAACTCGGAGGGGTACCTATGTAGGACTGTCGGGAGCTAAGAGACTCCCGGTATACCCACTAAAAACCCCCAGCGTCAAGCCATCTTACCTCAACCATAATGTAGATATTAAAATAAATGTCAAAGAAAAAAGTTTCAAGTCTCAACAAAGATTTACAGTAACTTCTTACACACAGTTACATAGCATTGTACAAAATCGAATCGTAATGTTGCATAACAACTGACAAATTTTATTACCATGATCTAGTTTCTAGTAATAGCTACAAAACTTCAAGTTATTGGTATCCACTTCGGCCTATCCGATGACGTTACTTTTGTCTCTCAAATACCGTTGTACGATGTACCTGTGCTATCATTTATCATCATCAGGCTCGTATAACCCACAGTTGGACATTGGCCGCCTTTTGTTTAGGTATTCCATTCTCTTTCATTTCAATGATAGCAACGGAAACCATAAATCAAAAGTAATTGATTCAGAAGTACCGAATACTTATTAAATTTCACTAGCTATTTGTCATTGAACTAACTACTTACCATGTAAATGTCATCATTCATTGCATTGAACTTATCTACCGAGATACGAGTACGTGATCATTATGTACGCGCAGTTATTTCAGACACGTTATAAGCTGCATCGTGCGCACCAAATGGCCGAGTAATTGGATATTCATATAAAATAGATCGGCAATTGAGTTCCCACTAAATTTGATAGTAATAAAAGTTAGTTCAATATGACTCTTCTTTTATAGAGTGCCATTTTACACTGACCTCCACAAGAAATCAACCGCTCTATCGATTGCTCCTATTGAAATCAATGTTTAAAAGTTTTAGCTCTTGAACGATTTTGTCTATAACATCAATGGGCTTTAACTGCTTCATATAAACATCTAATAGGTGTCGCAATAACACTCGATCATTTAAAAATGAGTAAACATTAATCGAATTTATAAATGTTGCGCAGTAGGTGCGTGAAGATATGGCCACAATATAAGACCTTGTGCGGATCAGTAGAAAGAAGTATAACACATTGTTTATTTATACCTCCATTGATAGATACTCTATCAACAGAATAGAGTTTGTTATTCGATTTATTTCTAAATAGGCCTCACGGTCAATTTTTTGTTTCTTCTCTATTCGTGTGGAGTTGTCTGCGAGGCATTGTAACCATACGCTACCAGCAGAACACAAAGAAAAAAAAAACACTTAGACTTATTTTTAAGCTATAAAAAGAAATTTCCGACTCAGACTAGCCTTTTACTTACAACTTTAAGATCAAATCAGTTATCACGACTAATGCTGAACTGCATTCAACGTAATCGTGAACTCTACTAACTTATCTGACTTAAATCTTCACGTGGCAAACAGGTCAACAGTACTCCGTTATGTTTAAAGTTGTCTGCTATTTTATAGCATAGATGTCTAGACAACCCCTAAACACTCAGTTCAAGAAAAAACAAATACATGTAGACTTTTCCGTTAGGAATTAAAAATGCCTCAGTAAAAAGTAGAGTCGTGTTTTATCAAATATCTCAGTAGATCCAGTTACTTATTTTGACTAGTATATCTAAACAGGCACGTCTGCATTGCGTGCCTGATCAGATGCCATGATTACCATACACCAAGCACAGTCGTTGTACAGATTACACGCATCATGAACTAACAACCTTTCAAAATCTTGCTCAAATCACTAAGAAAACGTGATGCAATACACATTTCATTTACTATTAGCTATTAGTTCGAACTATCATAATTATCGAGCTGAACGATTTTCTGTAAGCTTTATGTGGCTATTATAAACAATATACTTCCTATTGTGCAGTAGATTGCTTTATAGAGTACCTAAGCCAGTGCTGTTAGTAATATGTTTCTCTATAGTGGAGAATAGTAAAGTTGTGTAACCTCAATAAAATAATATTTCGTTTAAGTATTAAACCATGCCTTTATATTTAGTAATTCTCCTACATCAAATTTTTAATTATTATAGTAATCAAAAGGTTACATATGAAATATTAAGCATCAATTAATGTAGGATGTACCATTAAAAAGATGTTTCAGAAAAACTTACTTTAGGTAAATTCCAAACAATTACATTGATCATTCTAGGTGCGTCTAACTCTTAGACATAATATTGCATAGAACTAAGTTCCATGGCCATAAAAATGCTGACTTCAAATCTTGGGAAAAGGACAACACAAGGCAGATAAAACACGTATCAAAAGATGGAAGGATCTATCTCCGTAATCTCTGTTACATCACCATATAAAGTTTATTTTTTTTCTCAATCGGAATTCCATCAAATTGCTTATTATATTTGCTTCCCAACGGATGCGGTGTTGCGCTGCTATATCCTATGCAGCAAATGTTTTACAAATTCAATATAATGTGAATCATTCGACCGGTTCCGTGGATTAGATTTTATGTTCTTTAAATATCGTTTGGCAAAATCTTTATTAAATTATTCATCTATCTACAAAAGGTTATTAGACTTGTGTTAGTAATGCTAGACTCTCGACAGTTTTATGGGCGTAAATGATAAAATTTCAGATATTACTTAAGGTAGGTATCGTAGTGAAAATTAATGTTCGTTAAACCGTAACGACACTTAATTAAAACAAGTAATAACACGGGCAGCGTAGTTGTTGATAGTACGGTATACTAAGTGGTTTGAATCAATCAGTTACACAGCTGTCGTGGCCCACTGCTGGATGTGGACCTCTACCAAGTTACGCCATACCACCCGCTACCAAGAAAGAGTTGTCACAATCAAATTAACGTATTGTCTTTATTCTTAAACAACGAACTATGTGACCCGCGCTACCGACGCGCGAAGCAGAAAGCTCTAAGCGATTGCTACATAGTCGTGATTATTTTGTAATAATCAGAATATATTTATTGAAATAATTTGTTTTGACATAGTTAAGTCCGTAAATTAATCATCACTGACACGATTATAAGTACATTCATATTAATTTATTCTAAATCGTACATTGGTTAGAGCTGTGCGGTAGAATCCGCGTTAGAACCTTTTTGTGGATGTATCTTGAAACAAGAGATTTAGTATGCACCTATTCTAATTGAACTCACGTAAATAAAGTCACTTGCAACATTTATTTATTCCCTATTTTGAAAATCTTTTTTTATTTCGTATAGTATTAAAACAGGTTAACATATTTAGATAAAAAAGTAATAGCAGGTCAAGCGACCTTGATCGCCCTGTTCGCGAGTTTAATAACCCAGGGATCACCCTGGGGAAGTTAATAACCCAATATCACTTAAAAACCATGCATTTCTATTTGTGATATTTTGTATGCGATGCATCTCAAATGTTTTGGAAATAAAATTGTTTAACACAAGTCCACTTCACTGGTGAAAGTCTTAAACATAAATTATTTTAATCACCGTCAATCATTGCAAATTTGTAGGTTAAGAAAATTGTGTATAAGAAACGACCAAATGAAAAGGTTTTACGAAGTAAATTGTGTACATTGGAAAGAGAAATATTCAAGACACGACGTGGTGAGACAAGCGTACAAGTTAAACAAGAATTACTATTCCTTACAACTAAAGGTTTCCTAAGAGAGCACCTAATAGGCATTGCCGCTAATTAGGGCATGAACCACGAGGTGACGCAAGTGGTCGAAGGAGATATGGCGACAACCACAATTATCGAGGAGACCCAGCTACACGCTCGTGACTGTTTTGCAGAATAACTCGCATTCATTAGGCTTGTATTAGGGCTGAGGCCGAAGCTAGTGTTAAGGGACTATCAAAGAGGGAACAACAGATGCAGTGTGTCACAATTCTGCAATTCTTACTACAACTACTAGATGATCGGTATTCTCGATCTCTGAGGCAAGAGTGATCCGTAAATGAGTTGTTGAAGTTCGAGTTTGAAGTCCGTGTTACGCGATTTGAATGTCCGCGGAACATCCGACACTATAAAATACGTAAACATGGTCCAGAAATATTTTTTTGTAGCTACGGTACGTGTAAGTTCCTCCAATACCAGTAGTGTTTCCCGCCGGCTAAATGCAGATGTTTTTCACTGCGGACATGATTACGCCAACGGACTTTCCACTACCAACGTTAATTAGACAAGTCTTTTAATATTAATTAGCATAATTAAGTGTTATCGCTTTTACATTAAGCATGAAAAGGTTTTATAACGTTCAATTTGTTCACGTAATCAAGGTGCATGGCAATCTTTAACTAAAGCATTCTACTTTTAATTAGGCTTCGGGACTTAATAGCTGTGAAAGTTCATTAATCGATTGCTCGAGGCTTTAATGGCACCCTAATCTAATCCACTCTATTCATAGTCATCACTATGTTAAAGAAACTTTGCCAATTTGGGTTTTGTTGATGAACTGACTATAAGTTATCACTGTATCAGGATCTGTTTTGTACTTGACGCCAGATAGTAGGAGTCGACCTTCGCGGGTTAAAGACAAACGATTGTCAGTGATGCGGCTGCATTAAAAAGGGAATGATTGTGGAAACGCTGAGCGGCAGTCACGTTTGCCTCGGTTCCCATCGACGGCGCAGGCTCACGACAGCGCCTCCCGCATCCTCACGACTCGTCAGTGCCTAACAGTAATTTGCTTATCGTACTTATAAATTGAATTAATATACTTCGTTTTACACTTGCTTTAGAACATTTGGCTACATCTATAATGCGTTTGTCCATTTCAAAAAGGTAGACTTTAAACAATTAATTTCAAAAGAGTCGAAAAAATCGTTGTCAACGTAATAAAGTCGTGATAATTCGTTTCTATATGAAAATTCACAACCTTTAATCATTCAAAAAGGTTAATGTTTATCCTTTTTGTGGAGAAAAAGTCTTCACCTTGAAAAATTATACACTCGCAATTATATTGTCTCCAAAGAGTCATTCGTTAGTTTTATTGCCACTTCAACTTACAAGCATTCAGTTATTAACTGATAATTATCAATTACTTGTAGAAAAAGTCTAATATGTCGACTGCCAAGGCCTTGCACTATATCTAACTAAAAGATGTGAATGGATTTTTGTTTTTTTTTACACTTGGAATTATTCAGAGTGACGAGGCCGGTCGCCGTCGCCGCGCTAACATGTCGGGCAGACGTGATCCGATCGCCACTAAGATCACAATGTAGTTAATGCTGAGCTATCTAGTTCAATGACGAGTTTTTCTAATTACCTTCATGTCTATACAGCCAGTTGGCAAATCTACATATGTACACAGCGTCAGGAGCGCGGGTAGGTACAGAACAACACGGAAATCAATGTGTCGTACATAAGGTCACTTGTTTGAGTTGCCACCTCGCTCGCTGTTCGGTAAAAGTTAGTTGCATAGGAACTTTTTATTCGCATACTTGTACTGGTTGAGCTATATAAAGGTTTTAATAAAAAACAAATGCAAACTATAAAAATAACAGGTTAATACCGTGTACGTAACTCTCGCATAAAATTCAACGCGGTCTTTATTCATTTTATCGGAGATTGTTCTACGTGCATTACTTCATACGCGACTCGTTCTTTTAAAAAATGTTTCTGATAGCAATTCCAGATCTTTTACAAAAGGATAAAAGTAAGACTCTAAACTGAAACGCTCGAGATTTCGAAAGTAAATCCGCTATAATTAACATATGAACATAGTTGTGAGTTAGGCCAACTTTAACAATTTGTAATATCTTAAGTACTGCAAATTATACATCTGTTGCTTATAAATGTATAATGATTACTTTTGAGGTAATCGCACGGATACAGACTTTATTATAAGTATCTTTAGCTACAACAATGCTGTTCTGCAGTGAATTGTACAAGTCGCGCAAATTGTGGGGCATAATGTTCGATACTGGATCTAGTAACACTGGTTACACTGAAATGATGACACCACACAATTTAAGTGTTATTTAGGTGTTACTCAATGTTGAGGTACCTAATTTAAATTCCTCTTTACCGGATAAGGAATGAAATGTGAAGACAAATAACTCGCAAACTGAAGCTCGCTAATGTTACATATATGGGTCCAAGAAGTGGGTATTTAAATGTTTCCAGTGAAGACCGCGCTGAGCCTAATTTACCGCAGCATCGCTACGGATGCGACGGCGAGCTTCAATTAATGAGAAATGAACAGATCACCTAATAGTTTGTGAAATGTACGTAACACTATAATTATTCAAAGCACCTTTTCCACTTTTTTCTTTGAATTTATTACGAAATTAGGTACCATAAACATGCAAGGCGAGCCTAGAAAATACCTGGCAGCTAATTAAACATTCGAAACGTAGGACAAAATGCTGCAAATTACAGTCACTACTAGGCCGATACCCGCGATCCAGGTGATTAAGTAAATATCTAGAGATTTGTGCGCTGTTACTATTTAATAGCTGTCAGACCTATAATCATATCGGCCACAATTATTTATATGTCGGAAAACGACTAGGATTAGGGTCTCACTTCACGAAATGTACAAACATAATTATACGAATTTTCCGCAACCAACCGACAAATTCGTACTTTAAACTCTACTTATTGCTAAACATATTAATTTCCTACCCATTTTAATATTGACACTATTTCAAAATCAATTACTTAGAAATACTCGACTCATTGGGCAACTTCGAAAATATTAACAAAAAATATTATTGGTATGACAATCTAGGTAGATTTTTTGCGAAGTATTAATCGAATTGGGTTCTCACTTCCTGGTGTATTATAATGTAATACTTGTCTATTTCTGTATCAATTACCTTTTTATCTTAAATGCCAAATGGCGTGTACCGGACACAACCACTAAAAGATTGATGGCTGATAGCCAGACATAATTAAGTCAATACACTTGTCAAAATACTGTTATTTTATCACTTTACTCTTTCATCTACTCTAAAAACAAACAAACATACAAGTTATAAATAATTACCGATTTTAAAAGCCACATAATTCACGCTCCTGTCTAGGTATAACTAGGGACTAACGCCTTGTGGTCGACTTAATTGCGTCTTGAAAAACATTACGTATTAATAAATATACCACAAACGCCAGAATATAACTCAGATACCTTGAAGCCATTCAATTAAGCTTTCAATTTTAAACATGTGTTTGACGAAAACGGCCAAAACCACCATTATGGCGGTTTCTAATAAATTCTGCATCCTTTTTTCATATTTTTTGCCTATTTTAGGTGCAAAAGCAAAGTAGTTCACTTTAACATAAAGGATTGGCCAAGGGCCTGCACTGCGACCCTCACTAGTAAAGAATCGAACTCTACCAGTCTCTACCAAACTGACAAAATTAAGCAGAGCATTACTTTTGAACTTATATTGAATAAACGAGTTTCAATTCGATCTAATAAATATCCATAAAACCATAAATAAACTCGCTTATACTTTTAAAGATTTCCAACGAAACTGTTACTACATATGGGTAATTTGATTTCAAGGTACTTATATCGCGTTAATTACGGAGTAGTTAATATGCTTCGGAATTCGGCTCAAGTCACTTAAAAGCTCAAAGCCTGCGTTTAAGAATATGCCTACTTGCTTAAGTACCGTAGGTAGCAGGCACTCGGGCAGAGACTGAATACCTTTCGCGTCCTCGGCCGCGTAGTACAGCAAGTGATGAGTTAGACGCGCCATAAATTATGTGAGCTAAAACGAATAACCGACAAATTACAATTAAGATTCGTAAGTGATAATAAACACTCATGCCCTGCCAATTATCATTTGAGCAAAGTCTGCCGCATGAATTGCTGAAATAATTATTACTATTAATCCAACTTCACTTGAGACAATAGTGACCAAGTTTCTTATTTTTGTAATTTGAACCGAGTTAGATGCGCATTATATGTAAATTATGCTCACTTTGATGTTCCATGGTCTACTTCCCACTAGCCTCCTTAATGCCTCTTCTAAAAGCCGTTTTATTTACATGTCATGTGGCGCGGCAACTCATTTACGAAAACGCAATTTGATAACGCACATTACGGCCTGCACCTACTCGAGACAATCATTACAACTTCATAGGTAATATTGATGTAAGCTAATTGTGCTTTAAGCACATCAAATTATCCCTTATCCCATAATTATTATAAAAACATAGTTTTACGATCGTTCTCGATAGACGTCAATTTGCACGTGTCATTTGCATACAAATCGAGTGGTTTGATCGTCAACGTCTTGAATATCGAATAAATGAACTATAAATATTCAACTCACATCAATAGTGACAAAATATAAATCAAAATTGTTATTTACGCCCACATCGGACGGATTTTAGAGAATTCGAGGTCTGAACACACATATATACACACGAATACGATATATTCGTATTCAGTTAGTCGTAATACTAGGATGACATTTTTAAGTTATTTTGATTGCGTCGAAACGAAACCAAATAATGCAAAGCACTTTATGAACGTATAGGCAAGCAATACAAATGTTATTGTAACTCATCTTAACATTGAACATGACAGAATGATTTCGAAACAAACATTTCAATGAACGAGCGAGCATCGTGACGATTGATGTTAAGGACAGTCTTTCCTATTCATATGTGAGATGGCGCTCTACGATAACGTCGGGACAATACATTGAAGCAGCTGCGTTAACAGTAATTGTAAATAAATTAATCTAATCTCATCACAATTTGCAGAAAATAACATTAAATACTCTAAGATTAAATACACGGCAAAAATGCACATTAGGCTATTCAATTTTAATCAAGATGTTGGAAACAAAGCGTTTCCAAACAATCTTCACGCTTTGGGAACTCATTACTGTATCTAACATAACATCAGACTTAAGGCCAAGTGCGTTACTGAGGCGGCCCTCGCCCCTTACATAACCATTGTCACAGCTATTGACAGCCGATTGTATAACGCCGAGCGCCGAACCGCCGAACCGTCGAACTGCCGAACCGTCGTCGAACCGCCGAACTCCACCAATACTGTAACACCGCAAACCTCGGAGAACACGATTGTTTCATTCAGAACTGTGGCTAATTTACCAAGTTCCGTACAAGTGTCTTATAATGATGTATGCCACTAATCAAGGAAGTGGAGTTATTAACAATATATGTGCTATTTGTTAATCCTAAGCTTAATTGTCGGTTTCACAGTTTGTTTTGTGAACCGCAATTCCGTAGTTTCTAGTCTCCGGTGTAATGATACCCGGTGGGATTCGGTAGCCTAAGTTATTATTACTTTAATAACAGTTTACAATACGTAATTTATCATAAGTAGCAGGTTTATTATAATGTACTTTCCATAGCGGGCTGCGAATGCGAACAGAACCAGATAACACGCGCCATTCTATGCGTACTAGAGACGGGACTATATTTACGCGGCGTTTAGAAAGATTTCTCCCGAGGTAACGAATTCCCAAGCTATTGTGTGATGAAAATGAACTTTCGCTGCGTGGTCATTATCGCGATGCCCGAAGACCTCAATAGGCGACACAATGTGTTGCGACATCTGTACTGAATAAATTATTTGAATCCAATGTCAAGTTGTGAATGTTCGTATGATTATCCCATTACTCTGATACTGATTCTATTGATCTCGAATAACGAGCCAATTTTATTCGAAAACGAACATAAAGCTTGTGCAATAAGATATTATCAGATGAGTTAAGATGTAAGGGCAGTTAATATCGATAGTAATATAAGGCAGCAAGTAGACAGAAATGCAAATATTTATTCAAATATGTTGATGCCATAACCGATATGAAAGTAATGTTGTCAAGCCCTTACTTGTTGAATTGGACGATGTTCGATTTCACAAGTAATATTACTAAATATTAGGCAAATATTCTTATGCGCAAACGTGTAAAATTATTGGTTTTGTAAAATGTCACAGATATGTTATGATATATTTACTTATGCTGACAAATGCGTATATTAATATGTTTTATGTTTTTAAATATTCAGAGGTTATTGAATAAATTATTCATATCACATTCGATTACAAGTTTAGAAATTATCTTAAGAATTTTGACTTGATAAGTTGATAATCTCTACATTTTCTTTCATCCTGGAACTTACAAATGCGTAAAATTTTGGAAATGTAATATTTTTTTTTGGTACCTATATCTAGTCACATATCAACATACTTTCAACTTTAAACTACCGATAGCACAAGTAACAAACAAAAACAAAACAAATCAAACTCGTTACCAATTAATAAGGTTTTATATCACATGTTAAGAATTGTCAATGTAATAAATAGAGTGTAGTGAACAATATGACAGGGCGAGTTGTGAAGCCGGCGTGGACAGACAGTGACGGTGTTTGCCAACGCAGTACCAGCAGGTTGCGCAAGCCGAGCTTCCACTCGCCTACGACTTGTGGCCACTAAGACCGCTGACGCGGAAGCGGCGCATGCTATCTGACTTACATTACTCAATATAGGCCACCGGCGCATAACTAGTGCAACTAAATGCCACGCAGCACCAGAGAATGCTTTTATGTAAACCTGCACCGTTTTCACCGACTTGTAACGTAACTTTATCTTCTCGGTACATGCTCGATTTGTTGTACAATACTTAATGTAAGCCAGTTACTTGACTTAACAAGATAAACTTTACGCCTCACGTACAGATATTTATTGAGCTTCTAAATAAACATTACTTATTCTACAAAAGACATGAACAATTTCGACATTAATTCTATACAAAATATTATTATGGTTGTCGTTCTTTTAATACTATTAAAGCTGTCACTGTGGCCCCACACTTTTGACTTGTTTTAATGAGGGACCTGTCAACCAATCGCCATCAAGATAATATTATATCAATTGCTATTTGCCCACATATATAGGTACCTAATATACATAAATAAAATACGTTCTACCTGTGCCTGTATGCGTTTTAAATGACTTAGCGTTATAATTATATCCGAGGCTATGTTTTTTTTTTCAACTTCTTAAATTTTACTTTCGTATTTTAAAAAATATAACTCTTAATTCTAATTTCCTGGCAGGATGAAGCAGCCGCATACATAATACCATGCACTTAAATAGTAATTAAGTATATAATAGATATTGCATTAAAGAAATTTACGATTTTTACTTAGAACATTAATGTATTAAATAAAATGTAATGTTTATAGCCTAGCGTGTTTAAGTTACGGGTATTGATGCATCACATTCCAACCGCACGAAGACTTCAGCTAACACTTTAATCTTAATGAGTTATCGTAAATATCCATGCAAATGGATCCCTTGGCCCGTAAAGGTTACAATTTGTAACTGCGATGCGAGAGCCGCTTAATACCTCGTCGCTTACATTGCAATATTATTTAAGATGTCTTTGGAGGTTAATTGTAAACGTTAACCGTATAAAATGGCCGACAGTTCAAGTACTAATCGTTACTAGAACTAGAACATATCAATATATAATAGTCAGTTTTAATATGCAGTTGAATTGGTCACAGTTAATCAATGGACGGCGGCGACTAAATTGTTCAAAGGATTTAATTTTGTTTTCATTTGGACCAAGCCATGTTTGGTGTTGTCTGTCATGTGGTTTATTTAGTAGGTGAGTTATTTTAATGACTACTTCAAGATTGGGGCGGGGCGACATTAGACAAACATTTTTATAGTCTAGTTAATATTTCAGTGGATAGCAAAGACGTGAATAACTTGGTGCACGGTAGCGCAACGCCAAGACGAGCTATCGCTTGGCTCGTCTCGGGGTAAGGGCACTATTTTCTTTCTTTTTACCTGAATACTACTGTCTAAAAATGCGAACTAATGAAAAAATCTAGTAACTTAGTACAATGCACAATTGCTATAAAGATTGAATAGTTGTAAATTCTCCTTCTATATAGAGCTGTAGATGAAATTTATAATTAATAGTGGCAAGTTATAAAGTGCGTCGCTAATGTGTCATTTCCCAGGCTAATTAGACCCTCGAGAGAAACTCTCGCCGTCCGATCGGTTTCCTGTGGGCAGGTGTCAACAGACAATTACGTTTCTAAACCATTTTAGTCAAATTTACGATTTCGTTTTGTCTTTCTTTAGAAGTACCTATTATCAAATTTTGACTGACTAGTATTTTCTTAACACTTAGTAAGTAGTAGATGTTTTTTCGTCAATATTGTTCGTAACTGTTTAAGTATTTATTTTCTTCGTGCAATATTGTACAAAGTTATCAGAACGCAATTATATTTCACATAAATCTATCCTCGTAAAACATTATTGGTATTCTAACCAACTTTATACAACTGTTGCAATGTTTTTATTTCGCCATACAAATTCTATATTCAGTGACTTTAATCCATTAGCACATTCTTATCATCGAAATAAATTTAATACAAATGTAATACACGCTCTCATAATTTATTTGAAATGCCACCAAAGTGCGAAGTGCTGAGAAAATGCGTGTTTTTATAGCAAATCAGGCTTGCTCTTCGTCTCGAAGTGCCTGCAGCGATTGTTGAAAATGTACCAAGGTGGTCTAGCGATCATTCTAATCTTTCTATTTTTGGCTCGGCCTGCCATAATATACGTACGATTAAATCGGGACGACAGAATAAATAATCATGAGTATGTAGCCTGTTCACATAAGCCGTACTTTGATGTCAATCATTATAAAGACTGTTGTGTCAACGAATATGTTCATTCGCGATCAGGTGTATGTAAGTGGAACATAAATAAATAAATAGCAGCGTGTACCGACAGATTGTGATCGCTGTCAAACTCCTTGTAAATAGTGGTTTCAGGGCGATTCGGTACATACATGTACTGCTATACTTACGTTTGAAGTCGGTCGCAGAGGGGCTTCTTGCCCACTTAGGCTTAAACTGTTAAATTACCTAAAAATACTTTTAAGACATCACCTTATCAGTTTCCGCTTGATTAAATGCGCCTGATCCCCATTCCTTGCAAGCATTACTTTTACAATATTTAATGCATGACATTAATTCGTTCTTGTGAATCTTTTATAGTAGCTGTACCTAGTCTAACAGGACAAGTTTGACAACCACAACAAAGCAGTTGAGATAATAACGCGTATTACGACTTCACATGCCGAAACACGATAGTATTCGCTATTACTCGCACGAATGCTTTATGCTCGATCACAGTTCACTCACCTTTCTAAATACTGCGCAAATCGAAGCCAGCCAGACTGACCATTTGGCAACAAGTTGTTTTAGACAACCTGCCATATAAGATACTTTATAAATACTTAAAACCGTAACAAACACGCCAATAAATTTATACCATTTCATGTTAAGAGTTTATTAAAACGAATAATAATAAACATTCGTACTCAAAGTCCGTGAATGGCTAATTAAAATACTAATTAGGTACTGAATAAATAATATTTAATAACGAACATTGACTAGTACTTATACATAGTTAGCATTTATTTATAAATTATATTTATGTAATTTGCTTTCTGACAAATTGTTTTAATTTTTCAGTAAATTTGTTGTGGTTCACTGCCTATAGCTTGCATAGTTTAGCGTAAACGTTTAATTAATTAATAATATTTATTATTACTTTATTGAGGTTTTATTACATTACTATAATTTCAGAGTACAAAATTTTAATTCCATACCTATCCAAACATAAGAATTAGAATCAATCGTAATCATCCGATAGTTTATTCGAGTTGAGTAAATCCGCGGCGGATGAAACCTTGGGTAATCTAAATGTGAAATTAAAAAAACAATAAACAATGCAGGCGGTTAGAAAATAACAACAATGATACGAGCGGTTCTCGCTGGTACCTTGCCTATTAATTAGAAAAACGAGATACTGGCGCTTCCGGTAAACTTTGTGCAAAGGTTACTCGAGATGTTAACAAATATACTGTTGTGTCCGCTGGTACTCGACACTTTTAATATAACATCCTTATTTGACGAGTCACTGAAGAGTCGCGGAGTGTAACAATAACTACAAGAGCCGCAAAAACCTTGCACTCAAGATCTCCTTATTATTCTTTTAGCCTATAATGTCCATATCATATTATTTGCAAAAGCCGTTTGGAGGAACGAAAGGATTTTAAATTATGAAAAAGTTTAATTTTAAAAAAATAACCTATAAGTAGAGCAAGACATGAGACACAATAGCACATATCCTTGTGTTTTAAATTCAAATTCACAATTAGTTATCGAAATTGTCAGTTACCGTGCAAAAACTAATACGAACAATTGAGGAGAGCGATTTCTGCATGAATTTACCAGATAGTGCAGGGTCGCTGTATTTTCTCGGTCAAGGCGGACAGTCAATAAAAACCCGGCCCGGTACAAAAATACTTACTAAAGACATATTATTTAAAACTTTTTTGGAATTCAAAGAAAATTACTGAAATTTTGTTCGCTTAAACCACTACTAGCCTTGTTATACGGCTACTTGGCAAAATACCTTTCATTGTGAAACCGGGCGATCCGCTAAATGTCCACTTCAAACTTTCACTACAGGGAAAGGGCTTTTATCGATCCTATAAGTACGAGTACACGCCGCCGATTGCATCGATTCAAAATATCCAATCTAGTTTACCTCGCAGCACACTGGCCATTTATCTAACATTGAATCAAAATTATAACAAATGTCAATCACACAAACGAAAATTAATAGCTAAATCATTCTCGAAATATCCTTGAAAACACATATTTGAGCATTACGAATCATATATGCGTGACATAAATGTACAATTCCATAAATTAAGAACATATCTAAATAAACGGTTACCATTTCAGTAATCCAAGAATTCGAAATCATATCTTGCAACGCATATGCGACCCATACGCAATAATAACGATTTGGGTCGCTAAATAAAAATAAAGAAGTTAATGTATTCGAGTTCTCTCTGAAACAGATCTGTGTTACAGACATGTGGCCGTCACTGGTACGTTTATTTGTAATAAAGTGCATTCAGATAGCAAGATTTGGATAGCGCACCGTCCGTACTCCTACTTGATATTGTATATGGTTTCGCTTTCAGTTAACAGAGCGCCGCGTCATCCATTCCGTCCATCAACAGCAGATCGTGTGCTGCGCTGACCACGAAGCAGTTAGTTCTCTCAGCATTAGTGAACACACCTACATCCTCAATTTAAGCAATTACGTAATAATAGTAATATTATGTCCCCGCGTTACATAAACTATCGATATAGTAATTATGAGTGTACTCTCATTCACAGGCTGTAGGAGGTAGGTGTGAGTAAACACAAACTTCTGGCGTCAGCTCTGCGATCAGCTTGTCCAAAGATTCGAGTTAAGGAACTGGTTTTAAAAAGTGGTTTCATACCGTAAAATAGGACGTTGAACTTTTTGTTCCAATCACATTATGTAATCCACAACAAGATATTAATTTGTTTTCTCTCCATTACTGGGTCATAATCATAACAAAATAAACTTTACACATTAAGATGTAATAAATATCCTAAGCCTACGATTTTATTATTATTTAATAGGCGTATGTGTAAGTACTGTCATCGAATTAAAAACATAATTTACATGAAAGCAAAATAAGGAAACAATTAATTATTATTTTATCAGCCCTGAAGGAAAACTAGTTTATTAAATGACTTTGTCACGAAACGGTATCATTTATTTTGGGTCTAAAAATGTCAAGAACAGCGCAAGTTTCGTTAAGTACATTCATAGCGTGACAAGTAACGCACATGACAATATCAAAGTGCGTGCTAACAACGCTCAGTGCGTCTCAAATATTTGATTGTTGACAATGTTTGTTTTAAGTAGGTAGTACTTATTCGCTTGCGTAAGTGCCTGCTGGAGTAGTTGGTAATAATGTTTTAGTTTGAGCGGAACTGACAAATTAAATTGAGTATTTATTTCATTGTAACTGGTTCTAGTGGTAATTTAGAATTAGTTATTGTAGGTCATTGTAGACATCGGGCAGTAGGAAATCACAGACCCTAACCTCATCGCTTAGGGGAATAGTTGAGGAAGGTCGATGTCACTCAACAGTGTGTCACGCTTCCACAATTAGAATCATATTAAATTACAGGCAGGCTCTCTGGTGTCATGATATAAACTGATCGACTTATCTGTCCAAGTTGCGCCGGTTCATGGTTGCGAAACGTCATACGCTGATTCGTTGAGTGTGCGTTGCGTCTTGTTTCTTACAAATTGACTACTTCTACCCCACGGCGATGCCCGCCCCGTATTTCTCAAACATAATCATTGCATATCCGGGAGCTTTTTATTTCTAAATACTTAAAAGTAACGAAGAGCAAATATTAAATTTAATAACTTGTTATTACGTAAATACAACAATAATAAAATGATATTTTATGAGGTTAAATAAAAAGTAAAATTCGGCCTGTATGATATGTAAATTACGAATGAATCGAAAAGTGTTGTAAAATTAATTAGCATACGTATAGCATTCATAACACGCAAATAATTATTTTAATACACCTTATTTGCTACCTGTTACTAGCTAAAGATGTTGTTCTTATCCAACTTTATATTATTAAGGTACCAATTAAAAGCTGCTCAGATTAGACCTAATTTAAGTTAAAGTTATCATCACTTTTAACGTCTTATATTTCGCTGAAGGAGTCAAGACTGTGTTCTGATAAAAACGAAACTCTATTTTAGCACCACACGCAATCCTTATTCATTTCCATCCATCAATCATTTGAGTCATAAGCCTATTTTTACATTTTACCTGTATTGATAAGATAGCTCCTTAATTAAAACCATACAACCTGACATACAAAAAAAATATGGAAGAAACTCCGCAATTAAATCGCAAAACTTTGTCTTTTTTTGAAAAACAAAGCCCATTGGTTATGTTGATTAAAAAAAGATTTAAATTTAAAGGTCTAAAGTATTCTTGTTTATAGTGCAGCTCTAAAAATATCATAAGTTATTCGTTCGAGATAAATAAACACAAGTCTCACGCTATCATACTTAAAGGTTCCTCCAACTCATAAAATAAAACAGTTGCAGTTGGAACAAGACAGCGCTCTACGTGATGTAGAGCCGCATCTCGCTTCCACACCTTAACGGTCTTGTTTCAAGAGATGTTTGGTAAGTCCTCTGATATGCAAATACCCAAGCTCCCTGATTATTCCAAACCTGAAACTACCTGTGCATCGCATCTTAAATAACGAGACCTTCAAGAAATCCGAATTAATTATCTTAATATTAATATCACAGCTATGAGTAACCTATTGGGTCTGAGTTAATTGATTTTATGCTTCCATAGATCACAATTTAACAAGCGTTGCATGTTTGACAGTGAGCGTATGATCTAAATAAAGGTCAGTCAAGAAGAGTCGAGGCGATCTCAGTTTAGATTGGTTTTGTTTACCATATGTTAGGTTTAACCTACATACCTGAGATCCTTGCGCATCGCATTTAAAATACGCTACTCCACTGTAACTCGAGGCGTTAATACTCGCCAAATGGCCGAATACTGAAACGTTAATTAGATTTAAGTCGCCAGTCTCTGTCACTTTGAATTGTAGAGTAGTAATATTTTAGAATGTCTTGAAGGTAAGCTGCGATTTGGATTTATTCACTTTTTTTCGACAATGTCTCAAAGTAGAGTCCGTTTGTGTAGAGTTCCATTTTTTAGGCTTACAGACAACACGGAATTAAAGTTCTTACATGTTTAAATTGTCACCTGAACAATGTGACCAAAACAGTTTTTTTAAGACTTTCGACTTTTTGCTATTGAAATTAAACTACACATTCAATCCCCGTATCGGTCAACATCGGATTGTATGTCAATAGTTTTAAATTTAATGCCGCATAGCAACATCGCCCGCACCGAAGCATAAACTAGTTAATAGGACAGGTATATAATAGGTTTAATATCTTAATTAACTGAGCAACCTTAAACAAACTGGAGTGTGACATGCAGAGGGCCTACTATCATCTCTTGAAGTCAAAATGTTGTAATTGTGAAAGAGAGCCGCCGGTGTACGCCGTGTAGAGCACAGTCTCGCTCCCACGACTGTAACATAACTGTCTTACTTTAAGAGACCCCTGAGACGAGATGTTAACTTGTTAGTTTTGTTACCGCGGGCTAGTTATGCATTGGGCCATCTCTATTATGAAATAATTACACTCATAAATCTGTCATTGACACATATAATTTCACAGTATGTAAACCAGTATACAGAGTGTTTCCAGTTCCCTGCCTGTTTTCGCGGCGCGTCACGAGGCGCGGGCGCAGATGTCACTCGGTTCGATGACATCTATCGTAATCGCGACACAAAACCTAGACTTGCAGTCATTAAATGTTAATTCGCATGTTTCTTATCTGATCATTAAGGTACCTTCACGTTATCATCTTTATTGCCCATTTGTACACGCATGGACATATCACACTACCAATCTAATAAAGATGCAAGCGGGAATGCGGGATTGTAGGATATTAGGAATTCAAATTTCTCAATTTCTTTTTTTATTGACAAATATACAACAGCATGTACAGTTCCATTCAGAAGTATGGAATAGAAGATATCACTCTTGTTACACTAAGATTTGCAGAGTGCCAATGTTAGGAATTATATTAAGATATTCATATTTCTATACATATAAGTACTTGTATCATACAACAAGTACTCGTATGAATAAAAATGTGTGTAGACCAGCTACAGTGTATACTAGTAATGAACAGTAGTGTTAGTGGTGCAGACCTTGTCGGAGTTTGATAAACGGCCGGTAAACACCACTCGCCGACCTCAGCGCGGGCGCGGCTCCACCCAGCGCACTTACCGTGCTCACACTCTCAATGCACACTAATCCAAGTCTTGTATGTACATTATACAATACACACACCTTATTTATGCACACCTTTATATAACTATTAAGCTAATCTATAAAATTACAGCGTTTTATAATTTTTCTAAATGAAAAACTCTCTTGCAACAGCTAGATACTCGCAGATAAAGGTTATTTGTCACCATTCACAACAATAGTGTTTCTTATTTGGTTAAAATTCTGTAGAAAGACAAACAGATAAAATATGCGAGTAAAACCACGACACACAGCTCGTATGACAGCTATATTAATAAAAATAATTTTGGATATTTTTTCGGTTCCCACGGCATGCCGCATAATTTAGCCTCGCCTTCCTATTTGAGTCGAGTATTAGTCTTAACGAGAAGCTTTTATACGTCGTCAATACATCATACTAGCACAGTCTAAATATACTATTGTCATACAGTCGTCCGACGAAGGCGTCTAGACAGGGCAATCGTGCGGGGTGTGAGGGGTGGGACGCGGGAGGGCCGAGCCCGACATGCAAACAAAATAATGTTAGCATGTCGGGACACGTCATTCAGGGCTTACGCGTGTTTGTTTTCGTAATTATTTTATAAAATGGTGCATACGACGTGTGCTGTGAGAGATTGCAAGTCTTCATCTCGTATTAATAAGGATCTGCGGTTTCATCAGCTTCCACGAACAGAAGAAAGGTAAATAAATAATGTTTTGTTATTGTAGAGTGAATACGTAAATTTAATAATAAAAATATTTGTCATACCCGTCAAAGTTGACAACGCCAACAAAAAGGCCGAATGATGGACGGAAAGAAGTATGAATAGGTAGGTACCTGAAGGAAAATGGAAAATCCTGGAAAATGGACGCTAATTAAGTGCTAATTACAAAAATGAAACCTAAATAACTTAAATCTAAAATTATAACAAAGTTTATATTTTTACATGAAAAAATATAGATGAAGAATGAATTTATTAATTTGTATTGTATTTCAATATTTCAGATGTAAGTTATGGGTGGAAGCATGTAAAAGACCGGATTTACTTGAAATGACTTTTAGAAAAATAAAAAATACATTTAACGGAAACAATATTGGGCTCAAATTACTTGAACATCTGAGTTTAGTGGAGTATAATACGAAACTATGTGATTGCTTCCCAGTAAATTTTTTGTTGAAATTATTTATTAGGATGAGGATTTTTTATATAATTAAGTTCAGCAATAGAAATTTCAAATCTATTAAATCTAGAAACCGAAAATATTTGTCAGTTACCCATTTATAATTATTCTTTTATTTAATATTATTCAATTAGTTCTCAGCAAGTTATAATAATATTAGGTTACACTTTTTTTAATGATTATAATGTTAACGATGTTGATTTTTTTTTTTTAGGCTTAAGTTGTTTAATTATTTGTTCTCTATTTTTATTTTATTTTTCACTATTTTTAAATATTTGTAGCCTCCTGTTTGCTCTAAATAAACTGTCTTTCTTTCTTTCTTTCTATCTGCAATAAATAAATAATTTTATTAATATTTTTAATTTTGACAACCCTTGGCGTCGCGATACTGTCAAGTCGTTGTCGGCATTTTTCACAAGATCAAAGGCGTCGGACGACTGTATGATACTTAGACTGTGATACTAGCATGACGTAGGTACCTAGTTTTATAACGTCTTCATCTTATCCTTTCGAGGTAATTAGTTTCAGACATCACCCAGGGGCGTACCAGAATGTTTTTGATTTCCCCTGAAACCCATGAATGATTTTCTTTTTAAGAAAATCGGGCAACCAATATCTGTTAAAGTTAACTCGAATTAATATTTAATTAATTATAAAAATAATCAACATTTTTATGCGTAGTGTTTTACAGTAATGTGTTGTTTGCCATTCTGTTCACCGTTCAAGGTTTAGCTAACTCCAAACAGCCATTGATCAGTCTCTTAATCCCCGCAAACAAACAAGTATTATAAAAACCAGTAAATTCCAATTTATAATCCTACGCTGATTAATGACCCGTGTCAATTCGGTCATAGTAGTTAATAAGATGGCGACTTATATTCTATCAAGATTTACGAGACTAAACTGGGCGAGAATACTGATTCTTCTAAAACTAATCATACAGTCACAAAGTTTTTTATACAGTAAACTAGTTGTTACCCGCGACTACAGATAAAAAATAGATAGTAGCCGATTCTCAGACCTACTGAATGCATATACCAACTTTCGAGAGAATCGGTCCAGCCGTTTCGGAGGAGTACGGTAACTAACATTGTTACACAGGAATTTTATATTTAAGACGTAGCTGTATACATCTTCTCGGGAGCCTACCACTACATGTAAATAAATATTGTTCAAATGTTATGGAAACTGGATGACCTGTTACAGGGCGTAGAGCGGTAACTTGCTCTCAAAGCTGCAATGGTCTGGTTTTAAGAGTTGGTGGTGGGTCTCTTATATTCCCTAATAATATGTCGAATAATAATACGTTTCGTATTAACTTTACACCTCCACAGTGTTTTTCACAAAGTTGAGTCATACCGACTTCAAAGAAAAACTTATTCATAGAAATTCAGGTTATAGTGAGCTTGACATAATACATTTATAATATTCGAATCAAGTGTAATGACCTATGAACTTATTAATAGTTGAATCTATTTGTTTAATTAATTTGATTCTCCGTTGAGGTATTCAACGAACTCATAAAAGAGACATTTACCTATTCATAAAGCTTGTTTATAGATAGATAGGAATAATAAAACTGTTTCTGGTTTTGGCTAACGGTACCGATTATTTGAAATTCAACTTTTAGGTAAATTTCTTAGATATTTGTACCTCGTATAATGCTACAGAATATCCTTTTAAACTTATTGTAATACAGGTAATTTTAGGCAGAAATATCAAGAACTTGTTAAGAAAATGCTTTAAGTCCATTCTTAGCTCATTTTACATTAAAAAATCAATTTTGATCTTGATGTCAACACCGAATAATGTTTAACAAAATTACATGAATAAGCATCGGAATTTATAATTTGTATTGCATATAATAATTTTCTTTGGTCAACATAATTGTGAAATTAAAGTCCGTAACCACGCAATGCAGTTGAAATGCTTTTAAAAAGCCTCACTAGAGGTTAAAGGCTGGCGATTCGCGTTGCGGCACAGATGCAACCTCAAAAGCAAAAACTGTTCTAATTAATTGACATGACAGTGCCGTAATGTACCCCGGAGATATAATCTGTGTCTGAGGCGGCACACGGCCGCAATCTGCCAGCCACCGCTGTGCTCCCAGTGGGAAAAGCCCCGTTGTAGCAGAATGACAATCCGCGTGAAGATGCACTTACCGTGGAACAGAACACCATCGCTCGGTAATCAGGCGTTTCCAAGACCGCGGCAACACCAAGTGTTACGTGATACACTATGTAAGCACGACCTTTTTCTTTAAAGCCTAGTTCACACGGATAATTTGATTATATTAGATTGAAAATTATCATACATAATACGGTATTATGAATGCAAAAAATAGTCATTATTTCATAAACATTTATTTGAGAATATTTCGAAATTTTTGTTCTTCTCTAAATTGAGCAGGTATTTCATATTTTAAAGCTCGTTAATGGTGAAATTACGTAAAAATAACACACCTACAAGTTTTCTCAAAACTTCAATAAGCTCTAGAGAAAGAGTGAAATGTTGTAAAACCTCTAAAATGATGTAACACGGTAAGCGACGCACTATACTGATAATTGTTAAATTATTAATGATTACAACTTATTTGAGTGCCTTGAACAATGAAGTCACGTAAAAATATGTAGTCGTTAGCTCGGACCGTCGGTAACTAGTCTGACAAGAGTACATGTAACATAACGTATGGCAAGAGACACATACACGTTCATTATACAAGTACCGAACATGCACTAATGCGTCAGCTGATCGTTATCATATCACACGAATCGAAACGCGGCTAGCGCGCGCGCTGTTCACTGTTACTACTCTAATAGCTGCACTAACCACAGTGATATAACACTGTTTACTATTACATATTGAAATAAGTGATAATCGTCTAAAAATGCTTGTCGTGGATAGCTTTATTCTATTTTGTTTTACTGCTGCGATTGTAGATGCACTTACGTGAACATAGGAAGCAAGTGTGATTAACATGTAAATGGCACTGGTTGGTTTCCGTCACTGGTTGATTACTTTTATTACTAATGCTTTAAGAAGAAGTCTACAGCAAGTAATGTTTCTAAAGTTAGACGTGGTGTCAGCGTATTGCAGCACAGACAAGTAAACGAATGCAATACATCGTCGCCTGCATACACAACACAAGCGTCGTCATCGGCGATTCGAATCAACTCCCTAATCAGTTAACTCTTGTAATTATAATCAGTTTCACTTTTCCAAGACTCAAATGTTAAATGAATTCGTTTACGATTTCCATAGATGTTACATGATTAAGACCAGTTCCGTATACGAAGAAATGTCAAATGTAATAATTGCGTATCGATGCGTGCCTTCAGACTCTAAGATAGGGAAAGTAAACTGTTGAGGTTGAAAAGCACAAACTTTGCATTGCTAATGTGTATTGAGATTACAAATATGAATATTTACTTGATCAAACATTTTTGACATGAAATAAATTCGACCAGCTGGTGTTGTAAGTGTAATTTAGAATCCCAAGGCTCCAAGTTTATATCGAAATATTTGCTGAACAAACCAAGTACTTACACGGATAAAATTAAAACAATAACGAGGTGTATCTTTATGTTTATAACAAGCTTTATGTATTTCTGTTCTTCCAAAGGTTATTCGCGAACACTCAGTGTATTGACACATAGGCCCTACCTAAGTAAGAAGAGCGAGCACATTCATTAGAAGGACTTCGACTCCTACTTACAGTGCAAATTCAATTGGCTACCTTATCAAGCACACTTACATTCTTCTTAAGGAGTTGCTCGAAATGTATTATAGTTCAGAATCAACATATTTTAACTTATTCGTTCAGCACTGTTTTGTAGCTTGGCCTCGAACGATCGCTATAACAATAAATGAAAAGCTTTTATGAAACAACTTCAACAGATCGCTCGAATTTTACACTAAACTGTTTTATTTCACAATTATTTACAAGTCAAATTATCTGCTGATATTACACTTCTCATGAGAAACAAAAAGCAATGTTCCTGCGACGTTAAGTGACACAGATTTGCAATTAATAATCGGTTATGAGGCGGGCGGTACGTCGAGTGCGCAATGTGCACATGTGCCGATCACACAATCACACACACATTTGTTTCGGTAATTTGTTACGTCAATGTCAATATATCAAGCAGTCAAACATCCCGATAACGTAACGAACTAGATTAATCCGAACTTTTTATAACACACCTGATGTAAGCCACAATTAAAACACAGTGTGTGGATTGGTTGTTTACTTCAGTAACTATAAAATGTACTACGTAATGTCTTTAACTAGGTACACAATTATAATTATTGGTTATTAGTTTATCTACGCATTGGAAACGACTGGTATCGGACCGGACCGATAGGTGACCCAAAAATTATAGGTAGTACCTACTTTAATAGTAAAACCGTAGACTCTACAATGTAGCTTTGATCTTCTCCCGGTAGTTAGAGGCTTGATATGAACAGAAAACAAATTAAACCGTGACTGTTCAGTTACTTGTGCAAAGCTCGCCTGCGACCACCCACGTGCACCACCGGAGTACTAGCTAATTTTAGTATGCAGACGTCAAATGCTATCATTTATCAACTTGTCAGCCTATATCTGCTCAGTGCTTTTGTTCTAACCCAATTCAAAAATGATGCAGGCGTACTATATTCATTAGAAACCGATCAGAATTTTCCTTGGTAATCAATATTTTGGTCCCACTGCAGAGCAATCGCTTCTCTTCGTTCGTTTCATCTCTCTCTCTCTGTGTGTGCAAACTTACATAAGGTATGCATTTTGTTAATTGGGTAAAATATTTATAGGACTTATTGGCTCAAAGCTCGGCATAAAGTTTCAAGTTACAAAACATGTGCTGCACTGAGACGGTTACGAAAATACTTACTTTTTCAACCTTTGGCTTTTCACCAAGGGCAGCTCTCGTGACGTATGGTGCTCGAGTTTTTGCAAATCTGTGCTACCTCCTACCTTAATGCGATTTCGAAATCTGTAATCTGGTGACCAAATCTAAATGTTATGTCTTTTCACTTGGTCATTAATTACACTGATTTAAATATTTTAAAATATATTCGCATAATTTACTGTATACTTAAAATGTATTTTTTTGTTGCAGGTAAAAATCATTTGCTTCACGGACACATTTAAAAGAGACAGCATAAGCGGCACCATTAAACGAGATAACATGACCTACATAAATGTCTGGGGTTTGTTTACCCACGGTGGCTTTCCTTGCCACCTCTAACATTCCGCGACTAGTTCGAAAATGCAGAACCTTGTAAAATGTAATAAACGTTACGTTGCAAAAGGTTAACCGAACATTCAAGAAAAATAGCGTTCTACTTATGTTTGACATACAAGTTGAACAATTACAGCAACTTTATGCGCGACCGTAGTATCTCATATGACTCGGTATTATGGCACAGGCAGTTAATATGACTAGCAACGCTCGTAAACTTGAGTTCGATTGCAATAAATGTGCTCGTAAACACATACTTAGACAATCAGGTACAGTAGTATACATTAACAGATGTTTATTCACGTTTGTTTATTGAAGTCTGATTTTTTAACGGGCGACACTTGTACTGGCAGTCGTCACGACAGTGAGGCTCCCGTTACACGGACAGACTAGCTATAATAAAGGCATCACGAACTAAGCTTAGACTGCAAAGGTCATCAAATCGTCGTCGTTGTTTAAAACTCAAAACTTTTGAAAGTCGATGCTGACCTCAATAATCTTGGAAAATTATTCTTTATGTTCAACTAACGCGATGTTAAATATCAAGTCGGATCTGCGTGAATCCGAGGGATACTCCGCTCATTGTTATCCGAACGTAATTACGAGCCCTTTGTTTTATAGTAAGCAAATTATCTTCCATTTATGTTAGAGGCTTAAGTTTAGCCAGCGGCGGATATAATAAATATGTAGGAGTTGATAACACTTGATGATATACGATAGGTTTGTGGACAGGTGAATGGAACCTACTGGACAGACCATTCTCTTATCCTGACTAATGATTTAATGCTGCATAAATGAAAGTTAAGACAACTTATAATTATTAGTAGAAAATTGAAAATCAAGTTTGACTTTCGTATTTATTCACCGGGTAGGCATGGATCTATTAATAAATTTTATTAATAGTTTTTTTGATGCCTAACTCGATAAAGGAATTAAATTAATATTTGCAAAACTCTTACCTCATACCAGAGATTTTCTAAATTTATAATTAAAGGATTCGACACAAGCTTCAGCTTCATTTCTCTAAACACAAAAACGTCTGTAGTAAAAAACACTTCGCACCAAGGCCTGCTGTCATTATGAAATTGTCAGCTTTGATGTAAAAATAATAGAGCACGTACTTAGTGACCGTAATATCTAGTAGACGTGTCTTTTGTTATTACAAAATAGCTATTAAACAGCGTCGCGATTTTTTTTCGAAGTGATGAAAATTATTTACACACTTATCAATACAATATTTTTATGTTAATTATCGTTATATTGTTGTTTGACATAATAATTATCTTTTCGGCAGTGGTTTTCCCTATTAGAAATTTAATTCTAAATATAAACGAGAAATAAAAATGAGTAAAAACGATAAAGGTGTATTTATGGCGAACACATTGCCTAGTTGCAAGTGATATAGATCCTACTTATTGCAAGTTGACGGTGTGACCTATAGCAAAAAGAAGGTCAATTTGAAAATCAACCTTAGGTACTGGCGATTGTTTGTAATTTGCTCACTAAGCATTTAAAGATGCCGAACACGTACAGAGTGACACTAGGCTCTGTTACCAGCGGACTTAATCTAAAAATAAACTACCAGTAGAAAAACAGTCAGTTTAAACCGAAGAGTAAATGTTTATAAACATTCTCTTTATCGCTCTACAAAAGACATCAACGACAATTTTATGAATTGTCGTTGATGTCTTTTGTAGAGCCTAAATCAACAAAATGAACAAAAGATATGCGAACTTTCCGGCTAAAGATTTGTACATTGAAAATTTCTGAACCGAATAAATTAAAACTTTACTTGGCATTGCAGACAATTCATCATTTGCAGTCATATTTGCTAGTCTGTAGGAGCCAAAATATATAACTCACGTCAATAATATGTTATGCCGGCGTTTCGCGGACATCAGTGCCTTACAAATTTTAGTCACGTATTAATGAATGTGACATTATGTAAGCCCCTTTCTCCGGTGGGCGAGACGTCAATCAACTTCTAACCGATTGTATCGCACGTAGATCCCGCCCCTTCCTAACAAACTATCTTCATCCTATTTCAAAATTAATCTAGTTTGTCATGAGCTAACACGGGCTTACAACATAGTTTAGAATTACATTTCAACAATAGACCACCGTAATAAAGTTATTACTTTTCGTATATGTAACAGCAATTTCTAAAATATTATTTTATAGTCTGTAATTTATTATGACATCATGAGGGCGTAATTCAGAAAAGCCATAATCTGATACGAATAGTTTAAGCAGAGACGCCTGTGTTCTTGCGGGAATGATTTTTTGTAGGAAATTAAATATGTAGTTAGTTAGTTGTCAGGTTAACCACAATTTGATAATTTAAACCTTACCGCAGACTTCAAAGAGATTACAAATCAATATTACAATTATGTCATTTACTAACATGTGATTAGATAAAATCGGGCCAGTCTGAATACAAAACGTGGGGCTCGGGCGCGCGCGGCGGGTGGCGGTGCGGCGCGCGCGGCGACACTGCACATTAATATTAACCATGTGTTAATCTCGCGGCGGCCGCGCACCATACATCTGTGTCGTGTGACCGTATTAGTCAACTCACGAGCCAAATTCTTAAACAGAATCAGATACAATTATTCAGTCGTTATACGATAGAAATATGGCGCGGTACGAATTCTTGCTCGAGAAACGTCAAACATGTCAAACTCGCCACTTATGTCAGGAGTCGTCCGAAGATATTTCAAACAAAAACCCGTCACACAAACGACCGGCAATTAATTTGTAACTTCGTATAGAACAGTGAAAGGCTTTGAGGAAACAATTGTCAAGCTATTATTTACTAAACGGTAGGCAATTAATATGTTGTGGTTGTATAATATTTACATGCTTTCTATTAATATAAACTGTTATCAAATTACAGAAAAGATGTCCCTTTCCCAATTTAATATTCTGAATAAATTAATTTGTACGTGTGATGTAATATACACATACAACTATAATTAAAAGTTACTAAAGCGATATGAATACAAATTGGACCGCCCGCTGCGAGAACAACACAAATGCGATGCGTATTTATCCATTAGTAGCAAAGAACATACCAATATCTTGCAGAATTATACGATCGTCAACACTCCGGTAAGATATTGGATGTGTGATACAAAAATGAATATTGAATGCTGCACGGAAAATCAACGTAAACCAGTCGATTAACAAACACAAAACTTGTCTAAAAGATCCCATAAATCGGAAACGCTTCTCTATATTTAAACGTTTTCCTTGTTTTCATTCAAATATAAGAATTATAAATCATAAGCATAAATTAGTAGTTGACTCAAACTGAATTATCTATTAATTAATAAACATGAAATCGGATCATGTTTATTAATTTAAGCGGCAACTTTACTCCACCTTGCGATCATTTACATCAAAATGTTGCCAAACGCAAACCGTTGCCCACCCGTTGCCCATATTTCGTATTGCATACACCTATAATGTGAGTTGGTTTAGTGTCTAAAGTCTAGACATGTTGTCATTTTATAAAGTTATGGACGGTTACAAAAGCTGCAGTGCAGTACCGATTCATCAACCGAGGACACTTATCTACAAATACAGAACTGCAATAACCAGACGTTGATAAAATCGTAAAATTACTTACAGGCATAACACTTCAAGTGTCCGTAAGCTTTTAAATGTTTCGAAATGTCCACCTGAATAACTTACAGCGGCAATTATTATTATTTCGTTTACGCAAATCTTAATTTTATTAATATGAAGTGTAATTCGGTAACTCATTTTGAACCTTGCGCAGGAAATATTTTTAGATATCTGTAATCAAGTATTACACATTATTTTCTGACTTGTTTCGCTGCTCCTTATTCCTGTGTTCGCCCTAGCAATCTCTACTTTACGAGCTCTCCGTTTCATGAACGACCTCGACTAGACTTTAGATTGTTGACTCTTTTATATGCTTTCACAACATCCTGTCGATTGCGTGCAACTATTTCTAGGAATCATGTTAGATACGCTATTATTTACAATTATTTAGAGCAGGTAAATAAGATAAACTGCTCCTATTGGCACTTATAACGAAACAACTCATTTAACTTCAATTATAGATAAGCTCGAACGAGCTGTTATTTGTATTGCATCATAATTTTACCTACTAATCCTGTAATAACATGCTAATAAAACTGCTTTATGCCAACGTCATATGCCAATGTATTTTTTTGGAACTCACATCTTCGTAAAACCCAAAAGAAATATTGTGGATTTTACAATTTTACCTTTCGAATGCATTGATTTTAGTCTTTTCGTATTACGAATTATAATTAAGGACATAGGTTCGAAAGCTATATTTAATACTTACATAATAAAGTTATCCACCTCATAAAGGAACCGGAACAAAAAGTTCTTAGCTGCCAATTAAATACGACTTTTAGTTTATAAAGTGCATTGCTTCGAATTTTACACGCATTTTCGTGTTTATTTCTGCACGATATTGGCATCCGAAAAAAACGTGCTTTTTTATTTATCTAAAGAAATAATTTTATAATAGGTACAAGCATGAGTGGAGCGCCCAGTCTGGATCTAGTGGTTTAATGTTTGTCGTAGCTATTATTTCTATAAAATCTAAAACAAAGCCAAACATCTCTGGGTGTGAATTGCTAACGTAACAATTTAGGTCTTAAAATTATTTGAGTGAAAAAATAACAGATTTCTAGATATTTTGAATGTTCGGTTACATAATCAGAAAAATATAAAACAATCTTTATGTGAACTCACTTTCTATTTTGACAAAATAACGTTTGTTAATTGTAAACTATTCGCCGTAGTCGCTGTTGTCTTGTTTTCATACTGTTGGTAACATGCACAATGATTGTCATAATGATCCTGCAGTATGTCAAGGCTAAAATCAAATCAAATTAGCTCTGTTTAATTAGGGTTCACTATGTTTTTAGATAGTAGGGACAACATGACCAATGAATGTATTGCCATGGAAACGTGAACCACCAGTGTCAAACATAACTTACACTTTTGGTTATGCGCTGCATGCACATTATGTATGGGCGCCGAATACAACTTGTAGCATGCCTGTGGGCTGTAGTAGAAACACTCACCTCCACATTCTTGCAAACCGAAACTTTTAAACATGTGTGCTTTGTCTGCCCGTTCACATTAGATGCTAGTGAGAGAGAGAGAACTAGCGAGCTTAGAGAATAACGAGTCCAGTGCAAGTTGTCTTAGCAAATATCTAAATCTAGCATTGTAGGTACGAGTCATGGTTTGGTCACCGGCGTCCATACAATATTTACGATGCGTGAGATTACGTGCCTGTGAGGAGCACATTTAACCATCATACCCGGTATTACCTATACAAATGTTGTAATACCAATTAAATCTTCAACACGTTTGAGCAATCTTTTTTAAATCTTATTCCATAAAAAAAATACAAGTGTACCTACGCGCAATTATGTAAACTTGCTTCGTGATCTAATTTCAGCGGCGTGCGTTGAAATGCACAAACTACTCTCATGGTCTTGAAACAATGAAACATTTTACCTGTGGCGGGTGTGGCCGAGTTCGCGAGGGCGCGACCGGCGCTTGTCCCCCATTAAAACTTTAAACCAATGATTAAAGAATCGCAAAACCGCACGTTCAATGAACAACATGTAACCACGTTACTGTAGGCATATTAAGTTATCATGTGACTAAGGCAACAGATTTAAGTTGTCCATATTTTCTAGCTAGTATCTAGGCACATAAACATGACTAAGATTTAATTATTAAATTCGCATTATGATGTGAAAGCAATTATTTAAACGCGATTTATTACTAAAGCTTATGTAATGCAATTAAATAAATAACCTCTTTGTTATTTTGCAGGTTGTAATAATCATAGGTACCTACAACACGCGAGTGTGTGTAGGTAGATACTAAGATACGTAGCATTAAATACGACCGCATGGTCACACGAGGGTCAATATTCACTTGTTTAATCTCAAAGTCGACGTGTGTGCGCGTGTGGTGGTCGATAAGCGAACAAACATCTCTGCACAAGGTCCCTGCGTGTCGCACATGCTATTCCCATGACAAATATTTCTTGTTTTTACTATTACATACTTGTGACATATTCGTGCTCCATTGTCGATTGTATCTTAGGCCAGTCCCAACTAATTATATTTACTCAGATTGTTGTATCTAGTCCTTGTGTTACACTTAATCACTACACTCACTTCAAGTGGCATGCTGGTCGACAACATCCTTGATCGTAGAATCGTAGATCAGTCATATGCAATATTTCAAGCTAGGTCCTAGGTTCTCCTGCCATCACACTTGCATCCTTCATAATGTGCTCTACGCGGGGGTGTAACGGTCGGTTATTCAGTTAATATACCTACTTTTGTTTAATAATACGATCAATTGAGAGAATGAACGGTGGATATAATTTCAGATGACTTATTTTTTTTTTAATGTAGTGAACATTTCCTACAATGCACATTTTACTTGAATCTCGTTAAGTCTTATTCTCTAAAAAACATTTAATATAATTTAGAAAATCTGATATGATTTTAAACACCTAGAAAATGTAAACATTCTTCTAAATGTAAATTTGCATCGGGGCCCGTCTCCGTGCGACGGATCCTGTCGCGGGGGGCAGCGCAACCTACTATACTAGCATCCTAGATTAAATAAACGGGCTTACTGGCTATCGTTGTTTTCTACTAGTTGTCGTTTGGCTACGTAATAATATATTATGTTTTCCATCGACACGACTATACATGCACACCGTTAAAATTAAACTAGTGAAAAAATAAAATAACCTAAACTCCGCGACGGGTCGCGTGGCGGGGCCGTCGCGTTCCTACGAAGCCCAGGCGTGTCCACGTGCGGCTGCCCGTTGCTGGCGCCCGCTTAAAGCAGTTTCAGGCTTTATAACGTATGAAAATTATATCATACCAGCGACCCGCCCCGGTTTCGCACGGATGCCATGCTGATACTAAATATACCTACTAAGTATAGAAAAAATGTGAACGTTGTAAGTAGGTATATAAAAAAATGCGGCCCTCTCCGGCTTCGCCGCAAACGCTACGTCCCGCAATTTTAAATCTGTAATATCTTCGAAAATATTCATTTAAATCTTATGCTGTAAAGGACCATATAAGATCTATATTAAATCAAAAATGTATTTTTATTAAGTTATTTATTTTTGGATAACTATTAATGCTGTATTGGTTAAAATCGCTTTGAAAATTAGCCATTATTTGTCGTAAAAAGTAAATGACAAAAAAATGATATTGTGGGATATCCATAAGATTTAAACCATTGCGAAGTTTTCTGTAGACCTTTTCAATGTGTACAAACAATTAGTACCTACATTATTTCGATAAATCTCGTAAGGTTCTGAGTTCTCATAGGCTGCATTTGCAATGAAAGTGGGGAAAAATAAAAACCTCAAAAATAACAGGAGGTATTTCTCCACTATTTAACGAAAATTATTATACATATAAACCATTGTTTCATTATATCTATTAAAAAAACCGCATCAAAATCCGTTACGTAGTTTTAAAGATTTATAAAGCGGTCGAAGGGACATGAGGATAGAAAAAGCGACTTCCTTTTATACTATGTAGTGATGAACGTTATTCGAATTTGTTACTATACCAAACACACCCGCCTTAAGCGTAGCTTTAGTCGGTATTCAACCTCAGTGCATTTACGATTAGGCCTTGTTTGTGAAAATCTGCTCAGCTATGCTCCAACCGGCTCGTGCTGTTTCCATTGAAACGGAGCGGAGATTTCGAGCATAGTGATTGGTCAATTCGTGCACCGCTAAGCTCATCTCCGCCCCGCTCTGCGTCAGTGAAAACGCGGCCTTATGATTGGTAGGTTTCCTAAAAAAAGTGTGGAAAAGATAGGCATTTTTTTTACCTAGTTTTGTCTCCGGTTGCCAAAGGGAATGTGCATGTGCAGTTTCTACCAAAATGAAAACATTTCCCGTCTTGTACACAATTTTTTATTGTTTACTACATTGAATACAGTAATATTATCATTTAATTATATGAAGACCATCAACTAAAGTTGATACAGACACTCAGACAGATTCATTCAACAGTAAACTTTTACATGAAATAGAAATGATTAGGTACAGTGTACGAAAATACATATTTTAGAACGCGCATTTTCGGTATCGTACTATCGTCATATTAAATAGTTTGAATGATAGGTGTTACGCGCGGTCAGGAAAACCCGAACATTAGATGCGTGAGCAAATTCTTATAAATTAAGAATTCATCTCACGATTTTTTTTTATAGATAAATATACATTCTTTATTTTATTTACAACAACTAAAAAAAAAGTTAGCTAACACTTCTTGATGCAAGAATATGTTAATAATATATATTAGAATAAGTACCTCAATAATTGAGAATTTAATTTCGTTTACAATCACATTATTCTTACGACTAAAGTCAAATGATTATTCATAAATACAGAAGAATGCTGATATTTCGAACGCTGATTAACCGAATCGTCACTTATCCTCGCTCCTAAGCATAAGAAAATTAAATCCAAACAATTCTTGATTTTTATTGTAACAATTTGAATCTCATTGTTGTGTCGTACACATACATTTTAACTGTTATGGTTGAAGAGGCAACACACATTTTTAAAGGTATATATGTATGTTATAGGCAATGTGTACAATGCAGGATTTCTATACATTTCTTGCCTACAACATTCGCGTTTAGCATGGATTATTCGACGTGTTTGTTTGTCCAAATCGACCTCGATCCCAATCAATTCGAATAATCGGCACACTACTATGTCAAAAATTATAATTTCTCTACATTAACACTACTAAATCATCGTTTATCATTCTAAAAATCGAGAATTAGAAATATTATTAAATACATCATAAAGATCTACAATCATTCGAAAAAAATAAAGCGTTATACATCTACATACATACTCTTATAATAAATTTAATAAATCAGTCTCAACAAAAGTAAATAAATTTTGGTTTGTATGAAAGTAAATAATGTTTGAATTAAAGAACACAAAACCTTAAATAATGTTCCCGGCCCGGCCGGAGAACTAAGAGCCGACGATGGTGGGAGAGTTAGGTACACGAACTATCCAAAAATAGGTACGATTAATTAGGTCCCAACAATATATTAGGGATGTAGTGTAGAAACTAGTGCTGATATTTGCCGAAATGTACGATACAATACGTCAGCATTGGCTTGTCCGTCAACAGTGGACTTCACGTCTTCCTTTGTTTTTAACTGGACAGTTGCCACGTCAGCATTGGCTTGTCCGTCAACAGTGGACTTCATGTCTTCCTTTGTTTTTAACTGGACAGTTGCCACGTCAGCATTGGCTTGTCCGTCAACAGTGGACTTCACGTCTTCCTTTGTTTTTAACTGGACAGTTGCCACGTCAGCATTGGCTTGTCCGTCAACAGTGGACTTCACGTCTTCCTTTGTTTTTAACTGGACAGTTGCCACGTCAGCATTGGCTTGTCCGTCAACAGTGGACTTCACGTCTTCCTTTGTTTTTAACTGGACAGTTGCCACGTCAGCATTGGCTTGTCCGTCAACAGTGGACTTCACGTCTTCCTTTGTTTTTAACTGGACAGTTGCCACGTCTGCATTGGCTTGTCCATCAACAGTGAACAACTAGTGCAGGTGCTGCTTTCTTCTATTTCAGCTGGCATGATCTTTCGAACACCAAAGCATAGTTGCAGAAACTCCCTATGGGAAATCTCTCGGTTACCTGTGGAAACCTTGCCGTCATTTGGCTCCTTTTGTTCGCTCGGTGCCACATCACCAATCAGTTCCTCATTAAGTATCGGCACGCCACTCGGTTGGATTTTCATACTCGGTCCGGCCTCTTCTGATTGTTCGATAACAATTGAGTCTGCGTCCTCATTTGGTTGTTGGATTACAGCCGGCACCACGTCGTCTTTGGCTTGTCCGTCAACAGTGGACTTCACGTCTTCCTTTGTTTACAACTGGACAGTTGCCACGTCTGCATTGGCTTGTCCATCAACAGTGGACTTCACGTCTTCCTTTGTTTTCAACTGACCAGTTGCTACGTCAGCATTGGCTTGTCCGTCAACAGTGGACTTCACGTCTTCCTTTGTTTTTAACTGGACAGTTGCCACGTCAGTATTGGCTTGTCCGTCAACAGTGGACTTCACGTCTTCCTTTGTTTTAAACTGGACAGTTGCCACGTCAGCATTGGCTTGTCCGTCAACAGTGGACTTCATGTCTTCCTTTGTTTTCAACTGACCAGTTGCTACGTCAGCATTGGCTTGTCCGTCAACAGTGGACTTCACGTCTTCCTTTGTTTTAAACTGGACAGTTGCCACGTCAGCATTGGCTTGTCCGTCAACAGTGGACTTCATGTCTTCCTTTGTTTTCAACTGACCAGTTGCTACGTCAGCATTGGCTTGTCCATCAACAGTGGACTTCACGTCTTCCTTTGTTTTCAACTGACCAGTTGCCACGTCAGCATTGGCTTGTCCGTCAACAGTGGACTTCACGTCTTCCTTTGTTTTTAACTGGACAGTTGCCATGTCAGCATTGGCTTGTCCGTCAACAGTGGACTTTACGTCTTCCTTTGTTTTTAACTGGACAGTTGCCACGTCAGCATTGGCTTGTCCATCAACAGTGGACTTCACGTCTTCCTTTGTTTTTAACTGACCAGTTGCCACGTCAGCATTGGCTTGTCCGTCAACAGTGGACTTCACGTCTTCCTTTGTTTTTAACTGGACAGTTGCCATGTCAGCATTGGCTTGGTCGTCAACAGTGGACAACTGGTGCAGGTGCTGCTTTCTTCTATTTCAGCTGGCATGATCTTTCGAACACCAAAGCATAGTTGCAGAAACTCCCTATGGGAAATCTCTCGGTTACCTGTGGAAACCTTGCCGTCATTTGGCTTCTTTTGTTCGCTCGGTGCCACATCACCAATCAGTTCCTCATTAAGTATCGGCACGCCACTCGGTTGGATTTTCATACTCGGTCCGGCCTCTTCTGATTGTTCGATAACAATTGAGTCTGCGTCCTCATTTGGTTGTTGGATTACAGCCGGCACCACGTCGTCTTTGGCTTGTCCGTCAACAGTGGACTTCACGTCTTCCTTTGTTTTCAACTGACCAGTTGGTACGTCAGCATTGGCTTGTCCGTCAACAGTGGACTTCACGTCTTCCTTTGTTTTTAACTGGACAGTTGCCACGTCAGCATTGGCTTGTCCGTCAACAGTGGACTTCATGTCTTCCTTTGTTTCCAACTGACCAGTTGCTACGTCAGCATTGGCTTGTCCGTCAACAGTGGACTTCACGTCTTCCTTTGTTTACAACTGGACAGTTGCCACGTCTGCATTGGCTTGTCCATCAACAGTGGACTTCACGTCTTCCTTTGTTTTCAACTGACCAGTTGCTACGTCAGCATTGGCTTGTCCGTCAACAGTGGACTTCACGTCTTCCTTTGTTTTTAACTGGACAGTTGCCACGTCAGCATTGGCTTGTCCGTCAACAGTGGACTTCACGTCTTCCTTTGTTTTAAACTGGACAGTTGCCACGTCAGCATTGGCTTGTCCGTCAACAGTGGACTTCATGTCTTCCTTTGTTTTCAACTGACCAGTTGCTACGTCAGCATTGGCTTGTCCGTCAACAGTGGACTTCACGTCTTCCTTTGTTTTCAACTGACCATTTGCCACGTCAGCATTGGCTTGTCCGTCAACAGTGGACTTCACGTCTTCCTTTGTTTTTAACTGGACAGTTGCCACGTCAGCATTGGCTTGTCCGTCAACAGTGGACTTTACGTCTTCCTTTGTTTACAACTGGACAGTTGCCACGTCTGCATTGGCTTGTCCGTCAACAGTGGACTTCACGTCTTCCTTTGTTTTCAACTGACTAGTTGCTACGTCAGCATTGGCTTGTCCGTCAACAGTGGACTTCACGTCTTCCTTTGTTTTTAACTGGACAGTTGCCACGTCAGCATTGGCTTGTCCGTCAACAGTGGACTTCACGTCTTCCTTTGTTTTAAACTGGACAGTTGCCACGTCAGCATTGGCTTGTCCGTCAACAGTGGACTTCATGTCTTCCTTTGTTTTCAACTGACCAGTTGCTACGTCAGCATTGGCTTGTCCGTCAACAGTGGACTTCACGTCTTCCTTTGTTTTTAACTGGACAGTTGCCACGTCAGCATTGGCTTGTCCGTCAACAGTGGACTTCATGTCTTCCTTTGTTTTCAACTGACCATTTGCCACGTCAGCATTGGCTTGTCCATCAACAGTGAACAACTAGTGCAGGTGCTGCTTTCTTCTATTTCAGCTGGCATGATCTTTCGAACACCAAAGCATAGTTGCAAAAACTCCCTATGGGAAATCTCTCGGTTACCTGTGGAAACCTTGCCGCCATTTGGCTCCTTTTGTTCGCCCGGTGCCACATCACCAATCAGTTCCTCATTAAGTATCGGCACGCCACTCGGTTGGATTTTCATACTCGGTCCGGCCTCTTCTGATTGTTCGATAACAATGGAGTCTGCGTCCTCATTTGGTTGTTGGATTACAGCCGGCACCACGTCGTCTTTGGCTTGTCCGTCAACAGTGGACTTCATGTCTTCCTTTGTTTTCAACTGACCAGTTGGTACGTCAGCATTGGCTTGTCCGTCAACAGTGGACTTCACGTCTTCCTTTGTTTTTAACTGGACAGTTGCCACGTCAGCATTGGCTTGTCCGTCAACAGTGGACTTCATGTCTTCCTTTGTTTTCAACTGACCAGTTGCTACGTCAGCATTGGCTTGTCCGTCAACAGTGGACTTCAAGTCTTCCTTTGTTTTTAACTGGACAGTTGCCACGTCAGCATTGGCTTGTCTGTCAACAGTGGACTTCACGTCTTCCTTTGTTTTAAACTGGACAGTTGCCACGTCAGCATTGGCTTGTCCGTCAACAGTGGACTTCATGTCTTCCTTTGTTTTCAACTGACCAGTTGCTACGTCAGCATTGGCTTGTCCGTCAACAGTGGACTTCACGTCTTCCTTTGTTTTTAACTGGATAGTTGCCACGTCAGCATTGGCTTGTCCGTCAACAGTGGACTTCACGTCATCAACATCTTCCTGCCCTTATCTCATTTCACTTGGGGTCGGTGCAACACGTCTTCTAGACATGTTGCTTAAAGTTTTGGCTATGGTTTTATAGTCGGCCGCCTGCCTGACACTAACCCTCTTTGGGAATGCGATTGTTGGTTGTTTACCCGCCGCCATTCGGGTGACCCAAGGTGCTTGGTACAGTGCACTGGGTCTTAAAGTCCATTAGTCGCCTTTTACGACACCCAGTGGAGGATATGGGGTGGTGCTATTCTTTATATCCGGACACCACACGGAAAGTGGACTTTACGTCTTCCTTTGTTTTCAACTAACCAGTTGCCACGTCAGCATTGGCTTGTCCGTCAACAGTGGACTTCATGTCTTCCTTTGTTTTCAACTGACCAGTTGCTACGTCAGCATTGGCTTGTCCGTCAACAGTGGATTTCACGTCTTCCTTTGTTTTCAACTGGACAGTTGCCACGTCAGCATTGGTTTGTCCGTCAACAGTGGACTTCACGTCTTCCTTTGTTTTCAACTGACCAGTTGCCACGTCAGCATTGACTTGTCCGTCAACAGTTCACTTCACGTCTTATACGAATAAAGCGTTATACATCTACATACATACTCTTATAATAAATTTAATAAATCAGTCTCAACAAAAGTAAATAAATTTTGGTTTGTACGAAAGTAAATAATGTTTGAATTAAAGAACACAAAACCTTAAATAATGTTCCCGGCCCGGCCGGAGAACTAAGAGCCGACGATGGTGGGAGAGTTAGGTACACGAACTATCCAAAAATAGGTACGATTAATTAGGTCCCAACAATATATTAGGGATGTAGTGTAGAAACTAGTGCTGATATTTGCCGAAATCTTGTCTTTGGTAGACTCGTTCAGAAGTATAATATTTATACTCGGAAATACTCTACTTAGTTGCATCAACCGTATACAGCTGCGATCGGAAAATGCTCGGCATTTTACTTTGATTGTGCATAATATATGTCGTGGCCATATTGTAAATTCAATGACTTCACAAAATGCTTTTCATTGGATTTTTATGAAAAACACGAGTGTTTCAGAAAGTGATCAAATTTACGACATGGCCGCGACACATAGACTACGTGTGTACATTGTGGAGAAGAGTTTGAGCGAGATTCTAGCCCAATACACATGTACATCGAAATCGCAATCACATCAACAGGAGAATGAGGAACACTTACGATACCTAAAACAATAATCTAAAGATTTCTATTTACAACTTGTGAGATCATCAAAATATTTGTATATATATTTCTTGCAAGCTGGGAGTGACCACAGGCGTGTGGGCCGCTGTCTTCGCTGGTTCACTTGCTATCATTTTCGTCATTCCCGTCACTTTCGTATTTTCTTTTGAGCCCTTTTTTCACAATCTAAAAAAAAAATATTTAATTAACAAAACGTTTCAATAAAGTTAAAAGGGAAATAACAAAGAGATAAAAAGAACAATTGAATACCTCTAGTGCTGGCTCTTCTTTGGATTCTGCGGGCGTCGTCACGTTCGACGTTCCTGCCGCATCGGTGGAAGTCACCGACGCCGACGTAACGGTCGAAGCGACCGGCGTCATGGTCGTAGTAGCCGACGTCATGGTCTTATTGTCTGAAATAATGGTCGAAGTGGCCGACGTGGCCGAAGTAATGGTGGAAGTGGCCGACGTGATAGTCGAAGTGGCCGACGTGATAGTCGAAGTGGCCGACGTGATAGTCGAAGTGGCCGACGTGATAGTCGAAGTGGCCGACGTGATAGTCGAAGTGGCCGACGTGATAGTCGAAGTGGCCGACGTGATAGTCGAAGTGGCCGACGTGATAGTCGAAGTGGCCGACGTGATAGTCGAAGTGGCCGACGTGATAGTCGAAGTGGCTGACGTGATAGTCGAAGTGGGCGAGGTGATAGTCGAAGTCGGTGAAGTGATGGTCGATGTGGCCTGCGCTCGTAGCCTGGTGGCCCGCGTTCGTGGCTTGATAGCCTGCGTTTGTGGCTTTTTGGCCCGTGGTGGTTGCTTGGTGGCCCGCGCAGGTGGCTTGGTGGCCTGCGCTGGTGGTTTGGAGGCCCGCGCTGAATGCTTTTTGGCCCGCGCTGGTGGCTTTACGGCCCGCGCTGGTGACTGTGCGACCCGCGCTGGTGGCCTGGTGGCCCGCGCTGATCGCCTTGGGGCCTGCGCTGGTTGCCTGGCGACCCATACTGGTGGCCTGGCGGCATTCCTCCTCGCTAATCGTACTCTATGGGCCATCTGAAGTAAACGACAGCATACATTATTATCTACCTATGTGTTTAAGGAGTAAATGGAGCTTTAGGCGAAGCACAGCATAATTGAATGAAATGAAATTATAACAATCTGAAATACATGTCCCTTAAGTGTTAATTTTCGACTCCACTCCCTTTGTAATATGAAGCGGGCCTTTGTTACGTACCTCACGAGTGCAGATGCCAGTTTCGACACTACGCGCAAGTGTGGCGGCTCGCGTCCTCACGCCCTTCCTATGGCCCCACCCCACCTCCAGCTGTTTCAGCACCGGGTCCTGATCTAGATCACAAAGCGACGTGCGACGTCTCTTTCGCGGACCACCCTTCTGCCGCACTTCGATTTCAACTTCTTCTGGGTCCATCATCCTCGACTGTGGATATCAAAAAGACAATGATAAAATCAACCTTCCTGCAAAATGGCGATTAAATCTCGGCCTTCAGAAACTTACAATATTTCGGGTACATATTAAAAAGTTATGAACATTACTTACCAGTCTAAGATATACTTTTTCCATAGCTTCTGCCATATAGATTATGCGCTCGCCTGGCTTGTTGTAAGCATAACAATTGGCAAACATGAGGTTGAAATCATTAATACATTCATTGCCTGAATAATAGTAATTGTTTTTGAATCGCTGTCTTATAGTTCCCAAATCCATTGGATTCAATATCATTCTGTGGTAGTTCTAAAATGTAAAAGTTGTTAAATATTACTCTACAAATTTACGGTTAAGAACATAATATTATTATCGTCTGTATTTATAATCACTGCCATATGGTACGTAACGACATACTTACAGGAAGATTCCATTTTTTTGCATCTACCGGATCACGAAAAGGCCAAGCATACCGATGTCGCCAAAGTGTCCTCAATACTACATTTTTAAGATATTGAAGCTGATTCGTAACCCTTCCCGGACGTCGAGGAGGCGGCGGCTGCAAAAAATTTGTACATTTATTATTTCACTTAAAACTCAAAACCTTAATAATATACGAGATGTAAACATTGAGTTCTGCTTACCTCATCCTCGTCGGACTCGGTATCATAGCTGCTGGTACAACTAGTGCAGGTGCTGCTTTCTTCTATTTCAGCTGGCATGATCTTCTGAACACCAAAGCATAGTTGCAGAAACTCCCTATGGGAAATCTCTCGGTTACCTGTGGAAACCTTGCCGTCATTTGGCTCCTTTTGTTCGCCCGGTGCCACATCACCAATCAGTTCCTCATCAAATATCGGCACGCCACTCGGTTGGATTTTCATACTCGGTCCGGCCTCTTCGGATTGTTCGATAACAATTGAGTCTGCGTCCTCATTTGGTTGTTGGATTACAGCCGGCACCACGTCGTCTTTGGCTTGTCCATCAACAGTGGACTTCACGTCTTCCTTTGTTTTCAACTGACCAGTTGCCACGTCAGCATTGGCTTGTCCATCAACAGTGGACTTCACGTCTTCCTTTGTTTTCAACTGACCAGTTGCCACGTCAGCATTGGCTTGTCCATCAACAGTGGACTTCACGTCTTCCTTTGTTTTCAACTGACCAGTTGCCACGTCAGCATTGGCTTGTCCATCAACAGTGGACTTCACGTCTTCCTTTGTTTTCAACTGACCAGTTGCCACGTCAGCATTGGCTTGTCCATCAACAGTGGACTTCACGTCTTCCTTTGTTTTCAACTGACCAGTTGCCACGTCAGCATTGGCTTGTCCATCAACAGTGGACTTCACGTCTTCCTTTGTTTTCAACTGACCAGTTGCCACGACAGCATTGGCTTGTCCATCAACAGTGGACTTCACGTCTTCCTTTGTTTTCAACTGACCAGTTGCCACGACAGCATGGGCTTGTCCATCAACAGTGGACTTCACGTCTTCCTTTGTTTTCAACTGACCAGTTGCCACGTCAGCATTGGCTTGTCCGTCAACAGTGGACTTCAGGTCTTCCTTTGTTTTCAACTGACCAGTTGCCACGTCAGCATTGGCTTGTCCATCAACAGTGGACTTCACGTCTTCCTTTGTTTTCATCTGACCAGTTGCCACATCAGCATTGGTTTGTCCGTCAACAGTGGACTTCACGTCTTTCTTTGTTTTCAACTGACCAGTTGTAACGTCAGCATTGGCTTGTCCATCAACAGTGGACTTCACGTCTTCCTTTGTTTTCAACTGACCAGTTGCCACGACAGCATTGGCTTGTCCGTCAACAGTGGATTTCACGTCTTCCTTTGTTTTCAACTGGACAGTTGCCACGTCAGCATTGGTTTGTCCGTCAGCAGTGGACTTCATGTCTTCCTTTGTTTTCAACTGACCAGTTGCCACGTCAGCATTGGCTTGTCCGTCAACAGTGGACTTCACGTCTTCCTTTGTTTTCAACTGACCAGTTGCCACGTCAGCATTGGCTTGTCCGTCAACAGTGGACTGCACGTCTTCCTTTGTTTTCAACTGGACAGTTGCCACGTCAGCATTGGCTTGTCCGTCAACAGTGGACTTCAGGTCTTCCTTTGTTTTCAACTGGACAGTTGCCACGTCAGCATTGGCTTGTCCGTCAACAGTGGACTTCATGTCTTCCTTTGTTTTCAACTGACCAGTTGCCACGTCAGCATTGGCTTGTCCGTCAACAGTGGACTTCACGTCTTCCTTTGTTTTCAACTGGACAGTTGCCACGTCAGCATTGGCTTGTACGGCACGTGGAGTCACATCGATACTTGGAGCGTCACTGTCACTGCTTTCGCTCAGTTCGCTTAAACTACTTAGGCTTTCTTCACTGCAAGTATCCATGTCGCTATTTGGTACCAAATCACCTCCTTCCTGTATATTACATACAAGTTCCATTAATTATACAACAACGTAAAAAACAAAACACCACTTCATAAAAAATACTAATGCTAATATTTGTCTACTCTCATTATAACAAAAAAAGTAATAAATCTCACTTGGTTGGGGGCGACTGGGGGATCCCCTTCTATGTACGGGTCAGCCATTTACCTGCCAAAGATACACTGCTGTAGTAAATACTACACAACATCCAAATAATAAGCACAATTAAATAACTTTCGATTTTATTACCAAAAAAGGTTAATGTCATTAATAGGTAGGGGGCATCAACAAAACCTTTTAAAATATAATCAAAGAATAATACAATCAAATTAATGTCAAACTCCTAAACAAATACACAGGTTTGATTTTATTTAATTCAGGCTACATCACATCCACAGAAATTTAGTGCACCTAATTGTTGTATAATCATAACAAACAACCATCAATGAAGGAAAATGATGTTATGATGTTTATGGAAACCTTGATTGACAGATAGATAGATAAAACATTTATTCAACACAAACATCAAAACACAAAAAAGTTGACAACAAAAAATAAACAAGTGGGTATAAAATAGCCACAACATTAAAGATAAACAAAAGAGAAATTATATTGATTCCAAATATTGGGATCTTGAAATGCCAATTTAAATTAAAACACGATTAATAATCTTTTAAACAAAGAAAATAAAAACTAGAAAATAAAGACTTCAAAAACAACACCACTAAAACTTACAAATAGATATTATCATATCAGCTAGATACTGATAGTAGTTGGTGCATGTCTTTTTAGTGTTATGATTCTCAGGTCAACCTAATAGCTTCAAAAGAATACAACTCTCAGCCCATATGAAAGTTAAGCAAATTAAAAAATATACTTAACTCCTAACCATTGAAGGATTCTCTTAGCTGTCTTTTTTCGTCTGCATCAGACTCTTAATGACAGTCAACCCATCTAGGTGAATTCTTATCATTTCAAATTAATCAAGCTCAAACACAAGTTAACTGTAAGGTTAAGGAGGAAATGTCTCTCGGCTCCATCATGAGTTCTATTCAAGGCTTTTGTTAATGTAGTGTCATAAAATAATGATAAAACTTAGAACGCACTTTTCGCCCCTACAAATTTTGAGGTTAACCTCGTTTTTTCTGGTCTTTTATTATCAGACCTTGAGTTCCTTATTATGAGAGCTCTACTTTCCAACACAAAAAAAAACATCATATACGCAAATAATCATAAAAAAGGCTATAGGTACATATACTGTCATATTGAGAAACCTCCTTTTTTGAAGTGAAAAATGAAACTGATCAATGCTTCATCTGCTATATGGAAAGAGGCCTTAACCAGCAGAGAGCATTCACAGGCAGGTAGTTATAATAGTATATGTAGCAACTTAGCAAGGTTGTTATGATTTAGGCATATTGAGTATCCCAGCAAAGGAACATTTAAATGCTGGTAATATTATTATGCCCTCTAAATATACCAGAAAATGTTAGAGTTCACTAACTATCCGCAATATGTACATGCCTAAGTAAGAAAAACAGTGCTGTTTGTTACTATGATAAATTGTATAGTTCCTTTGAAACTTATCAAAGAGATGAGTATCTACACTGGCCAGCAAAAGTATTGGACTACCCGCTATTTTGGTATTCTATAGTCCGTGCGTTATAGCATGGTGCGGGTGACAGTTTCTGTAACGTTTCGTGTCACTCTTGAAAGTTGCTGTGATGTAAAAATTATGACTTATTATTGTAGCTGTATCACATTCGTATTATGCAAAATCGTTTATAACTGTAGTAGATTAAATTAAAGCCAACCAGAATATTCTAGGCTTCAAATAAAATCTAATGAAATGAAAAATAAAGTGTTATGCGTATAACGTAACGTCATAGACGTATTTAGTGATAGAATTTATAAGCCCCGCAAGTTGATATTGCGACTGGCGGCCATCTTGGTGACGTAGTCGACGTCGCACCGTCAGTACCGTTCGCAAGGTTTTTATTACAATTTCTTTTGCTATCTGTACTTTTTTGCGACGGATGACGTCATGATGACGTCATGCAGCTGTTATTGTGACAAGGTTCCATCGCAATATCAACTTGCGGGGCTTATACTGCTACGATGGACAGGTTGTCGATGTTATTTTGGAATAAAAAACGAATATCGTGCATAGTTCAATTTTTATTTTAAAAAAATCTTTAAAATAATTATATTGATGAAATAACGCAACATTGTAGGATTGGTTATAAAGTTGCTAAGGAAAAACTCAACAAACTAAAACCAAAAACAACTTACATAACAAAAATGAATTAGAACTAAATATGTGTCGCATACAAGGCGCTAGCACTCGTACTGTCTGCCACGAGTAAACAAAATAAAAGAGTAAAAAAGAATCATAAACCTGGTTCTGATTGTTATATTATAATGTACGAAAATCGACAACAATAAAAAAAGATTTTTCTAATGCCCATCACTAATCATGTGGCACTGACAGACGTCAACGTCAAACAGGCAAGTGTCACCCGCACCATGCTATAACGCACGGACTATAATCAAATTATCTTAAAGTATAAAACTAACAATCTTCAAAGTTATACCTAATGAAAGTGCATTATCAACTATTCATCTGTATAAATAAAAATGGAGTTGATGCTTGTAATATTCGCAAAATGAATGATTGTTAAATTCCATGTGGACTAAGTCATAGGGAACAGCCAGTAATAAATGTAATTCATGTAAATTTATCTGGATTCAATACAAAGATCTTGACGGTTTTTCGAGCAAGGAGAGAGAATACTGAGTGCCAAACCAAAACTTCTATTTACCTTTTAATTAGTTTTGGTCTTTTCTTTGTGGGAAATCACCGCCCGCTGTGGACTTAGCGGAAGGGAGTGTCAGACTTTTACTGACTAAAACCCACTATGTTCCTCCTGGAGCGCTTTGAGAGCCAGGGTTGTGATAACTCTTATGAACATCCCACAATCCCCGCAGGCTCTGGCCTTTAAGGACCGCGCCAATTTTCTGACTTAACTTCACTGCGTGGTTTTGGCCTAACTTCACTTGTTTTATTGTTGCTTACAATTAACACAATCAAACATAAAAGGATATGTTGAATTCCTATACCTACCTATAAAATATAGCTTGATACCTGTGACATTTGTCAGAATGACATTACATGGGGGGGGACTGGGATGGGGGCACCTTTTGTATTTTATCAATATCTATGTCTTAATGAGTTTTATAAAAAAATACGTTGTTACGACATTGTAATAAAGAATAAATGATGGTAGTTTAAGTCATAATAAGGTGAAAAAAAATAAATGTTTTCTTTAGAAAACTTCCCACTATCGATAGAATTATAGTATGAAAGTCAGTTACTATAGCTAGTCTCTATACTCTCTATAAAATGCGTTTATAGAGTAAGCTAACAAACAAAAAATATTTAAGAAAAATTAGAAATAATTTTAAATTACTCTTGTTTTTAGTCATATCTTTATAATAACATGATTGTTTTTAGAAAATGTGGTCTATTTTTAAACACAAACATCGTATTCATGTTTAAAAATTGAACTTTTGAAAAAATCTTATATAGCAAAGCTCTCTTTAAAACGGACTCGCTAATGTCACAGGTATCAAGCTATATTTTACGAGGTATAACAAACCCATAATAATTCATTTAATTCCAATGAATTCACATTTATTTAATTCATTATGAAATGCGCTTTTAGTAGGTATGAGTTTGATAATTGTAAGTTTTATAGTTTTTAAGAAAATTTTATTTGAGTACCAAAGTGGCAGATGGCCCGATACTTTTGGTGGCCAGTGCATGTAGCATTAATGATAGTAAATAGTATTACTATAGTATTAAATCAAATGTTATTCAAAAACAAATGGTTATTATTACAAGCAGGACTTCTCAGGCACTTTTAAAACACCACAATTACTGTAGTTACATGGATCCTAAACGTCAATCTTATAATACATAAAAAGCTGCAAGGAAACTCCTTAAGTTGTTTTTACCTACCTATTCCCACTTTACTTCTAAATAGTTATGTGCACTTTAGTATTTAGCAACTTTTCTTGTAAGATATAAGCAAGTACAATGAAAACTAAGATCCTTAAGACTGAGCCTCTACAATTGATTGAACCCTTTGAAGAATTATAAATTGGTTTAGAATTATTTTATAATTGATTTTATTTATATGCCCAGCATCATAAAAGGGGTAAAAATGGCGTTATAACGGCCATGCGCATTATGGCCAAACTATCGATCGATATTTTCAACATGCAATCAAACGTATTATGCATATGTGCAATCCTATAAATACAGTAAGAAAATACGTACGGAAATTAGAAATACACCTCAAATAAATATTCGTAAAGCTATAATGATAAAAGACTAGCGAAGACATATTACCGCCAATTATTATTAATGTAGATTTTATAACGATTCACTAAGGTATTTCAAACGCAGTACCCATGTATTGATTTTCTTCAATATTATAATCACTCGACACAGAAATTAAAACACGTTTACGTATTTAATACTCGTATACACTTGTAGCTTATTTTATGCAAATTATTAGATATTTACCAACACACTCCGGACCCCGGCCGGGTCGCTTCTCTAGATTCGGATCTACAGCTAACTTCACGTGTATTGCCACAGACTATTAAGCGGTGGAATAGTATTCGTACATCATAAAACTGCAGTATTGATTTGAATAACTTTTGGATTGCAAGTAAGGAAAACTACTATTTATTGCTTCAAACTAGTTTTACCATTAAAAATAAAACGCTCTAGAATTAAACCAGTATTAGTATTGATTGGAAATATAGGTGATAGAATTGTAAGAAACCGAATGTATTTTTACAATTTACGATACATTTACAAGTTACGTTTTTATTACCTCGTAAAAGTAGTTACATATTTTCGTCATCATCTTAATATTATATTGCTTAAAACAATACTTCGAATATTTCCCAAATACCAAATATCCCAAGCCAAATATCACATATATGGATTCATAATATTCATATTGGAATAAGTAACTACTTTAATGTTTTTTTATGTTACTTATTACTAAACTTAACAGATAAACAAAATGAAGAACGATTCGCAAGTACCTATTTTAAGCAAACTGATGCTATCTTGCATTTATTTATGGTTATAATAAAAAATAACTAAAATAATAACCGGAAAATTTATTTATTTAAGACTGTGCCTTATTCCCCTTATTTTGTAAAAGCTGAGCCCTGTCAGAGCATCTCAGAGAAGGCAGCAGAAATAGTTGTTGAAATTTTTTAGCAATAGTCAGAAGAGATTTAGGGTATTCTAGAAAAGGACTATTGTCTAGCATTGCCCAGAAGTTTTCTGGGTTGTACTTCCTAAGAGGTAAATGATAGTGTGACGTCTGATAGAGGAAAATGGAAGGAAGAAACTTGTTGCACCGACCCCAAGTAAAATGGGATAAGGGCAGGAAGATGATGATGATGACTTCCTAAGAGGTATCAGAAACCCTTACTTTATGTGGATTATGATCAATGGAGTGGTTTTAGTAGATAAAAATTCCACACTCCCCAGTTTTATTAATCTGCCATAAGGCCAAGCGCATTATAAAGGTTTCCCTCCCAAAAAAAGCCAACGATGTTAATACAGTGAACACAAGAGTGCAATATTAATCAGAGCATGATCTCTATGAGGACATAACTGGACTTGCTGAAGGTTCATTAAGATTTACAGATTTGAGTGCTTATGATATTGATGCCACATCTAATGAAGGTGATGCTTACTTCAGAAGTTACTAAGAAAAATGGATTGTAATTTAAATGTACAGCTGCAAATAGAATGACATTTTTAAAGTATTTTTATTATTGTCCACTGTAATTAGACCATTTTTTAAGTGCATCAAGAAACATTTTTGATACAGTATCCTTTGTTGACCGGTCAGGTTATCCAGTTGGTATTACAACATATTATGTTAAATGAATTTACATGTAGCCAGTAATATACACTCAACATTTGAACTGTAGTTCTGGGGCAAAAGTTTAGTTTCTTATTATTCAGGATTATATCATACAATATACATTAAAGTTATACAAATAATCATAAAATATTGCAAACAGCAGGTCTTAGAATTAAAGTGCATTGCCAACCTGATTAACGCTATGGTTTAGGGACTTAATAACTATAAATTTATTTGCAAAATAATAAGGTTGGGTTAAATCAGATCTTCGCCAATAGCTAGCCAATAAATAGCTTTAGAGCGCAATAGCTTCAAAAATTATAAAACGTGGGTCGACCGGACGTCGCGTCGGCATATTGAGACAAAGCATGTTTAATACATTAGGAAACTAATATTCATTTAACAATGGTGACTGAATAATGAGTGACAAAACTTTGCGCGGGATGCAAGCGCGCAATATGCCCCACACAATAAAGGGACCCTGAACCACATTAGAATGAATTAAAAGAATGTTTTGACCTCGAAATAGTCCCAGGGAAAGAAGGAACGACATTAACAGGGACAACTCAAAAATTATTAGTTTATGGGATCATACAGACATATTTATGGGATCATACAGACATATTTAATGAAATCATGAGTTTATTACCTTCCGCAGCGAAAGCCGGAGTGGTGAAGAACCGCCACACCACTATACACGATGCTGAGATAGTAGTTTTAAATAAAAGAACAAACTACAAGTAGTCAACTTCGAGTTATTCCTAATTCGTTGCAAAAATATTATGGTTTGCTCGAAGCTTATCGATCAATGTCGCTACTCGCTAATAGGATTCTTATAAACAACGCCTGCGCGGTATCGTCGTGAATATGACATTAGAACAAGCGTTCTGTTTCACCTCCAAACATTTCGGTGTTAAACTTTATCGATTTGCAACCATAAGTGAATATTAAGGGCGTAAAAACAAAATCGTTGAAATCACAAGTTCTTAAAAAACGAAATTAAGTTTTTATACGACTGTTATATTAATATCCTAAAATAACACATTTTTCTTTTTTTAATTGATCGGTGAGCTTATTACAAGTTGGTACATACTATAATGCGAAAAAACTTTTTCCGCGATCTAATATGTCATTTATAGAAATTCAAACATCTTTACTACACTACAATTTATTGTAAAATAACAAAATGTTCTCTTTCGACCGATATCAAGCAATATGAACGCAGCGTAAAGTCACCGGCCATGACAAGCTAAACGTTCCTTTTCACTTACGAATGTTTCAGTGCTTAATCAAGAATATGATAATTTACTAGTTAGGCCAAAAACTTTGCAGTCAAAAAAATGACTCACATCATCGTGTTCTTTTATATTTATTAAAATAAATTTGACTAGTTTTTGTAAATTTGAGGTATTATTATGAACAAAAAAAAAAAGAGAATAAATTTTTGAGTTCGATCGCGTGCATGAAACGTAAAATCACCGCCTCTGCGAAGTGCGAGTTGGACGACGCGGCGGCTGGCGGGTGTTGCGAAAAATAACCATGGACTATGCTTGATTAAATTATTATAAGAAGTTTACCTTTAATTCGATTAAATCAAGTATAAATCGACAGAAATCCTAAATATTTACAAAGTAGACAAAATAAAGTTATTTAGAAACAATACAAATTAGATTCCTAATTATTAGTAGCAAGAAAATCAAAAATACAATGTAAAGATAACTACAAGCTGTTTAAAATATGTAAAATTCTCCCTGTTAGTTTGAAACATAAATAGTTAATTCTTACAAATAGTCACGGAAATTAGAACAGCTATTGAGTGAAATTGGAAGCAATGTTGTATCATTCCTATAAGACTAGGGCAGCCTGTGCAGGTAAATAATGAAGTCCCCAGAGTAAATAATTTCTATGGGGACAGAACACTTAGTAAAAGGATACCCTACTTTGTTAACAGCCTGCCCACCAATATAAGAAATATTAATAATAAAAAATATTTTTGCAAAAGTTTAAAGACTTATCTATCTTTTGAGAAACATGTTTTGTGAGTAACGAAAGGTCTTAACATAATATGTAGGTATCATCAAATATTATATTTTTAGTTTTAAGATATTATAAGTTTCATTGTTAAAATTAATCAGTTTTAGTTGTCATGCCCACAGAAAAACACTGTGCAAACAGTTTTGTGGGGTTTTATGTAAATGTAAACAGTTTTATAATTTAAAGAGTTGAATAAATAAATGATAAGTACATTTATTACTTACGACAGTTTTTATTTAATAGATACCTATTTAGAGGATAATTTTACTAATTTATAGTAATGATCGGCTTTGGACCTCAAACGCCCAGACTAATTATTAACTAACGTAATTTCTCATAATACAACGCCGAGTTTCTTGGAAGCTAGTGCTGTTATAATCGAATGAAGTCGGCAATTGGTTTAGAAAACGGGATTTGAGGTATTCAGGAATAAGAAAAAATAAACAAAAAACCTACTACAAAAAACAACCACTAACTAAAAAGTGAAAAACAAGCTCTATAATTTAGTGGGAAGAGTATACAGTACACCGTACCTACATTATATTATTTATACATTAAAAATTAATGCAGACTAGTGCCTAGTGTCATTCGCGCTATCAAGACGAATCTAACGACACCACATACGTTAAAATCCTTCCAGCTGTTCAGGCTGCAGCAGGGAACATAGAAATCTACACATACATACACGTGAAAAACATTAGATACCCTCCTTTCTGTGGCAGTCGGGTAAAAAGGATGCTAAGGAAGGTAACGTTTTTCGAGGTGAGCGTAGATTTGCAGATTATTGTAGATATTAGTTTATTAGGTACCTACTCTTTAATGTAAGTATACGTGTCACTAAGAGATATACACATTTTAAGTGCGAGAAATACAAAATAACAAAACAATCGTTGATTGCAAAACATTGCGTATATTACAAGAGGCCTATCTATTTTAATTGACCATAATCATTATAATCAATTAACAAATGATATTACATAAGTTGTAGATTAAAACTTCAATTTTTTTTATTGTGTAACGGAAGCGTAGGTATATCATATAAATGTTATGTTTGGAGGCTGTTTAATCTTATGTACTTTACAAATTAAGTAAAAGGCTTAATAATACGTGTACCTACGTTATAAATGTGGATATCAGAACAAAAAGATTATGAGGGTTAGATATTATTTCGTTAAACGAATGCAAACAAATGTTTTTAATTATATTTATCTCAAAAGTAAAATAAGGATATTTATTAGGCCACTACGTTATCCGTCCGTATAAGTATATTTTTGTTCATAAGTACACAGAAAACTGCATGCAAGACCACTATGTTCGGTATGGTTGAACATTGTATACAAGAACCTGTCTAATAATTCGGCAGCAGGTAACGGTATCTCTATCTAATTCGGTATGCATGAGATTTGTTGTGTTGGTTAACGCAATTATTTATCGTACCAAGAATAATATATGGCAAATACTGTCGCAACGCAAACTGAACGGCGGCCATCCGAGAGGCGGCACCTACTGTACCAATCTAGATAATTCGTTTGCACTGGACTTACAAAATACTTCCACGTCTAGCGAGATACCCGCTCACCCAAATAACTACATTGAATGCTTCATTAATCAACACTTGGTCGATTTAATTCTGCAACCATACCCTGGAATATGCTGCCTATAATGTGTTCGAAAGGAGGCGGGTGTTGCAAAATTATCAATGCCGTTGATACACTTTAGCAAATGTTTCGATTTCAGGAAGTTAATTCACGTATCGGTTAGGACAGGTCGTAACAAGCGATCAATTTAGTAAAGCAAACACTATTAAATGGAGCCGGTTTACCAAACTGCGATTTTACTGCGGATTTGCATAATACTGGGCTGAGATAGCCTCTCGATTCACTTTTGGCCGATGTGGTGCGGACACACTGCCAATGTATTATAACATGTTCGTTTAAGATTTCGAAACAAAATCTTGTGGCCGAACACCTTGCTGGTTAAATACCTTTTAGTACGCAAGCATCGAAAGTTAACTGTATACCAGATAAATTATTGCTGTTATCATTTTTGAAGATTTTTACTTTTTCCAAATTGATGATGCGCTACTAGGGCTAAAACGTTTTGACATGTATGGGGACCTTATAGATAAATAGGTGATCAATAGTAAAATATACATTGTGAAAACAATTTAAGATTAATGATAGGTAGGTACCTACTTCTTGTATTATCTGACTCCATCAACAGAGCCGTGCTAGCAAATGAATTGGTCGCGACGAATGCTCCCGTTAAATAAAAAAATCAATTAAGAAAATAATGCAATCGGTTTTTATGACTAGTTAACCGTCTGATACATTACGTGTAGCGTCATTACTATCAAAAGGAATCATACCATCATGTTGGCATTTTTATGGGTCACGTACTGTAGTAGCACGTACCTACTAAAGTTTTCTATTGCTTCCTTTGCGTAACATTGGTAACAAATATGTCAATTTCACCAGTAGCTAGATATGTAAAAATAATAAAATGTACAATTTTATCCTGTACTTTACATAACGTCTCGGTTTCTTACAATATTTACCTTCACAATTTTAATTCTTAGTTAGTTATATTTATCGTAAATCTGTTATGTTACCTATTTTGCGCGCATTATAAAGTAAAAGATTTAAATGATAAAATCTTCTTTTGTTTCAGGGAGCAATACATATTCAACGTTTTCGAGGTAATAGTGAGCACTCTGGAGACAAAATTGCAAAGAATAGAAAATCTTGATAAGGCAGTGGAACATCTAATGAGGAGAGTAGAAGCACTCGACTCGAGAGTAAACGACAACATACATAAAACTGATGCGATCATATCGAAACTTGGGAACCTTGACCTGAAACTGTTTAGTCGCATAGTCCAAGACGATCAGGAAAGTGTTACTGAAAATAACGCAAAAAGACAAGCGGAGAACACGAATAAAATCAGCGACGCGCAGTTGCTTGACCGAAAATTGGAGTCATTAGACCAAAAAGTCTCAAACATCGACACGAAACTCGTAGGCCTTAAAAATCAAATAGATAGTAACTTTTTGCCAGTCGATGACATCAATGCCGAGGCTAGTGAAAAGAAACCTATTAATTTAAATGTAATAGAAATTGCAAAAGGCTTGAATACCGAGGTTGTCAATGAAATCACTAAAGAAGTAGACCAACTAAGAAATTCCGTGTCAACCGTCGACCGAAAATTACAATTTCACATAAATCTTGTTTCCGAAAACTTAGGTAAAGTGCTTTACATGATGGCTGATGTTCACGCCGCTATTGTTGAACCGGAAGATGCTTCGATCAATGTTAACAGTCTCTTTAAAAATCGTACAGCCACAAGCACGCAAGCACCCATTACTAAAAATAGTAAAATTGACACTCTAGTGAATAAGATCATACCGATGATGAGTGTCTCTGAGAAAATGGATGAGGTATGGGATGTGGTTGTCGGTACTAAGAGTTCCGTCGATGATTTGGTTCCAAAATCAGACGAATTACTAACACAGACACAGCGTCAAGAACGTGCTATAGGACAGATACATAACGATTTACGACTAAAGACGAATCTTATTATCGAAAATTTGGACATGGTAGAAAAACGATTAAAGAAGCAGGAAGATGATGTGGCGACCCTGGCGCAGAGGCCCGTCCCCGCCGAGTTGCTGCTGGACCCGACTATCGACCGCCTGGTGGAGTACGCCCCCAACAGGTACCGCGTCGATGAGCCTTCCACGGACCCCAGCACTAGCACTGTCGCTGCCACTACGATGCCGCCGTCCTCAACCTTCAACAACAGGTGAAATCTTTCTATATTTGACGATGCCTTTGCAAATGTACAGTTTATTTATATTCCTCTATTCTAAGCGAAATTATTTGCGAGCTTTGGCGAATGTTTGTGTTGCTTGTACAACTTACATATGCGATATTGTATTGGAAAATGGGGCTGGGGTGTAGGGGTGTACGGTAACTAATGTGAGTGGTCGCACGCAGCCCAAGCACGAGCACGTCGACGGCGAGCTCGACGACGAGCGCGGGCGCGACGGTGACCGTGACGCCGGCGGGCAGCAGCGCGGCCAGCACCAGCCCGCGCCCCGCCAGCCGCAAGGGCGGCATCATCTTCCCTAGCGTCAAGAACAAGCCCATCATCGGGAATAACACTTTCGCTTCGGAAATCGTCGCTAATTATAAAGACGTGAAAGTGAGTCAAACTTATATAAACAATATTATTACTCACTATAACACACTTATCGTTGTCGCTGAACAAATCCTAAAGGTGCAATTAATAAAATGTGCTAATCGAGCGAATGATATAACTTATGAGAAGAATGGAGACTCTTCGCCCGTAGCTATTAATCATAATCGAAGATAACTTTAGAAATACCGTTTTGACAATTTTTTCTTTGGTCATGATTAATGGTGAAATAATATTGCTTTTATTTGTTTATATAGGAGCTTGACACTAATGAAATGTTAAGGTTTCTAATATCTGGCACGCACAATGGTTAATCATTAATTCGTAAAATATCAAAAGAACGTTTCATTTCCTTTAGAACAAAATTTGTTTCCGGTAGAATTTGGTAATATTCAACTAACTACATATCTAAGTAATGGCGCATGTAAAATATGTAATTAGATACTTGCGGGCGACATATGCAAAACTGGACTAGATCACTAGGTAGGTAGTAACTGCAGCAATATATCTTAGTTAAATTGGTTCTTGTCTAGATGTGGGTTAAGTGAAGTAGAGGAGATTGCATCGGCGACGGATAGGGACTGGTCCGAGTGAGTGCGTACCTGGCCGCCGCGCTCTCCGGCGGGACTACGATATACTACGATAGTATCTACTGTTCAACCTCTGTTGTCGGAATTTTAATCAGCGCCCGTCGGTCTACTTGTGCACTGCCTCTCCAAGTCACTGCCATTTATGTCCCTAGTTTAGCAATAAGGAACTCAAAATACTGCGCAATAAATATATAAACTGAGCTACCCGAATACCTATAATAGTAATTGGATATGCGAACTAAACTTATAAACCAGTAAATAAAATTTGACAAACATTTTTTAACATCCGTTGTACTGGTTAAACACCTACTAAATATGATAAGAATATGTAATGAAGGAAATATCAAATGATAAAAAGTCTCACAGACTTCCGTTCGAACAACTACAGTCTACATCTAAATTATAATGTAGCTTTAGAGTTTAGCAGTAAGTAACTCGTTACATTATACTTACACATGTAATAGTACACTACCTCATAATAGTAGCAATTAGATTAGGTATTTATTTTATTAACTTAATCAATGATGAAATACCTATGCATCTTTATGTGGCTTATGGTATCTTTTAGGAGAACTTTCGCAAATGCTGGGAGCCAAAAAAGAAACATTTAAAAAGATCTTAGCAAAGATTAAAAGATCTTTAAATTTTGCCTATTCGCTTTTCTTTAAAAGCTTTTTGTAATCGAAGCTGTAAAGTACGTATGACATCGAAAAAGCGCTAACCTCGACAGCCGTCGCGAGTCGCGACATTTCCGTGCAAGGAAAGTTGCGTGGCTCTCATTACGTAAATCTGGTTCGGCATCACACTCATACGGCCGGGCCGCGCTTTCCGCGCCTTTGTGAGCGCCTGCGCAAAAACCGGCCGTTCCCACCATGCGACAATTACCAATGATTACAAGTGTTTATTGTTCTTAGCGTACGAGAACTGGCGGTTATGTAGAGTTCATGATGCAACGGTTTATATCATGTTTACCTATCGCGCACGACTCGCACCTGTGTAAAAAATGTCGCTCCAAATACTTACGTTATGTTACGAACGCAATCGAATACATACAACATTGTGCCGTTTGTTCGCAACAATTTCCAAATAGTTCACGTTTCTTACTGTTACTATACATTTGTATTATTTTTGAGTTTTGTATTTTTTATTCGGTTGTATGGTTGTACGTTGTTTGAAGGATATTTATTAAGTAATATCGACCGGAAAAGGTGTGTTTAGGTAGTGCAGATACGCGCGAAACGGTAACAAATTATATTCAACGTAAATAATAAATTTCCGACAAATTGAATCTACATGAAACAGCACTTATTATAACTGTAGCAGGTTGTCGAGATTTCACAACTCACCTAACTTAAGGTGAGTAATTAATTTCGCGAATTAACTTCCTGCAAGTATTGAACACCCACGTACCACGGTAGTGTTGTCGCAATCCAATATTTACCGGCACAATTTACTAGAGCAGGCGCCGAATGGAAACTGTCGCATATTTAAACTTTTGCAACAGATCCTTTCCTGCATATGATTTGATTGGGTTTTCTTAACCGAAATAAAATTGACCGTTACATGGGCGTAACAATAATTATTTAACTGTACCTAAATAGAGTTCGAGTCATACGTCCTTATAATTTACTCAAACTATCAGTTGACGGGAAAAGTATTTAAATGTTGCCTAACTTCGTCTTAGGTAGTATTCGTAGAGAGAGGTTGCTAAAATACAATCACTTGAACTTATTAAATAGAATTCTTATACATTTACAGATAAACCTAACAATCCTGCAACTATGACATCTCGGAATGTAGCCAGAAGATTGACAGATCGTGACCGTCTTGTCAGCTCGAAATGATGAAAATAAACCTCGTACTTTCGTTTTCCCCGAGGGCCGCAGCTGGCCGACGACCTAACGTTATGTATTAGGTACGCTTATGCAAATCAAAACAATAATCTTTAAATCGACGGCTATCGCGGACATAATTCGTTAACAATCGTTGGGTAACCACAGGTTTTACAACTAACTTAACTCTCGTTTCCTTACTGTGATACTGCTCTACCTGTAATTTTATTTATTTAGAGTTATATTTATGACTTCCGCAATCAAGATTATTGATCATTTTGTTATTTCAGTTCATTTTCCTTAGCCACAAGCACATTTAGTTAGGTACAGTACCGAAGGTATCCTACTTATGGATAAGACATCTAATAAGATATGCAAATTAGAAGTGCCTAGGAATATTTTTGATGTACGCTGACGCTAGAACGATTAGTTTCGGGATGACCTTTAGCACAGCGAATACCCTGCACTTTCCCACGAGCGGTCAGGATCAGGTACCCAGGGCTCGTTGCTTCATTGCCTTCCTTACGCAATAGGTATAAGGTGACGTTCATATGTAGGCAGTAGAAGGAAAGCGTGTCGTCTCTACAAATATGTATTGCGCAATGCAGTTCAGTGTAAGAATAATTATTACTTATCTCTATTTAAACAAAGCGTCGCCGACCGGTAATGCAGACGATTAGGCAGCAAATAACTTAAGCATAATTGAATACGGCGTCAAGATATTAATGAACCGTCAGACTCACGGTAAATGCCGACGTAATTGGCAGATCGCGTGAATGACTTGTTAAGATTTCCAAAAATGAACGTTTTGTTTCCATTAGTGACAATAGCGTTTACTAATCGCCATGAAAACTTGCATAATTGTCGGAATCCCGTTATTTATGAACGCTTAGCCAAAAGTCTTTGCGTTTTAGTTTTTCCACCAAAAATATAAAAAGTTTAGACCCATATCTTCTTTGAATGTGCTTAATTGTTATCTTATGAGGTAACAAATAATATTGTGTATAATATCTTTAACCCTTAGAATTAGAAATGTATTCACAATTTGTTACACTGTTTACTAAACGTTTGTAAATAAAAAGTGTGTTGACACAGCGCAGTACGTGACTGTATCGCGTACGTTACCGTAGATGTATTATGACGAGAAAGCCGACTTGTTTCGCGATACCGAGAACGTCTATTGCTCGTTATTACTTAGTTTTTGTCGGTCCTTTTGTACTTCTATAACAAGTACCTATATTAAACCTCTGTGGAGAAACCGCTTAAGGTGACATTTGCCACTATAATAACCTGGCCGAGAATTTACCTAGCTATTTGTTTAAACCATTATGAAAACACCACAACGAATAAAGGTATTTTGACATTTGGACAAATGGCAATTATTTCGAGAAAGTTTCAAAGGGGCCGGTAATCAATCTACCTGCAGAACCAAAAGGGAAAGAAAGTTATTAATATTGCGTAACGAATAAAGATATGCGTCGACATTAAAATTGCTAGCATTGTTTGAGCAGTAAAGGTTTATACGCGCGTCGCGGGCCGCTGCCATTGAAATGCTTATTCTCTTTATACATATTAACAAGTATGAATTGTCATTCAAAAGGCATTGCGAATATTATATGAAGCCTATGCGAAAGGTTTAGTGTGAGGCGTTGCACATTTACACGTTTATTTACAAAAGCATTCGCGCTATGATTAGTTCCGCAATTAAAAGATAGCAGGTTTACTTAATTAATGCGCTCTATAGATATAATATGAACTTGATGCAATAGGCTGAATTTAGAAAGGTATCTTTATTAGGCACTTACGATAACATCTAAGCAAATTACTTGTAGGTACCTATTTCCGATACTATTTGCTAATAAATCGTAATTAGCTAGTTATCTAGTCTTGTTTATTAAAATAACCTGAAGTAGATATTAACATTGATTGCGAATTACCTTAGTCTATAATGTGTGGCGTTATTTCAGGGCTATTCGTGCGTGGACCTCCTGAATGGTGGTATGCGCGAGTCCGGCGTGTACTACTTGCAAATCCGAGGCACCACCTACTGGTTCCTGAAGGTGTTCTGCGAGCAAAACGTCGCCGACGGAGGATGGACTGTAAGTCACCTACACGATCTGACGGAGCACTACTTTTTTGTTATCGACAGCAGAAGTTTTATTACACCACTTGAGCTCATAACAGCCAAGTTGCAATTGTACGTGCACTTTGAACACGCCAGGAAGTGGACCATTGTTAGTTAATGGTCTAGAGCCGACACTCGCAACTGGTGTTCAAAGGATCTATATTAAACGTGTTATCAATGTACTCCAATTGCACATCATGCGCAACGTATATCTAACAAATTTAAAAATGGTTGAATACTATTGATGTTTTCGAGATCCTGACAGTATCTAAGTACTTTGAAAACATCACAAGACAACGAGAAAAATGATAAGTAGGTATCTCTGATTCACTTGCCGAATCTTCCTGAAGAACAAAATATTAAAATGATATGTTACGAGTTTCTTTCATAAACTTATTCAATAACATCGGTTATTTCATAGATAGATATTATGGTTACCTACCTGTTGTTGTTCAGTTATGCCAAAAATAAGATCGTTTGCACGAATCGCTCTGCGGTTTCTTTTCTGATTGGCACATCAGTGTTACAAACATTTTGACACCAATATACAGTTTTTGTATTACTGAAGAAAGTTACATAGCCGCTAGACCATAAATAGGATACCTCAAAGTAAATGTACCAGATTTCTATTAGTCAAAAGTCAAAAGTTGTGAATATAAGTTTGCATCGTAGATCGCAGAAGTAGATGATCAGATCGTGTCATTGCAGCATTGATTTGATTTCAGTAGCATTAAGTACTAGATATTATTAGGAAACATTGAGAGGATTTATTTTTTTTAATTAGTAGGTATATTTTCTAGGGCGGGAAGGTGAGGATGATGATAGTATATTTTCTATGTACAAGGCAGACGATTAGTTCCACGATTTTCTATCCATTCCAAACGTTGTATTCGACTACATATTAAAGTAGTTCAATAATAATGTCTTAAAAATGCAATTAAGAATTGATTTAGGCGAAACATTCATAAAGTCTTATATAATAATGAATACTTTAGGAAACAATTACACTATAGCAGTTTTATGATGCGAGTAACATAGTATCATGTATGTGAGTATCTTTCTCAGTATACGTGAGGTCACACATACAGTCTCCATAATAAAAGCAAGTATCACTTCCAACTATCAGCATATTTAATGACGAAAATTAAATTTTTCATGGCTCTATCGAGTGTTCAATTACAAAGATCACAAGCGGGGCACCGCTTGTCGACTAATGAACATGTGCCGCCTAATACGACCACAATTACTGGTTGTGAAGAAATGTTGGCGCAACAACAGCTTGGCCGAGATCAACATTCTGCAATTACAAATCTGTTTATTTGTGATCGCTTGTACTTGTTATAAGCGACGGTTGTTTAAGTTTTATATGCTACTTCTCTTGGAATTAGGTACTAAAGATCAGACGGAATAAAGAATGAAAACATTATATTTTTGCCGAAAGTTCGGTTAAATCCAAAATTGGTGGTAGCGTATTGTAGGAATGGGAGTAGGGACGCCTTAAACATCTTAAAATAAAACAACAATTTCATAAATTTTTTTATTTGATCACTACTGAAAATCTACGATATCAAATTGAAAGCGAATATTAAACTGTCTACTAACTGGTAACATCGAAGATTGATTTTATTTTTTGTGGCTTTGTCTGAGATTCCCCATAATAGGATACAATCATACTCATTTGAAATTTCTTTAGTTTTAGTATATTGTTACAAAATAATCAAGCCATTTTTTGTCTCTACCGGGCTCTTACTTTTTTAGGACAATCCTTTATTTGCCTTACTTACTATGAGTATCTACTGTCATTATACTTATTTTAATAGCAATGGAAGCTGATTAATTGAGTTATACACTGTGGCGAATAGGGCATCACATTAATATCACACAAATCATGTTGCGGCAAGTATTTTATAAACATGATCAACATTAGAGCAGTGGGTCCATTTTCTTGCTATTTTAATATTCCACAACAGTATGTAGATGCGACTGAGCGAACACCTTAACAATTGAGCGAATAAAGACAACCTTTTAACGGAATGATAGCTAGCATGTCATACATGCTGTCCTATGTTATGTGATAGCTTATTCGCCACCCTGTATATTAGGCTATAAAATCCTTTGCTACTACTAGTGTTACCACCATCCTACTACTAATAATACTGTTTTGTGGCAACACACACATTTATTACTGACTAGTGTTCCAGACAATGAATTACATCTATAAATGCTATATAAAGAAGCTCCACACGAGTAATAAAGACTAAACATTAAATACACTTAATAATTCGATGGCGCTGACTCTTCGGAAACTGTGTAACAAGGAATTTTAAGTTGATTTATAATCGAACTACAATATCTTATTAATTTTGACTAGACTTAGAAAAAAAGTACAACAGATGAGTAGTTGTGGTACCTACCTATACATTTTCAAGTACAAAAACCATCAGATGGTTTAGTAATGACTGAGATTACATTCCGATTTTAGAGTCAGCACCAAAGTCATACTTCGAACTAACAATAAATAATGTCATGTATACGATAATAATATAAACTAATTATAGGTGATCCATCGTCGTGACGACTACGGTGTACCCGCTGAGAACTTCAACCGAGACTGGAACGACTACAAGAACGGTTTCGGGGACCCGAGCAAGGAGTTCTGGCTCGGCAACGAGAACATATACATGCTGACCAACAACGACGACTACATGCTCAGAGTCGAGCTCGAGGACTTCGACGGTAACAAGAGGTAATAACCCCAATGCTAATGCTAGCCAAGACAGTTCTTGGTTTTACCTGCCTCACATAGACTAATCTTACTGAAAACTTATGTTTCCCTACAATTCTTTTAGACATTAGACAGTTGTGTCGATGAGACATTTTGTTTTTACTTTACGCATCTTCACATACTTTTAAAGCAATAATAACTATATTATTCCGCATCCAATGCATCCAAAAATTGGAAACAAAGCCTCCCACAGCCTAAATCGAAATCTCAATTTAAATAACATATAAAAACAATAATGACATCAAAAAAAGTCAATCAATCAAATCAAATCAATTTGCTATAAATAGCCCTAACAAGAGCAATATAGTAAAGCATATCTAATAGATACACAACTAAATAACGAGAAAAGAAAATACGTTATTTTAAAGAGCAAAAAAAAAATTCAAAGACGATGACTCATTAATTGGCTGTTCATCAAAGCCCGTAGGTTGTGGCGTAGGTGAAGTACTTAAAGCTTTATAGACTTCTTTGATTTTCACATTACTATCCATTGTCAATAGTGTGACATTTATACATTAACCTTAATCTGCTGTGGATAACAGATCGTTTGGAATAGTGGAGGATTGCAAAACATCTGATGAATAAAAGGGAGAGTGATCTAAGTTCGAAAGTTATTGCTGACAAGCTGACACGTGCCCACCTCTTTGGGCGGTACTTTTCTTAATTGCCCTAGCCCATTCGCAAACCATTAGGTTTTACTTAAGAAGTTTCAAAATCAGTTCAAATAGTTTCTGAGGTCCACTACTAGATCTGAGGTCCTGCTATTAGTATAGATTTACATCGGGTCAGTTGAAGGACAGTGGCGAGGAGATTCAATCGGAAATGTCAATTTGCCAGCAATGGCGAGACCAATTTCAACAATTGTCTAGATGGGTTAGTTAACAGCCGTCGTGCGAACTTTTAAAATTGAGGTCAATATGTACCCATTGTAAACGAGCCTTATTATTAGGAACACGGGAAGTCGAGAAAGATGGGATAACCCGAAACTGATTTCACTGGTGGTGACATTAAGCGTTTGAATGAATCTGTAATATCCAGGAAATCGTTTGTTAAACAATTGTGGCCAGGTGGAAAATAATCGGCTAGTAAACCAGGATTAAACCTTGTTGTAACATAGGTATGCACAGTATTCGCACTTCAAGATATACTCGGAAGCGGAATACTACAAGCTGGAAATTGAGGGCTACGAAGGGAATGCTGGAGACTCCCTCAACGACCCCTGGTATGGCTCCAACAACAGCCCGTTTTCTACTTATAACAGGTAAGACTATTTTGTATCACTCCTAACACCAAACATAATCACCAAAACTAAACAGGATATAGTTCATTGGCTCCTGATTCGATAAAAACATGCTACGGACAACTACTACATTTAGTTCAATTCATAAAACTAGATACATGACAAATGTCGATACAAATACTACTGTCTTGACATAATACTACAAATTGAATACATTTAAATTACAAGTAATGTATTACAATTACAAACATTTACTACAATCTCCATAAAGTTCTTAAGTCAAATCGAATCACTGTTTACATCATAGTACTCGAACAGTGTTATCGTTAATTTAATCATAGTACTACGGTACTACTTAAAAGTGTTCTCAAGTTTATATTTACATACAACGTTTATCACACGCATTGTTGTCGAGATTCATCGGCTTTGGCTAATATGATTTTAGGTGGAAGTCCTTTATGCAACCTTACTCAAATTTAAAATTACTTTTAACCATGAATAGAGTTGTTAATTGTATAGACTACAGTTTAGCTTCCATCGGCTGAGATGATTATCTATTACTACTTACAAAGGTATACATACTTACACCTAAGTGCTTTAAACTAAACCTAAAACAGCTTATACATTTATTTGTAGGGCTACAGCTATTTTAAATATGTACATACTACATGAATGGTGTTAACGTTTGCTATCCTCGTAACCTAATTTAACCTAAAATTTAAAGATAGTTCACGTGCTTTAAACCACGCTACTGAAACAGTAGTTAAAATTACAATTAATTCTAAATATGTTATTATGAATATGCTACGTTTTCGGCCTCATTGTTGAGATCGTATTCTATCTAGTCCAATAGAATTTACAAAAGCAATTTATCTGCTTGAAACGACTCGCTCAATGAGTATTTGTATTATAGCACTACTTCTCAAATCTATTATTATTATTTACATTCTACATGTGACTGCGGCGCTTTCGGTGGGTATCATCTTATTCTACTTACATAACCATACATATAGGTACTTAAAACCTACCAAGTGTAACTTTAAGATATAACGAGAAAAAAAAGCTGCTCGGAAACAATTAAAAAAAAATTAATTACAATAAAAATGTCATGGTTACAGAGACAACGACCGCTCGTCGCTGAACTGCGCGTCTATGCTGAAGGGCGGATGGTGGTGGAAGTCCTGCGGACGTGGCCTCAACGGCCTGTACCTACACGACCCGCAGGACCTCACGGCCAGACAAGGTGACACTGACATTACGACTAAGCTATAGCAAACCATATGAAGGAAAATATGTACATTGATGTATAAAACCATAGTTAGTCCCGGACACTAACCGTCAAAGTTGTCTTTCATTGTTTGTAATGTCATGTTTTACAATGCAGGACTTATATATAGCTAAAGGGCACACAGTTTTAGTATATATGCACATTTGGATCTGCCATCATACTATTACAGAGTTTTATATATCAAGGGATATCGACAACAAGTAATTCAGGGGATAGCTACAATTTTGTCATATTTCAGGTATCGTGTGGTTCCGTTGGCGAGGCTGGGACTACACGCTGAAGCGAGCCACCATGATGATAAAGCCCAAGGGCCTACTCCCCAACACGTGAAGCGGCCCCGTCACTTAACGCCCTCCAACTTATCCAGCCTCTGTTCACTCATTACCTGGATTCGAATCTACAAACAACTTCGCCTACTTCCCGGTAACTGTTTGTCTAAATTAAACAGAACATGTCTGTGATACTCGCAAACCAATTCGATCAAACAAGTTAATATCGTACAAAGAAACGCGAACATGCTCTCCGAATCCATGTAATGACATCGAACATAGCAGGCAGCTAAGCTCAATATATGTACCTATATCTGTAAATAATGTCTCCTAAATCATCGTTCATGTCACTGTCACCGCATCTTCGCCATCGTACCAGTAAAATGTGTCCCGTTGTAAATAACAGATGCCAGACTATTTCAAAGTGCCACATCACACCCCAAATTCATTAATTTATTACTCATGTAAACTTGATACATAAAAAAATCTTTCGTTAATTAGGTTTATAATTTAGATTTAAGTAATTTTTGTATTAAGATGTAAATAATAATAATTATACAGCGATCGATAAGATGCAAACAAAATGACAATACCTTAATGTAACATAAGACATATTATGACCTTGTAAATTTATGTGGATAAAATCAAATATTGACTTAAATTTTACATTTATAAATGCACTATATACTCTGACATATAATATTATATGATATAAGGTATATTCCTAATAACAGTTATGTATAGTCGCACTTTATTCTATTGTATTTAACCATTTAGCACATACACATCAATTGTACCTGATATATAGCAGCAAAGTTCGTGTGACGCCTTGCACAACATATACTATATACAATACTTATCTATACGGACACAATATCTACTAATACAATTTAAATATCAAGCAACTTTCACAGCTTTTTTGATTTTCCAAGTACGATAGTCACTTGTAAATTGCCGGCTCGTTACTAACAACAGCCAACATTGTAAATGATAATATGTCCTCAAATAATGATCTGTAATAATCCATACTGTACTTTATGCCTATATTTCAGGATTATTTATGATTCATTGTTCGACATGTAACTGTACACAGTTATGAGTTACATACACGAATATTTTAGAGAATAAATACACGTATTTTTACAGTTGCTGTTTCATTCTCACTCTGCCTTAATAGTAATCACTTTTTAATCACTATAATGAAGTCACTCGCACTTCTAATTATGAAACACTTTAAACCTCAGCATTCCTATTTTTAGTTTTAGATACACTTAATATTATTTACTTAACTAACACTTTATTCGGTATCAAAGTCAGGTTCCGGAGGATTCATGTCTAGCAACGAATCGTTCTCTACATCTACATCCATATCCTCCGGGTCAAAGTTGTCTGCAATCAACCCAGGAGGAGGGCCTTCACCTAAAAAGTCTTTGCTATCATCAGAGTCCAGTAGGTGGTTGTGAGTCTCGCGGGACTCGAATATGGAGCGATCTAACACTTCCTGCGACTCTATCATACCTTGCTCTAGGATTTGCTGAGGTTCTATATTTAACAATAAGTCTTGGGGATCCCTATAAATAGCGTCTAGGTCAGCCAGCGAGTATTGCATGTGTTCGGACTCAGGCAACACACGCGACGGGCTGGACTGGGAGACGCGCCGCGAACCGCGCGCGCGTTCTTCCCGGGGCCCAGCCCGGGCCTCATGTTATACTTTTTGTTTCTTTGCACCTCTTCTCGACGCGCGCTCCTTCGCCTTGTCCAGCAGAGGCAACAGTTTCTTTTCCGCCGCTAATATCCTCAGCAGCACTATTATGAAGGGCAGGTAGTTATGCCTCCTGCGCGCCATCTCTTGCTGATATCTCAACATCTTCATGTCTTCGTACTCGATCAACATTCGGAGTCTAGGTATTTCACCGTCTATGATATCTGATATACCTAGTAACTGTTGATCATGGAGAAGTTCCTGGAGCTGTCGCTCATAGATCATCTTTCGATCAGACACTAGGGCCATCAGGTTAAAGTGAATTTCGCCCTCCGTGTATCTAGAGAAATAACAGGATATGATAGTATTGAATTGTTTTTCTTTATTAATGCCATAATACAAAGAGTTTACTTACAATGTGATGCGTCTCATAATGATCGGGCGAACCACGTCAAGCCAATCTTGTTTTGCAGAAATGGCTCCATGATCGATGGGGCCATCTTGTAGGCCATCTAACTCATAAAGCCGACCATTGATTGGCATATATCCAATAAAATGGTAGGCTTCATCATCCTGTAAGATATAAAATGTTTTTAAAATATCCATGATGCATTTGGTACATACAACATTATATTCAAATAAGGTTTAGTCAGCTTGAGACATAATATGTACTTGTGTTCTTGATCAGCATTAGGGTAAATAAACGAACCCCAGACAATAGTCTAAAACTACTGAAATCATCCCAAAACTTCTTTCTTTCTGCTTACATACCTTAGATGGTTTTTTATGTTCAATCTCGAAAAGAGCCTGTTGTGCCATGGAGTTGTGGGCACTACGAATAGTGTGCGAGTTGCTGAGGGTCAAGCCTCGCATTTTGGGATCAAATGACATGCTGAACTCTTTGAGAGTTGACAGCTCTGGACCAATGTTGACATCAGGATGATTACAGTTCAATAGCAGGCTAATAACTGCCTGCGTAGCGCAAGCATTGTTTATAACCTGTAATATAGAAACTCCAGTTCAGTATATTATGTTGTTATAGACCAGATATAATTCAATTAGTAATTATAAGCCAACCTGACTAGCGAAGTATATATTATCCAGACGGTTGTCTAAAACAATAGGCCCTGATGGTTCTTCGTGTTCTAAGTATTTGAAGAGGAATATAAGTCCATGAACAGGCCTGGAAGAAAATTTTATATTCAATAACAAGTTCTGTGTAAACTTGCAAATATACATGTTAAATAATATCTATAAATCAAACTATAATATACCTTAAGTTTTCGAAAATACCGTCGTCGATGGTCCATAGCTCCTCTACTTGGACTCCTGTTGCTCCTACAAAAAAGTGCCATATTTTTTTTACAATGGTTAATTAATGGTCTTTATTGTTATAACACTCTACTTATTAACCAGATGTTCCTAAACCTTATTCCTATAAATCTGGTTGGTAAAGTACCAGAATTTACAATAATAAATGAATAATAGCAAGGCACACATTTTGTATAATATACTGCATTGATTGTTTGCCTTTGCCCTGTGGTCAGGCACGACGGAATTGAATAATGAATATGACAATTGACTTGACTTTAGACTGCATTGTATGTAGGTCATATCAATAACCAGTACAAGAGTCAAGTAATCTGTGCGCAGTGTCACACAGGCTCACAAGACATCAGAATAAATACTAGTAATAATAATAATAAATTGCCAGAAGCTGTAGTAAAGACAGTACTGCAGAATATGTTAGCAATTAATAAAAAAAAAATAGCATTTTATCTTAAAATTGAGGCTTACCAAATTTTCTGATGAGCTGGGTGAAAACCCCAGGATCACTTTCTATCAAACACCAGTCCCCAGCGGACTCCATGGTGATGTATCACCTAGGGAAAAAGAATACAATGGTTTCAATTGCATTGGGCACACATTGTTAATCCTAGGCAAGTTGGGAGTATGGGTTGTTCTCCACTCCACCTTTGTGGATTTCATTTAAACTGTGTGTTAAATACTTTGAAACGAACACATTGTCAAAAAACCTTATTGCCTTTTTTTTTACTCTCTGTGTTTTAACTTTCCACCTGTCTAAAGACAGGTAGTAAAGATAACCCTTAGTAATGTAATGCTATCAAGAAGATAAAGGATCTATTTGTTTTTACTGTTCATTAAAAAAATACTTTTATAAGACTAACTAGTGATCTGCCCCAGCTTTGCGCAGGTGAAATACTGATGCTTTATACATTAGTAGTTAGTGCTGTGTCCACAATCAATGCACAGCACAATTGTGTTCACTATTTCATTGTGTAGGTTCCATAGATAAGCACCAAGAAAGAACTTAATACAAATCCCGAATATTACAAATGAATTACGGATGAAAAGTTAGTAAACCAATGTGTCTGTTTTGTAGTACACACTTTTTTATTACTTGGGTAGGCCTAAACAAAAAAAAATAGGTAGTTAAGTTTATAATTTGTAGACTTCTAATCGAAACATGGTTATTCATGTAATGCTCCATTACAAGATATTATTTTTTTCTGAGTTGGAGCACATTTCGGAATATACTTACTTAGCAACTGTCACATTGGACATCCCGGAGACAGCACACAAAAACTAAATTATAGTAGTATTTGTTACCCCCTCTATTTTGCATCAGTTACACTGCACATTGGTGCCTCTAACAAGGCTCCACCAATCAGAGTTAAGCAAGTCTTCACAAAGAAATGAATGACAGGGCTCTAATTAGCTGTGATTGATTCAGTATTTTAAGCACATCATTTAGTCATAATGTTGGTAAGCCATGTTAGGAATCCACATGAAAGGAGCAAAAAAGTAGCAAAATAATTCCCCTACTCGGAATTACAGGAATGCAAATGGAATGTGGCAAATTTCCATCCTGCAATGATGTCCCTAAATGCCACATGAAACAATGGGATACAAAGCCGTCAAAAGGGAAAATAGCCTTCAAAAAGGGAAAATAGCCTTATCAGTCACCCGAAAGTACACAATCGCAGCACTCACTAATTCATATCTAATTTCAAGTTACTGTGGCCAAATATAATTGATCTGTTTAAGATATTAGATGATTATAACTGCTCATTTAATACATTGCCCCAGCAATCGTAACTACCTAGCTAGCCTATCCCACCGCGATCTTAGTCGGTCAGGGACTCTTAAAAGTGGGAATTTCCAGTTTTTTTTTGGAACCGGGTAGTACCGACTAAGATGCTCAACTTAGGAAATAATGACTAAAATTGGATATTATTACTATATGGAATAGTTAATTCATCAAGCATGGCTATAGATCACATAAAATCACGCGTTTTCAGGTAGGAAGCAAGTGAAACCGGGGCTCAGCTAATATAACTATAAAGAACAATAGTACAAAATATTGATTACCGTGACCCGTGCATTGGCTGCCGTCAACCGTTGTCCGGAAACATTGATAATAATGATGGTAAAATATTAATGATCAAATTGTACTGCCAACAAAGGCACAGCGATTAAAGTAGCCACAAATTTTAGATTTATACCTTGTAAAATATAGCTTGATACCTGTGACATTACCGAACGTTTTATGAAGACAGCTACAACCCAAATTTTATTTTTAAAAGTTCAAATTTTTTAACATAAAAACGACGTTTGTGTATAAAAATAAAACGCATTTTTTAAAACAATCATGTAATTATAAAGATACCAGTAAAAATATGAGTAATTTAAATAATATTTAATATTTCTTAAATAATTTTTGGTTCTTAGCTTACTTTATAAATGCACTTTGAAGAGCTCTAGGGACGTGCAAGTGACTGACAGATGATTATCGATAAAATAATACTATGAAAATTTCACTAGTATAAAATGTAGTTATTTAGTTTGGCAATAATGATTTCGCGTGCTGGAAACAAGCGGGCGCCATCGTTTTTGAGTCAGTACAAGTGCTGACGCGATGCAGACGCCTTGTATACGCTACCATTGTTTTGTTGATATTTGTGTTACTTTGTGTCACTATGGTGTTATTTGTGTTACTTTGTTTGGCGTTACCTTTTTTGGTTTGCCAAAATGCCGAAAAGATAAAAAAAGACTGTTTTGAATTGTGAGTGTCGCGAATTTGTGATCCATTTGCGCGATTATTTTGAATTATTTTTGTTTTATTTCATTTAAATCAACTACAAATACATTTATTTTTAATTTATATCTTTACAATGACAATGACTACAATGTCACTTTTAATAAAACTCATGACGTCACAGACATCGATAAGCTACGAAACACGCCTCCATCCCTAGTAATGTCATTTCGACAAACGTCACAGGTATCAAGCTATATTTTACAAGGTATAGTTAGACTTTTAACTGTAAATAATTCGCAGACAAAATTCACAATCTAAATCCTGAATGTCATCCACGACCACAGAGTAGCAATTCTAGGTTGGTGCGCAACCAAAACCTATAAACGCGATAAGGATCAATATTTTAGGATGTCGAAACAAGGTATTTATAGAACAATCAAACAAAATATGAGTAGTAATTGAAATAAAAGAATCACTTATTTGATTAAAAAAAATTTGCATGATAACAAAAACAAAGCATTCAAAGAAGATTCAGGAGCAGTCTTCCATTAAACGAAAACGAAACGTCGAATTGAGAAACGTCCTCCTTTTTGAAGTTGGTTAAAAACTAGGAGGCCACCGTTCTTCTTTGCCTCACACCAAGAATATGACCATCACACTAACAACATGGGTTGCCCTTGCCAAGGCCTACCTAAAATGTAGGATAAGGAAGGGTTAATGGTATGGGACCCGGATAGCTGACGAGTCCACCATGAAGTACCTAAGATTGGTGCTCGACAGCCGATGGGAATTCGGGTCTCACTTATGACTTATATCTTGGGACAATATATGTCACTTCGGAGGGTAGCCTGGTGATCTGTAACACAGGTCTTACCTATCACAGACATCAGTCTCTATTTTAATGCCTACCAAATATTGTTTCATTATGTGATGATGAGAAAATAAACATTTTATTATTATTATTATACTATTCACACATGGCCATCTGATTCCAAGCTAAGCAGAGCTATATAGCGTTATGGTAATCTAACAGCTGATTAACATACTCAAATATCTCTAAATATATAGGTACATATTGAAGATAAATCACACCACACAGAACAAATGATCGTGCTCACTACACAAACATTTGTCCTGGGTGGGAATCGAACCCACGACCTCCGGTTTAGCAGTCAGAATCACTAACCACTCGACCAACAGGCCCGTCATTATAACTGTAAGTAGTAAATGTCTGCCTTAATTTACAGAAAGATAAAAGGTGAAAAGGTTTTTCTAAAAACCCCTGCACCATAAGGCTAGGCGCAAACAGGCCACCAACCACCGCCACCGGTGGCCAGCGACAGCCACTTAACACGCTTTTTCATATATTTTGTATAGACACGCCGCACACGTGTAGCCGGTGGCGGCCACTCGCTACTAAAGTGTCCGCGACTCGCTACTTGTGGTCGCTACGGGCCACGCAAGACGCCGACACTCACCACTGTCGCATTGCTCCACCCCCCGCGCAGTTAAATGTAAGACTGCGCAGCAGAGAGCGGGTTATAAAATGTGGCGGCTTCCGAACACCAGTGGCTGTCGCTCGCTTCTGACACTGTTACAAAAGTGGCGGAAGCGCGCGACAGCTGACGGTGGTCGTGGTCGGTGGCCTGTTTGCGCCAAGCCTAACAGTAGGCAAAACACAGGTATATTATTCCAGAATTATGAAAATGATTCAGAATAATAAAAAGGTTTCAATCAAATAAAACATCGTTTCCACAATTTAGTTTTTATTATTTTGCTAATCATTCAAGTAATACAGTGTATAGACTATGGCTAACTAATTACTTTTTATAAAATTAAGAAAATAATATGAAAGTTCTATCTAGGCACAAGGTTCAGGCTTCTGATGTTATTTCACACAATGTGAGGGCACTTTAGGTCAAATGTTTGATTAAGTTAGTAGATTCAAATAGGTTTCTAATGAATTAAGCCAAAGGAAACCCTGAAAAACTGCCTACTTAACATCAATTGCAACATATCTTGAGAAAGCTATTTAATTAAGAAATTTTATTTATTTAGGAGAATTGATATGTTCGAGATTTACTTGAACTCCCCAGTTTTATTCTGAATTTTCAAAAGACCAGAAAAGACTTTACGGATTACATTCGTCTAAAAAAGATCGATAGTCAAATGAATAAAGGTACATATTAGGTATGATAACTAATCATTCATCAAAACAAACACACTCGTTTACAAAACAAAGTAACTCGTTTTCAACAAGCTAAAACAACAACACAAAATACTTGATGAGTACAAAATTTATTGTGAGTAAAATTACATTTGACCCTTCAATGTAATTTAAATAAGTATTTTGAATAAAATTACGCTAGCGACTTGACACATTTATAGATAATGGTGCAGTAGAAACTAGTATTCATTGAACAACTTCTACATAAGCGAAACAAAGTTGCTTATCATCTTATAAGTACGCAATATTGAATTACAACTTAAATAAAGTTAATTGACACTTTCCCCAACTTCTGATGAGTTAAAACAAAGTTTGTGTTATCAACAAATCAAGAAAAAAAATAACCTTTTACAAGATATAAGTACTTCATAACCAACCAAAAGAAATGGGCATAAAAACATTAAGAACATTGTTTCTAGGGTCCTGTCACAAAAAAAAGTAAAATTGTAGACAGAGTCCATTACTTAAGTAACAGGAAAAAGCTATACAGTTAAAAAATTACAATAATGATCTAAACTCATCATCATTTTCTGTAATTCTGCCATGCAATGTTATTTACTAATATATATTTTGCTAATACAATTTAATATTACTTTTAGAATTATTGCTGTCACTATCACAACTCTCAAACTACAAAAATGCAGAGACGAGAATTATTATTTATAGATAAAAAATATAATGCATTACACTAACTAACAGCCGATTTCTGGAAAGCTGGTCAATCACATAAATTGCTGTGGATTGTTGTACCTTGTGGCCAACCAACATTGTGATGATCCAACATCACAAAACAGACTTCATTGATCAGCCTTCCCGAAAATATCCATAAAATTGTCTTTATTAAAAATATGTGTATAGAAGTTTGTGTTACATCTTGCACATTATAAGTATTTTTTCAATATTTTGTTTACAATCACAATACTTTTACGTTATTTCAAACATTATATAACTTGTCTCAACTTCATAGATTTTTTTAACGGTAGGTATAAGTACATCAACAATTAGATATAAATAGATCATTGCTATATTACTGTCACTTATTATAACCAACTTCAAAACAATTTTGTACTTACTATTTCGTTGTATAAAAGTTAGAACATTTATACATTTTCTGTAAACAATAATCAAACTATTTTACTGTTATATTATATAGCACTCCTCAATTTAAAGGTTTTCTTAACAACTTCATGAATGTATTCATAACAAAATTTTAATCAGTACCAAAGTCGGGTTCTGATGGTTTATTGTCTGGTAAAGTATCAGCTTGTACATCAATATCCATATTCTCTATATCAAAGTTATCTGCATGCAACCCAACAGGAGTTTCACCTGAATATTCGTCTTTGCTATCATCAGAGTCTAGGAGGTGGTTGTGGGTCTCGCGGGACTCAAACATAGAACCATCTAACACTTCTTGGGACTCTATCATACCTTGCTCTAGAATTTCCTGTGGATCTATATCAAACACAAGATTTTCGGGGTCCCTATAAATAGCGTCTAGGTCAGCCAGCGAGTATTGCATGTGTTCGGACTCAGGCAACACGCGCGACGGGCTGGACTGGGAGACGCGCCGCGATCCGCGCGCGCGTTCTACCCGTAGTCCGGCCCGAAGCTCGTGTTATACTCTTTGCTTCTTTGGACCCTTCTTGGTCGCGCGTTCCTTGGCCTTGTCCAGCAGAGGCAACAACTTCTTCTCCTCTGCCAAAATTTTCAGCAGCACTATTATGAACGGCAAGTAGTTATGCCTCCTGCGCGCCATTTCTTGTTGATATTTCAACATCTTCATGTCTTCGTACTCAATCAGCATTCGAAGTCTAGGTATTTCGCTTTCCATGGTATCAGTTTCCATTCCTAGCAATTGTTGTTCAGTCATAAGTTCCTGGAGCTGTCGCTCGTATATCATCTTTCGATCGGACACAAGAGCCATCAGATTGAAATGGATTTCACCTTCCGTATATCTAGAAATAGGAGGAATAAAATCATTAATTGTGTTACCATATGATTGAAGTAAGACCAAGTGCGAATTCACTTACATACTGATGCGCTTTGAAATAATTGGGCGTACAACGTCGAGCCAATCTTGTTCCGCGGAAATTGCACCGTGATCGATAGGGCCTTCTTGCAGGCCGTCCAACTCATACAGGCGTCCATCTATTGGCATGTACCCAACGAAGTGATAAGCTTCGTCATCCTGTAAAAAAATAATAACATGACTGAATAAGCAGAGGCCTGGGTTAAGAAACAAAATTAGTACGTATTAAATAAATTATCCAGGTTCTTAACAAATAATTTAAATTTGTATAAGAATTGATTAAATATACCTTTGAAGCTGTTTTAGGGCCAAATTCGTAAAAAGTCTGTTGGGCCATGGAGTTGTGTGCACTTCGTATTGTTTGTGAGTTGCTGAGTGTCAAGCCTCGCATTTTGGGATCAAATGACATGCTGAACTCTTTGAGAGTTGTCAGCTCTGGACCAATGTTGACATCAGGATGATCACAGTTCAATAGCAGGCTAACAACTGCTTGTGTGGCGCACGCATTGTTTATAACCTGTAACATACCAATTAATACAAATCCATACCAATATTATAAATATGAAAGTGTGTTTGTTAGTTTGTTCGTCTTTCACGTCAGAACGGAACCACGGATTGGCGTGATTTTTTTTTGTGTGGGGATAGTTTAATGTTACAAATGTCAGTGTTTGTTTGTTCGTCTTTCACGTCAGTACGAAATTTAAATGCCTCGAGGTTATGCAATGGGACGAAACTTCGGGTCACACAACTTGGATGGAACATAATTAGCGCCACTATCGTCACCGGCGTAAGGAAAGGTGAATGGTATTAAAATAAAATGTAGTTATCATAATAGTATCTCTTCTTATCTAATACATAAAGTAATAATATAGTACAAAAAGATCTACCTGTCTAGCAAAGTATATCTTGTCAAGACGTCTGTCTGAAACCACAGGTCCAGCTGGTTCCTCATGTTGTAAATATTTGAACAGGAATATAAGTCCATGAACGGGCCTGCAACACAAACAATAATAAGCCAGGCACAATTCTACTAGTATATTCAAAATAGCTTCTCTCTTCTATAAATACAACAGTTACTTAAAGATGTGATAGCTTCTCCAGTCTATACTGCTTGCCTGACTTGCCGCTGACTTTGACTGCTTAAAATGATTTTTTATTCAGAACTTAAGGCTAGCTATGGCAAGTAACAACTGTAAACTAAGTTTTTATACAGGGAATATTATTGTTTATACATTGTAGTAAAAAAAATATTGTCTAGTTAACGACTATAAAAAATCATCAAAACATTTAAGTGTGAAATACTCTCACTAATTAGATTAAATACAATTCACCACTTCCAAACCTGTAATTTGGCAAGGAAAGTAGACAACTACTAAGAACAGATTTTACGAAACACCTCCCCTAAGGGGGTAAGACAGGGGTTGAATGTTTGAGTCCTATGTTTCTGAAATAAGACTTAATATTTAAAATGTTTCTATAGTTTGTGTATTGAACTAAAACTACTGCTACTACTACTGTACCATCAAAGTGATATTGATGATGATAAAACCCCTTTTAGAAATTAAAAAAACAGATGAGATGTAGTTTGTATGAAAGTCCAGTTTTGTGGAATAATATCCACACACGGCCATCTGATCCCAAGCTAAGCAGAGCTTAGGTTATGGTAATTAGACAGCGGATAAACATACTTATATATTTTTAAATATACACATATTATAAATAAATTACACCCAGACACAGAACTAATGATCATGCACATCACACAAACATTTGTCCTGGGTGGAAATCAAACCCAGGACCTCTGGCTTTGCAGTCAGGGTTTCTAACCATTAGACCAACAGGCCCGTTAAATAAAGTTTGAATAAAGAGATGATTTTAGAAGGTTATTTATATTAATAGGTTATTCTGTGAGTGAGTGTAAGACCAGGACTCCTGTACAACTTTGCTTTATTTTCATGTCATTGTAAATGGAGGACACAAAACATGGATGACAACATGACGCAGCAACAATCAATGTTTGTTTAACAGACAAGATTCAACAATCAAAGACAAAAAAATTACCTCAATGTCTCAAAGATGCCGTCTTCCATTGTCCATAATTCCTCAACTTGGACTCCAGTAGCTCCTATTAAAAACAGTAGGCCTTTGTTAGTACCTTTTACTTATATCAAGTAACTACAACAAATGTTGCTAACTAGTACATTTTTATGTTTCAATACAGACAGTTTTGATACATAAAATGCCTAAAAATGCAAACCAGGCCACAGAAAAAAAGATGCTGTCCACAGCCAAATTTGCTCTTTTCAGCATACCATGAAGGTGGACTAACTTTTCTCTTAACAATTGAAAAGAATTAACCTACAATTTATACAACTATCAACTAACATATTCATGTACAAATATACCATTTATTAAAAACTTACCGAATTTTCTAATGAGCTGAGTAAATACTCCAGGATCACTTTCAATCAAACACCAATCTCCACCTGATTCCATGATGATACGACAGTTTTAAGTTAGGGAAATCAACAAAAAAATAAAATAATAAAGAGGCGCTATAAGTTTACACAAGTGAACTTATTCGTGTAGGTAGTGCAAAATCATGCAGAATGGAATTTATTTATTCAGATATTGTGATGTGTTACTATGCTACGATGCACTGCTTGATGCAATGACTGACACTTGACAGACGTAAGCTACCACAGATAAAAATTGTAACAAAGAAAAGATCAAAACTGTAGCCTAAAACATTTAAGACATTTCCGTTATTTCGATTAGTCGATTATAATAGTTTCAATGCGTAACCTAAGTGCGTAACCGAAAGCATAAACAGTGATGATGACATGAGTTAAGTGTATTTAAAGGTTCGGCATCGACAAGTAATTAATCTTCAAAATATAATTGTTTTATTATCCGCAAAATTAATAAACATTTATAGTTACTAAATTTAGTTTGATTTAAAGTCACTAAAAACATCCCTGATTGATTACTAATTTTTGTCTATGTTCTGTTGAGCTGAACGTCGCACAACCCTAAATGCCGTAGATTGGCGTAGAGTAGAGCTGCGTATTATTCCGTATTCGGGATAAACTTCCAGTCGAGTCAAGTTGGTGTTCATTTAACTGCTGAGGGGGTAAGTACATAAAATAGTCTTATCTTTGTTTTAATAATGCCTTTGTTAGATTCTTTCTTCGCAAAGCAAATTTATTATTTTATTTATATTTGATAGTCATAATAGCTGTTGCGTGACCGCATTCTGCCTACCTACGTTATGTTCATGACCGATAACTATGACAAACATTATTTTTTTATGTTGTAATATTTTATTTTAATAACACATACAATATTGTTTTCTTTGATCCTAGCCTTTACGTAAGTTTCTTATTCTTTTCAACTAGGAATTATATCGTTCTAGCAACTTAGTTAATTCAAAAATAAATATATAAAGAATTTAAAAGTTTTAGTTTTATGAGCATTATCTATCCGTTTAAAATGTATGACAAAGCAATAAATGTAGAGCAATGATAAAATCTACTGATCTGTTTACATATTAACATCACACTGGTTTATTTTGCATATTATTTGCGATATTAGGTTCTATTTTATTCCTAGGCCATTGATTCTAATAGTTATTACTATTTTATATTGTGTCTCACATGATGTTAATTAAAAAAAAAAACTGTAATAAAACTCTTGATGAACATATTTATTGTGAATCACACAATAAATATGTTCATTTATTTTCCTCAATAAATCCCTTGTGAGATAATATTATCCAAAAAATAACAAGAATAAAGTTTGTGTGTGAACTCACTGATGGCTAGAGCAAGCATTCAATAGTTAGCACAATGCTAGTTTCATAACCACTACAAAGAAAATGTTTAAATAATTAAAACACAATTTATTTTTGTAACACTCTTGAGCTGGTATACATAATATTTTATTTACTTTTTTTTGAATAATATTGTATTTTAATATAATGTTTTGCTTAAAATTACACCCAAACATTATAAAAGAATATGAGTTGATGTTTTTATACCATCTATGATCTAATCTTGGCATTCATTGTAGTTTTGTTAATATTCTTAACAAAATAATGTTTTATCATTTTGCACTAAGCTGAGCTTATTCATGTCTTTTAAGCACTATATTTATAATGTCTATTAAAGCCACTGGTATAAAGATAATTATTATAACTATGTTATCATTACTTTATTTATCAATTGCATTCTTGGTTACAGGGTGGTGCACAATGTTTGGTCTTCTTATTTGCTTACTGGGCTTAGCCGGTCTAAGCCCAGTACCCTTTCTCTCCAGTGTTATCGGTGCCACAGAGCCAGCCCTAAATTTGCTGATTTCCATATTGTTAGGCTATCCGCTAGCCATTATATATCACAAATATGTCAGGCAACATGAAGAATACAGAAACTTGTATTTCATCCTGACTGGATTGGACATGGCATTTTACAATTTTGGCTTCTCAATGTACCATAATTTTATTCCAGCAGTAGTTATCTATCTAACAACCAAGTTCTTAGGTCCGGGAAAAGAGAATGCCATTGTCACTTTTGTCTTTAACATGACATATCTTCTTGCGGGATACATTGTAACAGAGTCTGAAGATTATGATATTACATGGACAATGCCACACTGTGTGTTGACACTGAAGTTGATTGCCTTGTCCTTTGACCTCTGGGATGGACAAAAAAAAATTAAGGGACAGGAACTATCTGCTAATAACAAACTGACTGCCCTTGAGAGCTCACCTACATTCCTGGAATTGATTGGTTTCGTTTACTTCCCGGCTTGTTTCTTGGTTGGTCCAATATTCTCATTCAGACGTTACAAAGACTTTATCTCTGACAAATTTCCTCTGGATACTGATGCTGATGTGTATGAAGCTCAGGCACTAAAGAGACTGGGTCAAGGATTTATTTACTTGGTGGCTTACCAAGTTGGAGGTTAGTTTCCATGTACAATTCTTAGTCTGGGTGTTGGTGCATGTGAAATGAATGTCTGTGAAACCCCCGCAATACAAGGATTAAATTTCTTAGAGCGGAAGTCGTTTTTTTTTAAATAAAATTTAGTTGATCGCTGGATTTTTGAATCAACAACACACAAAAAAGTTCTATGCATGTTAAATTTCTGATGATAAAAAATAAGTCATATTACATGCATTTTCACCTGCAGATATCAGTAAGTTATGGATTTTGCTTGCTTATACTTTAGATTTATCATTAATGTATGTGTCATTTTTCTTTCAGTCTCCGTTTTCAGTATGAAATACATGTTATCGGATGAATTCTGGGACACGTCAATAATCTACCGTCATTTCTACTGTGGACTTTGGGCTCATTTCGCATTATACAAATACATTTCCTGCTGGCTGCTCACCGAGGGTAAGGCCGCAATCATTATGTTTATCGTATTACACATACCTAATTGATGTTAGATTATCTGCTAACAAAATATTACTACATTTGACCTACATATTTAAAGTAACAACATTGTATACAGTGAACAAAGCTATACGTAGATTAGTACATTGTAAGTGATAGGTCAGCACTAAAAATGTACTTAAAAACACATTAATCAAATTCAGTCGATTTAATACGATTTAAAATTCTAATGTCGAACAATAGTCTACTTTTTAATACGGCCGATTGTGTCAGTAAGTGTAGTAAGGTCATTTCACTTTGTTTAAATTACCCTATTTATACACAATGATCGTGAGTGTTCTTTGTTTTGCATGTAAAGGAAATGCATTTTATTGATTTGTATTACAATGATGGATGTTAAATAAAGCAACACTTGTTACAGCATCATGTATCAGATTCGGGCTTTCGTACAATGGTACGAAGAGTGAGGACGGTAGGAGCGTGAGCAAGTGGGACGGCTGTAACAACATCAAGCTGCTGCGGTTCGAGGGCGCCACGCGCTTCCAGCACTACATCGACAGCTTCAACTGTAACACGAACCACTTCGCCGCGGAATATGTCTACAAGCGCCTGCGCATACTCGGTAACCGCAACCTCAGCCAACTCATTACACTCATGTTCCTAGCTCTGTGGCACGGCACGCAGTCAGGCTACTATATGACCTTCATAAACGAATTCTTGATCATGTACATGGAAAAAGAATTGGAAGCTATATTAGTTAAGACAGAGTTTTACGAACAGATGTGGAATAACACCGCCATCAAATATTTGTTGTATATTATACTCAAGACTTACACTATAGTGTTCATGGGTTGGAGTTTGGCACCGTTCGATGTCAAGAGCTTCGGTAAATGGTGGACTGTATATTCTAGTTTATATTTCTCTGGGTTCCTGTTGTTCGTACCGTGGTCGTTCCTCTACAAGCCACAGTTAATTAAGGCTTTGAAGGCTGCTGGAGTTCGTCCCAAAACACAATAATTTATTTTTATAATAGAATTTTGTAATACATTAATTAATTGCCTAAAAATATATTTATTTTAGTGTTGCATGTCGTACATATCCGTTTATTACAAAAACATGTCGCCTAAGTACAACTTGCATCTGTATATTAAAATAAATGATATAATATTAGGGCAAATTAGTGTTTAGATAATTTTAGCAAGAAATGATCGTCTTCGAGAATGCAGTCTAGGAAGTCGCATATTGTTACTGACTAGGCTTGGGTGTTTAAGATGTTTGTTGTTTGGGTTTACTTTAGTTTAGATTAGCAATCATGGTTGTAGGTTATTTAGTTTTCTTTATGGAATCACCTTTTTAAATCCGTAATGTTTTACAACGTTTGGCATTTCTGATGTAGGTACTATACTTTTCGAAACAGAGAATTTTGATTAATTTTTCACATGTGCACTTATTGTTCAGTAGATTACCAGTAAATACAGTAGGTAAGCTCTGAGCCAAGCTCATTCAATGCATGTCTATGCCTTCTTACTTCCACTCCCTATTAATTCTTAAACTATTCTACAAATATATATCTATCCTGTTAAAGTAATACTCCATGCATGATAGCAAATACTCGATTTCCTATAAGAAAACAAGCTACGAAACTAATGCCTAATACTTTAACACAGAATGTAGGTAAAATCAAAAAATATTTAGTAAAACCTAATAATGGTTTTTATGTTCTGTTTAAGATTACAATGTTAATATGCTAATAAAGAATAGATTTTGCTAAATCTAATTAGACGATCCTGTAAACCTAATCAAAATAAAATTGTCGCTGGATATTAAAAATGAATAATTAGGATGTAAGTTTTTGAATATCGCATAGCGTGCATAATACATAATAATAATTACTCATGCACTGAACTGTATATCAGTTTTTGCCGTTTTCTTTATGGAAGTTAAAACCAGTGGTTTAGTCTTACATTACTCTTCATTGATCGCGGGATATTTTTGGGAACATCTGGAGAATATTGAATCCCGCTCGATACTGTTGTTAGTAAAGATAAAATGTTCTCCACTTGACCTCGGAGAACTACAAAAAAGGGGGTAGGGGATCATCTTGATACCGAACAAAGTCTGAGTTGATTAAAAACTTGTCCTAATTAAGAAATTCCGATAATACCACAGAGGAATCACTTTTTCGTGGTCATATGCCTATGCCTTCAATTCGTTTCCTCACTCGGCCATCGGTGGTGCTGTTGTATTCTAAAGCCGTGTTCAACCTAAACGCCGCAAGCAGCCGCAGAATGTGAGCTGGTGTACTGAGCTCCGTAGTAGATGTGAATCTAGAAGGTATCTCGTTCACAATATGCGACCGTGGCGCGTAATCACGCTTTATTAATCGGCCAGCAAACGTAGCCGTCTGCGCATATCGTAACAGCATGGAATGGAATACAATAAACTGCGAATTGCTTGCTCACGGTCTGCGGCAGATTAATCGTTTGGCTTGAACACGACCTCAGTCATGATGTTGTGCATTATAAGAGTGAGAGAAAGATTAATTGCATCTTTGTCTTTATAATGGTCTTGTATTAGTATAGATAGGTAGGTTCCTAGTCTGACATTGTAACTTAATGAGAATTCACCTATTTAGTGGGAAAGGGCTGTAATAGCTGTAGCCTTATTTATACGATTGTTGCTTAGTCAGTAGTCAATAATATTAATTATGCAAACTACAACGCCAATTTTAGCCTCCGTATTTCATCAAGTCCAATATTAGTATATAGAAGTATGGTCCAGATATTTATCCAGATATTTATGAGAAAACTATTTACATGTTACATTCATTAGACAGCGAAGTAGTCTAGGGCATATAATCGTGTTTTGGAAACAGAATTTTTCTACAATACAAAAAGGTTCCATTCCGACAAACAGGCTTTAAAACTCTGCTTATTTATTTATGACATTGTTCACTTTTGTGGCATATGCAGAGTTTATAAAGCATAAAAATGCATTATAATACCTGAACCGCTAATAATTACATTATGATGATATGCCGCTTAAGAGTAGAAATCGCGTGTTTAGTGGCGACCAACAACTAGGTAGGTATAATACATTGTAATAGTGTTATCACCAATTATTCTGTTACCAATTGCTATATAACTTGATTAAACAGACGTCAGTAATATTTTATATACCGCTCCTAAGCATCAAAAAATGTAATGCATCGTCTTGTCTCATAAGTGATCGCGTCCAATGACCAATGAATGGTCCAGGTTGTTTGGTTAAAGACAAAGAGCTCCTCAAAACCCTTCCACAAAAATATGGCCACGTTCCATTTTTATGGGGTGTAAGACCGGAATCAGTCCCGAGACCACTGACAAAAATCAAAACAGATTATTTCGAAGCACTTTGCTTCGAAGACAGTCAAGATGACAATAAAAGTAACTACTGACAAAAATCCTAATAAAACTAACCTTTGCTCGGGAAAATACGTCAAGATTACAAATCAACTAATCACTAACTTAAAAACATATTTTGTGTTTGCTACGAAGAAAGTCTCCGGAGAAAGACAAGACTGACAGAAACCACTTTCGTGGGAAACCATCAAATGATATACATTAGAACATAGTGGGTTTTATTCAGTCTATCTGTAACTGAATAAAACCCACTATGTTCCTCCTGGAGCCCTTTGAGTGCCAGGGTCGCGGTAACATATTTTTAAAATGACCTGTTTTTGCTTGAAAGAGCACAGTTAGAGCCATTACTGGCAAATATTACTATTTTTCAGGTGCAAATTGGGATCAGTTTCATATGACAGTGGTTTAAATTAAAAGTACCGCCCAGCTACTGTATTAACCCGTGTACCTAAATAGCTTTGAGAACTAAGATGTTGATGCCTTTCTGCGAGATTGAATCATTGAACATACATTGTACGGTTACGTATTGTTCCTTATTATGAGAATTGGCTGGTTTTGTCGCTTTTATGCACAGAGGCGGTACTGAAAATAAGATTGCGGTCTGTTTAAACACGTTATATAATATGAACTATAGAAGTATGACTAGAAAGAGTTATTAATTATATACTAAACACGAGCGTGATGTACACTTTAAATAATATTTTTTTGTTCAAATATTATGAAATATTAATTAATTGTAATTCTAGTTGTTTTTTTGTAACGTTAGAACGCTACCTCGATAGGATGCCCTGGTTACGTTGCCGACTACGAATCCAAGCAGTTAGTATTAAAAAGTATGGTCTCAAGTAGCCAGGCTCGCACCGCTGGCGGCGCGGCGGCGTTGCCTTAGCGTCCTAGTGAGGCAGAGCTCTTAATGGTATACTGAAAATTATGGTATAGGTACTATTGTTCAAATTATTTACTATTATTTAAGACTTAATTATAGTATCTTACCTATGTATTTATATTTGCGAGCTATGAACATTATTGTTTTTTTATACAAACTTGGCCGATATAATCAACTGGATACGAACAATAATTTCCATATAAAATAGTGTCAATAACAGAAAATCTTCTTTTTAAAGTTCTTTTTGTATAGCTTTTTATATCGGCCATAGTCTGGTATATGTAGTGATATTCAAGAAACAACGGGTGACAAGATTAAATAAAATGTTGTTATGGATTTGCCCGACCTCGAATTGTTAATAAGCTTACCTACTTTTGCAAATTAAAATGTTTTTTTTTCGTTATATTTTATTAAATTTATTTACTTACAAGCCTGTTTTGTTTTAATTATTCATATTGTGATGACCTTAGAACCCAGTACCTATTGCAAAACCTACACAGATTTTGTATTGGATGTAGGTAGGGAGGTATTGGGAAAGCATGAAGGTAACAGTGATTGATCTTTGCCGAAGAGATACAAAGTTGGTCAGCGATTTAGGGTTTTTGTATCTTAAGATAAGATAAGTAATATTATATGAATAGTAAGTAACAAACAAAATTTCACAAGTCTAATCTGAAACGGCTGCGGACTCTACAGGGCCAATGACCTTTAAAATATTATGTTTAGTCTTTTTAATAAACACTGCAAATAGTACTCAGCTGAAATGAGTTTACGATGTGCCCTTAGGTGGTTGGTTACGTCGATTATACGTAATTCTGAATGCGAATTGAGATAGTCCAGCTTGGGGGTTTTATTAGTAACGTAATTGAATATTCATATAATTATATTTGTATCTGTATTTGACTGGCCTGATGGTCTTGTGGTTAGTGCCCTGATTGCTATGCCAGAGGTCGTGGGTTCGATCCCCACCCAGGACAAATCTTTGTGTGATGAGGTCGACCATTTGTTCTGCGTCTGAGTGTAATCACTACATAGTATAAAACGAAGTCGGTTTTTCTGTCCTCGTGTCCCTTCGACCGCTTAAATCTTTAAAACTACGCAACGTATTTTAATGCGGTTTTTTTTTAAATAGGTAGAATGATTCAAGAGAAAGATTTATAGGTATAATAACTTCCATTAAATAGTGGAGAATTTTTGAGGTTTCTAATGTGATGTCGTTAATTATCACATTTTTCCACTAACGTTGCAAACGCAGGCTGGTCCCTACGAGATTCATCAAAATAATGTTCAACCTAATTATTTGTTCACATTGAAAAGGTCTACAGAAAACTCCGCGATGGTATATGTCTATCTATCCAACAATATCATTTGTCATTTATTTTTTACGATAAATAATGGCTAATTTTCGAAGCGATTTTAACCCATACAGCATTAATCCTTATCCAATTAAATACCTTAAATACATTGTTAAATTAATATAGATTTTCGAAGATATTACATATTTAAAAAGTGCCGCTATCAACGTTCACAGTTTTTCTATAAATATCTTTATGCGAAGCCGGGGCGGGTCGCTAGTTTTTCTATAATATTCATGTATTTGGAATTATATAAGTACGTTAATCAGTAGTCCAGAACCTACTCGTACTTAAAACATAGTTAACAACTTAAATTTATCTCCATTAGAGGATGCATAAGTGACTAAAGAAGATTAAAAAAAATCTTACGTGTCTTACAACTGAACAAATCTATAGAGTACATATCGATTCAAAGTTAAATGTAGGCACGTGAAGGTAAACGTTTGACAGGTACTATTTAGCTGCCCTTGCCCCGATGTCTCTGTAAAATATTCATGGATTTGAATCGATGAAGCACACAACAGAACATATCGATTTGGCAATGATACGCAGGTGCATTGGTTTACATTCTGGTAAGTACCTACTACGTGTATTTAATCAAAAAATTGTGTTTATTGGGTGTTCCTATACTTACCACTAAGTAGGAAGTTGTAGATCGGGACATCCGCAGATAATTTAGACGTAGGTACCAACGTAAGACTTTTTGACGAAGATTAAGTAGCAAACGGATACAAGTTCTAATTAAATTTGTCAATGACAAAACTTCTTAGGTACTTGTGTAGGTAGGTACCGACTTACATTGTTTTTTTATTAGTGTGAACCTGTTTATCGGTTACAAGGAAAAATATTTTGTTGATTGCATGAATTCGGCATAAACCGTTTGACTAAATGAACGACGATAATGAAGGTCTTATTTCTGTAGTGAGCTATTTTAGTTCCACATATGCTACTTAGATAAGGTTACTTGCACCTGACCTGAGTCAGATAGAGATCGAAATAATCATGAAGTTTTTATTTTGCAATTAATCAGTCTTACCATAGGTAACATAGTTGTAAGTAACTATTTTACAAATCCTACTTAAATCTGAAGTATCTAGATAGTCGAAGAAGTCAGGGTTACATGCATGCAGTTCTTAAAACTGTCAACATTTAGCTCAATGCCGCCAATACATCAAATATTAATGGCTAAGTGGAAGTCACGGACAGGCGTGAATGCCATGTTCAACATTGTTTACCTTATTTTTCAATACCTACAGAATTATAGACTGAAAACTGAAAATGAGCATCGTCGTAAATAGACGTAAAAAGAACAAAATTTACTATTAGCGTTATATCGATCTATTGGTACGTGACGAAAATTGGAGCTAATGCCGTGATATTGTAAATACATATAGTCCAGGGTCCAAGGTTTTTTTTTGGGAATGTGATACAGCTAAAATAATAAGTCATAATTTTTACATCGCAGCAACTTTTAAGTGTGACACGAAACGTTACAAAAACTGTCACCCGCACCATGCTACAGCGCACGGAGTATAGTTGAAATATCACGAATACTGTAAAAAATGTTCAAAGCTACCCGAATTGATTGTACCTATGTTATCTGAATTGAATGTGATAGAGTTTTATTAAAAAGCAAGGTCTGTGAAAAATGCAGATTATATCATTGTTGTGAATGTTATCTGTTGGGAATTATACGCTAACCATTAAAGAATATCCTTTCCCACCAAAAACACAAATGCAAAAAGGAAAACCAAGATAATACAAAACCTATGCCAAGTTAAATACAATGCCTTGCCAAGTTCCGTACAAAATCCAAATATGTATTTTATTTATAAGAATAAAATAAATAAATATTTTGCCACATTCACACAACTCCATCTAGTCTCAAGTTAAACATACTTAGCTTGTGTTATGAGTACTAGACAACCGATTAATATACTTATATTAATATTTATGTATTACTAAATACAGTCATATTCTCTCATCTCATACTAGTCATACTCTACTCTCTCATCTCATACTATAGATAAACCCAGACACAGAATAAATGATCGTGCTCATCGCACAAGCATTTGTCCTGGGTGGAAATCAAACCCACGACCTCCGGTATAACAGTCAGGGTCACTAATCACTCGACCTAAAGTAGGTAATATTTGGTTTGGCCAGTTTTCATTACCTCAGTCATTCTAAAAAGTTATTTAACATTTTTAGGTTTCCGTAGTCAAAGGGTAAAACGGAACCCTATTACTAAGCCTCCGCTGTCTGTCTGTCTCCAGGCTGTATCCCCTGATGGGTTTATGAGATACACCCTGTAGAATAGATAGTTATCAAGCTAGAAAGCTAAAATTTTCACGAATGATGTATTTATGTTACCGCTATAACAACAAATACTAAAAATAAAAATATTAAAGGGGTGCAACACGTAATTTTTAAGCAATTTTTACTCGACCTTAATAAACAAGTAGATTATCAGATTTAAAATTAGTATACCTACAACAAACGTGCTTTTCTATCACAGATGATAGTACGGAACTCTTCGTGCGCGAGTCCGACTCGCACTTTGCCGTTTTTTTAATCCTCATAAAAACAGGGCACGTCACATCTTACCCACTTTAAGACCTTACATTTTAAATAACAGCAATTATTAATATCTATGTATCCAATAAAAAATAGAAATTGTGTTTTGTACTTGTTTATAATGTTATTTTGTTCCTATAAATACATATTCGGTTTTTGTACAGAACTTGGTTCTCATTTAGATCTCGATTCTTTTTGCAGCGAAGCTCACAAGCAAGCAGACGATCACGTCGTGGTACGAGATTTCAATTCACTATCATGAAAGCTCGTGGCGTGGGAGGTTCGTGGGAACTGACATTTGTGGCCAATCCACGTCTACGGTACATATTGATCGGATGCCGCCCATGCTTTGGCCTTGCGCTTCAGTCAGATGGATAACCACGGCACAAATAGGCCTCTTTTTGTACTTTAAACATTTTCCAAAAATAATAGGCAATTGAGAACCTCCGAGTCCCATACGCTACAGCCTGTTTTCCTGTAAAACTTAGAATCTTTCAAACAACATCCGAACTTTTAAGATTTTTGGTTAATTTTGTTCGAGCTTATATCTACAGCAGCTTATATGTATTCTTACCTACTCCAAGTTGAGGTAAAAGAAATCTTTGTAGGAAAAGAATATAAAAGCTTAAGTAAACTGTTAGGAATTTTGTAGTCTACAATTTTATTCTCAAACATCTACTTACCAAACTCATAAAGAGGACATTCAGAAATAGGATACCACATGAACAGGTCAACAAAAAGAAGGCTATAAAACAAAAAATAACAAAAGAAAACCTTAAATTGGTTTGTCATACGTAGCGTGGAGGTTGTGCGACTTAATAATATAGGGCTGGCAACTACACCGGCTATTACACGTAAAAGCTCTGCATAAATAATGGAAACGTTGAATGACATCCAGGCCATTCTGAAGGTTGGATAATAACAACTTTATAGATCTACATAAAGGTAGAAACTTGATTGAACAATTAAAAGTAAAGCGGAGTGTACTTACAAAATTTTAAGCATCTATTAAACACTTGCTTTCATCAATCAACCTTATGTGTACAGTTTTGTTCATAGGCATAACAGTAGGTAATTGCAGTCCCTAAAGGGACTGTTATGATTAACATTATCAAATCTAAGATCCAGTCAAAACAGGTCGATCTTTATTCTGGCAATGATTTTTCATGGATTAGATATGAAATTGTTAAAATACTAGGTAGTAGACAAAAACCTAATAATTACGTAAAGTAGAATTCGGAATAAAGAGCCGTAGGTACCTACCCGTCGCAATTTGCGCGACATCATGATTACGTATCGTATAATGCCTAAGACCAAAGTACAAAAAATGTTTTTGTTTTTCAGTGCTCAAATCAGTATCTAACAGAGTGTTTTATTAAAGTGCTTGTGTACAGAGCTGTACCCGCCCCTTGGGAAACGGAACACCTGCCTGCGTTTTCTCTGCAGCGCCGCCGTTCGTTTTCGCACTTCACTACCATTTTCGACGGCACCAGACATTTTGTAATAATTTGTTACCGCTTATTATACATACGATCTGTGAAATTTACACTATTCGTATTAGTACAGTTCACACACCGCTGAATACGAGCGAATTCAGGAGAGAGAAGGTTTAGAAATGAAGGAATTACGGGAAACAAATTCTAAACACGATATTTATTCGAAACTTATATACATTTTGTGTTAAGTGTTAATGATTAAGTACATATCTACAATGACTAGATTACTAACTAGAGAATAGAGTTACATTACAATAACTGAGTATAGATCAAATGTTTGGTCATACTAACACGTACATATTACGATGCTTATTAGTTACCTATACCGTGACTTCAGGCGATTATAACGCTTAATTGACAAGACAATTGAGATAAGTATAATATGATGAGATCATTAATTGCTACAAAATAACCATGATACATGATGCTATATGGGATATTTATCTGAGTTCTTCCTTTTCGATGATTGTGGGTGTACTCGGGAAGATGCGAGGGTCTTCCGGCACCCATATCTTGGCGTGAAGCGTAGAGCCCGGTGTCCTCTCGCCGCGTCTGGACCACGACAGAGAATGCGCTTGGAGGTTGCTACCTGTAAAGGTGTCGTGTATTTAAAGCGACTTTGTTAGTTAAACAATCGTCATAATGTTAAAAGCGAACCGAGGCAGTTTCCGTCTATTGTTGCTCCGGGACGCTCCTGAGAGAGCAATCTGTTTGGCAAAATCCTGCTGGACTTGCTAATGAGAGAAGCTTTATTCTGATATGTACCTATTTGTCAATTTGGACCACGGAGCGGGAGATGTAACAATTTGATATTAAGTATATCCCATAAACCTCTGTATCTATTCTTTCTATGTAGTTTTTAGTCTAGGCTATGTAGTGGTTCATCTAAGTTCATATCTAATTAATTGTAGCACACAATGTAGGGTATTGTATATTTTCTAATAAAACCTTAATATAAACAGTATACCAGCATACTAAGTTAAAAAGAGATGCTTCTATTTTAACATCCACTCTTAGTTCCACGGTTTGGCACAGCCTTTTTCCTTAATATTATGATTAGGATAGGATTAAAATAATTAATTAAGGTGATTCCCCGAGATCCAGAGCTTCGCGAAAATCGTGTTTAAACTGGATCTAATGCAGAATATTTAATGAGTTTAATATAACAGTACCTAAGATAGAATTAATTATGTACAATTTGACTAGTGACTCGAAAACGTTATGTATAAAAAATCAGGAGTGTAAGACTCTTTGATGCATTTCTAAAACTCGAAACAAAAGACCTAATCGTCCAACTTTAATTTATCCACGCATTCTGCGGAACCCCCTAAGCGCTTAAACTTGAGGTTTATTTATCAACAATTATTTTTGTGAGATGCATAGGGGGCTAACTAAACTGTTCGCAAATGCGTTAAGGCCCCGTGGCCCTACAGTCCCGCGGTACCGTGTTTTTCAAGGGGGTTGCGTGCGAGGGGCTCGCACGTGCACGCTGTTATGGGCCCTTAGCCCCTCTGATACACACCGATAGGGTTGACCTGTCCTTGTCGATTGCTTTTTTATTGTGTTGCGCTTATGATAACAAATTCATTGATGTATTGTACTGATAACGCTGCAATGGAAGTTGTTTGTAAGGTAAAACAAGGGAAATATACGCTGTTAATTAACTACAGTTCTGTTTTTTACAATTTTATTTTTGTTGTTTATGATAACGTTCGTTATGAGGGTTTTTATGCACCGATGTGTATATTATCAATATTTTAGGAGAAACTATTGCTCGACTAATGTGAATATTCCGGTTGTTGCAAATTGCTTGTGTTGTTTCTAACAATAGTCGCAATGTCACCTTAAAATTATACTAAATTCCTACCCCTCCAATATCGACAAGTGCATTAATAACAGTTTAGAATACACCACAATGGGAATAATGAGCATTTCCGGCAATTTGTACGCTCGTATTGCATTACAGGTACCTACAGGCAGCCGCTTACGATTTGTGTCATTATTAATTAAATAGATGCCTACATGTTATCTAGTAATCAAGCTGACTGCTACTCCGATTCTAACGGTTTGGTCGTTAAAATACATTCGCTGTATGACACATTTAAATGCGCTTTACTAAAATAAAATGTGAAGGTATTTTCCATTTATTTTTTAAATATAAATATTTTACAACTGTCCACGATAATTCTTGCCAGCGTACTTTGAGAGCGCTCCTAATTCCTCCTCTATTCTCAGGACCTGGTTGTACTTGCCGATGCGGTCACATCGCGCAGGTGCCCCACATTTGATCTGACCTGCCGACAGACCCACTACCAGATCAGCTAGGAACAAATCTTCAGTGTCGCCCCATCTATCGCACACAGTGACGCCAAATCCGTTTGCTTTTAACAGCTTGAAACACTCAATAACCTCTGACAACGTTCCGGCCTGATTTATTCGCAATGCGATTGTGTTACCGGCTTTTTTCTCGACTGCTAGGCCAACTCTCCTTAAATTGGTCTGTGTTAAATCGTTGCCAAATAGCTGGGCCGCAGTGCGCGTCGTTAAGAGTGACCACGCCGACCAGTCGTCACATTCAAAAGCATCTTCAACGGAGCACACTGGGAACTCTTTGATGTTATCCAAGTACACCTCCGCGAGCTTGTCAGAAGACATATATTCCTGAGGATTTGAATTAGGGTTTTTGAACTCCAAATCGTAAGCGCCATCCTTATATAAATCTGAAGCGGACGCGTTGATACCTATTTCGGCCTTTCCATGATACCCGCACTGCTTTATAGCATCAGTGAGAAAGAGTAGTGCATCTCTGTGGCTATGCAGTGGAATAGAGAAGCCGCCGTTATCACTAACGTATGTACTTTCAACATTATATTTGGTCAATATGAAATTTTTTACGTAAGTGTATATTTCTGTACCGATGCGCATCGCATCAGCAAAAGATGAAGCTCCGGTAGGTAGTATAATATATTCTTGGAAAGGAAGTCCATTGGATGACAATGTCCCTCCTGTGAGAATAGTGAAGTGTGGAACTGGCAAAATAATAGTGGTGACTCCTGCCATATCCGAAATGTGTCTGTATAAGGGTACACCTTTTTTAGCTGCACCAGCTTTGGCTACCACCAAGGACACTGCCATTATGGCGTTGGCACCTAGTCTCGATCGGGTATCAGTGCCATCCAGGGCTATCATAAATTGATCTATTTCTTTTTGCATCGTCACCTCTAGGTTTTGCTTGATGAGTTCTGGCGCTATTATAGAGTTGATGTTTTTTACCGCAGCTGATACACCCATGCCATGATATTCGCTTGGATTATTGTCTCTCAGCTGCACTGCCTCTGCAAGCTTTTTCTCGTCGGTCGATGGAACGCCAATACGAAATAGTCCTAGTTCCGTCACCATGTCGACCTCGACCGTTGGTATACCTCTAGCGTCAAATATTTGGCGTGCGAGCAGAAGTTTGATAGGCATTGTTAATACTTTAATAAATTTAATTCACAAAAAAAAATATATAATGTGTCTACACCTAAAACTAGAAGTCAAACCAATGAGACATTGTGTCAAATTTCTTGCTTCGAATTATTTCTTCAAAATTTTATTTTTTCATTTTTTTGTTATGCGCAAGCCAGTTTAATTGCAAAAAACGTATTTATAAATGATTTTTGATTGGATACTACTTGGATAAAAAGTAGTGAATTAAAAAAACAATAGATACAAACAACACTTGACGACCGACGCGGGTGTGAAAGGGCGCACGTGCGCACTAATCTCTATGTAAATCCTACATTACACTTCGATAAGGTGCTTTTTAATAATTGAAAAAAAGATTAACTTTATAAATATAGAGCGGGCCGCATTGGGTACATTTATAAAAATCTCTAACAAAAACCATAGGCATCTAACCATCCTATATATACAACTACTAGCGACCCGCCCCGGCTTCGCACGGGTGCAATGCTGATACTAAATTATACACTATAGAAAAACTGAACGTTGTATATAAAAAAAAACATAGCGCTCCAGCTTGGCCGCAAACACTACGTTCCGCAATTTTTAAATCTGTAATATCTTCGAAAATATTCATTTAAATCTTATGCTGTAAACGACCATATATATCTACATTAAATCAACAATGTATTTAAACTATTTAATTGGATAAGGATTAGTGCTGTTTTGGTTTAAATCGCTTCGAAAATTAGCCATTATTTGTCGTAAAAAGTACCTAAATGACAAAAAAATGATATTGTGGGATATCGATAAGAGATAGACATATACCATCGTAGAGTTTTCTGTAGACCTTTTTAAAGTGTACAAATAATTAGTATATTATTTTGATAAATCTCGTAGGGTTCAGCCTGTGTTTGCAATGTTAGTGGAAAAAAACGACATCACATTAGAAACCGCGACAATAATAGTAGTTCTCCACTATTTAACGGAGATTATTATACCTACATAAAAACCTTCGTCTTGAATAATTTTATCTATTAAAAAAACGCATCAAAATCCGTTGAGTAGTCTTAAAGATTTAAACGGTCGAAGGGACATGAGGACAGAAAGAGCGACTTGGTTTTATACTAAGTATGTAGTGACTAGTAATATAAGATTATACAAATCTAATAGTAATAAGAAAGTTATTATTTGCATTTATAAATGTCTTGAATGTAGCAAATATACACTTTTTCATAAGAGTTGACACTGTGTCAGAGACAGGTGAATTCCTTTGCATTAGGCTCTCCACTGTGATGGCTTTAAATAGCAACATTATATCAGTCAGGATGGGAAAATATAATCGAGAGGTTTATTCCTTATAAATAGAGTAACATATTTATAATATAATTTACGCGGGGTACATTAAGCTTTTATAGAGTATTAATTGCGTTCTAATACACCCCGTCTCCCTATTTGCGAGGGCGATCTTTCAATTTGCTACGGCGTGATTCGCAAATATGCTCACACCCTTGTTTACACTTTTAGATGTGTAGATTTTAGGCACAAGTGTACAAATGCACAATGCTTTTAGTGTATCAAATTAGGGGTGTATTATTTAAATACTTACTGCGGTGTTTGCGACTGTATTCAAACCTTTTTTGATTTAGTATCAATGACACAAGTACCTACTTTTCAGACTGTTTCTGATATCTACTGGAGGTGTTTACGAAATGTGAATATATTGAAAGAAATATACATATAACATAATTGGAATTTAGATAACTCAGTACTGTAAGTACTCATTAGCTATTACTAAGACAGTGGCATTAGACTCGTTAAGAACCTACTTTACTATGCGAAAGAAAATTCAAAATCGCAAACGTTTCATGCCAGACTATAAACGTGTTTCACTAAATACAGGTAAAATAAACATAGTAATCAGTGTCCCTCTATTTCCGATATCAAAACAGGTGGCAAATGTAATACTTATAAGCAGATATAATAGGGTAGGGTAGCTAATAATTTGACTATGGAAATATCAATCATGTATTTTTGTACAGCCGACTTTGTAGCAAATGGAAGGCAAAACTTTGTAACGAACACTTAGTTACAATAGTTGAACTGTTGTAGAATGCACTTTACAAAGAATAAAATAAAACTGTGGTTTATTTCAACTGTAAACTTTCTCATTTTGAATCGATTATAAGGTAAATAATTGTCCCAGTTCAACAGATGCGCGAAATGATTATAATAGCCCCTACACCAACACATTGTGGGAGAGAACATTATTGATATTAAATTTAATGACACGGTAGCTATCCCACGGGATGGGGCATCACGCAATGCCGTGAGAATGAACAATACTGGACCAGAGACATAACGATTGCATTTTACATCCGTTTTTCACACGCAATGTGTTACGATGGCCACACTCCACTGGGGTGAACAGTTCAGGGATAAAGTCTCACATTACTGAGAAAAACCTCAGTTCCAATAAATTATTTTTACAGTCAAAGGCTGACTGCAATTATTATCGGAAAAAGAAATAGGTAGAAAATTTTCTTTAATCGCAGTTCAAAAGGTGAGCTAAGCAGTAATTACCGACACGTCTAGTAATAGTCCCACGGTGGGTAAAAATAAAGTTATTTTATCGCTGTAATACTTTGTATTTCTTTTTATTAATCGTTTACACAGTTTTCCTACATTTCTGGATATCTGCAGAAAGATTATACTATTAAATAATAGAAGTAAAACAACACTTTGTTTACTGTCTCATTTTACTAGTCTCCCCTTTTTTGGTTTTCTAATTTTGGGGTAGTCTTTAGTGAATGTTGCTCACATAGTTCGTTTTTACTCTTGGTACTCTTGGTAGCTTCTAAAGTCTCGTGAAGCAGTCAAAGAAACATTAAAAAATGTAAATATATTACTGGTGAAATAAAGGTTATACCGTTTACTAAATTAGAGGTACAAGAAACTCTTCAGCGACGCTATATGGTTCATCGTTTGTAAATAATGGTTTATCTACCTTATAAACATTTAACTCTATGGTTCAATTACCCCCGAGTATTATTCCTTGCCGTTTGAAACCCAATAAACAATTTTTAAGGTCTTAACTCAAGGTACTAGATACTTTAGATTTTAAGTTTTAATGTCTACAAAAATTAGGAAGCAATTCCAAAATTTTGTAGAACAATAAATTAATTTGTTGGATAGAATGAACCCAAACAGTGGTGTATCGAGCATTAAAAGGTGCACAAATATATATTGCAGGGGTCGTGCCCTGTCACCGGGCAGTGCGGTGCAGGGTCGCGGCATCGCGGCATGCTTCATTGGACATCGCACATCTGTATTACTTCATTAGTACATCTATTATGATGTTCTTTATAATATATGTTTTGTTTGTAATTAAAACTAGGTCTTGTAATGATTTTTTAAAGTTGTTTTCGATATGAGAGTCCTTAGCGTTTATTTTTGAATTCTCGTTGTTGACGCACTCACAGTCAAGTGATTGGTTTACATTCTACACATTTGTACACATGAAAACACAAACAGAGTTTTACAAAATTCTAACTACGTGTTACATAAATCCTTACCTCGAATGATTACTTTCTTCTGTTCTTCCTTATTATGTGTGTTCGTGACTCCAGACAGCATAGTCTCTGAAGAGCATCGGTCAGCTCGCACCTGCACGGAGGAAGAAAGATTTTGGAGTAATTTGTATGGTAGTTAATTTTTATGGAAGTTCATCAGTTTATTATCGTGATGATACGTTCTTAATAACACTGATTATAATGTCCCTTACAAAGTATTTGATTGAAGGTTTGAATGAGAAACCGAATCGTTCAACAATTACGCACCAGTTCTCCAAGGAAGCTAATATATCCGATGGCTAGCTTCAAAGTGTCGACCTTCGACAGCCGTTTCTCGTACGGCAGGGTAGGGATGTGAGCTCGTAAGCCTTCGAAGGCATCATTGATGGACTGCATGCGTCGTCGCTCGCGCAAGTTGGCGGCCTGCCTCTGCTGTATCTGTTGCTGAGGGCATCGCAACGACGATCGCCGCCGGTGTATGCGGCGGTAGTCGGACCTACGAATAACAGAGATTCGTTATATACGGTAAGAAAGATGTAATGGAAATGAGTGGATCTGTTTTTATACAACTCGTTAGAATAAGTACGGAAAGTCTATTAAATTCAGAATAGGCTGTTTTATTATTTTAGAAAGTAACAGTATTAATATCAGTTCGTTATAAAAAAAATTGCGTCAATCTGTGTGGCTCCAATTCAGCGGTTGTGAATTATACAGAGCAGAAATGTTGGAAGTTCAAACACATTTTTCAAAGCTTAATAAGATAGGTTTGTTTGACTTGAGAGAAAAATATATTTATTAACTTTTTTAACAGTTTGTGTAATTAACTCGAACGCAGGCTTTGACTGCTTTACCTTTGCACATTCACACTTTACATCTCAATACCTAAGTAAATGATACCATATTGTAAAGATTTTTAGAAGTCTTATAGACTCTCTACTAGACGATAAACAACAGACAAACCAGAGGCCAAACACTATTAATTTAAGCATTGGTTTTGGGAGTGAAGGTTAATTCTAAACTAGTTTATTTTTAGTTAATGTTCGGATGAATAAGATCACAATTAATTTATTATTACCAGAAAGACATGATTATTTCTTAACTTATAGTAATTGAGTAGGAAGTTGAATGTGTTTAAGTTATTCCTTAGTTTATCATTGCGCTAAGAACAATAATAATCGTAATGGTTTCTTGGTTAAGACTTGCCAAATTTATAGTTATGATACTAAAGATCTCGTCGCTAGTAAAAATACAAAATAAAACTAAAAGCACTATTACAAACACCCACGCGCAGATGGATTAAAATTTAAAACAAAAGCATTCGCCAGAAGTACACACACTGAAAATAAATGTCGCGTAGCATTTTCGAAGAAAAATTGAGGGGTATAATAATAGTGTACCTAGGTAAGAGGTTTAATTATTTCCGTACCTTCTTCTCGGTGTGGATAGATTCTCCTGGTCGCTAGCATACAGGCTCCCGTCGGACATGGAGGAGTCATCATACATGTACATGTCGGAACTGTTGGCTGATGTTGGGGAACCACCAACGGGCAAAGGCACTACACTAGTATTGTCCAGCGATGAGCAACGGGTTCCGTTCGCCCCATCCATATCGAACATTTCATGAGATAACAACTTCATTCAAATTGAACCACCAAACACATGTTTAAAAAAAAATCCCGGAACAATTGAATAATTAAGTACGGAGCAGTGTTTTCTATGACAGTTTATGACGTTGTGAGGGTCAAAAGGCTGGGTGTGCGCGACGAAGAGACTCCGCCCTAATACTATCTCCCCGCCCAACTGCTCTTCGACCAAAATAAAAAGGCCCTTCCAAACGCAGAAATGATGCCCGAAACTTACGACCGTGTTTGTAACTACGAGGGGAAATAGAGTCCTTATTACGTTTGTTTGCAAATAAAGTGATAATGTGTTGCATTTTTATTTTATGTCTTTGCCTAGATTAAGTGCTGGATACTGTCAAGCGCGTTGTGAATTTGGTATGATTTGTGCATTTACTAACTTAATAATTTCTAATTAATAATATTTAGTTCTACAGCTACTCATGATAACTAATTAATTTAAATTTTAATGAAAATAAGCACACACTGATATTTAAACATATATGTAGTTTCTTACTTCTTTTTGTTTTCCATCAATTGCTTTTATTACTCTGTAAATATTGCGCTTGAACTTTCGACCTCTTTGCTCTTACTGAAATAACCGCGTTCGACTAAAATTACAGCGGTTATCGATTGTAGATTACCTATTGCACTGAACTCAAGAGCCGTCGAGAACGATGAGTTGTGTCTTCGATACTAGCTATTATATTACTCGCGATTACTCGCGGGGTCGCGATGCCCACCCACCGTTTAAACTTTACCCTGACTTTACAATTATTATTTTTTACTAGATATAAAAAAATACGATATCATTCCATTCGTCTTAGAGAGAATAACGAACACAATTCGTTTTCAACTACCATTTTAGTGTAGTCGTTAATGTGACTGCTGATCACGAAGTCTCAAGTTCGAATCCCGAGTCTGGCTATAATGTCATTTTGGTTTCTTCTAGCAAATACTTCCTTAATAGAGCTTGTAGTTAAGAAGTGCAGTGTTTATAATGACTTAGAAGGTAGTTAAACTTTGAATAGTCCATAGGTCATTTTGATTGTACTACCAGCTTATTATGATTAGCCTACTGTATTAAATTAAATGTTGTGGTAGTTGCTATAAGTATTCAATATGACCTTAAGCTGAATCCATCAAGACTGGAAGACGTTTATCCTGTAGTATGGAAAAACGCGAGGCAAAGATTTATAAAAGTGCGTAGGTACGCAGGACGCTATACCTACCCCCCAAGGATTAAATTCGGCTATTATAACTTAGTTCGGCATAACATATTTAGTTTACAATTATTTTCAACAGAATGGTTACGGCAACCTTATAAGATTACTTCATTGTCCGTCTGTCTGTAAAAGATCCTTTATTTCGTAATTGCGTGGATACCTCCAGTTAATATTTTAATCATAATATATTGGTACTAGGTACTGTACGATTCGAATTCTCAACTGTTTATGAAGAAATGAATATGACCTCGGCATGCGAGTTTAACTCACACTTATTTGTGTTTTTTTTATTGTCCTCACATATCAAGTACGGCGGAAAGTAAACACGTACAAAATATCTTATAGGTTTTACTTACGTGAATCTGGAAAGTGAGACTGCCTACTGCCTTTAGTGCTTTGTCTGGCTGAAGTTCTAAAGGGTAATGGGCATGAGAGTGTAAAGGAAATCAAATATTAAACAATATGTAATTCTGTTAACAAACTTTTTTTCATGACTTATGAGAAAGAGTAGAATGGAGAGGGTTACTGACTGGATTTCCTTCTACCTTCGTAATTTAAAATAGCGTAGCGATAATACGAAAATTACGTGTAATAGAAAAATTATGGTTGGAGCGGTCTGCACACTTAAATTGAGATGGCGCCAAAATGATGACATTTCCCGTTAAGTTGCCAGAATAACAATAATTTCATTTTCTGGTGGTTGTCAAAGTTTTTGAGAAAGTAATAGAATGGTTTGTGGAATAAAAATATTGTTCTAATTTAATTGATATTTAAACAATTATATTAAAAAATATCTTATGGATTTTAATGTATTTTGATTTAACGAATATTGAGATGAATACATTAATTTCAACAAAATTAAAAACGCTTAACAACAAATACTAAAACAATTAAATCAATTCATTTTATGATAGTTTAAAAATGAATATATACTATAATAATTTATACCATTGCTTAAAATCAGGTGTTGCTTGGCCTACTTAATCCACACCATTATAATAGCTTGGTTAATTTATCTTATGGGACTGGCAACACCGCTGAAAAACTGTCAGCAGCAATTTTAATAATAAAATTAATCTTTAGGTAATAATAGGTAATTTGTTACATTCCCTCTGCATTTATGACTAAGGTATAACGTTTAAGTGTTGATTATATTATCTTAGTGTCGATTAAACTTGCAACAATACATAACATAAGTACGAGACGACCTCATCCGTTACCATCTTCATTAAATACTTGGCTTCAATAAAGGATACATTTAAGATGTTCATTGTTGGTTTAACTGGTGGACTCGCGACTGGCAAGAGTACAGTACTTTCAATATTTCGGGAAAACGGAATAGCAGTTATCGACGCCGATGAAGTAGCAAGAAAAGGTTTGTAATTTGATTTTTGTGTATATATTATTCTAAGTGGAGTAAAAGGGCCTGCTTTCAATCTTTATACTTGTATGTTACACATAATTAACATTAATTAAGGTGTCAAAACGTCTGTGAAATTATTACAAAAGGCTAAACATTAAAATAATAACAGATCTTAGCCATTTCAATAATTCATTCTATACATTTATTATTAATTAAGTATACAAGTTTAGTAGTTCCACAAAACTATCTTATCTCTAAGTACCTATCTGTATGCTTGTTTAAATAATTAGTGTAGTAAAGTTAGATATGAACACAACGCAAAGCTAAATGATAATTGAATTTTTTTTAATGCCCAGCAATAGACATAATTTTTTATATTTGTTTAAGCTGTATAGCAATGGCTTTTGCGAATTCTTTTCAGTTTTGTGTTTCATTATAGCCTAAGAAATCTCAAACAAAAGTACAAATTCTACTGGCCGAAGCACAATTGCTTAAAGCATTATTCTTGTACTTACAGCTCGAAGTGGAAAACTCTTTATCTCTCAAACATTTTGCATTCTTTCTTATTGTACAATAACATGAGTCAAATTATAATTTCAAATGAGATTTTTTACATATATTGTAAAAATAGTTATTTTCAGAACACAATACTAAGTTACCTTCGTAGTACTTGTTTATATGTGTGTGTCTGACAAACTGACCTGAAATATCAGATGTACTTGCTTTCAAAACATGGATAAGTCTTTGTATAAATGGTTTTGTTACATTTATCACCAATATTTTGTAAAACTACTTCTGAAAATAGTTATATTATTGTGGATGTAGTAAACACATGCTTGTCTTGTCCTGCTATTTGTATTAAACCATTTAAAACCATTTAATTTTGCTACACATACACATACATTACAATTAAATTTATTTATGATACAATTTAATCATGCATAAAATATAGTAGTCAACCTAAATGGTGATTTTTTAAAACACAAAAAATAAAGTTATATAATCCTGTTACTACTTGAAATGGTGGATAAATTCTGTAAGGAACTATATAAATGAAAAAGCTGAAATACCTTACAGGTATTTCAGCTTTTTCGTAGTTTAAATGTTTATTGGTTTATGACAAACTAATAACATCTAAATTGTAGAGGTGAATGTTTGTATATTTGTATGATTGTTGCTTTTAGAAGTTTAAGCATCTGCCATTTTAAATAAATTAGATATGTAGTTGGCAACTCTGCTAGCAATTGCAATCTTATATTTAGTGTGGACTGTGGTGGCCCTGTTGACACAAAGGCTACTCATTCTTTTATAAATGTAGTGTTCTTGTGCAAAGAACAATTATTTGTTTAGCCATGGGCCAAATTAGGGTAGTCAATTATTATTAGGTTAATATGTTCACAGGGTAGCTGCTTTAAATAAATAATAATAATTGAATCATGCTTAGCGATATTGACTAGTTTAGGAATAAATCACTGACCTGGAATGTATAGACTACTGCTACTACATTTCAGTTCTAATCAGATGCAATAAATCTCATAAATAAGGTTTAAGAGACTTTTGCTTTTATTACGCGTATTTATTCCAGTGTTGGAGCCGGGGACCAAGGGCTGGAAGGAGTTGAGAGCATATTTTGGCGAAGAAGTCTTACTGCCAGACGGCAAAGTGAATAGACTGCGGCTAGGTGAAATTGTGTTCGATGACATCGACAAAAGGCGCAAATTGAACTCGATCACTCACCCTAGGATACAAAGCGCCATGATGAGAATGGCGATCACATATTTCTTCACTGGTCATAGCTACATAGTCATGGAGGTGCCATTGTTGTTTGAAACCGGAAAGATGTTGAATTTTATGCATAAAATCATCACTGTTGTTTGGTGAGAGACCTTACTCAGTAATGCACAGCATAAATGTTTAGATATATAGTTTAACATAATGGTGGCTTAAAAAATAAAAAAAATCCGCTTTAATTTATTTTCATAAATGGCTGCAGTTCACTACTACTTTCATTAGATTCTCTACTTCATTCTATTTCAGTGAGGACCACCAACAATTAGAACGACTGTGTAAAAGAAGTGATTTATCTGAAAAAACGGCTAAGAAGCGGATCAATTGTCAAATGCCACTTGAAGACAAAGTGGCGAAGTCCCATTTCGTCATAGACAACTCAGGAAGTATGGCCAACACGCGGCACCAAACTGAAGGCATCATAAGATTACTCAGAAGATCAAAGTTTACGTGGTATGTGTGACTCACTTTTTTAAATTGCAATGCTAGTGTACCTATTTAAGATGGCCCGCGAGCTAGCACTAAATTGAGATTGATTGAGGAAGCTGCGCCGACGACCAAAGCTCTTAAATTAATGGTGATGTATGTACGAATATGTGTTTGTTAGGTCACTTCACAACTAACATTAAAAGAAGTTTTTGAAATCTGTTTGAAATGCCCTATAACATGACATGCCCTACTGATGTAAGCTCTATATTTAATGATCTATATACATATATTTATGTAAATTACACGATTATGTATTTTAATGGTGTCACCGTCATTGCTAAAATAATTCATAAAATTGCTTTTTTTAAATTAAAAAAAATACAACTATTTGAAATACGAATGTTTTACATTGTTACAGGTATTTTCGAGCAATTATCGGGATAGCGTTTTTATCAATATTTTTCGGCGTGGGGCACGTAGTCAGTAACGTCATAAATCAAAAATAAAACTGATATTATTAAGCATAAGTAGATGTGTAGGTACTTGATAACGTGAGTGAGCTGTCACGTTTCCACGACTACAATTATATTACTTTAAGATGTGGAAGTAGGCTCTCTGCGCGACAATTTGTGCTCAAGCAAACAGTCTTTGTTTAAATCGCGATACTAGCCATAGTAACCATGTGTGTTGTTTTTATTTATATAAGTTTAGATTAGGATTGTAGTCAGACGAGTGCTTTTATATTAATCATACAATCACATTGACCAGCGTTTGTTACCTGTGTTGTCAATTTTTGTACATTTGTTCGTTGTCTAAATATAGATTTCATTAAGTAACCTGAATGTATGAAAGCTTGATAAAGTTAGCAATAATCTCTGAGGTGCTAGGCAATATTATTTAAATCTCCTTCAAATGTTCTATTCCTAGTTTTTTGGATTTTTTTAACTATTTACCGTATTACTTCCTTAGCCAAAGTAATTTACACTGTTTCAATCAATGTTATGTAGTTGACTTTGCTTAATGTTTACCTACCATAACATATTTAGTAAAGGAATTAGGGAATCATAGTATATTTATCACTATCGCATCACATATATTCGGATTCATATTATTATACACTCTAGTTAAATATAGGTAAGTAGATACTTGCCAAAGCATTATTTAGTAATAGGAATTTATCTTTTGTGTGTTGAAGCTTACACTGTGTGTAGCAAACCTATAGTTATATACTTATCGTGTAGGTGAAGGGATTGCAATAAATAATAGTAGATATTACTATCAGACTGACAATATGGTGGGAGTTTATGCGCGAATATAGTAGTGCTACATATTTAACTATCATTGGCAGTAATCGATTGCGAGGGAAACGCAACATAAGAATTGAGAAACCTCCTTTTTTAAAGAGAAATTAGATAAATAATAATCATCGGTAATAGAAACCAACGCGACGGTGAGCTTGTACAGGCTAAGATAAGGGGCCTGGCTCAAAATATGTGCACAACTTCGGCGCTGATCAAGAAAATGTTTTTCCTACTCTAGATGATGCTTAACATCGCTGCCTTGTATGACGCTTTATCGTACTGACTCCGCCCTTATGCAAATAATTGTCAATGAAATACCGACCTTATTACTGTACGTTACGCTGTCTCCTTTGATGAATCGTTTCTTCAAAATTACGTATAAGCTATGACTAGTAGCAGGGACATTCCGCGCCATTAAAAACAAGATAGTAATTCAGAAAAGGTCACCAATATTCAGTCACCATATTAAGGCACAATCAAATTGCAATAGAGCTTTTTGCGATTTAGAAACTAAATCGCAAAATTCCATAATATACATATTATGGTCGCTGAATGTCCTTTAATTTGTAATTGTTTATGGTAGTACTACTATACTAAGTTGTATTAATATGCGGATAATGATAAGCAATACAACCACATATTTATTTAAATTATACATAAGCTTTACAAATCTTATGAAAGCTTTTAACGACATTAGTTCAAATCATTGTAAAGTAGCTCCTACGGCTAATTATTGCTTAGTGATTTAAACAATCTGTGAAAGTGTGAAAATTGTACCTTAGAGTTATTAATTAGCAAATACGTAAGTGATAGTAACTCATTGAATTGTTAAAATATTATATTTTATAGCAATATCAAGTATAACGCACATGTTTTTACAAAAGTTATTGTTATTCATGTACATAAGAGAGATTGTATTAGATGCTTTTGCAAGAAAGTGGACAAATCATTTAATTTTAAATTAATCCACCCCTATAGACACTTGCTATAAATCACTGTTTAGAATATTTAGACTGTACCTACAACGTGTAAGTAACTAAAATGTCGGGTTTGTTTTTACAGTGTTTTTTTGCTAATGAATACATTTTATCCCTTGTCAAATAGTCTGCCTATTCAGAAAAAAAATATTATGCCCCGAAAAAATCATAACCATTTACATGGCAAGGGTAAGTTTATTTACCTAGTTCCTTTTTAAATAAAACCAGGCATTTCCGTTTGACGTTGTAAACATGATACTACCAAATCAATGATCAAGGCTAGACTGAGTAGCTAATTATATTGTTATTATAATTTCGATAAAACACTATTACTTGGAATCAATTTGTAAGGTGCCTGCCTAAGTAACAGTACATATACACCTCCTTGCGACAATACTGGCACAAGTTATGTTTCACGATGTTTGTGGTTTGAATTAAGGATGTACACACTTTTCGTTATACCTACTACACTTATTGTGTGTCTCATGAACCGTGATGCTTTGACAGTTGTTATTTTACCATTTATCAAAATACCGGAATTAAATAATTTTTCCCGCAGCAATATGTACAGCAAACATGTTTTTTTGCCTTTCTCTTAGATAATGAACTCGCACTTGGCCGGTATTTTTGCAAAGGTATTTATATTTGCTGTTGGTAGTTAAGGTACCCCTTACCTGCAATTACAAAAAAAAATACACAACCTAGAAATTATGTTTCTTTTTTTACTGTAACTGGACAATACCATGACACAGATAAAACATTTTATATTAAGTCATTTGACTTCGGAGTGGTCGTAGAAGTAATATTAAACATTAATTTTTGTATATTCCACCAGGCTGTGTTTTTGTCTGTGGCGGGAGTGTCGTGCTTCCTGTACACGAGTTGTTCAGGGGTAGTTTCAGCAGATGTAGTTGTTTCACCGGCAGTTGACGCATATGAGCCATTCTTGTATTGATTTGGTAGATCGTCATTGTTATTGTCTTGAGGCGGGGGTATGAACATCTGTTTAACTGGATCATAGCTGTACGACCCGAAGATAGCCCTGAAAAGTAAACCTAGTCAAATCAGAGAATTGTTAAGAGTTTCTGTATCTAGGTTTCCCTAACTGACACTTGCGTAATCACAGGTCATCGTAGACTTTTTTTTCATAGTCTCGATTTTGTTTATAATAAACCCTAATTACGAACTACGGGAACTTGACTTAATAAAAACGTACTGAAGTAAATTAGGAAAAAATAAACCTCGATCATTTCGATCATATCGATATCCTTAATTGAGCTCTGATAAAGATGCCTGGATGAAACGATAAGTATGTAAATGTCTTTGAAAAAACTAATAATTTACTAAATAAATACAAAATATAAAAGTATGCTATATTTCATAATTAATTTCGCTTAAAGGGACCAATAATTCGTGTTATAGTCATATTCTTAAATATCTTAAACCTATTTGGTACTTACGGTTTAGCCCCTTCTTCAACTATAAAACGCTGGAGAATTTCTCTTTTCCCAAACACCCTGTAAAAAATATAGCAACCTTAAGATATCTTTTAATTTACGGGATAACTTCTGGGCAGGAGACCACCCGGTCCTTTGTAAAGGCTTACACGGAGACACAAGTCCAACAAGCAGAAGCCTTGTTGAGAACTTCAATCTAAAATGTGTTAGGGCAAACTACCAAGACCTTAAGATTATTATTATCATCAATATATGCTTATTTCAAGTTATAGAAATGAACGGGAAAGATTATTAAACATACATACTGATGTAAAGGCTGCAGAAAACAATACAAGCAAACAATAAAAAGAAACATTTTCTGTAAGAACACCTGAACAAAAATCTGAACAGAACTTCCATATCTAAAACATAATTTTTCACTTATAAATTTTATGGTAAGAAATAAAAATAATCTAGAAAATGCTTATATAAAACCTTTCATAAATTTTCATAGGTACCATACCTCGGAACCCATATATTTTATATGCAAGAACAACAACTACTTACTTCTTATAAAAAAAAAAAAACATTTTCTTTATTTGATATGTGCGGTCTAGAAAAATTAAATAAAATTTTCGTAGGTTAAGTAGTTACCTGGAATTGTTACAATATAGAAAAAATAAATCGAACGGCATACTTAAATCCAATTTGTCCTGATTCTTACTGTACATACAGGTACCCCTTATAGAAAAATCTATATTTTATTAAACTATAAATTAGATTTTAGAAGGTACGATGCTGCGCACATACTCTTCAAAGTTATCAAACTCCTTTTAGGGTTATAACTAATTTAATGAAGCTGTGATATAATAGTGGTAAGACTGTAGGACTGCTAAATCAAAGATTTCGAGTTCGATCCCCACGGCGCGTACCGACTTTTCGAATGTTATGTGCGGTTTAGAAATAAATATCACAGTTTCGGGAGGCACGTAAAAATGTGGGTCCTGCGCCTGATCTTTCAAATGGTTTATTTTCTAGACAATAATGTTATTTATGTATATGTAGACAATAAGTAAACAAAATGCAGGGTCTGGACTGGCCTTTAGAAGAAAGAGCCAGATCGATCTGAGGAAATCTGTGCCAACAGACGGCACGCATGCCCCGAATAGCTCATGCAGCTCAACCATTTTTGAGGGTGCTGCACAACCCGGCACATGACGATACCGCAAGTGGCACGGCAAAAAATGTCAGGCAATAACTTACTCAGGTCGCCAAATTCAGATAAATTAGGAATATTAATGATGATAAAATAACAAAAATTTGTATTGAAATTAACTTGCATTATGTTTACTCTTACAAACAGTATTTGTTAAACATATATAACAATAATAAAATTTAATTTGTAATGTCATTTGTAAACATTGTTTGTAAATATAATATGCAAAGCACAAGACATTATGTCATTTTGGTAAAACAGTATATGCAAGAGCACAAAACATGTCATGAAATATTTAAAACAATTATATGCAATAATGCACAATAGAAGAGAGAAAAACAATAATCAGGCAGCGAAAGATGGTTCGTTCCCATTAGTTCGATTCATTAGTTCGATCGTCGAACTAGTGAGATTTTTTTTTCTCATTAGTTCGACCGTCGAACTAGTGAGAATTTTTATTTCTCATTTGTTCGACCGTCGAATTAATTAGATTTAAAAATAATTCTACTACATTTATATGTGTTACTAATTTCGTAATAAAATAAAAACGCTTGCTTCGTTAAAAATATATATTCGTGTACTCATATTTGTGCATCTATAGCATATCTTTGATCAAATAAACAGTTGAAAAACTTATAAATTATAAGGTGGCTTCCTAACAAAATAAATAAAAGAAAGAAAAAGTTCGACCGTCGAACTAATGAGAAAAAAAAATCTCACTAGTTCGACGGTCGAACTAATGAGAAAAAAAAAATCTCACTAGTTCGACGATCGAACTAATGAATCGAACTAATGGGAATGATCCCGAAATATAGCTATATTAGCGAGCAGCTCAATCCCAAGCATTTTTATTACTTAAGTAATCAGACATTTTGTAATATCCTTTTTTGGATAATTTGGTTTCAATAAAAGTTTTAAACTTCTTTATCGTTAATTTGCGAACATCGATGGGAAGCTTATTGTAAAAGCGTGTACTCGTACATTGACCCATGAACGAATTGCTTACTCTGTGGAGACGAGTGGAGTGAACGGTTAAAATATTATGTTTTTCCTCGTATTTAATGAATGCACATCAAACACCTTTACAAAATCAGTTTGTTTTTTTAAGATCATACATTAAATTTTCAAATATATACTGTGAAGTTACAGTCAGAATGTTTACTTACCTCTTTGAATTTCTCTCGGAGAGAAACTCTGGGACCTAGGTTATAAATAGCGCGAATGGCCCTTTTTTGTGATACAAAAATTGTCTTGATGTCAGCACAGCTTCCCCAGAGGAGAATGCCGTTCGTCATCAGGCTATGAAAGTAACTAAAATATTCTGGCTGTATCCACATCAGTTATCTGTCGAATTTTTTTCACAGCAAACGCTCCTGAACTTAGTCTAGCGGATAATTTTTCAATGTGTGGGCCCCACTGTAGTTTGGCATCAACAGTTATGCCAAGAAAAACAGTTGATTCAACAGGGCTCAACTCTACTTTGTTCAGTTGTACATTGGTATTTAATTGTCTTACATTGGGCGTTGAAAATTTTAGTAACTTAGTTTTTGATGGATTTGATCTCTCTCCGGTCGTGTCGGATTACCGTCCCATCGAACTATGAGAGTAAAGGAACAGAGAGTGCACCTGTGTTGTATACGCTTGTGCACTATAATATGTCCTGCTTAGCTAGCTGGTGTCATAGTTACACTAGCCGCCGTGGCCGTAATCGGTCCGGACAATTAATTTACGCATGCTCTTGGGTAAGTAAGAATAACAAACTACACTTCTTGTGAATGTGGTAGATCTATTCTTTTTCCGCCGTCGTTGAAGAAAGAAAAGGCATCTCGCAGTTTTCGTCAATAAGTGTCACAAATCTAAGAACAAGACATAACTTACAAAAATCCGCTCACTTTTAGTACAAAAGCAGCAAGCCGTTTGGGCGCCTAAGCAGGACGTTATGAATGTAGATAAATAAATGAGGACTACTTGGGTAAGAAAGGGTTCATTACTAATCAACCCCACAATGACGAAACAAATAGCTCGTCATTAGAAATTAAGAACGACGAAAGTGAACGAATTTAGAAATAGTAGATGCTTTTACTATGCATTCAAAATAACAGCTCTTAATTTGAATTTAAGACCCATTCTTCCTATTGTAGATCCTCTCTTATAGGAGTTGCAATGACGGGTTTATCCCATTTAAAAATACCTGTTCATAGAGCTTATTCAAGCAAACTTTGGCAATACATGCAGTGACTCTGAAATAAAGTATTTTACTTTAGGTTTGATATTAAAAAATACTGCATGAAATGTAAATATAGTAGCTGTAAGTATTTAGCATTATCATAATATTTAAAATTATCTATTACCCTACCCAGGTACGAGACTAATTTGACTATTTAGCAAGGTATAAACTAATTCGGAATTACTAAGAAATCAATATACAGTAACAGATTTTATGAACTGGTATTGATTTATATCGTGCTAATTAATATTCAATTTTGTTCCTTGCAACACAAATATACAAATGTCATGAATTAGGGCTGGAAGAGGAAGTATCGATAACTTACGAATATGTCAGCTAAAAATCAAATAACATCAATAAGTATTAATCAACTACTATGTTATTATGTAGATAAGTAGTAATCATTATAATGATGAGTTAGGTAAAGTAGGTAAATGTTTTGATAAAAATGCCAGTCTTTCAATTAATATCTAGGTTTGTATGTGCAGCAGCAGAGCTTCTGCTTAATTAGTTTAATCTAAAGGTGTATTTTTGATTGGAATGTGGAGGTAAAACCTAAAGTCATGAAACGATAGACCTGACATACCGGAAAATAGAAGAAAATTCCTTGTCAAGAAGTAGCCCATTGAGTGTCAAAAAAGTAATCTATCTATTTCAATAGAGAAACTGTGTTTTATTTCTATCAAAATATTTTAACTCACAGGGTAAAAACTCTAAGGGGGGCTGTCGCTGGCAAAGTGGCTACCTGTACAAGCAGTTAATATTAATAAGTATGTTATCTAAGTCGTGTAACAGATTGGCAACTTTACCAAATTACAAGCGAAGCCACGAGCTACAGTTCCTTAAGTAGCTTCTTGTCTACTTAGTAGCCTCGCAACGTTGCCTCTTTATTAGATGCCTTTTTGCGTTAATTGCACCTACCTCACTCATCCACCCGTTACACGCCATTTTGGACAAATTCAAAATCACTCGAAACTTGTGATTTAATGTTTATGTAAAAAAGTGGCTGCAGAGATGGAGAGCTACGGTTGCGTAAATAAGAACACTTGCGCTGTTGACGATTTTGCCACGGCGTCCTTGTGAGGCAGAGCTCTGAGAACATCGCAACATGTAAATCGCTCGGTTTCATGTTATTAGATAAAATGTAAAACCTCTTAGTGAATTTTCTTTGTAATAAAGCTTTGGAAGGGTGCAGACAAACTGACACATTATTGTTTAGGTACTATGTTTATGCTTAGAGTCAGTCGCCTTAAAATTAAATCATGTCTTCTTATTGGGATTATGGGTCTACAATAAGTAATTTTATTTTCTGTTACATGTGTATAGTAATCGTTGGCCTGTAAACAAGTTACTTTTCCCCGAGTGCTAAATTAGACGAATCGAGTAAGAGTATCTATGTGAAAAACAATTCAAACACAGGTCACTTGACAATTCGGATGTAATCCTAATAGATTTTATTTTCTACTCAAATGCGATTAACATTGGTATTCAAATGCGATTAGTATTTAATAAAATTATCGAACTGTGGCTAAATATCGATATCAATCCTATTTTTTTAAGATTTAGCACAACCCTTTAAGAAATGTCATCAAATGAAATGACAAAATTGACATAAGTACAGGTACACTAGGCGGGCCGGGGGGCCGGTTAGTTTGTTGCCCGTCGGTCGATTAACTCGATTGATCGGGCAGGTCGAATCACAGTGGATTAACACGGTATTCTAAGAATGCATATTTAATATTTTTACTAATATCTACATCGAAAATACAACGTAAATCTTAAAGAAGTGATAGGTATTTTATTAACCGGTGGTTTTTCAATCATCTTTATATTTGTAAATATAATTATATTACAATGAAGAAAGGATCCAAAAGCAAACCGAAAAAAGACAAGAAGGTACCAAAGCCTCCCCGACCAAGAGCAACTAAAAAATGCGAAGAGCTTGCGCGTGTGATGTTTGAACCGACCGAGGAGGAATATCGTGGTGAGTTAACAAGCTGCAAGAAAATGTGATAATTTTTCATTTGTTTTGTATATCATGTTTAACTAGTTCTATATTACTCTTTTAGGTATGGGGTATTACGTACAAGCCGACACTGCTCTACTAGATCTCCCCTATGTAGGAATTAATGATATAAATAGAGAACCAATACAGAATGAAATCCAGCCTTCTACGAGTCAACCAGAATTTCCCTCTCTGTTCCGTTCTCTGCCATTGCATAATCAAAGTGGAAAGCTTGTACTGCGGGGATATTTCAATGAAGATGATGCGCTGTGCTTTCAGAGTATGTATCCATCCAACGATGAGCAGTTAATACTTTGGTTTTTCCAGTATCTTGCATTTAAAGATCTAAATTCTGATCATCATTGGATGATCAGCTGTTTAGTGCCAAAGTATGGAGATGTATAATGACTATGTCTGAACATCATATTTTATCTTTAATAGCAGCCTCTGGTTGAAGTAATCTCATTTTAGCTTGACATATTAATTATATTTTAAGCAATCCATGACTTGAATTTAATTTGGATAAGTATTACTGGCTAGTGAAATTTCATTAAACAACATTACCAGCTTATTGGTTGCTTCAAACCATATATCATTTTATTACATATACAGTTTTATTTCAATATGAGATAAATATTTTAATGAATTCCTATGGAATATTTTATCACAACGTAAGAAGATTCTGAATGCAATCATTTCATCAAAACTAATGTTTTGTAATTGGAGTATCTATTATATTTACAGTGTATTCTTATAAGTAAGTGGATTGAATATGTTATGTTTTAAGTTATAGTCATTTTTAGTTAGGACAGTAATTCAGTAGACTAATTAGTGATTACCTACCTATATTCCTGTATAATCAGTAGACTCCAATAAGCTATCAATCCAAACACTTAAAATTACTATTGTGAGCAATATTCATTCATAAAATAATGGTTTATCTTCAAAAATTAAAGTAATTTTAACAGGGTGTTTCATTTGGAGTGTCAATCGGACAACACATAAGTAGTCCTTAAATTTTAAAATTGAATGAAGGAAAACAACCATTATTGATGAAAACAAATATTCAATGTAATCTAAAGATGATGAAATTGTAGAATGTTCACAAAGATCACAATGATTGTGATCAGTAGGTGTAAGTTTTATATTGAACCTATGGACTAATCTGCACATTGTGCAAGTGTGATACTTAATAGTAAGTAGTGTTTAACTGATCTCTTGAATTTTAATCATAAGTAACAGATGCAAGGTAAATCATCTTGCATCTCAACATGTTGCTTTCTAAAACTGTTACACTATCAAAGACAAGCTTCAACATTATTCAAATAATCAATTTAACTGCAAAGTATCATTCAAAAGTGTTTGTATTAATTCATTGTCAGTAATAAATAATTCTGAATAATCTATTATGAAAAATATATAATAATATCTTATATTATGAATAATTCTTGATATGCATTATGACTGCTTACATGAGGCATTTATTATTTGTACTTTATTTAACTTATGTGTGTTAAAATATTCATGGTTTAAAACAAAGATATGTTATGCATTTATTGTATATGTTATTTGATGGATAAACATGACAAATTATCTGTTAGAATGTTATGTATTCTTATGAAACTTAAGTGTGCCTTTTAAGTTGTTTTACATATCATAAAATACCTACCCAGAATGATTTCTTATTTTGAGACATCCACAATAGAGAGCAAATCCTTGTATAAATGTAGGTTGTAGAAGATTCGGGACTATTTGATATCAATTGATTGTTATACTTACATGTACTGCTTAAATCTTATTGCAAAATTCATACTACAATATAATGTACTGTTTATTTTTCTTGGGAAAATGTTGTAATTGGTCAGTTATATTTTTTATATAATAAATCCTTGTTTAACCAGTCCTTTGTATAATAATATTACATCAGTGTATAAACAAACTGCATTGTAATCCTACATGTATTGCAAATAAATGATATTTATTACTTGTGCAATTTTTCTGCCACAATAAATTGCCAACAGAATTTTACTACACACTTGTACTTGTGAGAGTCAAACCATGCCAGATCAATTTATTCCCTTGTTATCCAATTTAACTTATTCATATACCCACTTATACAAGTACCATGGATATTTTGCAGTAGTCTGGTTGTAAGCCGGAGAGGGCTTTGAACCTTGTTGTCCGATAAATCGATTCAATATTCAGACTTGTTAAACTGTTTTTTAGAATGATCAATATTTTCATGGTCCATAAAGGGCGAAACACTTTTGTTCTCGTAGCTCTTTGTTGTAAACTCCTTTCTACTACAGATATTGTTAAAGAAAGAATTTGCACCCTATAGGCAAGGGTATTTAGTCAGCAAGGTTTAGTTAGCTTTTGTCAGTATTTTTTTTACACTAATCCAACTAATTAGTGAAAGGTAAATAAATACATACAGGAACTAGAAAGGGTACAAAACATTGCAGTAGGGTATACAATGGAGAAAGGAAATTATAGTGAAGTCTAAGACTTGCCTGCCATACCGTATGTATGTTACATGGCTATTTGTGAGCTTGCTGTATTTGGCCCAAATCTATTCTCAACAGACATATTAGATATGTGGTTACAAATTAAATTAATTATGGGTCATCTATGATCCTCAAAAAGTTAATCAAACCTTAGGTTAGGAATCCACCAAAGCAGAGACGACCAGAAAGTTGTTTTTTAAACAACCAATAAAATTGTGTTGAGTTATCTCCTCACCGCTCAGCTTCAGTGGAGATTGTTGTGTCGAGATAATAGTACGAGTAATATTCGTATGATGTAATGGATGCACAGATGTAAACTTAGTCAGTTTTCTTCATGCAGTTTACCGCCTTGCAGCAGTACATCTGAATGGGTACCAACATACACCAGCTCGGTGACAACTGACTTCCCTCGAGGTGACTGTGGATGACATGCAGCCAGCGGCTGTCTTGCAAGCACTCAATGCTTCGCACCAAAGCTGATTCATTACATCCATTCTCACATAGCACACAGCCCACATCTGAGATTTGGTGAAGTCACAACCCTAATGATGCATTAGTTCATCATGGACATGGCAGACTATTTTGAAATGCTGTAGTCAACATTGACTGTTTTACCCTTCCCCCTAAAACGACTAAGTCTTTTTATTTATAAAGCATAAAGAGTCATGAGTATCCTAGTGCAAACTAAAAAGTAACGTCAGTATAATCCATAAAATATTCTGGTTTAAAATTTGGCTAGGTATATTATGCTCATTATGCATAATATGCTCATTCCTGCTTTGAACACTTGTTTACAAAGAGAAAGAATAAGCTTTGAATTAAATATATTAAACTTCAATCGAAATGATCTTCAAGTCATCAGAAAACTTTACTAAGATTAGAATGATAATAACAAATATTTACTCAGTACATTCTCTAGGTACCTATACTAATTACGATATTAAAAAAATTTAAGTAGCTATGTGTCTGCTATACTTTTACGGCTAAATTGTTCTACAGCTGATTTAAATGAAATTTTGTGTGTGGTTAGCTTAATATCCAAGAAAGGTCAGGGGTTAGCTATTGCCGCCATAGTTGACGATTCACGATAGTCCCTGTCCACGAACGCGAGCAGCAGCAATATTCAAATCTGGAATATAAATATAAGAAATAGAAATAAACAACACATTGGTTGCTTTCATGGTGGTTTGACAGTGATTAAATTTTATAATTCTTGTCGTCAGTGTCATACACGCTCTTCGTTCAGAAATGGTTTTTTTTTCTCCTGCAAGTGCCCTTTAGAAGTATATAGCGTATATCGTAAAGGGGGGAGTCAAAGTAAAAACTTTATTTAAAAAGATATTGATTAATAAATAAAAATTACTTGATTAAACCTTACTCATTCGTAAGCTTATTTGTATAATGGGGACTACTTTGTAGAGCCTAAATTATCAAGTGCAACTTTACCAATCAAGTTATTTTGTTGCTTTTCTTATAATATGTGTTACATATTTTATTAAATTTTTCCTGGTGTCATTCTTCGTAAATGCGCCATGTAACGTAAATTTTCTAAAAAATTCTGCGTGAAAACGAATCATTGTTTGAGAAAATTAAGCTGTCATTCGTGGTTTATTTTCGTCATTTGTGTAGTGCATTCAATCTATATTGTTGGGGACTTACAAAATTCCATGTATCCTTGAACTTATTTTACTAATTTTGATAAAAAGAAAAGTTTTACGAGCAAAATACAAAAACAAAATATTGGAGGTGTACAGTTTGCAAGATTAATTAAAATCCTTTGTATGAATATTCAAACTTTGTTGTGTTGTAAACTTATTTTTCGCGTTTCTGGGACGAAGTCAAGAATGTGTAGATAGTAAATGGCTTCTGCATATTGCGATTAGGCGTAGAAACGAATTGTTTTGTTTATATTTTTGTGTGAACATGGCTCACTTCGGAAAACGCGATGTTACGTACAGCGCACTTAACAACGAATTGACACCACCACTGGCGGGATTGGCGGATATCACTAATGCAGCCCCGACTATTATCACGCTGGACCATGAACATGAGGATGCCAATAACGTTATCATCCACAAAGTTCCCAAAAATAAAGGTTAGTGTAAGACATGTGTTACTTTGTTATGCCTTTGTTCACTTCCACATGATAAACATAATAAGCTAGTATTGTTTTGACGTGATGTTTGTTTACCCAAGGCCATTTAGATTTTTTGCTAAATCATCAGCTTTCTATTTATGCTTTATTTGTTGACTTTATTAAAATACAGATTTTGCTTTGTAATGTTTTAATCTGCATAAAAATGATTAAGTATACTATAAATTCATTATTAGAAACTTAAACTTTATGGACTAACTAAAGTTTAACAAATTTTCTCTTTGCAGGAGGATGGACTCATATAGAGGATCTAGACTCATTTTTTACAAGAATGTATAGATACTATGTTCGGGGTGGATTCTATCCAATGATAATGTCAGATCTATTTTATTTGTTGCAATTTATTTTCATAGTGTGGTTTTCCACATTTTTGGTGTACTGTGTAGATTATACAAAATTGTTTAGAAATGATCCTGATGCCAACAGAAGTGAGAAACTTACTTTAAGTGAAGTAATATATTCTCCTGCAGTGTGTGTTGAAAGTATTTCATGGAAATGGTAAGTACTGCCTTGAATGCTTGAACTGTTCAAGCAGTTTATATACAATAGTGTTGAATTTGAACACTATTGTATATAAACTGCTTTAGAGAGATTATAGTCCATTGCAATATAACATAGCTGTGCTAAAAAAGATAGGATTTTCCCACTTATTTGGAATCAAAATCTCTATAGTGCAATATAAATTTTCCTTAGGTCAGTTAAAGTATAAATTCGAAGCAAATCTCAGCCAATTACTTTTGTGAATATCAATAAGCTCTTCTGTTGGTAGGGGCAACTGCAAGCCTTTATTCTTCAATTTATTTTCCTAACAATCTTAACAAGAAGTTGTTAGCCCAATTGAGATGTGCATTTGTGCAGCTCTGCGAATGATGTCAATGACTTAAGAAATTGCTCTATGAATGACATACAGGAACATTGTCCAATAAACTGAAATGGATTGTTGAGCAATCGAGTTGCTTTTATTAAACTAAATTTTCTGTATTACAAATCTTTACAACATTTTGGCAAGAGATACTTTTGAATGTTGAACCTTCTCTAATCTCTAATCCTCTTTTATAAAGAGAACAGTAGATTATACACTTTGCTGAGCCTTATGTCTAGTAATGTTATGTTTTAAATGCGAATGTATGCTGCAAAAATCTAAATTGTCAGTTCTATAGCAAAAAAAGCTAAGATTTGTCAGTTTCTTGATAGGAATTTTGGTTTTTATTTCACACACCTAATGCAACTTAAATCTAATCCATGACTTAAAATACTCATGCTAATGTTAAACCAGTGTTACAAACTCTTTGCGAATGATCCGTGTAAGCTGTTTAAGCCTCATGATTTGAAATGGTTTAAGATTCAACAGTTTTCAGAAATACTAACAATATACTGTTTTCAGGTGGTGTCTCGTCACTTTATGTGCAATTATTTGGTTGATGAGACTAGTGATATCAATATACCATTTATATTATGCATATGATACAAAATTATTTTATAATAATGCATTAAAAATTAAAGAGGTGAGTGTTTGTAGTTTTAATATTCTTAAAGGTGGTTTAAATTTGGTTTTAATGTCCCATCAACTGTCTGGAAATGGTATATTCTATATTCCATGTAGATTATTGAGGATAAGACAAAATTATAGTGTTCACACATGACTGCTTTCATAATACCTGGGGACATACCACCACCTAAAGTAATATTATTGTAGTTATGGAAGCGTGACAATGCACTGTGCGGCGTTGAGCGGCGTCTCTTTGTACACTCATGCATAAAAATGAAATGTTTCAGAATGACTTGGTTTGGGTAAACTGGTCGACTATACAGGAGAGGGTGCGGGAAGCGCAGCCGGAGCACCACATGTGCGTCCATAAGCAAGAGATCAACGAATTAGATATATATCATCGAATACTCAGGTAAAATAAAGCGAATAGCGATTTTATAATGATCCAACAAGCTGTAGAAATATTTATAAAAGCGCCATTACTATGTGATCATTGGTTTTTTAACATATTTAAAGCAATGTAAACAACATTTAAGCTCAATAGTTTTTATTTGCACTTGACGAACTATAATGCAGCATGGTGTTTTCTAATGCGCGATTCTATTCCACGTGGCCATTTTCTAATGTTATACTAATGTTTCGAACCACGCCCACGGCACGGCGTTACGACCTAGGAATTAGGACACGTACCGACAAATCGCGACAGAACCCTATCCCGTCGCTATCTTTGCGTACATAAACGAGGTTGTATTGGAAAACCTATATCTTGAAGCCAATGTAGAAATCTAAATTATATCCATGTCTGAAATATTTCAAATTCATATATACTTTATAGCAAAGCATTACAGCTTCATGACTTAAACATTTTCGTCCCTTGTCCAGATTGCGCGTCTAAAATAAATTATGCATGATGCATATTTTAGGTTGGTGCCATGACCAAGTCCTGCTCTGTCTTATCTGTATTTATCTTAAGAGTTTATTTACTTTATATGAGAACTAAATACCAATCAATATGTTTACATTAACCTATCTCTATTTGGATTTGTTATATCATGAACATCTTAATGCTTTAAGTATAGAGGTTAGATAATTCAATGCTAAAACTAAACATACCAGATTATAATTATCAATTATAGACTTAAGACTAGTAACTTAAAACAGATCAATATTATTTAGTTGTCTGGCTGGCTGCAAATAAGTTATTTTTCCATAAATATTTTATAAATAGATATAAATTCCAAGATAAACTTAAGAGTTACACAGTTCATAACAAATATAACTATGTTTATTACCTCATTGTTATCAAGGAGATTTGCTTTAAAAATGTGCAATCGTCACGAATATAAATAACGTTAAACTTCGTCTCCACACCTAACATGTTTCTTTCTGTTACAGATTTACAAATTACATGGTGGCGATGGTGAATAAAAACCTACTTCCTCTTCAGATACATGTGCCTTGTATTGGTGACTTTCACTACTTATCCAGGGGTTTGAAATGGAATATAGAGTTCTTGTTATTTTGTAAGTTTCTTTTACTATATCACTATCTAAGATTTTCTTCATGCTATAATTGTGGTAAATCATATAAAATACATTCTTTGAATAGTGTTATTGATGACAGTAAGATCGATTAACAAGATGCTTAATTTACATAGTCATTCCATTCATTGTTCATGCAGTTAGATAACTATCTCTGAGAATAACACTAAACACCATGTCATGTCATTCCATGTTTGTTTCATTCTGCTTATAATATTGCATAATACATGCTTGACGTTCAACTATTAACTCTTTTTAACTCTTTTGTTTTTCTAGATAGTAATGTGTTTTTGTTATTTACAGACAGTCCATGGAGTCCCTGGGAGAACTGCTGGCAGCTCCGGGGTTGTTACAAAGATCATACGAAACGCATGGCGTTAGCGCGACAGCTAGAGAGGCAGATACTGTTGCTGGCGTTGGTGAACCTGCTGCTCTCGCCTCTTATACAGGCCTGGCAGATACTCTATTTCTTTTTTAACTATGCTGAGGTATGATTTTGAGCATATAATATCTTAAAATTTGATTTATTGGATACACTTCAATGTATAATTTTATATTAGAAGTGTAGTTTTTATATATACTTACTATCCAAGAATCTATTGATTTACACATAATTTGAAAGTCTGTAAACAAGAAGTTAGTTGATTGTGTCATATCTCTTGTTACTTCTGGTATTTGGTTGTTAGTCTTGGGGTTAAGTACAGTCCGGTAGGTCAGTGTACTTTAACCTATTGACAAGATATGACAACAGGATAAAGTACTTAAATACTTTCGCGTTTATATTAGTAGGGTACGCTTTACAACAGTGCAAACTGCGATAGATTAACATAAAGAATTTACACCTACACCTACCACCTACTAACATTAAGTTCAATAACCCTGTTCCACCTTCGACTTCCAGTTAATAAAACGTTCGCCGGCATCGTTGGGTCTCCGCACCTGGTCGCTGTACGCGCGCATCACGCTGCGACACTTCAATGAGTTGGAGCACGAGCTCCGCGACCGACTGAACCGCGCTCACAAACCAGCGACGAAGTACCTCGCCAGCTTCTCGTCCCCCATCACTACTGTTATTGCCAAGTAAGGGTTTATTTATTATTCAAAGAAAGGATGTATAAATAAATAAAAAAAAATAAAAAGGTTTTTATTACGATAAATCATTTACAAGTAAATTGCCGGGGCTTCCCAGAAAGTAATTAAAAGATACCTGTGTTGGGATAGCCTCGCTCTTCTAAATTATAACAATATGTAAGATTTTTGTATGGATTGTATAAGGAACGATGTCAATGAAAAAGGTGTAAATGATAGTGTGACGTCTGATAGGGGAGAATGGAAGAAAAAAAGTGTTCCGCTGACCCCAAGTAAAATGAGATAAGGCCAGGAAGATGATGATGATCTCATTATTACATATATCCTAAATAAACTTGCTTGCTTGGTAGGTGGTGTAAAAACAATTGATTTATTTTTCTTCGGCTATGCCTTTCATGTTCCATGATCAGTCAGCGTATTAGTTATTAAATGTTGTGACAATACAACATGTTGTTGTAATATTTTAAATCCGCATACAAACTTAACAACATGTTTTCCCTTTGTTTTTAATAATAACTTTTGTATTTCACAACACGAAAAATTACCGATAAGATAAAAATAAGCGTATTTCATAGAAAAACAAACCTACACCTTAAACTCATTTTTCTATTATACTATCTCCAATTTATTGTTCTACAGTCTATAATCTTGTTGTATTAGGTACTTTTCAACTTTACTAAAACGCAATATGTGCTATAGTGTAGATTATTTATGTCGCGTTATCTTAATGCGTAGATAGTATGACTCAAAACCGTATTGATACACACTAGTGTCAATGTCATCGAATTAAAGAACTGTAAATGAACATGTGTATGTACATCCATATCCTATGCTTAGAACAAAGCAAAATTATACACAGAGAAAATTAATGAAAGAAGGTCGTAGAATATTGAATTTAGTTGCTATTATTAAGAGCCAACGCAATAAGATTAAGACTACAATACAAAAGATCGAAAGATACAAACAGTAACAAAAGGTTATAAAAGGTGATCAAGAGTTCGCTATTTCTAATACACATTGCTTTTAGCTTTTTTTCTTCTATCCACAAAAGAGGTTTATTTATTGTTGACCTACCATCATGTCCACTATCTTAGTGGACATGATGGTAGGTCAACAATAATACATTTGTTTACGACACTTAATGCATAAATAACAACTAGATTACGCATTAATACCTAATTATCTATTACTAGCGAATTTCATTTTACGTAAATAATGTCGTTCTATTTCAATAGTGCGAAGTTTATTTTCGATAAAAACAAAATGTGTTTTGGCACTCGCTCCGCTACACATTTATCCTAATGATCACCGTTTAGCAATGTCATTCGGACATCTAGCTGGGTGTAAATGTGAATGGAATATGTTTTTGACACTGTTTATTAATAGATTAGATTTATTTTACACTGATGATGTAAAATGTTATACTATTTACTATTTGTATTGAGATCAAGTTCACACATATTCATCCATATTTTACATCACTTGATTCGGACATTATTTAATAGCCGTATTGCCCGTGACTACTATCAAACGTTATAGTTTCAAAAGCAATACCCCATCTGACACCGTCGGTTAAAAAGTGTGTTAAACCAGGGTGTCAACCAAGTCCATACTAAATTTCATCAAAATTGCTCCAGCCGTTTGGGCGTGAAAGAGTAACAAACATTCATCCGTCCATCCATACCTACAAATTTTAGCGGCTATAAAATTAATAGGATTCACCAATAACATTGCTATTTTAAGATTTCCAATAAAAAAAAGATATTACGGAAATAACAACAACAAACCTCTACGAATGAAGCTTCCTTTTGTTGTTACAATGTAATGTCTTTATTCCCCTTTGAAAACACCACAAGTGACGGAGATCTGACAATGTTGTATGCTTTTCTCTTCTATCCCCTTCACCTTTTATCAGTCATCTAAAAGCATCCGCATACAACATTGTAATACAGTTTATGGTACAAAGTATACATCTAATACTATACTAATTGTAATAGCATTTTAGCTCACATTAACATTTTGTTTATACCCACTAAACGTTAGAAAGGCAAAAACAATAAGGCAAATAGCATTGTACTTAATCAAAACAGCTCAATATTTAGCTTTAGTTTAATACATGCTAGTTATCCTATGCGAATTCGTCTGTTTTCAGATTTTCATATTTCAAAACAAACACAAATGTGTTAATTCGAAATTTAAAAACTATAAGCAGAAATTAGTACCCTTTGATCAGCTTTTAGACAACAAGGGCTGTTATCTTCTATCTTCTTATATATAAAAATCAATTGCTGTTTGTGTTAGTCTCGCTAAAACTCGAGAACGGCTGAACGGATTTATCTTATCTTGGTCTTGAAATGTTCGTGGAGGTCTAGGGAAGGTTTAAAAGGTGAGTTTTTTTTTTTTTTATCGTTGGGGCAGTACGAAGTCTGCCGTGTCAGCTAGTCTTATATATAAAAATCAATTGCTGTTTGTGTTAGTCTCGCTAAAACTCGAGAACGGCTGAACGGATTTATCTTATCTTGGTCTTGAAATGTTCGTGGAGGTCTAGGGAAGGTTTAAAAGGTGAGATTTTTTTTTTTATCGTTGGGGGCAGTACGAAGTCTGCCGTGTCAGCTAGTCAAGAATAAAATAAAAATCAATTGCTGTTCGTTAGTCTCGCTAAAACTCGAGAACGGCTGAACGGATTTATCTTATCTTGGTCTTGAATTGTTCGTGAAGGTCTAGGGAAGGTTTAAAAGGTGAGAAAAAATCCAATAATTGCCGGGCAAACCCTAAAAACACCCCTTTTCTTTTTCCAAAACAATTATCTATTGGGGCAGTACGAAGTCTGCAGGGTCAGCTAGTCAAGAATAAAATCAGTTGTTCTTATTTGGAGGTTTGATATTAACACATGTATTGTTTCAGGAACGTGGTATTCCTGTCTGCGAGCGTGCTGGGCGTGCTCGTCGTGTTGTCGGTGTACGACGAGGATGTGCTGACAGTGGAACACGTGCTCAGTATCATCACCATACTGGGTTGCATACTGGCTGGTGCTAGGTTTGTATACAGACAATATTTTCCTACTCCTTTTTTAGGGTTCCGTGAGGTGTCCGGATATAAAGATTATCGCCACCCCATATCCTCCACTGGGTGTCGTAAAAGGCGACTAATGGACCTTAAGACACAGTGCACTGTACCAAGCACCTTGGGTCACCCGAATGGTGGAGGGTTAGTGTCAGGCAGGCGGCCGACTATAAAACCATAGCCAAAACCATTAGCAACATGTTTAGAAAAGAAACATGTTGCGCCGACCCCAAGTAAAATGGGATAAGGGCAGGAAAATGATGATGACCCAATGGGTAAAGCGGAACCCTATTACTAAGCCTCCGCTGTCTGTCTGTCTCCAGGCTGTATCTCATAAACCGTGATAGCTAGAAAGCTGAAACTTTCACAAATTATGTATTTCCTTTGCCGCTATAACAACAAGTACTAAAAATAAAAAATATATATTAAGGGGTCTAAAAACTATAAACGTGCTTTTTCGTATTTTTTTTGCTCAATATTAAAAACGGTATCAGATAGACGCTAGTATGTTAGTACGAAACCCTTTGTGAGCGAGTCCTACTCGCACTTACATACATACATAAACGTCACGCCTCTTTCCCTTGGGGGTAGGCAGAGATCACATCTTTCCATTTGCTACGATCCTGGCATACCACTTTAGCTTCACTCGCACTTGGCCGGTATTTTTTACTATTTTTGATTCATTTCGTTGCGGGTTCCAAGATAGTTTGGTTTATTGTTGGTCTTGGCTATCAGGAGTCGTAATGATGGGATTTGTGGCAGGTATGTCCCACTAAAGAAGATGTAAAACAGGAAACTAAATATATGTTTGTCCGGCAGTCAATGGACCGAATCGACTGAATTGATTGATAGATTGATCGAAGTAAAACTAGAAGGTACAAAATGATAGAATTTAGACACATCTACTTAGTGCATAGATTTTTTTTATTGGTTATTGTTTTTCAATTGAGTATATTTCAGACATCTCTGTTTTGTAACATTTGACTTTAAATGTACTTAAACCTTGAATTTGTTATTTATGTAGGTTGTAATAAAAAAACGATCAATTATCACAATAAAACGGTTCTTTTTTAATTTGTTATTAATTGAATAAGTGATAAAATATAGGTTATTTATTTTAGTACAGATATGATCGCTAGCTATTCCATCCTGTTGATGTCTATCGTGTTTTTAATCAATATAGTGATCTCTAGCAGTGAGACAACATGGACTTATAGTAATAATAGATTCTTAATACGTGAGCTTTTATGTATCGGGTATCTTTCCTTGAAGTTATTTTATGTTTAAAAGATCTACAAAATATGTTGATAGAAGGAAGTAGGTGAATAAGGGAGAAGGTTGAGGTTTTAGTACAGACATAAGGAGTTACCACAAGATAGAGTGAGATTGAGAGAGCTTTACAAACAAGAGTAACACTTAAGTTTAGTGCTGATGAAATTAATCAAATATGTAAACACATAGTGGATTATGTATGCTTTTTATTATATTCCTAAGTAGGTACTGTTTCTTAGTAATTTTTGTTATTCTTTTTTTTAATTTCATTCATGGTTATTTTTTATACTCTAGTGTTAAACGTAATAACATGTTAATGACCGTCCGATTACCGTTCAAAATTGTAATGTGTTTTATCTTGCTGTAAGTCTGCCATGCCGTATAAATAAATCTAGATGCCAAACGCCACCTCCGAATATAACGCCCCAAGCCCTCCTACAATGCGCAAAGACAACTTTACTGCTCTACTTGTGATCGCGTGTTCAAGGAAAAATTTGGTTTCGCGAACCAACCTACCAGTATATGCCAGGGTGTCGCCGTCGACGGAAACGTCTAGGAGGACATCATCATCATAAATCTATATATATAAAAATCAATTACTGTTCGTTAGTTTCGCTAAAACTCGAGAACGGCTGAACGGATTTATCTCATCTTGGTCTTGAATTGTTCGTGGAGGCCTAGGGAAGGTTTAAAAGGTGAGAAAAAAATCTAATAATTGCCGGGCAAACCCTAAAAACAGCCGTTTTCTTTTTCCTATACAAAAGTTTGGGTCTGTCGGGTCAGATAGTAAATAAATAATAATATGAATTGATATGTTCCAGGGCGCTAATAGGCGAAGAGGAGCGGTTAGGCGGGGGTTGCACAGGGCCGGCTCGCGGCGAGGAGTTGTTCGTGCAAGTACTGGGCCACGTGCACTACCTGCCCGCCGCGTGGACGCGACGCGCGCACACCAAGGATGTCGCCGCGCACTTCCAACAGCTGTTCCAGTTCAGAGCCGTATGTCAAATCTCACTAATCACGTAAATATCATCTTCTCAGCGATACATCCTTAATTTAAAGCCAATTTATTAAGAAAGTTATTTTGTAAACAAAAATCAACTTTGTGAAAATAATACGTCTCTCAGCCACTGCTTTCTTTTTTGTGAGTTTGTGATGATTAATTAAAAATGATGATCTGAAGCGGTAGCATTCTCACATCCACTTTTTCGATGCTGATCAACACAAAATGTTAACCAGCTTTTAATCGCTCATCAAATCGCATGTTAAGCTGTGCGCATTTAATTTGATAACTAATTATATTGAAAAACCTTTCATAAACGGGTAGCACTTTAATGACGCTGTATTCATTAGCTGCATATACATATATTTGCTTTATACATACAATTTTTAGCACTATTGACACGCGTAAGAACCTACTCGGTGCAGGTCTTTATTAGTAACAATATTTGTCGAATTATATTCATGCGAAATTTACGTAACGCAGCGGCGCTTTATCGTGATACCTAAATCATATTCTGCGTTATTCATAATTAAATAATTAGTTATTCATATCAATATATTTATCTATTCTAAAGTATTTCTTTTTCTAATTCTAAGCCGCACCTAAATTTGACTTAATCAAAAAACGGCAAAAAGGCGACACTGCGACGACTTAACGCACTAATAAACGAGTTACCTTATTTAATGCAAAGCAACGGTGGTTTTTCTCTGATTTTGATAGCAAAATAACATACATTAGAACAATAAGATTTTAGCTTTCGCTTCGGACCGCGTTCACTACAGAGTGTTCGTAAAACTGCCTTGTGTCATAATAATGAATAATATTTTTATTCATTAAAAATCTTAAAAAAAAACATATTTTTTTATTATAAACTTTTACTAGTCATTGGATACATGAACTGGGCTGCTTTTGTAAGACGACCTAAAAGTCACGGTGTATTGTAGGTGTACATTGTGTTCGAGCTCCTGAGTCCCCTGCTGTGCCCGCTAGTGTTGCTGTCGCTTCGCTCCCGCGCCCTGGATATCGTCGACTTCTACCGTAACTTCACCGTCAGCGTACTCGGTATCGGAGACGTTTGCTCATTCGCTCAGGTAATTAAATAAATAAATATTCCTCGACATTCACACAACGCCATCTAGTCTCAAATTAAGTATATGATAGTAACTTGTGTTATGAGTACTAGACAACTGATAAACATTCTTAAATATTTTTAAATGCATACATATTATAGATAAATCACACTCAGACACAGAACGAATGATCGTGCTTATCACGCAAATATTTGTCCTGGGTGGGAATCGAACCCACGACCTCCGGCCTAGCAGTCAGGGTCACTAACCACTGGACCAACAGGCCTGTCGCTTTACGTGACTATTGCCAACGCTACTGTAAATTTAACTTAATGCGTATTGAAATTCAGCAGATTTTATTATAGTATTATTTTTGAGAAAACGTTAATTGTATTATTTATAACTATGAGTTCTCATTACAGTTGGACATTCGACGACATGGTCATCCTGATTGGCACACAACCGGAAAATCTAAAGGTACATTATTTACAATTTTCAAGTATTTGACATAACTTTGTCTTTCATTTCTTGGTTAATCATTATATTTGACTTATTAATTTTATAGCATCAAACGGCAATACTCAATACGATCAAGGCGAGGGCGGGAAGACGGAGTTGTCGTTAGTAGCGTTCTCATGCCGACACCCGGGGTGGCAGCCGACGGAGCCGTCGCAACGACACTTCCTGCGATCGCTGCGACAAAGTATGCATCACGCTATACCGGCTAATAACCATCTTGTAAGTACCTTTCTTAGACCTACTACCACTATTTGAAGCACTAGATGTAAAAGCACTGCATCTCTTTTCCACAACGGGCAACACTTCTGTTATAAGAAGTGGTGATAGGCCTCTGAACTTGCAATTTTGTATTTTTTCCTCGAATGCATCAAAATGAAAGTAATGTTTTTTTTAGCCGATGTTTAAAATATTGATCGTCAAACTTATGATAGTTAATATGTTTTTTTTACAAAAAAAGCTTATTTTCTAAATTAAATGTAGCTTAAACTACTTCTTATTGAATGAGCTACCTGCCAAAAAAGGCCTGTCGAAATCGGTCTCACCATTCCTGAGATTAACGGGAACAGACAGGCAGACAGACAAATATAGTAAAAAAAACATATTTTGGTGTATGTAACGTATATAGTAAAACCGGTTATTTCAATAATGCAAACAATAACAGAACCTACGTTTTTATTTTAATGTAGAGATGAAAATGTTAATTCATTTACTATATTTCAAAGGGGATAAAGGTTTCTTCCACTGTATACGATATACCTAGATTTTGATGTATTTCGTCGTGTATTTCAGAATAAGACAATGTTGGGCTCGTACATTCAACAAAGTCTGTTTGGTGCTGTCACGCCGCTGCCGGCAGTTCTCTCTTACTACCCACAACAGAGACCGCAGTACAGATTGCCGGTGAGTATCACAAATGCATTACATATCATTTAATTATATTAACGTTAATATAGTACCAAAATACTTAGAAGACGAACACCGAGTATTACGCTGGTGTCTGGTGAATGCTTTCTATTGCCTATCATTGAATTTATTTATTTATTTTATTGGATCTCCAACAAGAAGTACATCTTACATGCTAATTAGTATCACTTTTAGGTGCCTCCTCAATTACAGGAGACCGCATCATACATAATAATTATTAATTAACATTAATGAGGAGAATACAAAATAAAACATAAAAATACAAATTCAAAATAAAACAAAATAATACATTGCAATAAAATATCATTTAAAAAAAAAATATAAAAAAATAGTAATTGGAAATATTCAGATTAAAACTCTAGTATGTATGTATGTAACAATTAATTAAGACAGTTCAGCACACAATTCAGCACTGTTTTTTAATTATCTCAGCTTGCAGCGCCGTTCCCCTCAGGGACAGTTTACAAAGTAACCTAAATTATCAAAATGAAAAAGTTTATCATAGATTACTGATACGAAAACAAATAAAAGTATTTTAATTTTAAGGAGAATATTAGGTAACTTAACTTACTTACACTAATAATCATTTGCAAATGTATATAGACTTATTACCTTTTATTACCTAGGACATGGACGAAACAAGCGACGAGGACGAAGCTCCGCCAGCGGGGCCGGCGCACCCCCCAGGCCAGTCCGCGCCTAACCTTGGCTTAGCTGGCCCCGGGGTCACCTCAGCCATCGGCCTCAGCGCGCTAGGCCTGGACCAACCACACACCCCGGACAACGACACGCAGAACATGTCTGTTAGCACGCTGCATTTGTACGACCTGCATCTATCACAGGTAAAGCCTTTAATCATATACATACATAAAACGTCACGCCTCTTTCCCTTGGGGGTACGCAGAGATCACATCTCTCCATTTGCGACGATCCTGGCTTACTTAAAGCTTCATCCACACTCATCAATCGCTTCATACACGCCCGTCAATTTAGGGTACTCCTGACCTGATCCTTTTTTAGGACTTTCCCTATTTGGTCATGGAACGTCTGTCGTGGTCTTCCCCTCCCAAAAACTCCATTCAAACTACACTCATATATCTGTTTCGTTAATCTTCTTTCATTCATCCTCTCAACATGCCCAAACCATTTAAGCATTTTAATCATATTACCTTTATAAATACACTTTAACAACAAATTTAAAATGTCATTTGTTTTTGTTCAGTACTGTCTTGAGATGGATCTTATATGACTGGTAACGTTTGTTTGATGTCTCGATGTGTTATTGTTTTAGAATAATTAAGAAGTAGCTTTGAATGTACCCGCGACGAAATTTGCATTGATGTTATACTATACGTGAATGTATCGTATGTCTCCTGTTTATTATTCTTCATAATCCTTTGTAGCCTTCTTTCGTGACCGTTTTGCCAATATTCTATCCTCCCAATGTCGTTTGTAGATCCCACCTTAAATAGTCAACCCCACTCTACAGATTCCTTTTATTTTTCTGTAAATGCTGCCCGACTGTGGAATGCCCTTACCGCCTATTCTCGACTACCAATATATAGCTCTCTTTAAACGACGTGTTAGAGAACTCTATGTTTCTTCAGTGTTAAATTTATTTCCATATATGTATGTATATTTATTAATAGTTACAATTATTGTTATTTGTATTATTGTTCCGCATTTATAACATCTTGTGTTATATATTTCTTCTTCATATCTTTAATGGCTTGTCAGCTATCAGACTAAGACCTTTTAAACTAGTCTATTTTTATACAAGTATACAAGTTACTCTTTGTATTTTGTGTGTACAATAAATAAGGTACATTTTTAGATCATTCTTTCGTAAAATGCTAAGTTGGTGCGGAAATCTTTTTTTGAGAGGTTTTAAGCATCATTCGATCCATTATCGTTGTCGATAGAACCAAACCTATTAATGTACGTTGCATGACTGTGTATCTTGTCTTTGAAAATTGGTAATAGACTGTTTTATCATAAAAGTACTTTTTCGTTTTACTTGAATGAAATTGGTTTGAATCTAACACAAAGATGGTATAAGACAATGAAACTATGTTGTTTATTCAAATCTGGGATAGCTTGATTGAATCAAATAGTTTGACCATCTTGAAGCTCTTTAAAGGATAGCCACCAAAAATGTATGATCCTTTGTCCAAATATCCATCAATAGTGAGACCCTTGTTAACTTACCTTATATTAAAAGTAAAATATATTTCAATATGGGACAAAAAAGCTGTCAATAAAAAGTTGTGACCGAAAAACTAATCATGTTTTGGTTTATTAAAAAACCATATTTCATCTTTTAATCTTAAATATTATCGAAAAGTACTGTTTTATTTACTTTATTTATAATTCAAAAAACTCATTGCACAATTCCAAGCAGATTAAGTTTTATCTTCGTCAAAAAGTTAAAACATTTTACATCTATAATCAGTATAATCCTCTTTTTCTTTTCGTGTTTATGCTACGAGTTTATAAAAAAATTAAGAGATATATAACGGTTTATTCACGCGTATTTCGGACTAACTTCGATTCGCGACCCCGCCGCCGCGTCAGCTCATGATTAAGTACTCCGGTTGGGTCCGAAACTAGTCGGGCTATCCCGATAAATACGCGTGAGTAAACCGTTATATAACTCTTAAACATGAATCATTCTCACAAAAGTTATTCTAAAAAAAAAAAATAGAGTTTATGAAATTTTATGTTTTTATAATTCAAATGGTGTAATTGTTTTCTGTTGTACGTTTCCAGGCGGGTCAGAACCTGTCGTGCTGTACGAACAAGTGCAGCGAGCGCGCTCGAGGCGGCCGCTGGGATAGCACGGAAGGCGAAGAGACGCCGCTACTGCATCGCCCATAACACTGGTGTTGCCTGTCCCCGCGCGGCGACAAACACCCTGTATGGGTATAGCGACATCTATTACGCAAGACCACTAACTAACTAACAAGATTGTTGAACCAAGGTGAGCACCGAGGCTGTTATACATTGACTTCGCAGTTTTATTGTTAATTTTAGCCAGATTTAATCGATATTTTATTGACCTGTTATTGTTTCAACGATTTAAATCGTTATTGGCTAAAAATAACCTAGACAATTGGGTCGGTTATACTATAAAGTTACTTATGCCTAGTAAAGATTTGTTACTATTTCAAAATGCAATTGATATTGTTGTACTGTTCAAAAGTAGTCTGAACTCACCTTTGTTCTTATGTGGATAAGAGTTGGCGCTATTGTACTAGCTCCATCACTTTCTCACAGTCCTCTCGTACGTCCCAGAACGACTTTACTTTAAACTACGGTTTATTTTAATGTTTTACGGTTATGATCAATATGTTTTTTTTATATATTAAGTGTTTTGTGATATACTATGTAGTTCTATGATATAATATTCGTTAGTTTGTCGGTCGTTTTGTAAAACATACAGTTCATAATGTATTCAGTTTTACATCTGTTATTGTTTAGATAAAGTTATTCTGGTGACTTAGTGGTTGTCGCGTCGTGCTGAAGCTATATTCAAGTTCAAATTCACTGACAATTTTGTTGTAAAGTTGCTTTGTAGGTACGGTATGATGTAATTCCTTCGGAGCCGTACCTATGTTTAGTTGTAGTGCGCTAAATTTAAAATTATAATAAAAGTCAGTGAAGGGTGGTCGCGTTTTGGGACTATATTTCGGTTGTAAAAAGGATGACACTTTATAATATTACTAGAATAACGCACACATTATATTTCGTCTTAACTCTAAGACTTGTGTATAGACCATTATACAATGATTGCTATTATTGTAAATGCGAGCACGTATATGTGATGAGGATCTAAGTTGGTATTTATAAAGCAGGGGTTAAATTAATTAAGTATAACCAGCACGTTATCGAAAGTGCAATATAAAATGGCAATATTTTAAAACTCTTATTCTATTAAATCTTAGAGTTGGGCATGAGTGCTACTTGTGCCTATTATTTACTTCAACAATAAAAATGATCCGTAAAAAATATTCATAAAAACTCATTAATTGCCGATAAATACCAGTTTTATTTACAGAGAGAATGAACACAACAATAGCAATAATATGTAAAAGTTGTTAAAATTAAATAATGGGTAATGCAATCGTCACGCAAGGAATATATTCAAAAAGGAGATATTTTTTTACAACATTAATATATGAAGATGTAACGTAACTTAGCTTGCATATCAATATTTTAGAATAATTCATACTCCAGTATAGTGATGGATACTTCATGTAGTAATTGCCTTATATAAATCTGCTCCATGATAACCGACTGATATCATTGAACTGTAATTCCGAGACTTGTGTCTTCCATATAATACCTTTGAAGACTAACTTCTATACTAAGAGCCATTTAAATTTTACATTATCTTTCTATAAAGCCAGTGAGTTAGAATTACAGGTAAAATAATAACTATTTGTCTCAGTAGTTTGTAGGCAAAGCTAGATCTAGTCCAGTCTACACTGCCATGGTACATTGCAAAAATATAAGGCATTAGTATAAGCCTTATATTTAATATGCTAAAATACTATATTGAATATGCTAAAGTCAATAGTAACCAAAGCCGGTACAAACAACTAGTGGTTGTCATAAAAATATTGTTAAAATCGATTTTTCGATCAAAAAAATTTCGGTTTTCTTCCTATAAATAGGTACATGAACGGTGAAATTAAGTACAAAGAAATTGTTCAGAAATCTCAATTTATAGGAAGGAGTTTTAGTATACGGAACAAAGTTTCTTTATGAAAAGTTAGTGTCGATTTTTTATTATGAAGGACTGTTTTGTCGCATCTTTACAGTTTATGCTGAAACGAAACCGGTTCTAGTCTCGTACCTAGACGTGGAAAAAAAACATATATATTGACCATAAATTTGTATACGAAACCGAAAGTATAGGGGGGATATGCATCAATCATTGGAAACTCGTGGCTGTCTTTACATAAATACACTAAAACACTTCACTTACCTAATGAAGTAAATACTTTTCTCCATCTTTAGTGACGCTCGTCACTTCTTAAGCATGTGCCTTACAGTTACATTTGCTGGACAGAATGAATATAGTATAAATCATAGTGAGATTATAATAGATTCTTAATAAACATCATCATTTCAAGCATGTTGCTATTTTTATAGATATTTATACCAACGAAACTATTAATCAGTTTACGAAAATGACGGTCATCAAGTTTTACTTACTCAATGCAATGTTAAAAACGCCTTTTAATGCGTCCAGATTAGTTTACTGTAGTGGATAAGCTGAGTGCTCGTAAATAATCAATATTCGCGATAAGGAAGTATTTTACCAGGTGTTTCGACTTAGTTAAGGTTTCCAAATACTTTGCTATTCAATAGTCAGCCTCTAATTATAGTGATTTACCCTTAAAAATTGCAGTTCAATGATGTTAGATCGAAAACAACAGGATTAAACGATCGGAATTTACTGCCAACACTGTCATTGCAGATTCCTTGTAAGTCTTATAAGTAAAAAGAAATTGGGTGATATCTTATATTATAATCATCGAGTCCTCTCATAGTTAATGTCTAGTGATCCGTTTAGCTGTAGGGAGTTCCAATACATATTCGGTACGACTCTTAGTCTGCGCTTGTTCCATTGAAATGCAATTTTACGCTTATGATTACAAATGGTGATAATTATATTTTTTACATTTTATAATTACTCTGATACTTTTGCATGGCAATGGGACTGGTGCATCCTTGTCGCGGATTCGTGGCCCTAAGACTGCTATTTATTTGACGTTTATTAGTCAGCTAGTTACTTGTTTAAACAGTTTTTATCTATCCGCTACCGAAGGTTTTCTAAAGCAGTCTTAGGCCCTTACATGGAGCTCTCTACGTTGTAAATTAGTAATATCACTAAAACTGTAACTAATTAAAGTAATCCTTAAAATTAAAAAAGAAATACAAAAAAAAATAAAAAAAGAACAGCCTGTCACTAAAATAAGCAATTCGTTCTTATAATCCCACTTATTTAAACGTTTTATATTACTACATATGTTGTTTAATCTACGCTTAAACATAATAATAGGCTTCCTCCATATTCTAGGCGATTTTTAGCCTTTGCGAATTTACATTAATTATACCTACGTTACCTAACTTATATTCAAGTATTTTAATGATTACTTTATATACGCTAGAGATCCCTCCTTTGTCCTGTTTACACGTGCAATAAATAACTCCTGTAACTTTTTATTGCGGGATGTTCCGCAACATTGTTAAATTACCTTGTCTTTTGGGCCTCCAGCCACCTCTTTGAGTAACTTGCCTTCAGTTGTAGAAGCGTGACATTGTACTACGCAGTGGTTCTCTTCCACAACTGCAGTTACTTAAAAAGGAGGTACATCATCTGAAGTCTTATTCGCTGTCTCGGTTGATATCTAAAGTGATTTCGCATCTTTAACAGTTCGATATACATTATGCTTATTGCATGGGACGTCAACCGAAACAGCCAGTAAGGCTGACGGTAGATAAACCTTAGTGATTATAAAAGCTGTGAGAATTTTAAGAGAGAATAATATATGTTCTTAATTTCGATGATATATTTGTATCGGCCTTTGTACATGTTTTAAAATACAAGTATTATTGTAAAACCACATTGTGAGGTACATAATCTAAGCAATTACTCTGGAAACGGACACAAACAGTGTGTTCTAAGCGACTCTACGCCTTTCCATCTTAACACTATTGTCAAAGAAAGCGGCCTTACCCAGACTTCAAAGCCATAAAACAATTTAAATTGATTATAAGTGAGTCTCAGATCGTACATTGCATATTTTTATAAATCGAACATATTTTCGGTATTAAATTAGGTAGTTTTAGAGTTACCGTTGATTAAGTAACGAGTAATAGAAAAGTATATTGCCTTTTAATGAGCACAAAATTGAAAACATGTTGTTTAACTAAGGCTTATTTACACAGCTAGGCGCTTACGCTTTGCACTGGCGAAACTGGACCAAACCCCACAGTAACATAGTTAATACATAGAAAACAATAGAATTACATTTAAATCACACAAATATTTATACATATATATATTATATGTTTTTTATATACTCAGTCTATAGTTGCAGGTTATTGGCAATACTAGCTGTAGATGGACGTTACTGAAAGAAGTATAATTAGATAAATATACAAATAGGAACAGAGCCTTGTTGATTTATAATGTTATAGTTTAGCCGCAATAATTTGTTCGACAGTTTTAATATTTATATTTATGTTTTACTTGACATAAGTACTATGTGCTCTAAACATAGAACATTACCATGTGCTGCTTGCTGCCACAAAGGTGTAAAGTCTTTGTGGCAGCGAGATGCGCATAACACTGGCGGTCTCTCACCTCCTCAAGGGCACGAGTCCTGCTTTTAGAGTACGTAGTAAGCACGTAGATAAACTCTTTTCTATATATCCACACTTGTGCTGTTTTTAAATATTTATATATATTTAAATAGTTATAGTCTTGAGGTTGCATTATGTAGTTTTAAAACATGGTAGCATTCTCTTTTGTTCTATTTGTCTGGAATATAGTGTATCTGAAACTTTATAATACGGCCTCAAGTTAGATGTTACTGTTATATATTATACATTCACTATTTCTGAAGATTTAAGCTTGACATATTATGCATATGTTTAGAAATCTAATCATGATTAGACCTTTAAACATTTTGCCTTAGATTTGAATCTAAAGTCACACTTCATAATTGATGTTACAAACTTATTAATCTTATTACATATATTATGTACTGTTACAAATAAATTGGCCGTGTTCTGACCGTTGTTAACAAGTTTTGAAAAAGGAAAATATGAAACAAATCTTAGTTAGCTACAATATTTTTGCATGTCTTATAACTTGTGTTGTATATTACTAAATGTTGAAGTACAATGTACTGTGGTTATATAAAAATGGTGTCACTATAGGTCAGTGACCGTGACGCGGATTGCAAGAAATTACGGTATTTTTGTTTACCAACATATTATAAAACAAATTATATTTTTAATATTCGATTTAATAATCCACTTCATATATTTTAAATGTTATAATTAATGTTTATCTTTAATAACACTTTTATTGTATCTTAATCACTATAGTCCGCAATGATGTTATGAGTTTCTTTCACATTATAATTTAATTTATGTATATAGATTAACACAAAGATTTGATTGCAACTTTGACATTAACATTAGTGACTCAATCAGATTAATTATGTTTAAGTCAAATTAGTTTGATTGATAAACTTAATCCAATCGCTTTCAATGCCATCTGATCTATATTTTTTCACAGTTTGACAATAACTGCTTATAGTTAGACAATTATATTTTTCTTGTTGTTATTATTCTATCCTTAAGATATATATATACTCCGGTCGACTTGCACGGAGTATCATTGAACCCTTCAATATCGTATGATGTTTAAAAAGTAGTGTTTTTAACCATTTGAATCAGAGGTCAAATGAATTAACAAAAACCGATCACTTTGCTTTGCGACACCTTAGATTTACGTCTAATACAACGACCAGCCTTCCACTAATTTGATTCATGAACGATAATAGCGTTATCATGATAGATGTATATTCTCAATTAAGCTCCGTCGCCGAACTCCATATACACCGTGATTTTTAGGTCGTTTTAAAAAAGTCGTCCACACAATGTATCCGCCATAAAATACCTCTAGGCGCGAATATAATTTTTTTATCATTAATTAAAATAATATGCATGAAAAAAATAAATAATACATTGGAAATATGAACCATCCTGTTAAAAATGTTTACGTATCAAACTGTTGAAGATACCTACCCGCGCCGCCCGCGCGGCCCCTTTGGCACAAGGCTCGGACCGCGCTCACTACAGAGTGTTCGTAAGACTGCCTTGTGTCATAATAATGAATAATATTTTTATTCATTCAAATCTTAAAAAAACATTTTTTTTTTATTATAATCGTTTACTAGTCCGTGGATACATGAACTGGGCTGCTTTTTTAAAACGACCTAAAAGTCACGGTGTATTATACTTACAGCAGTTTCAAGGCTACAACTTAATGTTATAAAGCTATTGTGATTTATTGAAATTAAAGACGAGTAGAATTTTATTTATAACAGTACTATAAGCTAGAGATCTTATTTTTGATTGAAACCAAACCGTTATCCAATGATCCATAAATAATTAGTTGTTGTAAAATTGATATGTTATTATTATATATTAGAATTGTAGTTTTGCCTGATAGAGTAAAATATAACGTTTTCAATATACACCATAATATACCGTGTAATGTTTATTATAATTAAAAAAATTGCTTATTTTCGTACACGCAGAATTTTAGAATAAGGCTGCATACAAAATTATAATTAGTATGTTATATTATAAAGTTTTATTAACTCCGTATGTAAGACAAGTATTACCTCGCTATTGAAAAAAATGAGCAATAACTAATGTTGAAAATGTATTGGGTAACTTAAATATTGTAGTTGTTACTACTTATAAGTTGCGCGCGCTTCACAGCCAGGACTTATAACAGTGAGCGCGATGCGTCGTGTTAGTTAACGTACTGTTGGAAAGGTATATTTACACCTAGATATATTTCCCTCTTGTTAATTCGATGGGAACCCCCATAATTGAACTGTCAACTGATACTCTCGTGTATCGGCAAAAGCAAATCATTGTGATATAGAAATTGCGTTATATTATAGCTTTATTGAAACGTTTTTTCTACGAAACTGATATCTTCCCTTGGTTATTTGTCGTTTTACTATCGATAGTGTGCTTCGACAAGCCGCCCGCGCTGCCAGCTTATGCTAACATCAATAAAAGTTGGAGTGACGCAACAATAATCAAACTATTACGTGATGCATAAATGTCATTCCCATGCAATCCGTGACGTCACTCATGTGATATTTCTGGCAGTGGCGAGTGTGGGCTTGTACGAGAGCTCAGACTTACTAATTGTTGTATTAATTACCTCATTGTTAAAGAAAAGAAAACAAGAGTTATGAATTCAAAAATACTCAATCGCTCAATGTTATGTGCGTTTAGTTGTGACTCCACATCGTGATCGGCGCCACTGTTCTTTATAACGCAATCACGGTGTGCAGTTCGATACTAAATAAAAGAACAAGGATTTTTAATTATATTATTACATTTTAGAAATACTTGTCAATGTTTACTCTGTTTACGAATGTAATGTTATGGATCAAGTGTGTATTCTAGGCATTTAGTATTTAATATAAATACTTGTAATCAGAACCCTGCGTTGTTAAGATGGGCTTCCTTAGACGTAACATGTGGGAAAGTGACGTCATTTAGAGAAGAGGTTTCGGTGCTATTGCATGTAGCGGTGACACCCGACACTCCCGGGTACTCACTTGGCCCATAACATTACTTTTCGTGTTTTTATCTTCGTCTATTTGAACAACGGGCAACACTTATCAAGTAACCGCATCTATTCCGCTTATAGTCGTATAGGCAGGCTTCTTCATGATATAACTATAAATTTTCGGTAAAGAGTAAGACTAAGATCGTTTACTTTAGTCTTGTGATGTGTTCAATTTATTTCTACGTGCCATGATGTAGGCACTGTAAGCCCGTACAATAAGTGTCGCGGACGATGTCTCGTGTTACCTGGCCGCGGCCTCTTCTGAGCTTACACTTTGTTATCTAGCTACGTCTTTGTATATTAAACTGCCCTATACCGTGGTGTTTCGGGAGCCGCTAAGGACAGGGCTCGCCTACGTCTTACGTTAACTTTATTAACCAAATTTGTAAATATTTAGTTCAATTTATAAATAAGTACCTACCTTAAGCTAATTATTATTATTGTGATATATTTTTGTCATCTCGTCTCGTAACATGGTTAGATAGTTATTTTTAGACTACGTTAAATCATAATTTGTAATACGAATGAACGCTACAGAGTGAATATTTCAGTACCAATGTTCGCTATATTCATTATGCGCATTGTAAATAAATGTTTAAAATAATTGTTGTGTTTTAATTTATTTTCCATTATAGCTAATTGCTTCCTAAGAGACTTAACATCCGAATCAGCTGAGAGTCGTTTCATTAAGCATTTTGTGATACAAAGATTACAAAATTAATATGCAGATGAAGATATTTTGCAATATTATTTATAGCCATGCAAATTTTGAAGGTTGAACATAAAATAATATAAATATAAAATAATAAAAAACATGACAAGCTTCGAAATAGAAATGTTGGCGAAATGCCTCTACGTCGCGACTCGCCAGAGCCTTAGAGGTCAGTAATATGTGCTCACATTGTTTCTAAATACAAAACAACGAATTTGTTAACTAGTTTCCAACAATTATGTAGGTATGTGTAGTTTCTTCGCTTTTAAAATATCTTTCGCCTTTAAAAATGCTCGGCTAGAAATTTTTCAGTAAGTATGTATGTAGTTAGGTAAAAAAGAATACTTATATTACTGGGATAAGAAACTAATCATTGAATGAAATAAAACCTACTCATGAATAAATTTAATAGATTAATTATTGAAGTTTTTAATATAATTAGTTTTATTACACCGCTTGCATTTTATGAATCCGTTGCTAAGCGTGCCTAATTACATATGCACGGAGCGCTAGTTTCATATTTTAAGTTACGACTTAATAAGCTCAATATATATAATATAAATAAATAACACTTTTTAACGAGTGAAGTCGAAACTAAATCGCAATTAAATAAACCTATTTAATTATGAGTAATCACATTACATATCACTTACCTATACATAACAAATTACAGCATGTTACGTTAGGTCAATATTTTTACTACATAGGGTATTTATTGTAATTTACATACATTTCTATATTGTTGACACTGACACTACTACTGCATAGTGTATTGTCTATATTGTCATATACGATTTATCCAATAATGACTACAAACCTCGCCGAGGGCACGGCGTGAGGATACGTTGGACTCCTATCGGCTAAATCGGCCCCTTCCCCCAGGCCCCTTCTTTTTTCCCTAAGCCAGAGTTGTGCGACCGTTTGCTCGTGCTCTAGTGCCCTGAAAAATATGTTGATCATAGTGAATAAGCTAGAGGGATAGGTATTATAGGTGGCTGGTCGGTCTGCTGACCTTGGTTTTCATAATCACTAAATAGTTGTAATGCCATATTATTTTGTAGGTATCCTCAAATATTTATTTATCTGGCACGATTCCTATTTAATTTAAATCTTATAATAGATGTTATTTGAAAGACAACGTGCTGCTGGAGAGTTTGTTGCGCCGTTTCTTCTCCCGCAGCAATAGCACAGGAAGCGGTGAAGGGTGGGCGTTTGGGTGCTGTCTATAATTTGTAAATTTTGACGTTCAAAAAGTGTTACATTGTAGCCTAATTTGAATAAATGATTTTTGATTTTGATAAGAAAAACCAAATTGATCTGAAAAATGTTTAGTATTCCTTACTACATCTGTAGCATTTAGCGTTACGACATCTCTCATTAAAACACTCGTCTTTATGCTAATCCCGCGAAGAGGATCATGAACTAGTTTGGACCGCTAACTCACGCGTCCTTGACTTTTGATGCATTCACAGTCGACAGCGGACGTCGAAATCATCTGCTGCGGAATGTATAATACGTAAACCTTAGATTTATCGTTAGGTACCTACCGTTGGTATTTTACTTTCATACGTAACTAAGATTGATTTCGAAGAATCTATTAGTAAAACCATTGGAGGGATTTGATGGCAAACAAATCGTTGATAGGGTCTGGTATCCAAGAATTGTAATACATTAACAGAAAAATAATCTCCATAGAGAATCCATTAAAACGATAATAAAAATGAAGAACTGAATATTGGCCTTTCTTATTCCAAACAATTAATTCAGCCAATCGTCCAAAGCTTGTTGGACGTGCTTCTTATACTTATTTGAAAATTTTGAAATGAGCCCAAAAGTATGTTCTGATCATCGGAGAAGGCGAAATGAGATTGATTACTAAATCGTAGGCTTCACAAGGAAAACAGGGAAGAAACGGACAACCCTGGTTCTTTATTTACCTTGTACATTTTACGAAACGTGACCACTAACAAAAAAAAAAAAAAGAAATAAAATAATATTGCTGTTTCTTAACAAATAATACAAATTATAAACAGTATAACATGCCTACTATCCAAACACTAATTCTAACTTACTTATCGGCAACTAGGTAGTTCTGTGGAACAGCTTGTCTGTCGACAAAGGCCTCCTCTAAAGATTTCCACGCATCCCTGTCTCTAGCTAAATGTGACCACTAAACTCCTACAAATAATCAAACCCAACATTATAACAGTTTTACATTTGGTTCTGGTATATTACCTACAGTATTTATGGCTGTTTCAATATCAACAGTTTCTTCGAATATTTCAAAATCTATTAATTCTGTGGTTTGATTCGGTGCTTAATATTTAAAGTTTTTGTTTATGGATTTACCGGTAACTCGCAGTGACATCACCTTACCTCTTGTATGTCAATCGAATAGATACAAAGGTTTTTATTTATTAAGTTTTTTATTATAAAATATATTTCAAAGGTTGTCAGATTGATTAGAGTGGTTACTTATGGGGTAATTTAAATGCCAATAGATCTACAATCTATGCAGAGCTGACAGTCAACCTTTGACAGAAGAAGATCGAAAATTATTTATTGTTAACATGACCTATATAAAAAGCATTTCTGTATAATACTGAACTGCTATCTACTTCAATAAACTTCAGCGACTATGTTAGGCATTTTATGTGGAAGATTCTGCATTTATCCGTCTGGTATACTTTAAGCTTGTGTTAGGCTTAATAAAATTTGTAGACACCTTATTTGTTTCACATTGCTTAAATAAATCAATAACTATTTTAATAAAAATATTACCACGAATATTCGAAAAAAAAAAAACTAATATGCAAAACATATTAGGTTAACTTGACTGATGTAGGTGGTATCAGTCAGTAGTTTAGTATTTTTTTTTACTTTTGACACCGTTGCACAGTGCTGTCCTTTCCGTCACCTGCTCAAGCACATGTTAGACATTAATTATCAGACAAAACATAAATAAAAAAATATCAAAATCATATTTCCGAGTAATAAGTTACGCGTGGTATACATAAGAAATCTACTGGTCAACTTGAGAGCCTCCTCCGTTTTTTCGTCGGTGGAAAATCTACAAAACATAAGATTTTTTAGTTTGCGAATATATAGCCGAATAAATACTAATCTTCCTGGTTAAAGTGATATTCGATAGCAATGAATAGCTCTCAATAATTTTAATATTTTACAATAATATCCCATACGCGCGAACCGGAACATTGATAAGTTCATCACTTGGGAATTTTACTTGTATTGTAGCGCGACAGCTGTATAAAATATTACGGCGAGACACGAGAGTTTATTGAATCGTCTGCGCAGGTTCCGTACCAGCGAAGCTTGAAACTTTTCACAAGCCGCACAAGGGAAACCAGAAGGCTACCCTTACCCCTCAAAGTAATCCAGCAGATGCAGAAAAGAGATACCGCTCTACGTTGCGTAGTGCTCTGTCACGTTTCCACAACTGTAGTTATCATAATACATTACATTAAAAGATGTTGGTAGGCCTATAAGCGTGAAGGTTATAAATAAAATAAAACGTTTACGCATACCGTTCATACCTCGAGCTTGTATAAGTTCCTCATTGCCAAAGTACTTAAGTTTGTCGTACGGAGCATCTTCTCGGCATGACTAACACGATTTCCTTTTCGTTATTAACATTTGGAATTGTGTTTGTTATGCTGGTCTTGTTTTATAGTAGCTTTATGAATAAGTTTATGTACTGCATTCTTGTTGATCGCGGAGATTATACGAATGTACGGCGATACATTTTAACTGGTTTGTATTTTTGTGGAGACGAAAGTCTATTAGTTCATCGGTAGTTTTCATCTCTACATTTTATCCTGTAGAGTTACCGTTAAAATTATGTTGGGATGGAAGTTGTAAAGTAGCAGTGAAACAATTTTACTTTAGCGCTAATTAGCAATAAAGAAAAAGTAGCGTACAATATCTTCTGGGTTAATTTGGTTTGGTGGGAGTTAACTATGTGTATGAAACGTTTATTTACTTTAGAAATCTGCAATGTTGGCAATAAGTAATCGTACCTATCTTGATTGATGGAAGAAAGTTTGTTAGTTCACGCAAAAATGTTTTAATTGATTCATTACCTAGCTGAAGTTGAGCTTTCATTGTTCGTTTTATTGCACTGTATGTCATGGTACCTGCTGGTAGTTATTGTGTGTTAGTTACAGTCATAAAGTGACAAGAAAACAAATGCCTATAAAATTCATCTCTCTCTATTGTGGATACGCTATATAAGTTACATAGAAAAACAAAAATAAACTGTAAATATTACTACAAATTGATTTAAATGTAAAATCCTCCTTGTTAGCTTAATACATATATATTTAATTCTTACAAATAGTCATGGCTGTTGGGAGAGTTACTGAAAGTAAAAATTTAGGCCCCAGAGTAAGTAATTATGGGGATAGGACATTTGAAAATAGAATAGCTTACCTCATTAATACTACCAATATTCAGTAAGTAACATTAGCAACCTTAGAGCAGCATTTGTTAATAAGTAGGTATAGGTATAGGACTATTCCTTTAAGTAAAATATTATTATTTAAGTTTATCTTTATATTTGTAAGTTCCGTCCACATTGTACCTATAAATCTCAATTTTTTGAGTTTTGTAGTCTTGCCCATAGAGATAGTATTTTTTCCTTAAAAATAATCATAATATAAATAACTTTACGGTAAAGAATTGGGCTTTAAAGTCGCAATTTTTTTTGTCTCATTGATTTTAAGTAATAGTAAAGTCGTACGTATTTTTTTTGGAAACTAAAAAACAAGGCAAGTCTAATATATGTATATTTATTGATAGAGCTAACTATCATTATAAAGTAACAATTACTTAAAATGAAATTAATGTCCCTGACACAATGTCAATATAAAGTATATTCAATATTATCAATTCTAATTGTGTAAACATCAAAAATTTAAAATATTATATTCAGTAAAATAAATCATATTCTATGATTTGAAATTTGCTAAGAAATATTTCATTTAGCTCATCACATTAGTTGACATTCGATGTGTTAGTAAATTAAATTGAATATCTAGCCTTTCAGAAACCTTTGCCTCAAGTGTTTTGATGAGAGTCTCAAGGTAGCTAGCTGTCATTCGAATAACCCACTCAAGAGGACTTAAAAAACTAATCTGGTAAGTAAAAAGTTAAATCAACTTATTGTAATGAATATTGACGAACTACTAATAATGTAGAGTTCTTAAAGTTTGTGATGTCTTGAATTTTTTTTGGCGTACCTTTGTAGTGGACATAATATTTCGCTTTAACCAACGAACAAGGAAAATCGATGATATTAGTCACCCCGACAACATACTACATTATTTCAGATTTACATATTATAGGTCTCACAATACACACATTTACAGCATAACAGTATTTATGGCTTCCATTACAGAAGGCTTATAACGCATATCCGGGACATTGCATAATAGACAATGACATCTGTTGAGGCTTGACGGATAAGGGTTATCTAATCTCATGTGTTAAACAATGTCCAAATAAAAACCGGACTTTTTGTACCTATGCATAGTTGTATGAATGTCTCGAAGACCTAACGCAAAATGTATGTCTAGCGCGTTGAAGTCTTTTGTATTGCGACGTAACTTAAATGAAATATAAATATTTCTTTGCTTGTGGCCTATTGGCTTAATTGAGCTAGGCAGTAATAATAGACATAATTGCGTCGTGATATTATACAATATATTATATTAGCGATGACGAGTCACTTTGACCCAAAAGGAAACTTCATTCTAGTCTGATAAGTTGAGTGCACCGTGAGGTGGTGGTGCTGATGCAAGCGGCCGAGGGAGGGTTGTCACAGGAGCGGCGGGTGCGGGCCGCGCCGCGCGAGGGTGCGGGTGCGGGCGCTGGTGGGCGCGCGGCTATAAGTAAGAGGTGCGCTCGCGCCGGCGAGGTTAGTCGCCGTACGGCAGCGCGTCGCCAGCGGTGTCCCCCGCCCCCCCTCCGGTGCGTTCCACCCCTACCTGCTCCCGCACGCACTCGCCTTTCTCACACGATCACCGGCGATTCTCACTTGCGCAACAAGACTCGAAACCGAAAGGTCGCCGCTATTGGCATTTAAGCGCTCTCTGACATTAGCGTTGCATTTAAATGTGCGATGCAGCTTCCTCGTTGAGCTTCACTGTCGCAACTTTGTGTCGCTTGGGAAAGGCGCGTGTGTTGACGTGAATCTCTGTTGCAGCAGCAGCCCGAGCTCCGGGCCCTCGCACTCCGCCGCAGACACCATGACCGCCAGGATAGCGCTGTGAGTACCGCAACACATACTGTATTATAACGCATAGATATAAACGTGACAATCACATAATCGCATTTAATAACATTACTACTTTTCAACAACAAATCGAATTGATAAATATGTACAATTTTAAATTATAAACGGTAACTTGAAAAGAAATGAAATATTATTTATAAGTCGGACCTCTTTCTACCTTTGATTTGGTTGACTTACAATTGCATTAAACTTATTATAAAGCGAACTCATCGATCGATATGACAAAAATTTGATCTGATTTCTCGTGTGGAAATCAGGTTTTCATTGCTCAACGGCAGCCAACTGACATCACGAATGAGGGCGCGTATTTCTCAATGAAGGCTGCGAAACATTGCTTTTAAAATATGCACGACTTTGTGCGCATATTGTCTCCCGCGCAGGCGCCGCACCGCGCCCGCCACACGCTCGCGGGCGGACCTTGTTATCTCAGATGGCATTTGCATAGCATTCAATATTATATACAACTCAATGGTCCGACTATGTCATGTTTTGATTAAACACCCGGCGCTTACAAACTGCGAATACCTATCTCCTGCCATATTGCATCTGGCAAGTAAACAAGTAATAATAATGTCTGCAACTCACTGAGATATACAATTTCACCGCAAAGTTTCGTTACTCGTCAGTTTCATGGTTTTCTCTATCTATACAAATTTGCATAGTAATATGCACACGCCGTGTGCCGGTAGCTTTTCACTGACAGTGAAACTTTTCCTCACAAAATTGTCAACTAACTATGATTAACTGATATTTAAAAAAATAGAAATTATCGTTGCTAATTTCGCAAATTTCACAACGCAAGAGCTTAATCACGTACATCTTCATATAACCTGAGTCATTACAATCTTGCTTATTGGATAGACTGCAAGTAATAAAATGTCGCGTCGAATTAACGTGTTACGGTGATGTAAACATCGCTAAGTGACGATAAAAGTTCTGTAACACTTTTAGATATGCAACTTGTCGTCGCAAGATTTCAGTGCGCGATAAGTATGATCTAACAGTGTGCATTGTCAAAGCTCTCTCCGTTTCGTCACGGCGCGCGGCGCTAAGTAGACACGCGGATGCGGCACTCGCACTCTTCTGATACGTCGGCCACATGACAAATGTCACTCTCGGTCACCATTCCCACACCTATTATTACCTCCCTAGTAAAAATATTAAAGTGCGTGCGATATATGAAAGCGGTGCTAACAAACACACCATGATGTTTCCAATCGCGTGCTTCTCTTTGACTTTATTATTTCGTTCAATGTTACCAGCGATTAATGAACTTGAAAACTGTTGTTTTGGTTTAAAGAAAAGAGTTTCATAAGAGCTACAATTAACCAACGTTTGCCGGTTATTGAAGCGAAAGAGTATGAACCGTAGTTTATTTGTCACGAAAAAATATTTAATTGCAATAATTTCGATGAATTATAGTTTGCGGTTCGACATGACCTCAGTTTTGAATGTCATATATTCAATTAAATAAGCGACCCTGTTTTATTTTTACTTTTTATCTTTGTTCGACACCAGTAGGTTTTGGGAATGCGTCGATTGTCGCCCAAAGTGACGCGTAAATCAAAAAATATCTTTTGCTTTTTTATTTGGTGTTGTGATTGACTCCAAATCAATTTTAACTATCAAACCAATTGCAAATAATTTAGTGGGCTTTAAGTTTCCTTCAATATAATACTTGCATCAATTTAAGGTTGGTTTAATAAGATAAAAAGAACCAATCAAGATATTATCTTGGTTTTAAAGGCAAGTGTCAAAAGAGATCGATCGATAAAGGTTCGGGAAATTATTTTTGGAAACGAAGGGTCGGTCGATGACCTTTTTTCCTTACACTCTACTTCATGTTGTTATGAAGAACAATGTTTTTTTAGAAATCTGTCATTGATGTAAAACGAATTTCCAATTCCAATTGAATGTAATAAATAATTCCGCTCCAAACGCAGTTATTGATAAATGCTTTTAGCATAATTTCTCCTATTAAAAGCAAGGCCGCGTAAAAGTCGTAAACCTCTTGTGTTGCGGTATAAGCGTTCTCGAAATACTTTATTGCGTGAATATTGGTCAAAAATAAAATTTAATGCTGCCACGGATTACTATGGATGTTAGCACTAATCTACCGAAATATAAGCTCCAAATGTTTTAGTATCACTTTGGGACCTGTCTCAAGCATTTTATTACTGTAACCAATCATTAACTCTTTCAATCTCCGTGACATTCTAAGAAACCTCTTTAGAATTAAACATTGTAAACAATAATAGCCATTATATTTACGCAACAAAAAATCCATCTAACGTGCATTTAATGTTTATGTAATAGTGTATAACATTTAATTGTACAGTAGATAATAGGCATTGTTTGAAGCCAAGCGTTTGAACATTTAAAACTGCGTGTTCCACGTTACGTGTGGACTGCGACAATCGGTTTATTATATGCCGCGACTTCCTAATTAGGTAATATAAACATGACTAGATTACTTTCTCTATAAAAAACTAACGTAACATATCGTATATAATGCAAAATTCGTTTAGACGTGTTCTTACTGAATACAAATTAGAATGGGAATTTCTCCTTACCGGCAGATTTTCGATATGTCGGGGCATGTGTGAAAAAGAAAGTCTATAAAACGTGTGTATCGGTGTTTACGTCGCGGTCCGAGTTATGTCGGTTACATTTCAATAGGTAATCATTGGTCGGCGGCTGCGGCACGCGGCGGGCTCATTCGAATGAGCTTTTTGTGAGCACACTTCCTCCGGCCGCGATTACTCGATCGTTGCTGTTTTGTTTTTAATTCTTTGCCAATTTAACCTATTGTGAAACTGAGTTCTGATAGCCTTATCCCAATCGATTAATTAACATGTTAATTAGAATCCTAGCACTGAAATAGCTCATTAATTATGCATAGTTTTAGATGATGGTTTGACAAGGCTTTGTGGCGCCTGATTCATCGCCGCCCAGACGATACCCACCGCTAACCTAGACCTGGTTATGAAATAATTAGTTATTGTTACAAATCAGATAGGTAGGGACAATCTTGATGTGCAATCGATAGGTCAGAGTTGAGACTAGTGTTTGCATAATTACCCGCGTGTTAGCATGTGATGATTTTGACATTAGCACGATACGATGTAGGCCAACAGTACACATACGTATTCTTTAAGACTCAATTCATTTTTGGCCCTTGCGCTAAAATATAAGGAACATTTTTAATTTGAATGAAACGCATGGAGTCATTTCTAAAATGAAGTCTTATTAATTTCTCAACACATTCCTATTGTACTTGCGGATAAATTTATTGACATTAGTACTGAGTATACATTTAACCTGAGTAAGGGTCGCCATTATTATTCAGAGGCGAGCATAATATATCCAAGGACACGAGACGCCGCACACATTACAAACATGTGCCTTTAAACTTTACTTAAGCATTCATATGTATTATTATGTACCTACAGTACTGCAGAAAAGCTTTAACGGTCTATGTATAGTACTGTAGTAAAGGGTCTATGTGTTCTTCGAAATATACATTTTGAATATCTCTGAACTTTCGTACTTTTCGTTTTCATTAGATCTAAACAGTCAAAAACATCCAAATCAATTACTTATAATCATGTTATTTCAAGTCTTCTGTTACAAATTGGGTTATCTTGGGTAATGCAATTTTGGTTTTTCAAAGCTACAAAAATTTCCCTGCTTTCAGCCTTTTTTCGTTTTCCATTTACGGGCTATTTATTGCTTCTCTTTCGTTAAGTTTTTCCTCAAAGTCTATTTGAGCCTTATCCTATCAACAAGCAATTCTTCTTAAAGTATCAAGCAATACTTCTATCGAGAGGACGAATGACGAGATCAAATTACAACTCATCACATTGGCTCAGTCATAACACGAATGTTTCGCAAACGTCACAGGAATTATAATTGGCATTTAACTAGTAACTCTAGTCATCGGTTTCTTATCGCTTTAGTATTCTTCTACAATAGTGCCATCAAATAGCCACGTATTGAATAAAAATGCAAGGGAGTGGCTCCAATACATTTCCAATGGAAAATATGTTTGAATGTTCCAGAAGTAGTTTAGTACGCAGATCACTGCCAATTAAGTTTATGTAAGTGTGTATTTCAAACCTTATGAATCGGGAAGTTTAGCATCTTATATTAACGCACTTATTTTCTACTGGTTTTGTAAGTTTTGCAATGGTAGACGGAGCTACCTTCTATTTTATCATGACAAAGGTATTTCCGCACTATATTAATACAGGAGAGATAATGGGAAGATAGAGAGGGTTTTGCTAAGATGCATGGGACAAAACCGGCCAGAAGATAATTACACATATTCGTTTCAGAAGTTGTTCTCAATCAGCAGCTGAAGTTTAGAAACACGTGATTAGTTATTCATTTAGTTCAGGCGTCTGCCATATTCTGGAACAGTAAGTTCTGTCCTTGTAACTCACGTATACCATAACTACTGTCAAAATGTATTTTGTAAGGCGGCATACCTTAGTGCCCAAGTCAGGCTATTGTTTCTGAGCCTCCTTTTGTCCGAAGTGTTGCTAAACAAGTAATTTGTGCGCTGTCTGTAAGCCTATGAAGCATTGAGCCTCTGTTGAATTGTTGTTACTGCGTGACAATTGTATAGGCTTTAGGCAACAGTAATTGCCAATGTAACAGTTTCAAACCAACGTTTCAAATATTTCATTTCAAAATATTATTTTTACAAAATCACGATACAATGATAATGATCAAAAAATGCGGTACGTAGTTTGTCTTATTAATAAGGCGGTAAATAAATCTAAAAGTTACTTTCGTTTAAGTTGTTATCGATTGATAATATCAGCCACATATTTGACTTAGAAAACGTTCACTTTCAGTTGCGAAGACTCGATCAAATTTATTACACATACCAACCGGTTATTCTTTACAACGTTTTGACAGGCAGATGCAGGCTAATGATTAATTAATAAATAAGCAGTAAAATTGAATATGAGCTGGAGTTATTGAGTTGGCTCCCTATTTCGCCACACTCGTTTTATATGTGCATATACAACGATAAGCGATCGTGAGGTGTCTGTTTATGCGCGAGGACGTCCGGGCGTCTGGGGCTAGTTTCCCCGGACGAAGGTAAGCGTAACATCCGCTCGCACACAAGTCGCGCGACAAAAAATTACGGCCGCGCCGCGTAATGACAGCTCAATCATTTAGGTAACCGTACATAATAGATCGGAACGCGGCTATGTAAACAAAATGTTGTGAGATAACCTAGTTGTTAGGCTTCGTTTACTATGAGATATGAAATTGAACGCTAGATAATTTTGCTATTGAAATAGCTCCGCTTAAGATCAATTAAATTAAGTATCAAGGCCGCTACAAATTTCTTGTTTCTTGTTAAATATTTGTTTAATAAATGAATAAAGATTGTAATGTTAAATTGGGTAAACTTGTTTAATATTAATGCAGGTATTTCAAAATGGTGGTAGCATGGGTCTGGGCGGCTGGCGGCGCGGGCCGGCCGCGGCGTGCGACGTCGGCCGCTCCGACCTTCACTTTCGCTTTTTATGTGTGAATCTCGCTAAAGCCCATCGCACACACCTCGCCGCTTACGTAACTGGCGACAATAACGATTGTTTCACACGATGTCCTTTTGTAAAGATGGGATAGCTGTATTGTTGTTCACTGTCACTTTACTATTTATTGCCTATTATCTTAAAACTGTTTTATTGTTCTTTCTAATACTTTGTTTATTTTATTTTAAAAGAAATTTAAAAAAGTTTTAAGTTTCGCTTAATTGAGTTAATAAGTAAGAATAATTAATTAAATTTCTCTAAATTAAAAATTGCGCTTGTTGATTACTCGGCACATTTTCCTCAACTACTTTTTATTTAATTTGGCGAGAGCACTGCGACGTTGTGACACTAAAGGTTATATATTCTGTCCGTCTTGTCTTCTAAACGTGATCTGAAGGTGTGGTGGTCAGCGGCCGTACATCTTACATCCGACAACTTTCGCCTCGCGTTCAAACGAAGACGAAATCTCTTTCGTTGATACGTGATACAGAAACAAATTAGATAATCGAGCTTTAGAAAGAGCAATGAAAGCAATAACGTGCTTAAGCATCGTCATTAACCTTTACGTAACGAATTGGAGTAAGCTTCCTCTCGAGCTGTTAGAGCCCTTTCCAGCGACGCTCTGACAAACTTTGACCAGTTCTGCGAATCCCATTATATTGTCCTAAGCCCATATACACAATCTTCTCAAATGAATCTTTTTAAAATGGAAATACTTAAAAAATATACACGTACATTTAAATGCATAGAATGAAGCTGTCGTAGGTATTAATATCATCATTTATTGACTTTCTCTATGCCAAAACAAATACTCTCAATCTTGTTACGTAATGAGCTGCTACACGAATTGAGAGGTTGATGTTTCGCCTCTACATAACTATCGAAACGAATTTATACAGCTATATCGATTTCTTGATTCGAGAGAAACTGTCTATAAATACCTTCGTGATCTTTATGTGCCCTTTCTATTAACAATAACTACATAATACCAAGAAAAATAATAACATGCATAATGGAAACATTTTTATATACAGTTTTGTGTAAGTCAAACGAGAAAGTTATCATTTACGGAAAAATAAATCTAACTATTCAGGTATTAGACGTTTATTTTCCCACGAATGCAAATGGATTAATGTATGTACGTATGAATAAATAATATAATACAGTGGAAGCTGCAAGAATACTGTAAACAATAAACGCTTTCTACATTATTCTATCAAATAACGTCTGAACAGAAGAAAAGAATAATGATGACTTGACTTGAAAAATATTTAATATTATTTCTTATTCAGTCATGATAAAGGAGAAAAAATAATAAGCTAGTGAGTTCCTTTAGTACCTAGTCATTACCAAGGATTGTGTCTAGTTATAATATCCTTTCTTGGTGTAACACGACCGTAACGTGCGGAATAAGGCGAGCGCCGCCGTGTGGGAAGTGACATTGCCCACTTGACGTCATTTTCTTGAACATTTGTAAATTCGATTGCTATCTAAAACAGAAATGACTACTAACTAAGGAAATACCCATAATTATGTGTACTTAGGATAATGTTAAAATTGCTGAAAACGTTTTCTACACGTTTAACGGAAGTTGTAAAAATATTTTAGTATACAAAAAGTAAAAACGATCTCAGTCGAAATATAACATTGACACGAACCTATTAAATAGTTAAAAATATAATACCAGTTTGCAAACAATAGGTATCTCGGTGTCCGAGTGGTCGAGTTTGATGTTTAGTACTTTCTATGTGTCGATATGTCAAGGGCAACGGGTTTGCGGATCTGGTCACGACCTAGCAACTGGCGGCCGAGGACTACTAAGGATCCTCATACAAAACTCGATTACAATAACGATCAACGATCAACTTTTTATTACAACCAATATGTATTTTTTTTTATACAATGCAGTACCTTTCGCAAGCTGTGTTTGTTTCAGTAACCAATTCATTAGTTACGGCCAGATATTATATTGATTTTCATCGGAATGTGTGCAAACTTGGCAACAGATGTATGTGGTAATGTTAATTGTGATCGCTGCAGGCGTGCTCGATTATTTTCTGTTTGTGCAAGGAACGTTTTGTCTCAATGATGATAAATTGTTTTGTGTTTCAAAACTTGAATTTCTGAGCTGTTTGATTCCTGAATCCGAACGTTTGCTAGTTTTTGGTGAACTACAGTTTATTTGCTGATTACTGTGTAGTTCGACGTTTGCGGTTAGTTTTTCTCATGACTAATTCACATAAAGTTAAGCAAGCACGTGCGACGTCGGGTACCATGAGAGCCTTCAGTAAGCCACTGTTCGATGGAAAACCGGCTCGGCAACAATATAAATTGGCGAGTTCATTTGACGCAACACTTAATTTTAATAGTTTCAGTGCGGTGAGGCTTGAAGCGGTAAATTACTGGAGCATTTTTCTCGGCACGTGCACCTTCCCAGGCACTGTTGCAGCCACAATGATAGAATCAATGGTGTGTCGAAACTGCACGCAGGCATCGATGCGCCGATGCCAATAATGCGGTCAGCTTGTGGCCAAAATAATGAACCATCGTCGTGAATTATTGCCATTTGCGTTCAGAACTTTTTGTGCGTTTATATAACCGCTTAGATGTCACCTGGAGAATATGGTAAAAAGTTAAGGTGAAAACTTCAACGATTATATGTCGCCTTGATCGATATTAAGCAAGTTAAAAGGCAGATTAAATCCTTTTGAACTAAAATATCAGTTAATATCAAACGTACATTCAATATTCGTGCCGGATGTGGCGAATGGGAAGCGCCTAACGAGTAAGGGAAATGATTAGTGTCTGTGCAGGTTTCATAACTGAGTTAGGACTGATTTAATCCAAATTTTTAGTCGTTATGTTTTTGTTTGAGTAAAACTCAACAATTGCTTCCGCCGATCTGAGTCACGACATGTTCCAAAAAAGCGAAGCAAACAGTTCAGGTGAAGCCGATGACTCGCTGCGAGCCGCGTCCCCTTGAAACAAGCCTCCATTAAAATACTAACGACATTCATTTTGTGACATTTTGATACCAAATACCGAGGTATTTATTTGGCTGGTTTAACTAGTTGCTTAATATTTTATTGATACATTCATGTTAGATGATTTTTATGCGTCAAGAATGTAAATAACTGTGTGATATTTCATAGCTATAAAATACATTATGCATGTTACTGCGGCTGAGCCGTAGACTCGAGGTTAAAGTTTCAGTTTAAAAGTTTTCTGCGGAGGTTTGATATCTCTAGGTAGGTATTGCCGGTAATGGCTAACAATATTTGCGCAAACAGCACTCATTATATCACTGGGTGTCGTCAGTTCGGTTCGATCATCACACGTGGAGAAAACGCTAAAAGCGTGTCATAATAAAATGACATTGAATTAACTTGGTTGCATCAACGGTATGCGGTATAAGAGCGTCGGGGTCCGGGTTCGAGCCGGCGTCGGTCACAGCGTCAACGCGAACATAATCGGATATTTATGTGCGTCTTCGAATTTTGTAAGCGTCACTTTCGGCTTCAACCAGTTTCACTTTCCTGCCGATGACCTTTCGAGGAATGCGAAGTGAGATAACGGATGAATAAAACATCATTCATATTAGTTATAGCTGCTTACCAACATCCCATGGACGTAATATCGCGCCCGTGTCTGTACCTATATCTACAGATAAGTTTGCATTCATGCAGCATTGTTGCCTCGAGACGGATGCAACATTTACACTTTCCTAGCTCGCTGCAGCATTTCTGGGGATTTAACCTTTATCAATTGCATAGTATCGTTTTGCAACATGTCTAAAAGTCGGTGGGAGATTCCCAGTAATTACCAAGTATTTAGTCGAGACAGCGAGTGACGAAGCCGCTCTGTTGAACGATTGGAACGCAGTTTTTTGACCTTGGCTCTTTCTATGTCCATGATCTGCGGCGAGCGTTACGAAACATATTCACGACGACGATGAAACGGCCATTGTAACGCCACTTACTATGAGTTATGAGCGCCAGACATGAATGTACGCGTTGTTCTCGGCGATTATAATTTATTCTAGACACGGTTAAAACAAAGCTATCATTGCGGTCAGCTGTTGACCCGATGAGAAGCGGTTACGTTAATTGTCCATACCTTGCTCAAATACGATAGCTGCAGTTTACCTGTTACCAGAAGTAGGGAACTAAGCGAAGCGTGGAAGCTGGTCGTCGTGCTATTTGAAGATGATTAACATTTAAAATATTCGATACTTTTTGTGAGGTTTAAAGAAAAGGGTGCGCCGTCAGTCACGGTACCTACGCATGAGCGGTTCCTGTTTACGAAACATGTTTTATGTGCCGGCATTGTGGTAAAAGTTGATTTTCTGCTTGGGAAGCGTAGGTATTTAGCAAGAAATACGCGGACCTTGATTTGCGGTTGTGAACCCCCCAATGCCAGTGGGATGTCAGCCTGAAAGTGTTGTTCTAGCTTGTAGCGCGGCATGACTGAAGCTGGGTTTTGTGGCGCGCTGACTTGGATCATCCGAGCTGATGCAAATCTGAGGAAGAATTATATGAAGTCTGTCTGTATTGTGCATTCTTGAAGAGTGTCGCGGCAATACGTCGGTGTCAGCGGCGGAGGGCGCGGGCGGCGCGGCCGGGCGCGGTGCGTGCCGCTCATACCGCACTTTGTGATTCCGGGCATGCGGCTGCGTGATATCGATACTCAAGTGCTTGCCGCTCACTCCACCACTAACTTTATTTATAAATCTCTAGGCGTACTTCTTATTTATGCAAAATTCCTACTTCTTAATTTACATTGTCGGCTTAGCGCATTATTTACCGCTCTGACTAGTTTTCAATATATTAATTAATGTAAAACGGTGGAGAATAATTAGCTGGTTGTTTAATGTGGTTATTAAGTTAGCATCGCCTTGAAAGTCGTGATGGTCTTTACTTATAGGACAGAGCAAGAGGAGCCAGAACGACCCTGTCGACCTACTGACATTTTATAATAGTTGCCAAAACTCTAACACCATGTGACATTTGTATATGGTAATTCATTAGGTATTGTACACAGGTTGATCGTTTTCATTTCGCAAACGCTATTTTTTCTTGCAATTCCAAGTTGCGACTACGATTTATGAGTTGAAACAAAAACGCTTTTAATCATAAATTAACACAGAAGGTGCTTATTACGAAAATTGCCTACATTTGTTTATGCTTCAGGTAATGTTAGATAATCATTTTAATTAATTCGTTTACAGTAAAATGTATGCAGTAAATTATGACAAGTGGCAATTAATAGTAACGGTAAATACCGTGTTAAACAGCCGTACACATGTAAATCATAGTTTTATAGTTATTACCATTGTTTTCTTCGCGGATATTCTATTAACAATATTTTATGTGCCGACAACTTTACATAAATAATTATATTAAACAATTACACCTATCAGTTCAGTGACTTGACTCTGAGAGTTATAATAGTAAAATTGTTTGTAGATATCAGCGATCTACATCAAGATTCGCACTTCCCCGCTGAACAGGCGGTATCAACGCAGAAATTACGTTAAAATTACCTTTTGTTTGTTCCATTGTGTATAACAATCACAGTCACGTATCTGCGTTCATTGTTTCGATCGGCTGTATGCGTCGCGGATAATCTATGGTGTAACCCGCCTTCGTACTGCCGTTAGCGATCCCGCACGTGACGATGGGCGCGTTAATTTTTACGTGATCGTAATTTCCGTCGGCCCTAGGGTTGACGAACCGCAGTACCGTACAAGACAACGTGTAACCTGTGTCATTAAACTCACATCAATCAGCGATACCTGCAGAATACTAACCAGTGTCCCCATAACGGGCGTGCATAGATGAAACGTTCCCCAAACTGTGACGTATAAAGGTTACAGCAGTATCAACAGTCACTACCAGTTAACCTTTACGAGTCGTTGCAAATACAATTCTATTCGATGACTCAATAACCTACATAATTACTGGAGTAGTTTTTTCTTGTAAGACAATGTATTCTCCGTCTATTCTGGAACTAGCTTACCTACACATTTCTCACAGCCAATCTGCAAGAAGTTATTGAGCTAATACGCACACGTTACACTTCAACGCCTGTTATTTTCTCTCTCGGTGTTTATCATTATTACGTTGTCAGCTCGACGCTTATTCATTGGTACACTTCTATTATTTCGTGATTGTCCGATTTGAAAGTCTGCTGTTAAAACTTACGAGTTACCCTTTCGATTACGTTTCACATTCACATGTGGTCGTCACGCTTCATCGATGAGCTTTTGCAGACGCTCTTCTTATTATAATAGATCGATCCGTATGAGAGATAGATGCTCGAATCGTGCATTATCAAATATGTCAGAGTATTCGATTCTTTGATAAAACGTGTGATTGGAAGTTCTCTGTCATTCACTTGAGGAGTAAGAGAGCGAGCGCGAGTAATGAATAGGCAATTGATTACGCGCACATATTTGGGCCGGTATCTACGTTCACTGTTGACCTCGGGCTGCACGAGAGGCACAGCAGACCTTGTGCCAGGACACCGCGCGCTGCACTCCGAGTGTCGCCGCGCGGCGTTCACATGCCACGGTTACGAAGTTCTGATATGCTCTTGAAATATGAATGCGCCGACACCGGCTTATTCACTCACTCCACCCGATTTTCTGTTAACTGGGTTTTTCTTTCCGTGTTCCAATAATAAACCCTGGCGTTTCCTTGAAACTTTTTATTGGTTTTCTATATAAGTATTGCATATTAAATTTAATTATACTTGTAGATCAAAAACAAATTCCAATAAAAACGCTACTTCGTACTTCTTTTCGTTGGAATTCTTTTATATCCGTGGTTCTTAATTCGATACTATTAAGATAACAAGTTTCAAATTAATTATTTATTAAAATCAGCGAAATCTTAGCAAATTGTACCAAAGTTTGTTGGAATTTGAACAATTGCCTATTAGGTTATTGTATTATGGAACAAGGCACGATGCGTAAGTAGCGTGAAGTGGCGTGTAGTAAACGCCGACCGGCCAGGACTTGCGAAAGCCGCTAAATATTTTGGGCAAGCCTTTCTCAATAATATTTGCGTTTTTGTAACCCTGAACACAACAGCCTGAACCGATATTAACGACTAACAGTTCGCAGAACACTTTCTAATAATAAACGTTACAGAAATTATTAGTGATTTTGAAACAATACGCACTAGGCGCGGGTACAGGCGGCCGCCATCGCGGCGAGATGCCGTGACTCCTAGCATTAATATCGCTACTTTAAATACAATGAAATCTATTGCGTGTTAAATGACAAATATTACTTAACGTTTAATGAGAACCAGTTAGTTATATAAACCTGGTGTCAGTATAGTGAAAATATTATTATTCAGATCCGGGTTTCTCTGACTCACACTTCATTTTATGTTTTACGTATAAATGTGACACTTGACATATGCTTTAGGGCCGGTATTATAAAACGTTTCGAAATATCTAAACATGTTTAAATGATAATGGATTAGCATTAAAAACGCACTAATAATTAAATTATTACCTCATTATAAAGCAGGTGTGTAATATATGCTAGTTTTAAATGTATATAAATATTAATACAATTTAAGTGGCCAGTTAGTGTGAGTGTATTTTGGCAACCTTTTTTGGATTAGTAGGTTTTGTTTATCAGTCCGTGTTATTCAGAGTGTAATAATAGAAACAAACTACAACGCACTATTTATGATTGACAACAATGGTGTATAACAAATTAATAATGTTTAACATCGTAATATTAAGTCGATTAAGTACTTGCTTTGTACGTAAATATTTCCTTTATCGAAGACTTTGGTTGTCGTGAAGCTCCGCTACACTTTCAATTATCAGTACGTGCCTGATTAATCCAAAGAGAATCGGGATTCTGTACTTTAATTTAAATAAAATAACAGACAAGCACCAATTACAGAAGAAAAAAGAAATCGAATTTTGTACACCCCAAAAAATAGCAATGAGTTAAAATACCATACAATTAAGAACCTCCTCCTTTTGTAAAGTCGGGAAAACACAATGTTTGTGTGGTACGAGTGAATTGATTCCGGCAGTAACGCGTACTGTCCATGTCCGTTTGCACAAGGTATCAGTTTCTCTGGTTGATATTTATATCATTCGCATGTTCTGTCGAAATAAACATGCTATATAGAGCTTACCTTTGTTACCATAAATAATACCAATTACTTAGCCATTTTTATGTAATTCTTTATACATACATAATATATAAAGTCTATTTGCATTAGAAGAAGTATTTCTCACTCGATCGACTATCAAAGACTTGTGTTGTGAAGTTCTTGTAACACAATGAATATTTTCCGAGTATTTGTAGTTTACGACAGCTTTTCATCGTATCGAATCGTGAAGAGAGCTTAGTAACAAATTGTTCCTATAACGTAGGTGCATGAGTATCGTCACGAATGATTTACATCTATGAGCTGGTTACTGGAACTCATTGGTCGTAGTTTGCTTGCTAGCATTCAACGTAGCGCCACTATTCAGGTACTTCCTAAAGTTCCCGGTACTCACGTGCCACGCGTACGGAATATACTTGCAATCGATATTTGAACCTAAGCTAATCAGCACATTACGTTACGTCGCATTTCTTACACAAATGCTAAAGGTTATACTAAACTGTGTTAGACTTGTCCCCGATGTTATATAACTTCTGAAAAACATAATTCCTTGTCGACGTAGCAAAACAACGCTCATAATCACTTGTGTACACAAAAAATATGTGCTAAAAGTGAAGAGCGATTAAAATACAATTTGGCGCGACCCACCATAACTGGTGGACTTACACAACTGGTTGCAATCGAAATTGCAGTGAGGAGATGTTCCACACATTTGCTCACCTCGGCAAACGTCTCTCGTAATATATGGCTGGTGAGCTAACTGCGCTCCACGGTAATGTCAAACTCGCTTTGTAATGTTACACACGTCGTGTACTTGTTACAGGAGAGCAGTCTACATGATTTTCTGTATGTTTAACATTACGAGCGTTGGAATATAATTGGAATAGATTATGCCTTGGTTTAAATTATTTTGAAGATCGGAAAGCCATTCCTAATATGAATTTAAGAATGGTCACTATAGTTTAGACAAATTATTAAAAGAAATATAATCGTTTAAGAACTTTTCATTAGTTAAAATATATTATTTTCGCTTGCCTAAAGCGATACACGGTACAAAATGTTTTTCAAGGGACTATGGTAGCATATACTAATCTTTCCCATTTTATTTTTTATTCTAAGGAATAAATTTGAGATCCGGTTGCCGCAACCTACATATATTATTTGATATTACAATTCAGTCATAAGGAATGCAGCTTCAATAAATGTGTGCCAAACCCAAGCTTACCTGATAGGTTAATTACCCCTGATAGTGCCATCGCTTGTATAATCAGAGGTTACAAACCCTCGGTTCATGTCAGATTGATTATGCAAATCAAGTGTACCAACACTGAGATTCCTTGCGTGATATTTATTTTGCGATATTGCATAGGTCTTCTCGATGACTTAACTTTGTTATGGATGGTACTTTCAAACATTTAAATGCTATTTATTTGGCCTAATAGCATTGCTATGTTATATTGTTTTTTTTTGTTTAATATTTCCTTTATTTTTGACGTCTTTATTAGAGTCCTATTTTGAATTCTTTCTCTTTGCTGAAATCTTGTTTTTAAAGGCAAAATTATTCCTTCTCAAATTTTGGCGGATGTTCTGCCATGACCCATATTAAGGTTATCCACTAGTTACCGGACGCCTTGTATGGTCCGTCCTTGACCCCCTCCCCTTCAAGAGCTGAGTTCCCACGGAAAACAATCACAGCTTCTTAACAGACACCACTTACTAGTACTGATACCCCGGCTTCACACAGGTTTTGCCTCAAACCCGTTCTCCAGCGGTTTCTATCACGTCACAAGCTTATTTCAGATATGTAAACGTTTACTCGTTAATATACTTAATATATTATGCTGTTATGTAAGCTACCACATTTGCGACAGGCGGCAGGCCCCGCACCGGATGTATTTGGCTTGTAAATTAGTCTGTAACAACCTTTTGTTCCTACTTGTTTTTGAAAGTGCTACAGGTACAGGTTTTACTAACATCTTAGTACTGTATTAACATATTTTAAATTGATATCGTTATCTGTGCAAGTTAACATAAATTGTAATGATTATTTTTGACTTGTGTAAACGATTTTCATTGGTCCCATGGTCAATCTAACAATAAACCAACAGAGCCATTTGGATATACTTCTGCGTTCATTCTTAGCCATATAATAAGTCAGTTAATTAAAATATATGCGCTTAACCTTGCATCCACCATATCGTAGGAGTTGGTCAATGATTATGTGGTGTAAGTTTGTATACAATAAGTATGAGTTATGTTAGACATTCGTTATCTTTATGATAAATGTTCACACGATCATTAAAAACCTCCTGCTATGTATGTTTGTAATTAATGTCGTTGGAAGTACAATTAGTGAGGTATTTGCGCAACTCTGGCCAACATTTGGGCGTAACTTTGTTCCACTGATCTTGAGACTCGAAACAAAACAACTATTATTAAAAAAATGCTTTCGAAACATTTATTTGTTGTCTAAAATTCTAGATTGAAAAGGAACAATGTTGATGAACAAGTTAGAAGCCGTAGATGGAACGAAACTTGTTTTTACTAAGAGAGAGTTTAACCTTTACCACTGCGGTGGTGTTTAATCAGAAGATGGTAATATTGTGCATGGTGGAGCGCGAAAGATGTGTTGTTCTAACTTTCTTGTCACGTCATCTGAGATCGCTCGCTTCCTCTGCCTTTCGGTGATCCGGGAGGAAGCGCGGGGTTGTCGAACCCAGATGTAATCGCGTCACGAGCACGTCAACAGCCACGCAACCAAATGAACTAACAACACAAAAATACATGCAACTACTATTAGCTTTTACTGACATTTCGCTCTAAAAAAGTAATGTTGCTGTGATGTGATGCAACAAACCTATTTCTATATTTTATTATCTTAAATGACCTTTTATTCTTAATTAATATTGTTGTAACTTCTATTAAGAATTGACCTAGTAGTGGATTGTAAAATTTTACTGATAACGATAAATTACATAAAGTATTATGTTACAGATTCAGTGTTTAGTTGAATCATTTCCAATCAGTTCGTGTAAGGTCAAATGTTCTATTTTAAAAACGCTTTTTGTGAAGTATTGTATAAAGTGTCACCAATAGTTGGCATTTAAACTAGAATCGAGGTTATAGGTAGTTTCGTAGATATAATTCAGACCTAGTTAGATCTATAGTTAGACAGACTTGAGAGGTAACGACAAAACACACTTTCAAGCAATTTTCCACCTAGTTTATTTTCAACTAATGGCAACATAGTTGCTAACAGAGAATAAATTTATCTTCATGCGGTATGTTTTTTACCTTTTATTTTATATCAAACCTCGATTTAAATGTAAGTTATTTTCAAATTCAAATAGTACAAATAAAAGGCGCCCTGATTCGCCTTGAACTTTCTGAACCCTTAGATGCACGCGGCAATAGCGTGTAAAGTTTAAAGATCGCCAACATACCTACATTGACTGGAAGATCATTTATAACAACGTACTTTCTGACAAACGTTCAAAGATCAGCATTTGAAATATTGGTTTCTTATAACAAAATACTTGATGCTTAATGAATTCAAGTCAAATGAAAAATGATTCTACGTCACTCCACGGGTAAACTTTATTGTAAAGCCCTGTAATTTTGTTAAGCCATCGATCTGCGTATTTTCTTTAGTTCATGTTGTGGCAGACTAATGCGCCGTTTGTGTTCGGACTTGTGTAGTGTCTTTGTGACTTGGTCCTGCGTTACGCTCACCTAGCCTTGCGCTCGCGACCTTACATCTAGTGAAATTGAACCGGTATCAAAGTACTGGTCTGGTTACACTCAGCAGCTGAATTATTGAAGTAGCATTAATTATTTTCCATTATATTTATATAACTTAAATTCACTTTGACGTGACACCGTCTTGCATTCAGGAAATGTCTTTGCGGAAATTGGAAATACAAGTGCAACTTTTCTGTAGGCAACTAGTTATTAAGTACAATTCTTTTACTCCCCTCGGATCGTACTAACCTTCGGAAGTAGTGACTGCATCGGAACCCGTCACGGCCAAAGTAGCATTCACAAGCGTGCGTTGTCACACACTTCCTCACTACGTAGTGAAATGAAGGTGGCCTAATGCGAGCGGATGGACGATTCCAATATAGTATACAGTGCTAATCGGTTGTTATCCCTCGATTAGTTTCCGTGTAAAGTCGAGGCTCACAAGAATTTCTACGGAAGCTCAAATACTTCCGACACCGATTAATTGGATTTGCGATTCGATAAACCAGCCATAATATGATTCATTGCACTTTTTATATCAACCGTGTAGTAAGAGGGTTTGCAATAACATTACTGAGCAATTCATTTTGTTTTAAATTTGTAAATTTATTCTTCCGAAGATCTTAACATCTGTAATTAGTAACGATAAGTTAAGAAACAGCTAATCCTTTACAACCGTGAAGAGTTGCAAAATTGCTATTAAACCCGAGCAGGTTTTAGTGAGAATGGTTCCCGTTCTTTCAATGTTTATTTGACAATTTGAACAATTTTACTAATTACAATATAACTATACTGTAATGTAATGTATTGTCGCTGCGTCGCTGCACTGGGCACGCAGGCTCCGCGGCTCGCGGCGTCGGCGTCGGGCTCGCCGCGAGCGAGGCGGATCGTGTGAGAGTCAATCCAAAGGCGAAAGTGATCGTCAACGTCATGCAGAGTTGCCTCATCGATCGACTTGCACTTGTGCGGCATCGGCATGCGTAATACACCCACGCTCCGATTTTCGCCGCCATTTCTCACGACCACATCACTGTTGCAACACTGCAATGTTCGACAATGCTTGTTTTGTAGTCATCTACGAGAATTTTCACACAACTTCTTTGCTCCCCATCGTGCAACTGTGCCAGAAATATCAATAGCTATGCAAATCGATAGCTGTTATGACACAAATCTATACGAATACTTACATGCATATATACATATCGTTACATGCATTAATATATTACAAGTTTGCCTAATATATCATGTGCCTACATGAGCATAACGAGAAAGGTAATGTTTGAAACAACATAACGAGTGTGTGTTAGTAGACAAACAATGTCTATCTCGGGTATGCGGTGATGAAATGTGGTGGTGACTCAGACCCCTAGTGCAGAGAGGCATGCTTGAGACTCGTAGGCGCAGCTGCCAGATGTCATCTTGCTGAGTCACGGAGCACTGACTCGAATTCATGTAACTTTCGTAACTTACTCTGCTGATAGAGATTAAACAAACGCAATTTTCTTTGTTACAGATGTTTATTAGTGTGCACGCTCTACACGGCGTGCGCCGAAGTTGATATCATCACGGAGCCACGGCCAGGTGAAGAGTATGTGCTTGTTAGTTCAGGCCAACAAACTCCAGTGAGAAATTTTGAAACATCACACAAAATACCAGAGAAACACCCCAATCACCGAAATTTTAAACAAGATGATAGCGAGAAAATCATCAAGAAATTGCACAGCGGCAAAGTAAAGCACGCTACCGAGGGCATTGTGGCTATTGAAGAAGACAAAAAAGCTTTATTCAAAAAAGGATTAAAAAGCAAAGCCACAGAATCTATCGAGATTGACTTACCCGTATCGAAATTGGAAGATATTAGAATACGTGAAAATTTGAAGGATGTTGAAACAAACCCCAGAATGGCTGTTGCTTTGGAAGCGATGTCAGAATCTGGAAAACTCAGCAAGACAGCAGGTACTACGACACAGAAACCTGTATTAACCACAGCACCAACAGCGACAACGAAAGCCTACGACTACATCCCAATCAACTTCGATACAATCGATGACATTAACACTGGATTATTATCATCCAATGTAAACCTAGAAACAGCTGGCTCTGAACAGAAGCCTCAATCCAGAATCCAAATCAAGAAAGGCCCCAACGGCCAAGATTACGAATATGAATACATTTACTACTATTATGATGAGGATGAAGAAGGTAAGAAGGACGGAAAGGGAAAAGATGGAAAAGGAAAAGACAAAGTAACATCTACCGCCGCTCCCGCGACTTACAACTCTCACGATGGCCCAGAGAAGATCGAGACTGACAACCACATTGCCAACGAAAGCAAAACAAAGAACAAGTACAGCAGCATCGACAGAACTGTAACCACTACAGCTGCCACGCCAGAGATCCAGAACGAGGTGGTTCCGGCGACGACACGGGGCCGAGGCCGCGGCCGCAACATCGCCCCCGCACCCGTCTCCGAGGAAGATGAAGAAGACATCAGGTAATTGTTTTTAAAGCAAATTGTTATTAAAGTCGAGCTTTATATATATCTGACAAGAATGAATTATTATATATATTGTATATTGTGCTTACGTTGAGTGGTCTGTATTTATAATAATGCTAATTCTGCTTTCTAATATTAAAGCGTCAGATTGCCATCAAGCACACGGTTCCCGCCTCGAGGTCGTAATTTAGCATCAGCTACTTCAACAACGTATGTACCCCAAGTATCTTCGGAAACTATTAGACACCGCGGAAGGTCACAAAGCGACAGTGTAGCTGATGAATCGATTGGTCAAACCAGAAGCAGGACCCGTGCGCATATCAGGTAATGTCGCAAAATGAGTGAAATGGAAATGTGGGTCGCATCATCATTACAAAACGTTTAACTTAAATCTTATTCTATTTACAGGCGCCCTAGCTCAGAGCTTGTAGACTTGGACAGCTTCAAAACTCACTCTGGAGATATCCCATCACCTTCCCAGTACAAAGAGCCACCAAGCAGATACTCTTCAGAAAGTCGCACAACTACTGAAGAAGTGCCTGAAACATCACCAGTTACCAAAGAACCTACTATTGTTAAAGAATCCGCCAGGGAAGGTCACAGCTTAGCCTCGGGTATTAAGTTCCAAGAAGTCGAAGACGACTCCAAACTTCCCTCTGACTACAAGCAGACCACACCTTACGAGCAGGACACCACCGAGTACACCACCATGACCGCTATGGAGAAAGTAGCTCTGGACCTATACGCGTACCTAGCAGGAGAAAACTTGAACAATGACATCAACCCAACAAACGAGATTAGTTTTGATGGAACTACCACCGAACTAGACGAGACGTGGACCACCACTGACTTCAGCACGACAGAGGAGGCGACAACGCCGACCACGACGACAACCACCACTACAACCACGACCACAACCACAACCACAGAGGCCCCGACCACGACCACGGCGGCAGCGTCCTCGCGGCCCTCGCGGTTCAAGGGCCGCGCCGGCGCCCGCACGCGCGCCTCCACCGCCGCCAGCGCCAGCGCCGCCACCGAGGCCCCGCAGGAAACCTCGACGAGAGTGCGAGGTAATCACACCGCTTTCGAGAACTTGTGTAATATCACTAACCGCTTCACCGTGAACTACATTAATGAATCCAGTTTGAGATCCTCAGTACGATTGGCGAAAGTCCACTACGCTTTATAATTGAAACCAGTTAATTGATCGTATCCGACGAGTGTGTTCCTCACACGGTAATGTCTCGTCTGTACGTACATACATACTTGCATCGTTAGAAATAAACTCGCATGTAAACCGATAAAACAGTCTCTGAAATGGTTAACAAATTTATATCTTCCATTTAGTCTTAATAGTGACATGAATTAAAAAAGACTAAGCAAAGTATACATTGAAGATTTCTTAATTAAGTTTTCATAAGGCGCTCTTTTGTTTCTTTAATATTATAAATCAAGAAACTATTATTGTTTAGTTAAGTCTATAATTTATTTCTTAATTGTTTACTAAGATGCAATCAGAATATTCATTGAAATACGTTTCTTGAAACATTGCGTTTACTATTATAAACCGCAGTGGACTTGCCCGATACTCTCGCCAGATTAAAAGTGTCTTTATGTCTTACGATCGCACGACAATTATGTGGTAGGTAGCCATTGCAGCTGCGAAAGTAATGTTTTAATTATTCATTTGATGCTCTGCTAATGTTTTTATAGCGAATGTGAATGTATTTAAATGCGAATGACATGTTTGTAATGTAAAACGCTGTGTGGATTCATCTTACAGATTCAAACCCTGAACTTCTTTAGTAAAGTGGTATTTTTATGATCATTAACGTTGACGGAAAATGTTTAATATTAATTTATTTAATTGTTTTCGACACGAGGTTTATTGAAAATGTTAATGTTTTTAAAATGTCACTTGGTAGATTCGCTGTGGGGATCTACCAAACATATTTGAATGGGTTTTGTATGATATTTAAAAAAAACTGATTACTTTGTATTATGTTTAATTTTAGTTAAAATGGGTAAGGCTCGAATGGATATAATTATCTGGTGTAGAAAGGTACTTTTTGGATCATTTAAAATAACATCGATTTATCGGTAACTATTTCAAAAAGAGAAATTATTTTCTTGAACAGGTTATTTTTTGTGCTGAAATTCCAAAAAAAAGCATAATAGGCAAGGTCGTTTACATTGACCTACCTGTACAGTTTATTGATCAGATTACCTACCAGTCTTTTTTCGAAGTCCAGATTTTCCAATTTACTCGTACTTAGGTACTTGATGCCTCATTTTGGTATACCAAATACATGCTATCATATACAGGGTGTCCAGTAAAGAATGGATAACCTTGAAATGACTAATAGACGAACTTATGGCCGTTCAGAAAAAAATATGAAACAAAATATATCATAAGTGGTACCTACTTAGTCAAGATAAGTTATTTTTTCAAGAAATATCGAATTATTTTTATCTTATTTTACTTTCTTGAATACTACGACCAGAAATTAATGAATTACATCGTTTTTTTGGTGTTTTATTATTATCCACTAACTATGATGATAGATACATAGTACATAATGTGACTAGCTACAGCACATTTCTTTTTTTAAATACACAAATTAGCTTCATTTGTAAAAATTATCATTATTTTTTTTTAACAAAGTTTGGACAGCTTGGGTATTAAAAGAATATATGGATACATGAGTGACCAATCATTTAAAAATAATGTCGGTTTCATGCAGATTTTATTATGGTACAGTTCATAATTGTATCTGCCATAAGTGAAGACTTCGAGAAACTGGCTCTGTTTCGGGACAGACATGGGAATATATACATATATATAGATATATATACCATGTATAGATAGTATAAACGATTATTCTGCTCAGGAAATATCAGAGATAGTGAATAAGTTTTTGAAACTAAGTCTTGTTACCATGTTGACAATATTAATCAGTGTTATCTTATCTTCATAATTCATATTAATATCAACAGCATCGGCTGTTTTAAAGATACATATATAATATAGATATCTATATATATAAAAATGAAACCCGTTTTCCTTGGTCACGGCATCACGCGTGAATGGCTGGACCGATTTCACTAATTCTTTTTTTGTTGTATTTGTTATTATTAGGAGAAGGTTCTTACGGAAAAAAATATTAAGAAAAGACCTTGGTTTTTTTGTCCCTTTACCACGCGGGCGAAGCCGCGGGCAGAAGCTAGTAAGATATAAATAACAGGTGTTGACAAAAAACCGACAAAAATATTTGTTAAAATCTTTTATTGCCGTAATCTTTTTGCAATGGTGTACTGACCTGCCCACATTGTGCGCGAACATTTAGTAATAAGATCGGCTATGTGAGCCATGCACGAGCACATCAACGACAAATGGAACTGTAAAACGGAGAGTGAAGAGGTCGCCGTGGCCGAAATCGGTCGAGGAACATATATATATATATATATATAATCTTTTTGAATCACGTTGTTAAAGAAATATAGGAATTATCTTCATTTTATGATTTTGTTAAAATCAATTGTTCATAGAATCATAGTTTTGGCTTAGTTCTGGACTTTATCTTACTAGTTCATTGAAAGTACGATAAAATTTAAGTTACGTAAGTCTAATGTAGGATAAGTTGCAATTCATTGGAGGAACTCAGTCAACCTTCTACAACAAACAAAATTCCCATTTATTCGAGGGTTTCTACAAAAACCAAAGCCACATAAAAGGAAGAATACCCTATTAATATAGTACTCTAGGAAATTTGTCAATTGTCCACGAGTACCATATTGTTTGCCAGACGCTAAGTGTAAGAATTTCGTTAGTTATTCAAACAAGTAAAGCTGGTTGACCATGACGCCACAAACGAGTAATATCGGTAGATAATGCAACTACTGACCGATATTGCGTTCTTGGTTATAGCAAAGACTTAAATCAAATGGTATCCTACTATTTACAATGCCTTAAGTAACATGAAATTAAACTTGTATCATTTTCCAAACAGGTCTGTTTTCTTCAGAAAAAGACTGATTTACCGACAAATAATGTTAATTCAAATCCACGAATAGTCCATTTGTAGTATCCTCGATTCGAGCCTTAGTCACTTTGCCTTGCGTAGCTGTAGGTACCAGCTTGGTGCCAGAGTACCGTAGGTTTTAATGAGTGTTTGTTGACCAGGTCGCTTCGGCAAGCCGACTCCTGGACGCAAGACCACCGCAGCAGCAGGCTCCGCCAGCACCGCCGAGGCCGCCACCGCCGCTCCAGCTGAAAAACCAGTCACACAACCCAAGGTCTGCATCCATATTCATTAACCCTTTGCGCACTTCTAAGCTAATTGCTCTAAGCGACTGTACTGTTTTGCATTGCGAATTTTGTCTCAGCTAAATACTGTGGTTAAGTTCGTGTTACGAAATATTAAAATTTAAATGTTGATAAGCTATAAACGATACGACTGGTTTTGTATTGACAGTACCTACCTACCTGTGAAGGTAATAACGCAAATGGTTTCTTTATTTGAAACTAAAACTTCGTATCCATTATGCGACATTTGTGGCGCAACATGTTACTCACCGTGTTGATAGACAGCGCGGAACTTTTGTTTTACATGCTGCGCTTCATTTGTTGTCTAGTAGATACGAGGCTCTAACTATTCTAGAAGCACACGACCCATAATTCTAGATGCCACCAGTGCCGGGTGGCAGTAGTTCAGATCAGCCTCATTTCTTGGCTCCTCATTGGACACGTCAGACAGTCGCTAGTAAATGCCATCTATTATCAATTGTACTGAATTAAAAGTGCCCTCTAGCGCTCATCAAACCAAGAGTTTATGAATTTAAAAACTCCTACCCACTGGAGTCGCTTAAGCAACAATTAACGAATAGATGTCGCTACTAGTAGTACTACGTGGCAGTTCGATACTGACCATTCTAATGCTTTTTTTGTTTTAAAGGCTCAAGGGCTTAAAATTGAAGAATAAGTAGGTCTTTGGTAGTAACTGTGAAGTAGTTAGTGGAAAGAAGAGAATTAGTTGAAAAAGAAGGCCGTAGCTGTAAAACAATAGGACAATTGAAAGACGTAAAGTTACTTAAAAAAGTAATATTATAAAAAGCGTGCTAAAATTGGAACTAATTCAAGTATGAGACTCAAACCGATAACCACCGAATTTTTCCTGGATTCCACAGTAAAATTATTTTCAAGCGAACAGAGCTACTATTGAATCTCAAAAGTAGCTTTGTTCCCGATTAATCCCGATTTATTTAAAACTTAAAGAGATGAGGCAAAAATATATTTACGCGTCAATTGAGCAAATAATCCTATTTTTGCAAGCTACTGATAATTAATCAGTGTCAATTTGACAATATCTAAACCAAACTAATCGACCCTATAACAGTTATGGTTATAGGCAAGTAAGGTAGGTAGGTACGTTAAATTAAAAAGTCAGTCAGTTATTTTTAGTCATAACAGCGCTGATATTACGTTGATTTGCTTCTTTGGCTAAGGTTAGTGTTGTTTGTTGCAGGCATTCGGCCGTCGTGGACTGTTCGCCGGCCGCACCCGTCCCAGCTCCACCACTGCAGCGCCGGCATCGGACGACCAGGCCGCTGTCAGCGCGCCCGCGTCCAGTGAAGCCCCTGCACCCAGGTTCGTAACTGGTACTTGGTGTGCCCAAAATAAAATGTGAAAATAATATAAATTAAAAATTTAGAAAACCCCCGATTTTTTAACCCCCATCCCAGTATATTTGCCGACATTCGGTTTATCTCCCCACTTTCACCGCCCACAATTTTAAAACTGCTTAACCGATTTTCATCAAACATGTCTAAGAACACTCGCACATAAATCACCTTTAATACAAATAAAACTAAATTGCAATCACTGCATCCGTTCAGGAGTTATGATGCCACAGACAGACAGACACACAGACACGTCAAACTTATAACACCCCTCTTTTTTGCGTCGGGGGTTAATGACTTGTAAAATAATCAAACATTAAGTACTGAATAAAAAAAATTTGTTTGATAAAAACTTATGAGAAAGTACATGTCGGCCTATATCTACTTCTGTTTTTAGACCTAGGCTCCGTCCAGGCCTGAGGCGAGGTCCTTCAAGCACCAGCACTACAGCTGCCGCGGCGAGCTCCGCAGCTGAAGACAGCACGTCACCCAACGCCGGCTCTGGTGAAGTAGCCGAGACCACGCCCACCCCGTCCAGATCTATCGGGTAAGATATCTGGATACCTGCCATGTTTAACAGCCTTACGAATAAGGTACTATATTAATAATCACTTGGATAGTTTGACCCAAACCCCGTTGAGGTTGTAAAGAGAAAAATACATAAACATATAATGACGAACAATAAAAGATTAGCCTCATATAAGAAGTCTCTGCATAACATTATTCAAGCAAAATACTTTGATGAACTGAAGTCACATTCGACAATATTCCACGGCCAAAGCATGTAATCGAATGACTTTACTAAATTTCTTTCCAAACAGTCGTGGCAGACCCGGTCTGCGGCCAGCGTCCCTGCGTCCCGGACCCAGGCTGAACCTGCGCCCCAACCCCCGCGTGCGTGGAGGTGTCAGCGCGTCCCCCGAGTCCGCGTCCGAAGCTCCCGCCGAAACCTCCGCGCCTGATGTGCCCGCCACCGATGCTGATGCTGAGGTAAACTATATGCCGTTAATAATACCAATTTACACTCGTAATATTTAGGCTGGTACAAAGTTGGTTACTCTATAATAACAATATCTATATATCCTACGTTTTTCTAGGCCTCATCGCCCACTCCAGCGCCCGAGGCACCTCGCAGCGGCCTGAGGGTCCGCAACAGGCTGCAGGTGTCTCCCTCGCCCAAGCCCCGCGCCCCCGTCACTCCCCCCGCACGTCGTGTCAACCCATTGCTGAAGAGGAAACTGGTTTCCACAGAGGTAACTTATATCATCTCACATTGAACTTCAAATATCTAGACTGAACTAGTTTCTGAATGTCACAGACAGGATCCTTATGCATTAGGCAGCGTGCTAATGTGTTGTATTTCCTCCCTGACAGGCAACAACAGAAGCAGCTAAGAAACCGACTGAGACGACAGAAGAGAGCACAAGCGCGGAGAAGAGCGAGACAGAGACCGAGCCAGCTCCGTCAGAGACCACCCCCGCGCCGCCGCTGCGCGGGCTGGACGCGCTCATCGCCAAGCGGCGCGCGGCCGGCGGCATCGGCGGCAGGCCCGCCCGGCCCGCGCGCGGCGTGCATCCCAAATAGACCACCTATACCCACTCACCTCTCTTATATACGCAATGACATCATGCTGCAACTAAGCACCTCCCATAAACTCATCCAGTAACAAAATTTGATCTTGTATGCCACTTTTATTTAAAACTTTGTTTAGTAACTAAAGTTTCCCAGCTAAGTTCAGCATTTATGACATGTCATTAATCTTAGTCAATTTACTTCAGAAACGACTTAGGTGTTAGTGTTTTTCGTCAACGTACTATCTACCTAATATCAACGTTTTTTCAACTATAGTTTTAATGTCTGTAATTAGCATAAGTTTCTAATATTTTTCATATCTAGTAATGTACCTGTGGGTACTCTCAACTAAGTACTATTCTTTATATTTTACAAGTGTTATGTACATATTAGTAGTAGATATTGTTACGAGTAAGTTCCGGGGTTCCGAGTATAAGGGAAACTCCCGAAAATTCAATATAAACCAAATCAATATCTCTGTAACATCTAAAGAAATAGTTGTTTCAATTTCGGCAAGTCTAACTTCTAAGACAACTGTATTCTCGGAGGATTACTTTTGCATCGAGACTCGTGTTACACGACTGCAATTAATAAGATAAGTCTTGAATCTGATGTAAACGAGCCACTCCATTACACATACGCCTCGTAAATTCCACAGGAATTCGCTTTCTCTAAATCTTGTACGTAACTGTAATATCATGTATTGTTCTTATTTCGAAGCATTATTTGTATTGCATCCGTTCGTCGATCATACTCATTCGTGTGTATTTATTGAGTGATAAAAGATGTCCTAATGTATAATAGTAATGTCGTTCCAATATGACCGTCACTCAACTCGATATTACACGTCTCCTGAAGCACTGACTGCTAGTGCCATCGTGATATGTTTTTGTATCTTTCGTAAGTGTGATAATAAAATTAATAATTAAGATTATACAGTTTGGAGGTCTTTGTTTTATTTGAATACCACAATCAACATTATATCCCAAATATAAAAACTTTAATAAACTAACAGACAGAAAGTTAATCAACGAGCTAAATCTGATTGACTTTTCAGTATTGAACGCAGATTTACTAAAAAATTAATTTTCGATTGTAAACACCTATTCTTATCAAGAAAATATGTGCACGAAAACAATCTACTTAGTACTTACAATTGAAAATAACAATTTATCATGAACTAAAAGACACCTAATTCAATTACCTATCTCAAACTCGTTATTACATTATTTAGAGCCAGTGCTTGCAACACACATTCTTAAATCAGGACCACTGCAGTCATTAGAGCGAGATAGAAATACTCGGAGCAATATCATTGTCTCGCTTTCACAACGCAACAATTCTGGTTTTAGAGCTCATAATACCGAGATAGCAACCAGTCTGCCAAATCAATACGCAATGTAGGTGTGACCGAATGTTGCCCTCTATAGCACCTCTACCTACCGTAATATTTAATCAATTGTCGCCACTACAAGAACACAAATAACTCGCCGTTTCATTTAATCAGTTTATCTATCATACAATAACAGCTGGTCTATATCGAAGTTACGCTTGATAAGGATTTAGGAGTTCAAGCAAGACGTCTACGTAAATCGTGGTTAAACAATGCGAATCAAACGTTTGACCAATAATTATAACTGTACTACATAAAAAGGTAAACAATGTTAACATGATTAAAAAAAATCACAAACATAATCCAGAAAGAATTAAAATGAAAGGAGATTGTTATAGTAGTTTTACATTAGTTTTCAGTCGCTTTTTGTGGTAACTGGAACCAAATAAAATTACAATTTTCAATTTTGGAAATGTGTGGTCTCTCACGCAAATTATTCAGTTAAAAAAATAAATATATTCGAAACCTCAAAACCATTTTTGAAGATCTATCCCACAGTATAGATACACCAGAATTTTGGGTTTGATAAAAAATGATTTTCTGTTCTACATATGGGGATCCCGCAAAAT